>CM035232.1:67764147-68964147 GCA_020226215.1 Sindora glabra | reverse complement strand
GGTATGTGAGTCATGTTTATTAGGTAAGATGACTAAAACCCCTTTTATTGGGAAAGGTGAAATGGCTAGTGATTTATTGGGCCTTATACATAGTGATGTATGTGGACCTTTAAACACACAAGCTAGAGGAGGTTATCAGTACTTCATTACTTTTACTGATGATTTCAGTAGATATGGTTATGTGTTTCTTATGAAACACAAGTCTAAATCTTTTGAAAAGTTCAAAGAATTCAAGAATGAAGTACAAAATTAACTTAGTAAAAGTATTAAAGCACTTCGATCATATCAAAGTGATGAATACTTAAACTGAGAGTTCCTTGATCAGCTAAAAGAGTGTGGCATTGTATCACAACTCACTCCACCAGGAACACCTCAATGGAATGGTGTTTTTGAAAGGAGGAATTGAACTTTGTTAGACATGGTTCGATCAATGATGAGTCAGGCCGACCTTCCAAATTCCTTCTGGGGACATACTCTAGAGACTGCGGCCTTCACACTAAACCATGTTCTGTCAAAATCAGTTCAAAAGATACCATATGAGATATGGACTGGGAAACGGCCTAATTTATCTTTTATGAAGATTTGGGGCTATGAAGCATACGTAAGACATCAGGCTTCTGATAAACTTAGATCCAAATCTGATAAATATTTTTTCGTTGAATATCCTAAGGAAATAGAAGGATATTATTTCTATAATCCAATTGAGCAAAAAAATGTTTATTGCTCGAATTGGTGTTTTTCTAAAGAGAGAATTTATCTCTAGAAGAATTAGTAGGAGAAGAATAGAACTTAAAGAAATTCAAGATCAACGAGAAAATATTGAACTTGAGATGGAACCTGAGCTGGTTCCAGAACCAGTTATGGAAGAACCTGCTCATGTAACACAGAACCCACGTAGGTCTAGTAGGATACATCGTGAACTCGAGAGATATGGATTTCTCATAACTTATCACGGTGATGTGTTGCTCATGGACTAAGATGAGCCCATAACCTACCAAGAGGCTATCATGGGCCCAGATTCTGAGAAATAGCTAGAAGCTATGAAATCAGAGATGGATTCCATGTATTCAAACTAAGTTTAGACTTTGGTTGATCCACCAAAAGGGGTAAAACCCATTAGGTGCAAATGGATTTTCAAAAATAAAATCGACATGGATGGTAATTTGTGTACCTTTAAGGGACGATTAATTGCAAAAGATTTCAAACAAATCTATGGTATTGACTATGATGAGACCTTTTCTCCAATTGTCATGCTTAAATCCATCAGGATTCTTCTAGCTATAGCTGCATATTATGATTATGAAATCTGGCAAATGGATGTCAAAACTGCTTTCCTTAATGGAAATCTTTTTGAAGATGTGTACATGACACAACTTGAAGGTTTTATAAATCCTGAAAATGCTGGAAAAGTTTGCAAATTACAACGATCCATTTATAGGTTGAAGCAAGCTTCTCAGAGTTGGAATCTTCATTTCAATAATGCAATCAAAGAGTTTAGTTTCATCAAGAATGAAGATGAACCCTGGTGTACAAGAAGGTTAGTAGGAGTGGAATAGTCTTTCTGGTGTTGTATATAGATGACATACTACTCATTAGAAATGACATTCCTATACTACAGTTTGTAAAAACTTGGTTAGGAAATTATTTTTCTATGAAAGACTTGGGTGAGGCCTCCTATGTATTAGGTATCAAGATTTATAGAGATAAATCGAGAAAATTGCTTGGTCTAAGTCAGAGTACATACATCGATAAGGTGCTAAATAGGTTTAGCATACAAGATTTTAAAAGAGGATTCTTATCGATGTCACATGGCATAAGTCTATCAAGAACTCAATGTCCTTCCACAAAGTGTGAAAGACAACGCATGAGTAAGATCCCTTATGCATCTGCGATTAAGTCTATCATGTATGCCATGTTATGTACTCGTCCTGATGTCTTGTATGCTTTAAGTATAATGAACACATACCAATTAGATCCTGGTGAAAGTCACTGGACAGCTGTCAAGAATATTCTTAAGTACTTAAAAAGAACTAAAGACATGTTCTTGATTTATGGAGGTGAGGAAGAGCTTATTGTAAGTGGTTACACTGATGCTAGCTTTCAAACTAACAAATATGATTTCAAGTCGCAATCAGGTTATGTATTTTGCCTCAATGGTGGCGCTGTGACGTGGAAAAGTTCAAAGTAAGGGACAGTGGCTGATTCTACAATAGAAGCTAAATACATTGCAATATCAGATGCCGCAAAGGTGGTTATTTGGATTAAAAAGTTCATCACTAAACTTGGAGCTGTTCCTAGCATTGCTAATCTAGTAGAGCTCTATTGTGACAATAATTGAGCCATTTCGCAAGCCAAGGAACCTAGATCTCACCAAAAATCCAAACATATACTCCGATGCTATCATCTCATAAGAGATATTGTTGATAGAAATTATGTCAGGATATGTAGAATACTGACCGACAATAATGTCGCCGATCCACTGACAAAAGCCCTGACGCAGCAGAAGTATGATAGTCATATGAGATCCATAGGTATTAGATACATGGATGATTGGCTTTAGTGCAAGTGGGAGATTGTTAGTGTATATGCCCTAAAACCAATCATATTGATGATTGTAAATTTGAATCGTGTTATTTTAATGATAATTCTAATTATCATATTTATATATATATTATCTGCGTAATATATTTAATTATGATAATAACCTTAGAATAATTGTATTCTTAAATATCCCTAGTCATATATCATTGTGGATTAGGTTGCTTTGATATGTTAAGACTAGCATGTGTGGTGACTTATATAAGATATTAAGTCTGCACGTGAGTACAAGTTAGAGAACTTATACACTAGACCGACCCATTCTAAGAACACTACACGGATCGTTATATAAGTATCATGAATGATTCTTAGTGATCATTATTATGATGGTCCTTTAACCTGAGATTGTCAAGGTTCCCTACATGTGAGTTTTATATTTTGATACTATTCTATATCACTCATGGTTGAATGAATGCAAGGGTAGTTATTGGATATGTCATATATCATGCGGAGGGATTTGTGTGATCAAGATGGAATTTGTCCTTCTTATATAACAGGAGTAACATCTGTAGGCCCCTTAATTAAGTAAAGCTAAGAAAATGCATGGCCATACTCAGATGAATTAACATGGGATGTCAATTACATTTATTTCAGTTAGGTTACTTAGGAATAAAGAAACCTCAAGATTGGGCTATACAGGAATGACATGCTCCATGTCTCATGCTCGATCTAGATGTTTAGGACAAGAGGACATAGATGATGATCACATGTAAAGGTTCAGTCGAATCACCGACTTTCTCATTACTTAGGTAACAATGATGTGTTGCTAGACACCGCTCATTATTTATGATCATTAATATGATTAATGATCATTGTCAATGTAATGAGAGCCTGAAGGGTCACACACTTAGATCCTAGTAGATTTGGAATTAATGGATTAATATTTGAGAAATCTATATTATAATTATAAGGCCCAATAATAAGCTTATAATTATACATAGAATAAAGCCCAAATTAGTTAGGGTTTTCTATACTCCTATTTTAATAGGCTTGATAGGTAATAATAATGATTGATTCATTATTCATGCATCTCAAGTATAGAAAAACACTAGCACCTCTCCTTGACTAAAAAACCCTTGAAGAGGCGTAGCTAGCACTATGAGGAAAAAGAGAACAATTCCAACTGGTGTTCCTGTGGACGTTCATCAGTGATTTGAGAGTTTGTGTGGATACCTTGGAGTCTTCGGTTGAAAGGAAGCTGAAGAGGTGATCAACCACCAAGTTCTTGTGTCATCATTAAAGGTATTAAACAAATCCTTATTCTGATTTAACGTTTTACATAGATCTGTTGGCTGGGATCAGTTTATTCCATTGCGTTTGTTTGGCGCCCGATCCTAACAAGAACAATGATGCAGTTTAGAAACATATGGAGGGTCCAGACAAGAGTAATGACTTTATCTAGGAAAATTAGCAAATAACAGCCTCAGGCTTACATTATATTCCCTTCATCATACACCTGGACTAGCTGGTCCTTGGCATCGTTTCGGAGGTACTTGGCTGCTGGCCATTTAGAACTTATAACTTGCTTTGTCATCTTCTTCTCATTGGCCACTTCTACAACTGTATCATTTGAAAGGTAAATAATAGGCTCCTTATCCTTGTCGGGTTGCTCCTCTACAGTCGTTGCTTGTTGCCGTGTATGCTGATGTTTGCTTTTTTTTCTATAGGGTCTTGGGTAGGTATAATATGTGTCGCGCTTTGTTTTTCTTGTCTTTGCTTTTAATCAGGCAACCATCGAACTTTGCTTATAGGCAACTAGGGTTTGGTATCCTTCCTATCCCTCACCTGTTCTCTCCTGGGCAACTAATTACACATCAAGGTTTGTAAGTTGGGCTATCGGCTGGCTCTCTTAGATCTTCTGATTGGCCTCATCCCTCTTCAAGATGCCAATGGTAGCATAGAGTTTCTCCATTTCTTTTTTTGCATCGGATAGTTACGTCTGGAGGCATTTGTTTTCCTCCTTTAAGGATGTGATTGTCTACATGCTTTCTTATAGTTGTTGCTTTAACCTTTGAAGTTGATCGTCCAATATCTTGATTTCATCGGCCAGTTGATTAACTCAATTGTTCATGGAGAGAAGCTGATCCCTAAGTTGTTGCACGTCATTACATACTTCTTCTTCCTGGGATAGTGCAATATTTGCAAACTATTCCAGAACGGTTGTTCATGGCTGCATTATGTAACATGCCGCCCCTATGTTGTCATCAGGTCTGGATTCATCAGATATGCAGGGTGTGGCATGCAGGTCCAATCATTCTTGGTACTCAATCAAAGGAAATCCATCAGTTAATTACACGTAGGGGTGGTAAAAGAAGCTCATTTCTTCGGTTGTCGGATGAAGTTCTCTATTGATAACCTGTAACATTAGATCAAAGGCTTGTTACCACAATACACTGACGTGTTTTCTGTCTAAGTGAAGAGCAATCACATTTCAAGGATGAATAAGCCCTAGGAGGCTAGGTGTCCAAAAGGTTACCTGAAGCTAGCTGGCCCCTTTGTCCTTCAGTTAATGTATGAGGAGCCTAAGGTCCCAGTTAAGGAATATGGGTATTCTCCGAACAAAGGGTTGATTAATCACGTTAGTGATCTCACACAACCAATACTGCATAAAATACAAAACACATCTAGTTAGAGAGTAAGCAATGAAGATTGAATTTAGATATAAGGATAAAATAGGTTACCATTCGATGTTAATGACAGGATATATGAAGAAGCACAACGTGTTACTGTCTTATTGTTAAATAGTAACATATGGCGCCTAGACATCCGATAATGACAGGGAGCAAATTTCAATCTGAATAGACCATTCTTGCATCATGGGCAATCAAAAACCTGAATGGACGAGACACTCGAATCCTTGATACCAACAAAACTATAGTGAGCAGCATGTTACTGTATGCTATGCAGACAATAACATGGTGCATCGTGGTTCCAAGATGGTAGTACGTTCCCTAATATCAATTGCCAAAGGAGAAATTAAAGGTTATTAGCAATCTAGAGGGCGGCGTAATGAGGGGATGTATACTAGTTGGCTACAAAAAAGGCAAGCAATGTGTTACTATCCGTAGGACAATCAATTACATGATGCAGTATTGAAGTAAAGCAGTAACCTAAGGCAAGATAGATATTAAATTAGATGAATCAAGTCACACTAGAAATCAAAAAGCTGAGAAGACCTCGTTTAGTAAGGAAGGTTGTACACAGGTGACTTACCGGCAATAGCATGACATAGCCAGTGATGTTTGGTGGTCTATCCATTCTAATGGAACCCATTAGTTACTGATGTATGTGTGCAGACCACCCAAACTCTGCCATGTCACCCATGTTATCTGTGTATTTTAGGTAGAACTCTGCCAGTGACTGGGTCCTATTTGGTACAAACAGTGTCACCAGGAGCATAAGTGTGCACAGGCACGAGACGTCCTCAACATCGGTCTATAATGTTCTTGGCTATATTTGGTTTATTGAGGCATCCTTGGCCATAAAACATCGGGTGAAAAAGTCAGACACTGGCCTCTTGCTTGGTGTTGTGTCGATGGGGCGGTCTCCATCTCTGATTCCAAATATGAGCTTCACCGATGTAGGTATGATGCTCACACCTTCGCCTCCAATTACGAAATCATTCTATTCTGATGAGTATGTGTAAATTACTGACTAGATCTCTTGATCGCTCTTGTGACACATGTTGCGATCAAGTGCCCTCATCAATATGGCATTGAGCACAGCACCACTATGTGGCTTTCGTTGAAGTGGAGATCTTCAAGCTGCCTTATACATGCTATCAAATTTGACCTATATTGCTAGAATTTTCCAGTTGGCTCGTCAGCTTCTTCTGCTTGTTTCTAGTGTCAAGCAACCTTTCTGTATAGGGAAAAATAGGATAAAAGATATATAATAAAAAAATGCTTAGTTAGATCCGTCAAAAATAAAAATACAAAAAAATGCTACTCTTGTGTGTGTATGGTACAAGACAATAACATCAGCAATGAACTAATGTTACTGATGAGATGCGTACATAAACACCATGCAGAAGATGATAACAAGTGATGCTATTTGCCCTCAAACAATGTGCATAATGCTAACTGATCATGTTACTATCTCCCAATAGAACAACAACATTAGAATGCTTGCAACTAATCAATGTATACTACAATCTTCCACTCTAGTGTAATGAAATGATGTCAATTCATATGGTGTGCTACAGCACCCCACAATATCCTAAAAAAAAAAAACTTGTAGGAAGAAGTCATGGTAATGTCTAATAAAAAATCCATAATGAACTTATAGGTATTGGATGTTACTATATGGCAACCAAACAGTAACACCGCGTAGGCGAACAAAACACGCACCCAGTGATAATGGCTGTATGACAACAACTATGCCTCCAAGTTAATCTCCATCACATAAAAAGATACAAAGCAAAGGTGATGTATCATCACCCCCACTATGGTGTTTGGGTTGAAAATAAGGTGGTGAAGTCGTGTCTAGAGTGCATCATGAGATACATACTACACACCTTATGTTGGGTTCCATGTTTCGTGTTATCATCCAAAGAACAACATGTTCCCATTGTATGTTTTTAGATGGACATCACAGTGAAGATTGTCTACTAAGTGGGGGCAAATACTTATCATGTGGGTTTAGCTAAGCTTACATGCAATGAGGCAGTGACATGTGCGTTCAATCTGACTCTTAGGGCTATGTCTTAAGATCGATGCCATACATATATTTTTATACATATATGTGCACAACCACGCACACACAAATATCAACAGTGACATTTTCATCGACATTAATGATAGGGTATTGCACACACACACAAACTATCTAAGGAGGTTAAGCGTTTACCAATTGACGACCCATTTTGTCTTGGTTAAAAGGGAGTCACTATCTGTGTAGTAGTGGAGAGTGGCTATTAAGAGACTGCTGATATTCATCTATCCACCTTTACCTGGTTACGGTTGGGGCAGCTAATGACAGTCTATGTGATGGATTCTTCCGACTCGTGTGGTTGCTTTGGATGGAACTTTCTGGTGATGAGAAATGAATAGTGAGTTACTATAGAAGGTGCATATATTACAAAGCAAGCCGCGGTAGGGGTGAGTTGATTCGGCTTCTATGCTATGACCTTGCCTGACTCTATTGCAACCTGCCACGAAGGGCCCTAGAAAATACGTCTTTCCCGCCTATCTGTCCATGAACAATATCATCCCCCAAACCGACAATGTCAAAATGACACACATCGGGATCGTTTCATTTGCACTTGCACTAGTCCTTGTTTCAAATAAATGCACGATACATAACTATTATTGTTGCACACCAAAAACTCTCTTCGCTTCTGGAAATGAGATGCATAACTTTGAAGAGGCATCCGTGACTAGTAACCCATTTTCCTGGCTTGTCGCACGTTTTCATCCCTCTTACTTTGAGCCTCCAATAATAAATAGGAAAATTTGACTTCAATTCAATCCACCAGACCCTGGTGTTATTTTTCACCATTTTAAATCTAGGCAGACCTAACATCCTTTATTGGAGTTTAAGCTCACCCCGAGCCTACCTTCCCTATAATCTTAGTACATGGTTATGCCATGAACACCTAACCAATAAATGTTTTCTGCTTTAGCTCGGGAAAGTGCCTCGACCAAGTGCCTCCAAGTAGATGGATAAACCAAGTCTCATTATCAACATGCTACTGGGTATTAGCCCATCTAGTGTTTCTTTCTGGTCATCAACATGTTACTGTTTTCCCCTAACATGGTCACATTAACAAAAAACTTTATTTGCATGAAAAAACCATTTGACACTATATATTAGACTCCCAAAACACAGGACGTTATTGTATCACCAGCAAATAGTAACATAGAGTAGATTTCACTGTTCACCAGACAAATGCATCCTCACTAACAACTAATCCACCTCGAACAACTTGTGAATGTTTCGACCCCAGACTGTAACACATTACCATGGACCTTCTGATAGTAACGCATATTAGTTTCACAAACAATGTTTCAGGTGAGTGGAGCACATTATCTGTTTAGCCCAATTGCATTGTATGTTTCTGTATCATCATAGAATCGTCTGTCGACGATAAATCAGGCCCTGTTAACGATCAAACTAAGAGTGAATGTTACTGTATGGATGTGACTATTTGGACAACGGTCGATAGCATCGTTGAAAAATCCCACCTCACAAAGAATAAACCGTGTTTCATTAACAACCGGTCTTCCGGATAAGACCATGTTACTATTTTTTGCCCAGACAGCAACATCGTGAGCAAAATACAAAAAAACACAAACACACTCACAGATGAGATCTACTCTCTCCAACTATGGTTTTGAGGGCTTTATACACTTCCTTTATTTGTCCCTAGCTAGACACTTTTGTTATCATGTGAATTTTCAAATTGACAATAGTCCACCCAATATAACTGTCACTCTATAGAGGAGAAAGGCAATGGTAAGATACTATTTCATGGATTAAGACAATTTTTTGTGGATCAATACAGTCCATACCAACCACTGCAATTTATTAAATCGAGGTACTCTAAAAGCACTCTTTTTCATTTAAGTGCAATAGCCAAGATCTAATCACCACAATGCCCAAAACACGAGGCGACATAACCCTATCACTTCCCGGCAAGTATAAAAGGCGCGAAGCAAAAACGACCATCCATATTCCATCAAAGTGTGACACTAGTAGAGAAACTCCACACACAGGATGAAGACATCATGCACGACGCCGAGTGATTGCACCAGACAAACTCGGATAACACTAAACTATTAAAAAACCTACATTTCAAGACCTCAGAATATCAAACCCAATAGCCAACATCAATTACATACAAATCAGAATTGTAAGGATGGGTTGTCGACAAGTAAACCTATATGCTCTTGATCATATCTAGAGTGTAGGGATTATCTTGCGATTAACTCGATGGATAATAATCATGTTTGCTGGGGTGAGCATACATACGTAAGTTGAAATGAACCCATATAGGTTAGAGTGATGAACAAGCTCCCATGATGTTTCTTTGCATGTTACCATCACCAATCTCACATAATGTCTGAGTGCACGCCAGGCAGAAACTTGGCATATTACAAATGTATTGCCTTTTCGACAATCTGTTTTACAATGACACAAACAGAAACCCATTAACAATATGATACTGAATCGTAACATATTCCTCTATAGGCTCCGTAGTTGATAATGCTTGATTTGCTTGTTTACACCCAGTTTGTCTTGGATGTTATTGTTTCCCGGT
This sequence comes from Sindora glabra, assembly GCA_020226215.1. Lineage (NCBI taxonomy): Eukaryota > Viridiplantae > Streptophyta > Magnoliopsida > Fabales > Fabaceae > Sindora > Sindora glabra. Next base: position 68,954,288 of record CM035232.1, on the reverse strand, counting down.
CAAACAGTAACATCTCACTTGATGTCAGTGTTTTTACTCGAACCCGTGACACACATTACATTCGAATATTCATTGTTGAACATACATCTTTTGCTCAATACCCCATGTTCACTTGGTTTGTGTTGCAACATCGAACCAAGTAGAAACATATCACCTCATTAAAATGTCAGGTGACTGTTTGCACTGGAGACTACAACTATCTTTTCTTTATAGGTTATGTCATTAATCATGTCTCCACTAATCAGTTTGTTACCGATTTGCGATTGAGGTTACTGTTTCCAAACTAGATAGTAACACATATGTTGATGTTATTGGAAACAATAATAGTTTCTTTCCTTAAGGTTCAATTGCTAATCATAATTCATATTTGAAGGAACAATGACATTTTTTAGCTTGGTGTTGCTGTTTCAATCAAGACAAAAGCATGACACTATGACAAAACTGTAACTACTGGTTATAAAGAAAGTTGCAATTCTTTTTTCGCTTGCAGATGATAGTTACCCAGTGAATTATCAATTTATTTGAATAGATTGGCAGCGAAATGTCCAAAAAATAGAAGCTGAGGAAGAATCTCAAGCCTTCCAGCAATACACGTCCGATTTACTAGAATGTATAAGGCTGGTTAATGATCTTCAATTCAATGAGAGACACAAGAGGGTGCTGCAACAAAGGCCCTTCTGGATTCTAATTAATGCAATCATGATAAAAGAACTTGATCACGGAATGTGCTGGAAGAGCGATCAAGACTTGCAGTCAATGATTGCCACATTCTCACTCAAGAGTGAATGATTCCTAATTGGGGACGAACATCTCACCATAACACCTACAACAGTAAAGCTAATATTTGGGATAAGAGATAGAGCACGGTCTATCAAAATAATAGTTGGCACGAGGCCACACTCAAAATTAGACACAAGGCGATTCCTTGGCCAAGGACACTTGACAAAACTAACGATATTCAATGCACTCTAGAGGGTAATGTGCGAAACAATTGACACTAACATGTAGGATGTCTCGTGCCTTACAACGTTGATGCTACTGGTGAGCCTGTTTGTACCTAGCAGGGCTCACACATTAGCCTGGTCATACCTAAAATATGTAGAGGAGATAGAGGACATGTCCGAATATGAGTGGTTTAAACACATACACGAGCAACTAATGAGGTCAATTAGAAGGGATAACCCAGCACACATCACCAGCTGTGTCATGCTGCTGCTAGTAAGTTACAGTTGCCATAATTGGTTTTCCTTATTGCTATGTTCTTTAGTTCTGCCTTCATTCATTTCTAATCACTGAATTGGACGTTCACGCTACTGTCCTCCCATGTGTTTCAAATACTAGGTTGATGTTACTGTCTAGATACCAAAGAGTAACACGTAATTCTCTAGTGTGCATCGTGGAACACTATAAATTTTGACAAACTATTTTTTAGTGTGGACTTATTTTCCATCTAATTTTGTCTATTTTGAGTCACGTTACTGTCTTGATATCAAACAATGACATATTACAATTGCTAATGCAGTCATTAACTTGCTATCCGACTTGGCACTTATTTTGTAAGTGACGTTTAATTCATCTATTTGACTAGAGTTTAGGGTGCTCCCCACTGTCTTGAAACTTGATTCAACTATTTACTTTGATTTTTTTTGGAGCATGTTACTGTACGTATACCAATTAGCAATGTGATATTGTATGTTATGGAGAGAGTAACATGATCTATTTTAGATTATTTTTTTGTTATTGGCAACAAAAGTGTCATTATACATTAATTTTTTCATGTATCTTCATTTGAAAACTAATAAGACAGAATGAACAATTTATTGTCATCAGTATTGGCTCTGTGAGACAACAAATGTGCTGGATGGGCATTATTGCTAAAGAGTGCCAAGGTGCCTAAAATGGGACCTGCTCCTCTTCACGTGCCAACTAAGGGATCAACTCATTAACTAGCTTCAGGTAACCCTTGGATAAAATCATAATTTACTATGGAACAAAAACATATTAGTAAAAAATTTTGAGACCAATAACATTTATCTTTAATGTGTTTTGATGTTAATCATGGCTGATATGTCAGTTTAATCACAATTTTTATTCAATGTCAAACTGCATGCATTTTGCATCTTTATTATTTATTTATTCTAATGTTACTACTTCGAACTAAGAAGAAGCAGGCCACCAAATGAAAACGACACTTTACCATTTATTGTGAAACAGTAACCTGTTATCCGAGACTATTTTTTATTGGTAATCATGTTGGAAAGTTAATTTATTCTGAGTTTACTTGAGGTTACTATTTCATTGTAAAATAGTAACACACTATTTATCCGAAGTTTTTTTTCCTTAACCAAATTCTAGGATGTGATTTTATTGTATTTGTTTACCCACACTACCGTTATGATGCCAGTGGGTGTGTTGTCTCTAGGTGACTGTTTCTCACCAAAGTAGATATATGTCAACTAGTTACACTAACTAGGAACCACTCATATGTTTCAAATCTTAAACAGAGAACTCGAGCCAACAAGTGAAGAAGTACACCTCCTTTACAACATTTACAAACAACCACAACTAGTAGAACACCATGGGCAAACCAAAAAACCAATCACACCTTCCCAACCAACCGTTCCAGGAAGTGATAACAAAGAAGGAATGGTCTAATCCAAGTTTTAACCATGAACAACAAGCTAAAGAAAGTACACAAATATCACATTGTCCCACTGAGAACACCCACAATAAGATCATGATGAAGTACAATGGCTGAGGGACTAACTCCTCAGTGCAAACAACAGGATAGACAAACTCACTGATGAATTGAAGTCTCTTAAAGAGAAACTTCGGATGTCAGAGCAACAGTCGTAATAAAACAAAGAAACAATCACAAACCTTACACATGAAAACTCACAGCTCCAAGCACAACTATCCAACGCAAAAGAGCATATAGAAAACCTTAAAATGCACATCAATGAACTAGAGAATGCTAATGCAAGTCTTGAAACTAAAAAAAATTACTAAAAGCACAACTTATAGAAATTACTGGGTAGGTGGTTAAACGTAAAAACGTAGCTTTCATAGAAGCAGCATAACAAATTAAGGTTGAGAGGAAGCAATGGTCGATGATCACGGGGAGTGAACCAAAAACAAGAAAAATAAAATACGAAGTAGATCCAACGTACTCGGGCCAATGGAAAAAAACCAGAAAACAACAATAAACACTTGCACAAAAAACATGTGCTAGTTATGACATTGGGACAAGCATGGAGGCAGGAGCATGTATCTTGGAGGAAAAAGCAACAAAATTGCAAAGAGAGATGTAGACTTAAAAGGCCCCAAAAAGTACAAAGTGGCTATGTGCAAAATACCTCATCCAAGATGTCCAAAACAAAATAATCCAAATAAGAAGGACAAGAGGCATATCATAAGTCATGTCTCATTTCCTTACTGAATCATTTGACAACATTAGTGCATGCTACATAAACTCATTTCCGTGCCACGCCATGAATTGTAGGACCTTTGTCTGGACATCACTTCATGACAATATGTTCATAATGTTACAGGAGTTTATGGATATGCTGGTAGATAAGGCAATAACAAACAATGTGTGTATGCTTTGAACCTTTACACCAATTCTCATTTGTCTTGTTCATTAGTAAAAATAAGTGGCTGTTCCTAGCCTATACAGTAACATGGCATCACTAAGTCTGCTCAGGCTCAGGAACATGTGTTACTGTTTAAGGCTCGGGTAGTAACATGCTACCACTCGTGTTGATCAAGCATGGGGACAGGTTACTGTTAATGTTTGTCTTCTTGATTAATTTATCTAACAAGAACTAATCCTTCAACTTCAAATTATAGATATCCATTCATACACTCTTAGCTTCACCTACCCATTTAGAGAAAACAAGATATTTGCATTCGACAGCTTCTGCTGGGTTAGATCCTAAATCCATTCCCTTGAATGTATATCCATCGAATGTATAACACATAAAATACTTCGATACTGACTCCTCTTCATGCTATTGTGATAGTCATATATTGTAAGCCCTCTTCAAATATACTAGGAAGTGAGGCAGGATAAATTTGATGCAAAGATGGAGGAAGCAATGGCTGCACAACTTATTCTATTCCTAATAAACTCATTGAGTGTCAAAGATTGCAGCAACCCCAACCACTACACGTTGCTAGTCTTCAATAATAGAGAGTGCAAATGGACTCATTACAACTCACTAAGGCCGAAAAGAGAAGGGGCTGCAGATCAATACTTTGATGATGTGAAAATAGTGGCAAGTGACATGCATACCATGACCATCTACCAAGTATTACTACTATCAGGTGACTTTTTGAAGTTTCAATGTTAATCGTGAATCATTTACGAAAAGATGTTGTTGTCTTGATGATGTTTCTATTTTCGGACTAAATAGTAACATGGTCAATCCAATGGAAAACATCTACTCTTTGCTATGTAGACAGTAACACCTTTTTCAATACCTGGAAACATATCAATTGTCTTGATTTTCTAAGGAACTTTGTTATTGGCTAGTGTGACTATATTATGAGGGACAGTAATACGTTGTTTTGGCACAATTTTATTAGTGATCAAACTTCAATTGTCTACTTAATTTCTTTATGTTTGAATGATGTTATTGTCACTGAAACAAATAGTAACATACTAGGACGATGAAAAAATTTGTTACTTCTAGAATTGAAGAACATAGTACGTCAATATCCTATCGATTTGCTTCTTCTGGCCACTTGTTTGCTAACTTGGTTCTCAGTTATCATTTTGATACAACTATATGCATATTCACTATTTCACTTAACACCTTACCTAGTTCCTTACTTAACAACAGAAGGACTACTACGAGAAAAAGAAGAGTGAAATCCACCGGAGGAATAAAATGGACATGGGAGTAGAACTAACAATTATAGAGTAGCCTTTCAAAATCATATCATATGAAAGGTCACCATAGCAGGAACTTGCCTCGTAAGTATTAGCACCTTATTTCTAATCTAAAAGAACCATTATTGAGAAGTACCAAACTAACTCAACCCTCAACTCTACAATTACAAGCAAGACTACGGGATTTTTGTCTGCAAATAAATATAGGATATATTCAATAACAAAGAGATTGGAAAGCAATTTTTGCTGGAATCTGTGAGGAAATATAGGATAGAATTGGTGACAAAATTCCTCAAGGACTACAACCCTTCTAGATGAAGTTGATTATTATGCATATGTGTAACACTCAACTATGTGTGACATCATAGACTCAATTGTACATAACCTTCAAATATGTGTAACATTGAACTGTAAATATGAATAAAAATGCAGCATATTATTCTCTATAGTTTATGTTAACATTCAGAATTCATTACTGCCCTATAACTTTTGAACTTCTACTGTGGTGTCAAAGTTGTCGATCAAAATAACTACAAGCAGTAAATGTTTACAAAGGAACAAGGCATTTTAAAATTTTCATCCACCTTAAACACTCAGAATTCATATACACTGTACCAGAACTCCTACCTCGATGTAAATGCTTACAAAGCAAGCAATAAAATGACAGCACTAGTGTTGATTACCTATTGATATTGCTGATAAACTAGCAAAAACACATATCATTCTTCTTTCTAATCCTGTTCAGCAACCAGAATTCACGTAACCTATGCTCCTGAACTTCGATCTTGGTGTTTCTATTTTCCATCAAAATAGTAACATCCAATTGTGTTCGACTTTTCTTGCTCGTCTCTACTGAGCTAAAAAATTTTCAGCACAATCTTCTCATCACTTCCATTCAACGCTCATAAGTTAATTAATATCAAGCGTCATTGATGTTACTATTTCAAAGCCCAACATAAACGTGCAGTTATATGAGTAAAATTTCTTCAATGTCATAGATAATATTACAAAAAACTCAACACTTTCCTCCTTTAGCAACTAGAGTTCACTAACCCTACGTTTCATGGATTTCGACCTCGGTGTTTCTGTTTTCAACAAACAATAACAACTACATTTGTGTATGACTATTCATTCATGTTACTACTAAATCTAATAAAATTTTGGCACATTGTTCTTGCCACTTCCATTCAAAGCTCAGGAATCAATTAATATCAAGTTTTGTTGACCTTGATGGTTAAAATAAAAAATAATAACATGCATTCGAAGGGCTTTATTTTTTTTTTGAAGTCACTTCTAAGAATAATAGAAGGTCAGCACGTTCTCTTACCATCATTCAGAGTTCACCTACCTTAAGTTTATGGACGTCTACAATGGTGTAACTATTGTCCATCAAAATAGTAACACCCAAGCAATTATGTAGACTCACGCATTCAAACCAAATAAGGACTTTTTAAGTACTAGTATTAACCAACCATCACTTGTGATAACTACTAATGATGTCCCTCAAAAATTTTTCGTCATCTGTGTTAAAACTATCATTGGATAATTTATTTCCCAGATTGAATGTTGGTGTCTGAATAGATAGCATGATTCAAATCATCCTAATTCTCCATCCATGGATGTTGCACCCTATATCTCATTGAGAACAAAACCCTCAATATCCTAGCAACCACTGTCATGCAATGGTCAAACTACTTGGAAGGAGACATTCAGGTCAATGTTTGGCATGGTCAAGTACCTAGTCTTCTAGCATTTTGCCATCTAAAGTCCATAATCCTATGTCATCATTGACCTCTAGATAAGCAAGGTTCTCATAGTGAAACTCGTTGGGAGAAGCTTCACTTGAGTTACCATCCTGTACACAATGTAAATACACCTAAAGTCAGACGAGCGAAAGCATGAAGAAAATCACAAAGTAAAAATTAGCGACGTGACCAAACTTACCATCACGTTGTTAGTAGAGGTGTAATTGGGGCGGCTTAGGGAAGCATGGTTTATGCCATGTGTTGAAGATATTTCATCCTCTGATATTGAGGTATGCTCTGCTACCTTCTTGCCCTTGCTACTTCCATCAGCCAGAGTCATAGCTCTGATTGAATGTTTTTCTAGGTTTAGTGGGCATGTTACCTTAGTATGGCCTCAATGCAACACAATGCACATCGCTTCCTCCTACTCCTCCCCCTCCTCGAATGACCTCTGTGTGTTAGTTTCCCTTTGCATTGTACAATAGGTGGGTCCAACACTATTTCCTTCATTAACTGAGAATTTCCTAAGCCTCCCACATATGGGTTTTGTTCTTAGAGGTCTTTCACAACTTTACGGACATTCTCCCTCACCTGCTGAAAGGTGTCTGTAAACATTGAGGCCAGCTTGCACATTATTCAGCAATCTTGAATGGGGGACCCAAATAAAAAATTTGCTAATAAGTAAGCATCATCCTTACTGTGCATCAACAATCCACCCATATCTTTTGCATTCTTTGTCCATCTACGAATGATCAAGCAAGCTGGCAAACTATCAATCTCCTCTTGAACCAGCATAAAAATAATACGCTAGCAAGGAATACCAAATGATTGAAGCTTCCCACATTCACATGTAATCCGCACATCTTGTTATTTATCAATGTGCACAGACCAAATAGTATTTGGATTCTTGAATCTCTTAACTTTGTACATCTTTGTTGTAATGTGTTGTTTGCACTCACCAGCCAGAACACAGGTAACAGACATAATGATCTCCTTTTGAAATATCTAGAAAGCCTTTCATGTGTACATTTGTGCACCACTCCACTCAATTGACTCCAAGCTTATTTTCAGCACGGGATCCCCACGTATGGTGTTGAAATCAACAATTATCTCATCGTACCTAAAGTAGTTTAACCATCACTGGAAATGGTGTGTGAACTTTAGTAAATTGTGGCTGCTCTTGACAAATTTTTTAATGTATGAATTCATATCTTCACACCACGATGTCATCCATAGTCCCATAAATAACTTTCCTCGGAGAAATGCAGCTGCCCTACATTATTCTCTTTCTATACATTTTCTTAACCCATTTGTGCTTGCCAACCTCAAACAATTCAATCATTGCCTTCCACTTCAAATCAAACTATACCATGGTCATGTCACCAAATAAGAAATCTTGGAAGGCCTTAATGAATTGTGTATTGGCAATGTTGGTGGTTGCATTCCTCTCTAAATGCCATGCACATAGACGGTGGCTGCAGTGAGGAAGAACAGATTTGATTTCATTCCTCATTACCTTATCACTATCCATGATAACTGAGATGGGCATCGTACCATTCATTGCTTCGAGTAGAGCTATCAACAGCCACCTGTAAGTCTGCTCAGTCTCATTGGCAACAATGGCGCAACCAAACACAACAGTCTTTCTATGGTAATTTACTCCTGAGAATATTACTAGAGGCCTATTATACTTGTTTTTCTTCTATGTGGTATCAAATGTTAGAACATCACCAAAGCACCTATAATTAATTCTATTATTTCTGTCTACCTAAAACAAGTGTTCTAATATATCATTCCTATCAATGCTGTATTTCATGAAAAACATTGTGTCATTGTCAGATTTTCCTTACAAGTAGTGCAAAGCTACCATTGGGTCACCGTTACTTGTTTAGAGACTGTGCTCCCGGTTCATATGGTTGTACATATCTTTCTTAGTGAAACCTGATTTTTCACATCCACCAAATTGCCTTACAATGTATCCATACATTTGCGAGCCCTTGATACCATAGGATTGCATCGTATAAACTTGAGCAATATCTGTGTCTATCATGTTCCTGTAACATTTATGTAATGGTATGTGTTTAGGTCCAAGTGTTAGATGGTTGTGCTAGTCATCAAAACGAAAGACTTCCCACTTCGTCGTTTCCTTTTTCTTTCTAACTTGCATCCCAACGGGGCATCCAAACCTTGTTAGAGGCCTGTGCTCTCTTTGGTGTCCAAGGTCTTCGATGTACTTCTTATCCTATTTACCCTCGGCACTACATACCATTCTTCTTGCATATAGTTCACCATGTTTGTTTCAATATATGTCACCTAACCTCACTCCAAAACCTTTCAAATAACCATATACCCTATAGAATTCTTGTGCATCTTCCAGTATTTTAAATTCCATTCCAAGAATGGTGTCCATTGTCACATTCAATATATTCTCACCCTCTTCAGCCATTGTATTGCCTTGTTGACCCTGCATGCTTGAACCTTCAAGGTTGGCATCAACCATGCAAATGAAGTTCGTAGGTAAGTCTGTTAGATTTTGGATCAACATACATAATGGAATTTTAAAATTTTTGATCTAATTCCTACCTAGGATCTATGCAAAATGGCATAAATCAGTATTAGGGTTTTACCTTAATAGTGTTCGTGTTCTTTCTGAATGAATCCTTGAAAGACCAAGATGAATCAAATGCCAGCGGGAAGATATAGCGTCTCTACAGTATCCACACGGAGTGAACAACGACTTCTCCCTCTACAAAACTGCTAGGATTCATCTCTCACACTAGGATTAAGATTGGGCAAATTTCTGAGTGATTTAAGGTTTTCTTAAAGCTTATGAGCATGAATTTAAAGTGCTACCTTTAATTCCTTTTTATAGAACTAAGGCATATCACAATCCTAGTCCTACTAGGGTAATGCTTCAAAAGAATCCTAATCACATTTAACAAAAATTACCTTATCCTTATCCTAGAGAGAGTGAAGAAAGATAGGACTTATCTATTAATTATCTAATATTAGATAATTGTATTATCTCATAATATAATTATCTAATATCTAATAACATAATTATCTGATATTACTTTAATATCAAATAATATCACATAATATATATATATATATATATATATATATATATATTATGTGAAAAATATATTATTATCTTAATAATAATATATATGCACGAAAATAAGTCCAATTAATTGAATTTTAGTCTAATTAAAACCCAATTAATTATTGTCTCATTCCTACTCCTTTTATGTGACCCTGTAAATTCTTACTATATTGATAATGACTCATTTTGGGCCATAGACAGTGAGCAGTATCTAGCAATACATCACTGCCACTCAAGTAGTAAGAATGTTTGTGATTCGACATCTACCTAATATATGATTAAAACTTTGCATCATAATCCCTTTTGTAAGAATATCTAAATCGAATTGGAGGCATGGAGTGTGTCATCCTCATTAATGTTCAATTTATATTTCTTAATACTGAGTAGACTTAAATAAATGATTAATATCACATATTGATCCAATTGAGCATAGCCATACATTTCTAAGTCTTACTCAATTAAGGGCCCAAGGATATCTCTCTTTTATACAGGAGTAACAAAATCTCATCTACATCACTCACTTCCCTTTACATGATTCGTGACACGCCCAATCAATGTCCTACTCGTCATCCTAATTAAAGGTGACATAGGACAACATCAAAGTGAGTAACTCCTCATATAGGGAATCGTAGTGACTTCAAGTTAAAGGACTATGTGCATTTATGGTCATATAAAAATAACTAATGACACGTTTATCCATGTAGTATTCTCATAATAGGTCAGTCCAGTACATTGTTCACTAAAAATGTACTCATGTATTGACTTGATATCATATATTCATGATTCATAATCATCAATCACTATACATGCTAGTCTCAATATATTATTATTATCATTTTCATAATAATACTTTACTAGGGGCATTTTAAGAATAATAAAGTTATTCCAAGGATAATTATTATATTTAATTTATAATTTGCGCAAAAATAAAATAAAATAAAATAAAATATAATAATTGTATTGCCAAAATAAAACGTAATGTATTTTGTAATATTGCAATCATCTCTATGATTGGCTCCTAGGACACACACCAATAATCTCCCACTTGGACTAGAGCCAATCACTCATGTATCTAATACCAAGTGACATAGTATGACCATCATACTTTTTCTGCGCTAAAGGCTTTATCAGTGGGTCGACGATATTATCATTAGTTGGTCCTTTACATATCTTCACATCTCTTCTATCAATGATTTCTCGAATAAGATGGAAGCACCTAAGTATATGTTTGGATTGCTGGTGAGATCTAGGTTCCTTGGCTTGTGCAATGGCCCCATTGTTATCACAATAGAGGTCCATTGGGTTTACAATGCTAGGAACAACGCTAAGTTCAGTATGAACTTTTTAATCCAAATAGCCTCTTTTGACGCATCAGAGGTAGCAATATATTGAGCCTCTGTAGTAGAATTGGCCATTGTTTCTTACTTTGAACTCTTCCAACATACAGCACCACTATTTAGGCTAAATACATAACTTGACTATGATTTAAAGTCATCCTTATCGGATTGGAAACTGGTATTAGTGTAACCTTTTACAACAAGTTCTTCCTCTCCTCCATATATTAAGAATAAATCCTTAGTCCTTCGCAAGTATTTAAGGATATTCTTAACAGTAGTCCAGTGATGTTCACTTGGATTTAACTGGTACCTGCTCGTCATGCTCAAAGCATACAAGACATTAAGACGAGTACATAGTATAGCATACATGATAGATCCAATTGCTGATGTATATGGTATCTTATTCATGCGGTCCTTCTCATCTTGTGTCGAAGGACATTGAACTTTGGATAAGTTTATGCCATGCGACATAGGCAAAAATCCTCTTTTGGATTCTTGTATGTTAAATCATTTTAGTACTTTATCTATGTATATACTCTAACTTAAGCTAAACAATTTTCTTAATCTATCTCTACAGATCTTAATACCTAATATACAAGCAGCCTCACCTAAGTCTTTCATCGAGAAACAATTCCCTAACCAAGTCTTTACTGTCTGCAATGTAGGGATATCATTTCCAATGAATAGTATGTCATCCACATCCAATACAAGGAAAACAATTGTGCTCCCACTAACCCTTTTGTAAACATAAGATTCATCTTCATTTTTTATAAAACCAAATTCTTTGATTGCTTCATCAAAATAAAGATTTCAACTTCGTGCAGCTTACTTTAATCCATAAATGGATCTTTATAGCTTGCATACATTTCCAGCATTTTCAAAAGTGACAAAACCCTTAGGTTGTGTCATTTACACATCCTCAAGAAGCTTTCCATTAAGGAAAGTAGTTTTCACATCCATCTGCCAGATTTCATAATCATAAAAAGCTGCAATAGCAAGCAAGATCCAAATGGATTTAAGCATGGCAATTGGGGAATAGGTCTCATCATAGTCTATACCATGAATTTGCCTATAACCTTTTGCAACTAATCGACCTTTAAAGGTTTGCACATTACCATCCATGTCAATTTTCTTCTTGAAAACCCACTTACACCCAATGGGTTTTACCTTTTTAAGTGGATCAACTAAAGTCCATACTTGGTTAGCATACATGGAATCCATCTCAGATTTTATAACCTAAGCCACTTCTTAGAGTCTAGCCCTTTAATAACTTCCTGATAGGTTGTGTGCTCATCTTGATCCATGAGCAAAACATCACTATTTTGAGTCACAAGAAATCCATATTTCTCGGGCTCATGGCGTATCTTGCCAGACCTACGTGGGTCTTGTGTTACTTAGGCTAGTTCTTGAGCCACAACATTTTGTGGTCTCTGTTCAGGCTCTATTACAAGTTCAATATTACTTTGTAAGTCTCACAATTTTTTAATTTCTACTTTCCTTCCACTATTTTTCTTAAAGATAAATTCTCTTTCAAGAAAAATACCAGTTCGTGTGACAAACACTTTGCCTTCACTAGGATTGTAGAAATATTATCCCTTAGTTTCCTTAGGATACCCTACAAAGTAGCACTTATCTGATTTGGGTCCAAACTTATCAGAAACTTAACATTTTACATAGGCCTCACAACCCCAAATCTTCATAAAAGACAAGGTGGGGCGTTTCCTAGTCCATATCTCATATAGAGTCTTTTAAACCATTTTAGAAAGAACACGGTTGAGTGTAAAAGCAGTTGTCTCTAGAGAATGTCCCCAAAAGGAAATTGAAAGATCTGTATGACTCATCATAGATCGTACCATGTCTAACAAGGTATGATTCCTTCTCTCTGAGACACCATTCCATTGTGGTGTTCTAGGTGGAGTAAGTTGTGATACTATACCACACTCTTTTAGATAGTTATCAAATTCTTGGCTTAAGTATTCTCCATCTCGATCTGATCAAAGTGTTTTAATACTTTTGCCAAGTTGGTTTTGCACTTCATTCTTGAATTCCTTAAACTTTTCAAAGGATTCTGATTTATGTTTCATAAGATACACATATCTATATCTAATGAAGTCATTAGTAAATGTAATGAAGTACTAAAAACCTCCTCTAGCAGGTGAACTAATAGGCCCACATACATCAGTATGTATGAGACTTAATAGATCATTAGCCCTTTCACTGTGTCCAGTGAATAGAGCTTTAGTCATTTTAACTAATAAACAAGATTCACATACTTCATATGATTCAAAATCAAATGAATCCAAGAATCTATCTTTATAGAGCTTGGATATGCGATTCTCATTTATATGGCCCAAACGACAATATCAGAGATAGGTTGAATTTAAATCATTTGGTGTTTATGTTATAGATAGGCATTTCAAGATCGAGAATATAGAGTCCATTGAACATTTGTGCACTGCAGTAAAACATTTCATTTAAATAAACTGAACAACTTTTGTTCTTTATTATAAATGAAAAACATTTCTTGTCTAAATAAGAAACAGAAATAATATTCCTACTAATAGAAGGCACAAAATAACAATCCTCTAATTCAATTACTAAACCAGAAGGTAAAGATAAATGATATGTTCCTATAGCTAGGGCAGTAACTTTTGCTCCATTGCTAACTCGTAGGTCCATTTCACCTTTAGCCAGAGTCTTATTCCTTTATAGTTCCTGCACATTTTTGCAAATGTAAGAACCACATCCAGTATCTAATACCCAAGATGTAGAAGTAGAAACATTAATTTCTATAACATAGATACCTAAAGCGGAAGTCTTACTTCCCTTCTTCTTTTTCAGATCTTCTAGATAGATCTTGCAGTTTCTCTTCCAATATCCGGCCTGACCGTAATGGAAGCATGTCCTTTCCTTAGCCACACCCCTTTTTGGTTTTAGTACAGAAGACTTAGACTTAGGTTGCCTTTGGATTTGGAATCCTTCTTGTTTTTGCCATTGCCTTTGCCCTTTTGAACCATCATTATGGTATTAGGTTTAGTCTTTTGCAAATTTTATTCAGTAGTTCTTAACATGCTTAAGAGTTCTGGCAGTGGTTTGTCAATTTCATTCATGTTGTAATTCATGATGAATTAGCCATAACTCTGTGGCAATTATTACAAAATTAAGTCAGTGGCTAACTCTTGGCCTAGTAGAGCACCTAATCTCTTAAGGTTCTCAACATACCTAATCATTTTAAGTACATGAGGCCCAATAGGGTTTCCTTCTGCTAGTTTGCACTGAAACAATGCTTTTATCACCTTAAACCTTTCATGCCAAGCTTAGCCTTCATAAATTCTTAAGATGCTCAAGCATGTCATAAGCTTCCATATTCTCATATTGCTTCTAAAGCTCAGAGTCCATGGTAGCCATCATGAGACAACCGATGTCTAGTGTATCATTATGATGCTTTTTATAAGCATCCTTTTAAGCCCGAGGGGCATTTGTTGATGTGTGTCCTAAGAGCCAATCATAGAGATAATTACAATATTACGCGATGTATTACATTTCATTTTGGCAATATAATTATTATATTTTATTTTATTTTATTTTGCATAAATTATAACTTAAATATAATAATTATCCTTGGAATAGCTTTGCTATTCCTAAAATGCCCCTAATAAAATATTATTATAAAAAGGATAATAATAATATATCGAGACTAGCATGTATAGTGACTGATGATTATGAATCATGGATATGTGATATCAAGTCAATACATGAGTACATTGTTAATGAATAATGTACTAGATTGGCCCACTGTGAGAATACTGCATGGATAAACGTGTTATTAATTATTCTCATATGATCACAAATGCACATAGTCATTTGATCTGAAGTCACTACAGTTCCCTACATGAGAAGTTACTCACTTTGATGTCATCCTATGTAACCTTTAATTAGGATGATGAGTAGGACGTTGATTAGGTGTGTCACAAATCATGTAGAGAGAAGTAAGTGATGTAGATGAGATTTTGTTACTCATGTATAAAAGAGAAATATCCTTTGACCCCTTGATTGAGTGAGACTTAAAAATGCATGGCCATGCTCAATTGGATCAATATGTGATATTGATCATTTGTTTTAAGTTTACTCAATATCAAGAAATATAAATTGAACATTGACGAGGATGACATACTCCATGCCTCCAGTTTGATTTGGATATTATTATAAAAAAGATTATGATGCAAAATGTTAATCATATATTAGGTAGATGTCGAATCATAGACATTCTTACTATTTGAGTAGTAATAATAAATTGCTAGAAAATAAACCATTATAAAGTATAAACATTCTATTCTTATATTTGATAATATGCTTAATGAATTGCGTAGGTCTTGTATCTTTTCAAAAATTGATTTAAAACAAGGTATTAGCAAATAAAGATGAAAAAAGTGATAAATGGAAAACTGCTTTTAAAATAAAACATGGTTTATAAGGAATGGCTTGTGATGCCTTTTAGTTTGTTTAATGCACCAAGTACCTTTATAAGGTTAATAAACCATGTTTTATGCCCTTCCATTGAAAATATGGTTGTTTATTTTGATGACATCCTTATATATAGTAAGAGTGTGGATAAGCATATTTTGCATTTAAAATATATGTTACAAGTTTTGAAAGATGAAAAATTGAATGCAAACATGAAAAAAAATATTCATTTTGTTTGGATAAAATGTGTTCTTAGGCTACATTGTTATTAGTAAAGGAATTGAGATAGACTAAGAAAAAGTGAAAACAATTAAGGAATAGCCTACCTCTAAGAATGCAAGTAAGGTGAAAAGTTTCATGGTTTTACTAGCTTTTATAAGTGATTTATGAAGAGCTTTAGTACCATAGCTACCTTTTTGAATGAGTTGGTTAAAAAAAAGTTAAGTTTCATTGGGGAGAATAACAAAAAAAGTGAATTTAACTTGTTAAAGGATAAATTAAGTTTAACCTATTTACTTGCTCTTCTAGATTTTACTAAAACATTTGAAATTAAATGTGATGTTCTGAGTGTGGGTATTAGAGTTATTTTAATACTGGAAAAAAGCCTATTTCTTACTTTAGTCAGAAGTTTATTTTAGAGACTTAGCAACATTATTTGTGGCCAAAGAAGTTCGTGATTCATATGGATCATGAATCATTAAAATATTTAAAGAGCTAAGGTAAGATAAATAGGAGGCATGCAAGGTGAATTGAATTTATTGAAACATTCTTGTATGGTCAATGAATCATCAAGAAGGTATCTTCTTATCTTTAATTTGTAATCCAAATTGTTAGGTTTTGAATAGGTTTGTATAGGAATTAATTTCATCTTATCACTATTTTTTAAGCATGTGAAAAGAAAACTTTTGAGAAATTTTATAAGTATGATGGGTTTTTATTTAGAGAGAATAAATTATGTGTGTCTAGAAGATCTCTTAGGAAATTACTTATGAGAAAGGCCTATAGTGGAAATCTTATAAGGCATTTTGAGGTTAAAAAAACTCTAAACATATTGAATGAGCATTTCTTTTGGCCTAGCATGAAGCATTATGTAGAAAAATGTTATGCTAATTGTATTACATGCAAAGAGGTTAAATCTAGAATTTTACCTCATGATCTTTATACTCCATTCCTTATTCCTAGTGAAGATTAGATTGACATTTCTATGAATTCTATGCTAGGTTAACCAAGGAAAAAGAATAGAAAGTACTTGTGTTTTTTGTTGTTGATAGGTTTAAAAAATGGCCTATTTTATACCTCGTCACAAAGTGGATAATGCAATAAGCATAGCAAATCTTTTCTTTAGTAAAGTTATGAGATTGCATAGAGTGCTAAGGAGCATTGTATCGAGTAAAGATCTTAAGCTACTTTTAGAAGGTTTTATGGGCTAAGTTGAGGATAAAGTTACTCGTCTTAATAACTTGTCATCCTCAAACCAATAGGTAAACTAAGGTAGTGAATAGAACATTAAGTACTTTATTATGTTCCTTAATGTAAAAGAACTTAAAAAGTTAGAAGGAATATTTGTCTCATGTTGAGTTTTCATACAATACAAGTATTCACTCTGCTACTTGATAAATGCACAAATGCACCTAAATTCTATGTGTTTCATCACTCATTTACTTAGTATTTTGTGCAAATTGATTGAAAAGGATACTTAGATGCTCTATATCTTCTTTTCAGGTCTTGAAATGACACATATGAGCACTAGAAAAGGATCCGGAAGCAAAACCATTCAAATTGTGAAGAATTGAAGCAAAATTTGTTCACTCAGAAAAGAACACGAGGTATGGGAACCCCGTGTTCAGGGCCGTGTTTCATTCTGGACTGCTTCGAGACTTCACTGAGCTGCCCAGAGAAGAACACAGTGTTGAACACAGGCTGTGTACTACCCCGTGTACATTACTGCTTGGCACTTCGCTGAAGAACACGGGGTGTGTCGCACAACGTGTTTCATGCTGCTCAACTTTCGCTGAGAAACACGGGGTACAACACGGGCCGTGTTGACCCCCGTGTACATCACCAATATAAGTTTTGCCCGAAATTTTGAAAAGAAAGGACAAAGGAGAGGAGGAAAAACTGAGAATCAACAAGGAGAGCTACTGGGAGAAACCCTAAGGGAGATTCAAATCAACCAAGGGTATTATCTAGCGTGGGTTTAAGCAAGAAAATTGAAGAATCAAGCAAGAAATTTGTAGATCTTCATGGACTGTTTGACTTCCCTCTCTGTTTTCTTATTTTCTTCTGATCTTGTAATGTTTTCACACTAAACCTTTGTGCTTAGCTTGGGTGAACTTGTTCATGGATTTATGGATTTGAATTTTATATAATCTAGCTTGATTTACTGTTGATTTATGATTTGATTATGCTGATTTGACTGGAACAAGCTAATATATCCGAAATATTGGATTTGTGTTTTGGATTAATTGATTCTAGGTTGAAATGATCAATTGATTAATCGGATCTTGCATGATCATTGGGAATATCAATTAGACTTAGGAATTAAGCTAATTGGATTCTTTTGCACAGGATGAAATGTCCAAGAATGGATTCTAAGCAAAGTTAATGTAACCTAGATGAGTGATTACTAGAGTAATTCTGGGCACTTAATCTCTTGGTTAGTAGCTAGTAGCCTTGCAATGAGGTATAGCTTAATTTTGGTAATCCAGCAATCTTAATTAACAGTAAACCAAGTTAAAGAAGTAAATTCATTCCATAATGAAGTGTACAAGGGATCCTTAAGCTGAGTATGCTTTTATTCCATTGAATCAAACCTTATTTTTGATAGCTAAGCTCTATTTTACAATTTATTCTTGATTTACACTATCAATTGATCCGCCTAGATAATTTTACTTGAGATTTAGTTAGTACTCAACCTACAATCCCTGTGGAGAACGATAATCTTTTATACTATAACTCGACTTAACCCGTGCACTTGCAGGATTCTAAGGTCAAGTTTTTGGCCCCGTTGTCGGGGATTGTATCTAGTTGATATTAACAGCAAATTTTGAGTGAATTAGACTAGGCAATTCTTTTTCTTTTACTTCTTAATTCATCCTGTTCTGATTTTTCTTATTTTTTTTTATACAGCATTTCTTTCTCACCTTGTTCTGTTTGAGTGCTACTTAATCATTTTGCAGAAAATCTATTATATGCGAAGAAGAAGTCTTGAAGGAATTCTTGACTTAGATCCAGAAATTGAAAGAACTCTACATAGGAGAAAAAGAGAGCAGCAGTCAATTCACATCCAAGAAGAAATCTATACTGAACCAATAATTCAAGACATGGACAATAGATCACTTAGAGAGTTTGCAGCACTCGATGCCACTGGTCTTCAATCCAGTATACAAAGGCCCGCTGTTGAGGCAAACAACTTTGAATTAAAGCCAGCTTTGTTGTCTATGGTGCAGCAAAACCAGTTCGGTGGATTGCCAATGGAGGATCCCAACCTCCACATCCAGATTTTCCTAAAATACTGTGATACAATAAAGATCAATGGTGCACAAGCGGATGCCATCAAGCTTAGACTCTTCCCATTCTCCTTAAGGGATAGAGCAAGAGCTTGGTTACATTCATTACCTGTTGGATCAATAACAACATGGGATGAGCTACTAAGGGCTTTCCTATCAAGATACTTTCCTCCAAGTAAGACTGCCCAATTAAGGAATGAGATCACTACATTTTCTCAAAGAGAAGGAGAATCCCCATTTGATGCTTGGGATAGATACAAAAAGCTATTAAGGCTGTTTCCACATCATGGATTAGAAAAATGGCTTGTTCTTCATACCTTCTACAATGGTTTGAATTACAACACTAAGCTTACTGTGGATGCTGCTGCTGGAGGTGCCTTAATGAATAAAAGATTGGATGAAGCCTATGACTTGATTGAAGATATGGCTTTGAACCATTATCAATGGTCAAATGAGAGGGGACCTGCAAGGAAAGCAGCAGGGAAGTATGAATTAGATGCCTTTAGTCATTTATCTGCTAAAATAGATGCATTAGGAAGCCTAGGTGGCAAGGTAGATGCTCTAATGGCTAAGTTCGATAAATTTCATGTTAACAGTGTAAATACAACAGGTGCTACTGACATTCCTTGTGAGATTTGTGGAATTACAGGGCATATGGCAGCTGAATGTACATTGGGGCAAGATTTTACTGAACAAATGAACTATGTGAATAATAGTGGGTTTGGACAGAAAAATCAAAGTGAACCATTTGGAAACACTTACAATCCATCATGGAGGAATCATCCAAATTTCTCCTACAAGCCCACCCAACCATACAACATACAAATCACCACCAATAGACCACCACCACCCGGTTTCCAAGGTCAAAGATCATTCAACCCACCAGCCCAACCATCTTCTACTGCAAAACTAGAAGGCCTCTTGGAGAAATTTCTTATTTCTCAAGAGAAGACCAATGAAGAATTTAGACAGCATGGTAGAGCCATTGAGGACTCAATTAGGCAACTGTCTTCTAAGGTAGATTCCTTGGCCACTCATGGAAAGATGCTGGAAACTCAAATTGCTCAACAAGCTTCACCATCTTCTTCAAGAGCTTATGGCCAACTCCCTGCTCAACCGGAATCAAATCCAAGGGAGCATTGTAAAGCAATAACTCTTAAGAGTGGAAGATTATTGAATGATCCAATTGCCACTCAAGAAGTTGAAAAAGAGATAAGTGTGGGGGAAGAGCAAAAGGATGGCAACAAGGCCTCAATTTCTAAGGAAGCTGAAGAGAAAGAAGGGGAATTACTAGACAAGTCCAAATATGTCCCTCCGGAACCGTACAAATCGCCTATCCCTTATCCTCAAAGATTAGCTAAGGCTAAACTGGATAAGCAGTTTGGAAAGTTCTTGGAAGTGTTGAAGAAGTTATACATCAATATTCCCTTCACTGATGCACTTTCACAAATGCCTTCCTATGCTAAATTTTTGAAGGACATTCTTTCCAACAAGAGGAAATTAGAGGAGCATGAAACTGTAGCTTTAACTGAGGAGTGTAGTGCCATTATCCAAAACAAACTACCTCCTAAGCTAAAGGACCCAGGCGGCTTCTCCATTCCTTGTGTTATAGGAAATTTCCCAATTGATCGGGCATTGTGTGACTTTGGAGCGAGTGTAAGCCTCATGCCACTGTCGATTGCTAAGAGATTGAACATAAAGGAGATGAAGCCCACCACGGTTTCTCTTCAATTAGCCGACCGCTCAATCAAGTATCCAATAGGTATTCTTGAGGATATACCTATCAAAGTGGGTAAGTTTTTCATACCAGTGGATTTTGTTGTTCTTGAGATGGAAGAGGATTCTCAAATCCCCATCATTCTAGGTAGACCATTTCTTGCCACTGCTGGAGCTTTAATTGATGTTAAAAATGGTAAACTGTCATTATCTGTTGAGGATGAGAAGGTTGAATTTAATTTGAATGAATCAATCAAATTACCTGTTTGTGAAGACTCCATATGCAGGGTAGATGTGCTAGACAAAGCTGTGAAAGAAGACCATCAAAAGGAAAGCCTCCAAGATCCTCTTGAAGCATGTCTAGTTACAAATGGAGTGGTTGAAACTGAAGAAGCTGCTACATATGCCCAGTTTTTGGAAGTAAGCCCACCACTTCCCCTCCCTGAAGCAGCTATTGAACAATTGGAGGTGGAGTCCAACAAAGCCATTACTGAGGAAAACATACCACCTAAGGTAGAGCTGAAACCTCTCCCATCTACCCTCAAGTATGAGTTTTTAGGACCCCATTCTACTTATCCTGTTATAGTTAATGCCAATCTAACTGCTATTGAAACAGAAAAATTACTTAAGCAGCTTAGATTTCATAGGAAAGCTTTAGGGTATTCAATTTCTGATTTGAAAGGGATTAGTCCTTCTATATGTATGCATAAGATATTGTTGGAGGATGACAGTAAGCCCTCCATTGAACACCAAAGAAGGCTGAATCCTAATATGAAAGAAGTTGTGAAGAAGGAAATAATGAAACTGTTAGATGCTGGGGTAATTTACCTAATTTCAGATAGCCAGTGGGTTAGCCCGGTTCATGTTGTGCCTAAGAAAGGGGGGTTAACTGTAATGAAAAATGAAAACAATGAGCTAATTCCCACTAGGACTGTCAGGGGTTGGAGAATGTGCATTGACTATAGGAAATTGAATAAGGCAACCCGGAAAGACCATTTCCCTCTTCCCTTCATTGATCAAACTTTGGAAAGGTTAGCTAAGCATTCACATTTCTGTTATTTGGATGGTTATTCTGGTTTCTTTCAAATCCCTATACATCCAAATGATCAGGAAAAGACCACATTTACATGTCCTTATGGTACTTTTGCATATAGAAGAATGCCTTTTGGTCTGTGTAATGCTCCAGCTACTTTTCAGCGTTGTATGATGGCTATTTTTTCTGATTTTATTGAAAATATCATGGAAGTTTTTATGGATGATTTTTCTGTATATGGCACTTCCTTTGATAACTGTTTAACCAATTTATCTCAAGTGTTGCAGAGATGTGAGGAGGTAAATCTGGTTCTCAATTAGGAGAAATGCCATTTTATGGTAAGAGAAGGGATTGTCCTTGGCCATCAAGTATCTGAACATGGCATTGAGGTAGACAAGGCCAAAGTGGACATTATAGAGAAATTGCCTCCCCCAAATTCTGTCAAGGGAGTGAGGAGCTTTCTAGGACACGCCGATTTCTACCGACGTTTTATCAAAGATTTCTCTAAAATTGCAAAACCTTTGACTAACTTGCTAGTTAAGGATGTTCCTTTTGATTTTGATCATGATTGTTTGGATGCCTTCTGCAGGTTAAAGCAAGCCTTGATTTCCGCCCTGATCATGCAAGCACCGGATTGGAATCTACCCTTTGAGGTGATGTGCGATGCTAGTGATTATGCAATAGGAGCGATCTTTGGCCAAAGGAAGGATAGAAAGGTTCATGCAATCTACTATGCCAGTAAGACCTTAGATGAAGCTCAATTGAATTATGCCACAACCGAAAAGGAACTTCTTGCAGTGGTATATGCAGTTGACAAGTTCAGATCTTACTTGGTAGATTCAAAGGTGATTGTTTTCACAGATCATGCAACCATCCGGTACCTTCTAAGCAAGAAGGAAGCTAAACCTCATCTCATCAGATGGATTCTTTTGTTGCAAGAATTTGATCTGGAAATTCGAGATAAGAAGGGTACCGAGAATGTTGTAGCTGATAATCTCTCGAGGCTGAAGCAAGAATTAGGAGATGAGGAAGATAAGGACATGCCAATCAATGATTCCCTACCTGATGATTATTTGTTAGCTGTCTCTTCTTCGACCATTCCATGGTTTGCTGATTATGTGAATTACATAGTGAGTGGAGTTTTACCCCCGGATGCTGGGTATCAAAAGAAGAAGTTTCTAGCAGAGGTAAAGCACTACTTTTGGGATAAGCCTCTTCTCTTTAGAAGATGTGCAGATGGCCTGTTTAGGAGATGTGTGCCTGAGGAAGAAATTGCAAGCATCCTGTTCCACTGTCACTCCTCTCCATATGGAGGACACTTTGGTGCTTCAAGGACAGCTGCAAAGATTACCCAGGCAAGATTTTATTGGCTGACTCTTTTCAGAGATGTTCATCATTATGTCACTTCTTGTGATCAGTGCCAAAGGGTTGGCAGCATATCAAAGAGACATGAGATGCCCTTAAATAGTATTCTGGAGGTTGAAATCTTTGATGTTTGAGGAATTGACTTCATGGGACCATTCCCACCTTCTTGCAGCAACAGATATATCCTTGTGGCAGTTGACTATGTCTCCAAATAGGTGGAAGCAATTGCCACTCGAACTTGTGATGCCAAGGCTGTAGTTCAATTTTTCAAGAAGGTGTTGTTCCCTAGGTTTGGAATCCCTAGAGCTGTCATTAGTGATGGAGGGTCTCATTTCATTGCTCATTAGTTTCAGTCGCTCTTGAGAGGGTATGGAGTAACCTATAAGATCTCTACTCCATATCACCCTCAAACCAGTGGGCAAGTTGAGCTTTCCAACAGAGAAATCAAGTCCATATTGGAGAAGACAGTGTCCAGATCAAGGAGGAATTGGGCACTCAAGTTAGATGATGCTTTATGGGCCTATAGAACTGCCTTTAAAACTCCAATTGGAATGGCACTATTTCGGCTCATCTATGGAAAAAACTATCATTTACCAGTGGAAGTTGAACACAAGGCGTATTGGGCAATCAAGTTGCTCAACCTTGATTTACAATCTGCTGGAGAGAAGAGAAAGCTCCAACTTCTTGAGCTTGAAGAATTGAGGAATGAAGCTTATGATAATGCTAAGATCTATAAAGAAAGAACAAAGGCTTAGCATGACAAGCGAATTCTTAGAAGGGAATTTCAAGAAGGAGACTCGGTACTCTTGTTCAGTTCGAGATTTAAGCTATTTCCAGGGAAGCTAAAGACAAGATGGACTGGACCATATCTTGTGAAGAAGGTGTATCCATTTGGAGCTATGGAGATTTGGAGCGAAAGCACCGGCAACTTCAAAGTAAATGGCCAAAGATTGAAGAATTACGTTACTGGGCCACCAATAATGGAAGCACCTGACTGATAAAGAAACAGGGATCGAGCTTATGACCTTAAACAAGCGCTTCTTGGGAGGCAACCCAAGCTTGTTTTTCTGTTTTCTTGCCTTTTAATTCTTAGTTTTCTACTTTTCAATCTGAGTTTCTGAGTAATGGAGGCATTTAAGTCATGATGTGTTGATCTTGGATGTTCATTTTTGCATGTGATATCTGTCTTTGAGGTAAATTAGGCATGAATTCATGATTGTTGTTGTTGGGAATTCGGATTATCACATGCAGCGGAATTTTAAATTTTGATCCGAATTCTACCTAGGATCCATGCAAAAAGCATGAGTCAATGATTAGGGTTTTACCTATTGGGCACTCGTGTTTCTACTGATCAAAACTTGAGAGCGGATGAATCAAACGCCGGCCGGAAGGTACAGCGTCTCTACGGTATCCACACGGAGTGAACAACGACCTCTCACCCTCCACGCGTCTGCTAGGATGCGTTTTTCTCTCTAAGAATTAGGATTGGATGTTTTTGAGTGATTTAGGGTTTATATGGAAGCTTAAAACGTGATTCTTAAGTGCTGCCCTCAAGTCCCTTTTTATAGAACTTAGGCAAGTCATAATCCTAGTCCTACTAGGATAATGCTTCCAAAATCCTAATCACACTTAACAACTCATCTTATCCTTATTCTAGAGATAATGGGAAGAGATAAGACTTATCTATTAATTATCTAATATTAGATAATGATATTATCTCATAATATAAATATCTTAATATTAGATAATTGCATATAGTTATCAAATATCAAAATAATATTATCTCATAATATTTTTATCTAATATCTGATAAGATAATTACTTGATATTACTTTAATATCAAATAATATCACATAATATATATATATATATATATATATATATATATATATAAACGTGAATTTATTATTCTTAATAATATATATGCACGAAAATAAGTCCAATTAATTGGATATTAATATAATTAAAGTCCAATTAATTATTGTCTTATTCCTACTCCTTTTGTGTGACCCTGTAGGTTCTTACTACATTGACAATGACTTATTATTGAGCCATAGACAGCGAGCGGTATCTAGCAATACATCACTGCCACTCAAGTAGTAAGAATGTCTGTGATTCGACATCCACCTAATACATGATCAACGTTTTACATCATAACCCTTTTGTAATAATATCCAAATTGAACTGGAGGCATGGAATGTGTCATCCTCGTCAATGTTCAATTTATATTTCTTGATACTGAGTAGACTTAAAATAAATAATTAATATCACATATTAATTCAACTGAGCATGGCCATGCATTTCTAAGTCTCACTCAATCAAGGGGCCCAAGGATATTTCTCTTTTATACAAGAGTAACAAAATTCCATTTACATCACTCACTTCCCTCTGCATGATTTATGACACACCCAATCAATGCCCTACTTGTCACCTGATTAAAGGTGACATAGGACAATATTAAAGTGAGTAATTCCTCATGTAGGGAACCGTAGTGACTTCAGGTCAAAGGTTTATGCGTAGTTGTGATCATATGAGAATAACTTATGACACGTTTATCCATGCAATATTCTCATAGTGGGTCAGTCCAGTACATTGTTCACTAGCAATGTACTCATGTATTGACTTGATATCACATATCCATGATTCGTAATCATCAGTCACTATACATGCTAGTCTCGATGTATTATTACTATCCTTTTTCATAATAATACTTGACTAGGGGCATTTTAGGAATAGCAAAGCTATTCCAAGGATAATTATTATATTAAGTTATAAATTGCGCATAATAATAATAAAAATAATATAATAATTAAATTGCCTAAAATAAAATATAATACATTGTGCATAACTCTAATCATCTTATATGATTGGTTCTAGGACACACACCAACAGTTGTCTGTTTTCTTACAGAGAGGGCTCAAAACGCAATCCAGTGAGATACACGGTGTAAAACACGGGCTGTGTACTACCCCGTGTACCTCACTGTCTGGCCAATTTTAAAGAACTCGTGATTTTCAACGCAGTCCAGTGAGAAACACGGTGTTGAACACGGACCGTGTTATATACCGTGTTCCTCACTGTCTGATTCGCGTAAAGACTTTATGATTTTCATGGAGGTCCAGAGATATACACGGTGTTGAACACGTACCGTGTCCTACCCCATGTACCTCTCTAGTTGAACCACTGATGAGAGCTTTTAAACTTAAGCCTTCCAGAAAGAAACACGGGGTACAACACGGATCGTGTTAGACCCCGTGTACTATTACGCATTTTGTTAGTGTCATCCAAAGGAAAACACGGGTCGTGTTTGATCCCGTGTACAATTGCGAGGATTGTTATCATTTTCCGGAGAGAAACACGGGGTAACACACGGGACGTGTTGGACCCCGTGTTCCTGTGCGAGAGAGCTTTTAATCATCGAAAACCCAGATTTTTCCAGATTTCCCCCCAATTTCTTCTTCTTCCTCGCTGCCCTAACCCTTCTCCTTGCATTTTCGCACACCATACTGCCAAAATACACTGATTAAAGTGTTTCATTTTACCATTTGAGGTTGTTTAGCTAATTGATTTGTGATTTAATCGGTTGAAAAGCTGTGATTTGGATTCCTCTTCTCATTTCAACACGAACTAGGGTTTTTGTTCATCATCTCACGAGGTTCGTGCATTTCCTTTGAAATCCTTGGAGTTTATTGCAATTTCTAATGATTATTATCTCCAAATGCATGTTAGAATTCATAGGAATGTTGAAATCCTTTGAAGTTGCTGATTGATTGGTTGATTGAATGACTTTACATAGGAATCCACAAATGTAGTTGATTGAATTTGCACCTCTCATGATTAATTGTCTGAATTAGAGGCATTGAATGATGAATTGAATTAGAACCTTTGATTAATAGAAGATGTAATGTTGATTGATGGATTGCTTATGTGTATTGAATCTTTAACTGTTTGAATTGGAACTTTTTGATTGCTTGGATTTCAAGCCTTTGAGGTTTACTGCTTGATTGCCTTATTGCCTGCTTTGCCTCATTGACATGACCACTCCATTGCTTTCATGGCATTGAACTTTGACTTGTTTTTCATTTGATATTGGATGATATTGAAAATACATGCTGAACTATTGCCTTTGGATCTGCTGACTGATACACTATTGATAAACATGAGATTGATTGATTGGTTATTGGATTTTGAATTGTTCTGCATTTTGAATTGTGATTCATATTGTTCTGCATTTTGGATGATTGGATGTTGGCTATTGCTGAATTTTTGTTCTTGGAATGTGCTGCTGGCTGATATACTCTCAATACACTCTCTCACTTTGTTAATTCCTTTTGCAGACAATGTCTAAAAGACAAAAGACCACTGCGAGGAAGACTACCAAGGGTAGTACATCTAGAGGGACATTATCTAGAGGACCTTCACACCCCTTCTAGATTTCACTGAAGAGGCTCACATTCAAGCCTATGATAGACACAAAGATAAGTCCTATGTGGAGGGGAGATTCTTAGACTGGGGAGTGTTGAGGGAATTTGGACTGGAGGAGGAGATTCGTGAGCTTATTAGTGTAGGAGCTTGGGAAACCTTCTTTGAGATTAGAGAGCCTACCTACAGAGAGCTCACTTTAGAGTTTTTGAGCACATTCTATCTGGAGAGGTATTTTGGGATAGTCGACTCAGCTGATACCGTTCAGTTCCGACTTGGAGGCGTCGCCTATTCGATGAGTGTGACCTAGCTGTCGTTCGCCTGGGACTTTACTCTGTGGAGTTTGTGATTACTCCGGAGTATCAGGATATGCTGGTCGGACTGCCCCACGGGACCCAGGAGTGGCGGGTATGGACTGACATAGCTACTAGGCACACATATGATCCCACCAAGAGTAAGGCGTCTAGCCTTAGGAGGGTTTCCTGGAGAGTCCTTCACTCCATTTTCAGTCACACTCTGAGTGGACGGGGGCATAGTCATGGAGTTGTGAGCACCTCTGATATTTTATTCCTCTACAGCATGATTGAGAGGGTGCCCATTCACATTGGAGGAGCATTTGCCCTTTTTTTCTCAGCCCAGGCCACGGATAGAAGAGTTGCTAGCATAGCTGCTGGTCCGTACATTACTCGACTAGCCAGACGGTTAGGAGTCTTCGACCGGCCATATGGATTGCTTACCATAGTTTCTCACATGGCACCCCTTCGAAGGGGTATTCTTATAGCTATGGGGATCCAGCCGGTGCAGCAGCAGTAGCAGTAGCAGCCCCATGAGGAGGAGGAGCAGCAGCATATTCCAAGCGATATTCCAGCTCCTAATGTGGGTCCTTTTTCTTCCATCAGGAGCAGAGTTCCACATGAGGCATATTTCCGAGACATCCTTTCTGGACAGCAGCAGATCTTGGCTGAGCTCCGGCTGATATCTGAGCGTCAGACGCGAATCGAGGGACTCTATGATGACTTGGACAGGCGCTCTAGACACATCGAGAGCATGGTGGAGCCCCTGTTCCACCTATTCCACCCCTCCTCCCCTGTTGACCCGGATCCTCCTACCTAGTAGCTTAGATTGATTACTGCTTATTCTTCCTTTTACTTAGCTATTCTGTTTTCCTTTTTACTTATTCTTCATGTCTATTCCCATTTATCTGGTCTGTACATATATTGACTATGCACATTGATTTACTCTTTATTATATTACTTATTTCTCTTTTATTTTCTTGCACTTTTAATATTAATTTCTGCAATAACTAATAGCATTTCTTTTCTAGTATTGCATTTTCTGTCTTTTAGATTACCAGTCTTCTCTCTCTCTCTCCTACCTTGTCTCTACTTCTAGATCTCCCTGCGATATACTGGACAGCCATAATCCGCATATCAGGGAAGTTTCAATCCCCCAATTATTCTCTGTCTCCCATTTACTATTTTGTACATTGAGGACAATGTCCAATTTTAAGTGTGGGGAAGCAGTGCTTTGCAATGTTTTGCACTTGAACTTGCTTGAATGATTTAGAGTACTGAAATTTGCTCCAATTTCAATGATAAAAAAAAAATTAAGGCAATTCATCATTGAATAAAGTGATTGATTCATGCCTTGTTTCTTTAATGAATATTTGGCAACTTGATAAGGAAAATCTAAAGCTTGAAGTTAAGAGTAATAAGCATAATTGACCCTTGTGAGATTTGAGCCTTTTGAGCTATTTTCTCATTAGAAATTAAAGCTTATTTTTCTTCTTGAGGGATTATGTCATCACTCTTGTCTTTGTACTCTAGAACTTGTATTTTCTCTTTTTGAGGCTACATTTTATGTATTTTGCATGTCAAAAATGATGAGGCCATGTTTCTTTACCCTTTATTTTATTTTATTTTATTTTATTTTGCTTGGCTTGTTTGAATCCTTTTCTTTAATTTACCCTAAACTTTTCAGCTTTTTCTCTAGTTAGCCACCTTGAGCCTTGGACCCTCATTTCTAGCCTAGCCATACCATGTACATCCAAAGTTAATGCCCAAGTGAACTTGAACCTTAGAGTTTAAGGGAACTTAGACACATTATATGAGTTTGGCTATCTTAGAGGTCCTTACTTAGTGCTGCTAGTTGGATAAGTTGATTTATAGCTTTGGATTGTTAAAAAAAAAAAGAAAAAAAAAGAAACAATCAAACAAATAATAAAAAAGGCAACAAATCACCATAAAATAAATGGTGTCAAATAAATAATTTGGGAAGAAGAAAATGAAGAAAAGCTTGTTGGAAATAAAAAAAAAATGTTGTATTTGCTGATTTATTTGTATATAAAAAAAATGATGAAATTCAAAAGGAGAAAAATGGAGGTTGAAGTAAGGGTTGATGTAAGGTGTTATTTTAAGCTGAGTAATGGAACTTGACAATGGTCAAATTCATGACCAATGTGTCCTTTTCCTTCAAACTCACGGTTCTATCACTTTGGACCCTTTGATGTTCCTTCCCCCTGTCCTCACCCTTTTTCCCTAATAAAGCCCTCTGATTTGCATGCATTTTACATTATAGTAGTGGAGATTAGATTTTGTTCAAGCATATGGTAGCATTAAGTCATGAGCTGATTGACTTGAGAGTAAACACAAGCCTTATTTTGAGAGTGAAAGTAAACACTTTACTTGTGAGGCCATTCTCTTTTGCTTCTATGCTGAGGATTAACTTGTTTAGTTGCTTTATTTTCATTTAGTTGCTTGGCATGACTTGATCCTAAGATTTGATTTGTTGAATGATTGCCTTATTATATATATATATATATATATATATATATATATATAAAAGAAAAGAATAAAAATTGGAGTAGATTTTTCTTGTTCTCTTACATCCTTGCTCGAGGACGAGCAAGATTCAAGTGTAGGGGAATTGATAAATGCACAAATGCACCTAAATTCTATTTGTTTCATCACTCATTTACTTAGTATTTTGTGCAAATTGATTGAAAAGGATACTTAGATGCTCTATATCTTCTTTTCAGGTCTTGAAATGACACATATGAGCATTAGAAAAGGATCCGGAAGCAAAACCATTCAAATTGTGAAGAATTGAAGCAAAATTTGTTCACTCAGAAAAGAACATGGGGTATGGGAATCCCGTGTTTAGGGCCGTGTTTCATTCTGGACTGCTTCGAGACTTCACTGAGCTGCCCAGAGAAGAACACGGTGTTGAACACGGGCCGTGTACTACCCCGTGTACATTACTGCTTGGCACTTCGCTGAAGAACACGGGGCGTGTCGCACAACGTGTTTCATGCTGCTCAACTTTCGTTGAGAAACACGGGGTACAACACGGGCCGTGTTGACCCCCGTGTACATCACCAATATAAGTTTTGCACGAAATTTTGAAAAGAGGGGACGAAGGAGAGGAGGAAAAACTGAGAATCAACAAGGAGAGCTGCTGGGAGAAACCCTAGGGGAGATTCAAATCAACCAAGGGTATCATCTAGCGTGGATTCAAGCAAGAAAATTGAAGAATCAAGCAAGAAATTTGTAGATCTTCATGGACTGTTTGACTTCCCTCTCTGTTTTCTTGTTTTCTTCTGATCTTGTAATGTTTTCACACTAAACCTTTGTGCTTAGCTTGGGTGAACTTGTTCATGGATTTATGGATTTGAATTTTATATAATCTAGCTTGATTTACTGTTGATTTATGATTTGATTATGCTGATTTGACTGGAACAAGCCAATATATTCGGAATATTGAATTTGTGTTTTGGATTAATTGATTCTAGGTTGAAATGACCAATTGATTAATCGGATCTTGCATGATCATTGGGAATATCAATTAGACTTAGGAATTAAGCTAATTGGATTCTTTTGCACAGGATGAAATGTCCAAGAATGGATTCTAAGCAAAGTTAATGCAACCTAGATGAGTGATTACTAGAGTAATTCTGGGCACTTGATCTCTTGGTTAGTAGCTAGTGTTGGTGTATGTCCTAGAACCAATCATATAGATGATTGAAGTTATATACAATGTATTATGTTTTAGGCAATTTAATTATTATATTTTGTTTTTATTATTATTATGTGCAATTTATAACTTAATATAATAATTATCCTTGGAATAGCTTTGCTATTCCAAAAATGCCCCTAGTCAAGTATTATTACGAAAAGGATAGTAATAATACATCGAGACTAGCATGTATAGTGACTGATGATTACAAATCATGGATATGTGATATCAAGTCAATACATGAGTACATTGCTAGTGAACAATGTACTGGACTGACCCACTATGAGAATATTGCATGGATAAACGTGTCATAAGTTATTCTCATATGATCACAACTACACATAAACCTTTGACCTGAAGTCACTACGGTTGCCTACATGAGGAATTACTCACTTTAATATTGTCCTATGTCACCTTTAATCAGGATGACAAGTAGGGCATTGATTGGGTGTGTCATAAATCATGCAGAGGGAAGTGAGTGATGTAAATGGGATTTTGTTACTCTTGTATAAAAGAGAAATATCCTTGGGCCCCTTGATTGAGTGAGACTTAGAAATGCATAGCTATGCTCAATTAAATTAATATGTGATATTAATTATTTATTTTAAGTCTACTCAGTATCAAGAAATATAAATTGAACATTGACGAGGATGACACATTCCATGCCTCCAGTTCAATTTGGATATTATTACAAAAGGGTTATGATGCGAAACGTTGATCATATGTTAGGTGGATGTTGAATCACAGACATTCTTACTACTTGAGTGGCAGTGATGTATTGCTAGATACCGCTTACTGTCTATGACTCAATAAATGAGTCATTGTCAACGTAGTAAAAACCTACAGGGTCACACAAAAGGAGTAGGAATAAGACAATGATTAATTGGACTTTAATTATATTAATATCCAATTAATTGGACTTATTTTCGTGCATATATATATTATTAAGAATAATAATTCACATTTTATATATATATATATATATATATATATATATATATATATATTATGTGATATTATTTGATATTAAAGAAATATCAAATAATTATCTTATCAGATATTAGATAAATATATTATGAGATAATATTATTTTGATATTTGATAACTATATGCAATTATCTAATATTAAGATATTTATATTATGAGATAATATTATTATCTAATATTAGATAATTAATAGATAAGTCTTATCTCTTCCCATTATCTCTAGGATAAGGATAAGATGAGTTGTTAAGTGTGATTAGGATTTTGGAAGCATTATCCTAGTAGGACTAGGATTATGGCTTGCCTAAGTTCTATAAAAGGGGACTTGAGGGCAGCACTTAATAATCACGTTTTAAGCTTCCATATAAACCCTAAATCACTCAGAAAACATCCAATCCTAATTCTTAGAGAGAAAAACGCATCCTAGCAGACGCGTGAAGGGTGAGAGGTCGTTGTTCACTCTGTGTGGATACCGTAGAGACGCTGTACCTTCCGGCCAGCATTTGATTCATCCGCTCTCAAGTTTTGATCAGTAGAAACACGAGTGCCTAATAGGTAAAACCCTAATCATTGACTTATGCTTTTTGCATGGATCCTAGGTAGAATTCGGATCAAAATTTAAAATTCCGCTGCATGTGATAATCCGAATTCCCAACAGCTAGCAGCCTTGCAATGAGGTATAGCTTAATTTTGGTAATCCAGCAATCTTAATTAACAGTAAACCAAGTTAGAGAAGTAAATTCATTCCATAATGAAGTGTACAAGAGATCCTTAAGCTGAGTACGCTTTTATTCCATTGAATCAAACCTTATTTTTGATAGCTAAGCTCTATTTTACAATTTATTCTTGATTCACACTATCAATTGATCCGCCTAGATAATTTTACTTGAGATTTAGTTAGTACTCAACCTACAATCCCTGTGGAGAACGATAATCTTTTATACTATAACTCGACTTAACCCGTGCACTTGCGGGATTCTAAGGTCACTACTAAGTTTCCCCTTTTGAAATTATTTATGGCTTTAATCTTTTAACTCCTTTGGATTTTATGCCTTTGCCTATTGATAAGAGGTCAAGTTTAGATAGGAAGAGGAAAGTGGATGTAATTCACAAGTTACTTAAGTAAGTTAAGTTAAGTATTAAGAAAAAGACAAAAAAATAAAAATAAGAAAAGCCAACAAAATGTAGAAGAATATTGTCTTTGAATTAAGAAATTGGGTATGGATTCATATAAGGAATGAAGGATCTTTTTCTCAAAAGAAAAGCAAATTGCATCCAAGAGGAGATTATCCCTTTCTAGTGGTGAAAAAGATTAATAAAATTGTTTATAAATTGAATTTACCAAGTAGGTATAATATTAGTGCCTTTTTTAATGTTTCTAACCTTTATCCTTTTAATGTAGGAATTGAAGATTCAACAATGAATCCTTTTGAAGAAAAAAGAATAATATGATTCCAAGAGTGAATAGGAGCTTTTACACTTATTGAAAAGTCCAATAACAAAATCTAAGCTTAAGAAGATCAATAAAGGTCTCCAAAGGCTTATGGAAAGAGTTTGGATGCATGAAGAAGCAAGGTTAGAAGAAGTTAGAGGAATCTACGTTATATGTGTTTTAGGTTTAGTTGATTCCAAGCGAGTACTTGAGTATTAGGCCTTAGATGTTGTTTTATTTTAAAATACTTGAATACAATATTCAAGTACTTATGGATTTTCGCTTAGAACTCAAATAATGTAACTAAGTACTTTAAGTAAGATACACACCTAATTGCCTATTTTGCCTTGTTTCTTATTACTTAAGACATTATTAGGCTTTATATCAATTTAACCCATTATTTGGATAATTAATAGTGTTTTAATTAACTTTCTAGATTAGGTCTAATTAGTCGAGTTAGAGCCCAATTAGTCTAGTTAACTTTTGACTTTGAAAACCTATTTAAAAAGGCTTGTTCTTCAGTGTCACAACTTTTGGCATTTATAAATCTAAAAACTCTTTAAGAGTTTTTCCTTTTAATGCTTCTAGTAAGAATTTTAGATTCACCAAGATAGATTCAAATCTTATAGCTTTAAATCTCACTTAGCAAAGAATCAACATCCTTTGTGGGTGATCTTTTCTCACTAATAGCTTCCATTCCTTTTTTTTTTTTTTTTAAGCATGGCATGATTATCATTTTTTTCCAATTTGATTCTAAAATTTGAGATGATTCAACCCTAGGAATTCACATTAAGGCTTTTTTTTCACATAATTAAGTTATGGCTTAAGGTAAATGCCTTACTCATGGACATTATTTGTTTAATTAGGTATCTAATAACTCATTTCTACACAAAATCATTCTCTATGTATACATGCAGCAACCTGACTAAGCCTTATTTTGAGCTCCTATATTACCACATAATCCTATTCCAATTACAAGTCTAATAGCTTGCTATAAAAGGGAAGGGAAGGATTTCTTCCTTGAGAGGTTTTATCAAATTCTAGTGATTTTATCCTAAACTTTCTAACCTTCTAAAAAACTTTTTTCTTGTCTTAAATGCTTATTATAATCTAGAATAATCTTAGCTTTGTAACCAAATGGTATGACTTTAACACATGGGTAATTAAGGTTTAAGAATGCATTTAACATTTATCTTTGATACATATTTTTTTATCCTAATCTAACATTGCCTCTCCGAAATCTTAAACTTTCTCTTATCTTTTAGGTTACAAAAAATTAGCCTTTTAACTTGGTTAAATGGATTTACAATTCTTTTCTTTATTCAGTCATATACTAAATGTCCTTTACTAAGGTTTTTGAGAATAACCAATTCATTCAATTAACCATGATAGGATTAAGTTCATCAAATCATAACTAGGAAATCAAGCAAAAGTATAAATCAATTAGATGAATCTAGCATTTATTTCAGTCAGGAAATTGCATTTAAAGTGAAATATACCTACTAAGGATAACACTTCATTTGCTAACTTAAAGTCAATTTATCAAGTATAAAAAAATTTCAAAATTAAAAGCATAATAATGTTAAATGTAGGTACTTATCATCATATCTACTCTTACCATACTTACCACCCTCCCTACCTACTCCTTTTAAGTGCTTGACAAGACATAGCAGATGGTGTGACACAAGCACTTAGTAAGTTTTCCTTTACATAACCTCATAACATAACAATCACTCCTCATACTGCTAATATTTGACATAATATTAAGAGACGTATGTTTTATTTAGATGTTTAAAAATAAAATCATAATTAGTAATTAACAACAATTTCCCACATATATCTAGCTATAAAGTGCTTGAATTGACACCAAAATCCCATCCTAATAACATCTTACATAAGAGTTTAGCACCAATCAATAATTAACTATAAATGCATGTTTATAATTTCAATAAGCATTAACATAAATATTATATCATTACTTTATGAAAATTCATTTCATCTAACTCTTATAACCATTTTAACTTATGGTCTAATCTCATAAATGCAATAGCCTATCTAACCCAAATTGTGATAATCTACTTAACTAAATCTCTTTGTCCTTCTTTGATCACATACAAACTCTCTATCCTAATCCATTAGCTTTATCTTACATTTAAACTTAATCAATTCAATTACCACAATATAACACAATTGGCTTAATTTCTTTAAGCCATTATATTCTACCTATTTTAGTGTTTCCTCCTTTGACTTAAGGCTGAACATATCAACAAAAGACCACTTAGTAACTACTCTTCTAACAATATAAATGGCAAGATTATATACCTATATAATTGTTAAATAGATTGTAGATTACTAATTTAGTTTTAAGAGATAGGGTAACATAAACATTAAGTCTCAAAATATAAACATATCTAGCTTAACTGAATCACCTTTCTTTACTATGTTAGTTAAAAAAAATGAGCTTAGAAGATATTGAAATGCACCTATTAGGTAAGTAAGAACACAATCTATAGTAATAAGTCACTATAAGAAAAACATTTATCATTATAATTAATTTAAGCATCAAGAAATCAAAAGGTTAAAATATCCAAATAGAAAGGTTAACAATTAAGAAGAGCACAAAGGAAAGACCCCAGTAAAATGAAAGAAATAAGATAACAACTTAAGATAAAAGAATAGAGACGTAATCGATTAATATTTTTAAAGCATATCCAATGAATAGAGTTATTGTTAAAAACAATTTAAAATAAGGTTTGTGCCTTTATGCACAATAAAAGGAGTCTTTAATTTGATAAAATTTTAACAATTTTAACCTATACAAAACAATTGCTAACTGTACAAAAGCTTAAGGAAAAAACATAACATTTGATCACATCTTCTTCTAAAAACAAATCAAATGTCAATTAAATTAAATTACAATATCTAACTTCAATCGAGAAAAAAAGGTAATAAGATAACATTAATAGGTAGATGAGTTAGAAGAACTTATCATAAAAGATGGTTATATAGATGTCATCAATAAGAATAATTTAAAAGTAAATTTAGCTAAGAACATATCCTTTATTTTCCTATAGCACAATCACAAACACATAAGAGTTCAATCAATAATACATCATATTGAATAAGGACTAATATATGAGCTTAAAGGAAATCATAGGAACTAGATACCCTCTATTCCACATTAAGTTTAACTAAATTAAGCATTAAAACTTCAATTCATATTCAAAGCTACAAACACAATTTATAATGCATAGGATTAATTAGAACTCCTCTAGTATAATTAGATCTCAATTAAATGTCTAATGTGCTAACTTAAAAAGTTGTAGTTTAAGATTCCTAAAGCCTTTACATCAAACACATAATGCATTCAATACAACAAGACTTATATATGTATATATATATATATATATATATATATACAGGTACCTTTAACTTATTTTAAATGACCCCATTTGTGTAAAAATAACATCAATCGTGGTAACACTATAATCACATGGAGTTGTAACCATAGTTACTATTACAATAACACCTAACTAGATTGCCATATAATTACCACAAAACCATATCTATATACTATTCATCATATTCAAAAGGCATAATAATTTATAAACAACTTACTTGTTATCTCAAGCTTGAAAGTCCTTAAATGATTACTCGTGCTTGAGTTCACCAACTTATACTTAGCTTCCAAAGTCAACCACTTTTAGATTCATAAAAGCTTTACTAATAGGTAGGCAATAATCAAAATAGTTATTAAATAATCATTCATAAAGAAACTTCATCATTAACATCAATAAGCATTATAAGGTCTATCAAAATGGTATTGATGGTGTGTGATCCTGATGGCACATATACCAATGATACAATTTCAATTAAAACCTATAATAGTAGCACATAAATATAACCTAAGGGCCTTATCTCACTAAGAACTTAGACCATACTTTGACATCACCTTTATCATAACCTTAAGTTAATCATGACCTACATAAAACCCACTATCTAGTTTTTACCAACCTAATCTGAATTAATCATCACAATCCTAGTTAATTGACTAAGAAATGTAGCAAGAAGGAAGGCCTTAAAATAATCTATCTACAGATATCTTGTGTTACCAAGGCTAACTTAGAAAGCATATCTACCATCCAAACTTTGAAGTAGTGGTAGAGGAGACATAACCCGTGTATCTAAATAAAATAAAATAAATCATAAAGGAGTGAGTTCAAGGCACAGAGAGTAAATGCTTTATATAAACAAACATATTAAAATAATACTCT
The DNA here is from genome assembly GCA_020226215.1 of Sindora glabra. Classification (NCBI taxonomy): domain Eukaryota; kingdom Viridiplantae; phylum Streptophyta; class Magnoliopsida; order Fabales; family Fabaceae; genus Sindora; species Sindora glabra. The sequence goes on along the minus strand of CM035232.1, from coordinate 68,915,993 downwards.
TACCCACTAGATTGCCCTCTTGTAATCATAGCACATTAAAATATTCACAAAGACCAAGTTACACATCAAGCAGCTAAAATGGCTCATTAATAACCATATCATCACTTACATTCCTAAAGAGCCTTAAGAAGCTCAATCATAATCATATTATCATCATTATACAACATAAGAAAGATTGGTGTTAATAAACGTTCATCTCATCATACATTCAATATCCATTATGTATAGAAATGCATACACCCACTTTGTGACTCCATGTCCAACCTTGTACCTTACCCTCCTTTCCATCCTTATTCTTCCTATGCCAATCTTATACCTTACCTACCTTTGTTCCAAGATTCAATTAATTGGCATTCACATCACTTCTAACATATTTCTTAATTCACATTTACTCAATGCTTTCATTTCTCATATCATGACATAAGCCATTTTCTTCACATCAATTAAATAATTCCATGTATCAATAACATCATAAGTATGTTTAGATTATGTTTTATAACATTACTATGCCTGAAATGCTTGGCCTCATAATGCATTGCATCCTAAGATTAATATAACAAATTTGTTATAACACACATCATATCACACTACATCTAAATTCTTATTTCATGATTGTCACCTCATGTATTCATCATATAAATATTATAAACTATCATATTTTAATGTTTATGAATCATACACCCCACATTAGACCCTTAAATATCATGATAGTATATGGCAGATTGAGTGTAGTCCATTATATAATCATCTTAGCTTTGAATTTTAAATAATGTTTTATGAGTAACTCAAAAATTACAAGTTTATTGACCATGAAACTTATTTCATATGAAAATAAACTTCATTAGCTTTCTATAGACTAGTCTTTTACTTAAAATAGTTAAGGTTTAAAGCAGTTAAGCTCTTTATAAGTTAGAAGTAAAAGTTTAATTTTTACAATCCTAAATTTACGACCTTTATCCATTATTTTAGTGATATGTCAAAATTTATGTAAGATATTAGTTTGAAACTAGTCAATTTGAAAGTAAACTCAATTACCTTTCAATAATAGGTGATTTGCTTAAATTAGGTGTAAGATGAAGGAGTTATGACTTTTATAAGTTAAACTTAGAATCTTGAAAAGAACAAATTAGCAATTGTTTAACTCTAAACTTGAAATTGTTCAAAATTATAATACAATGGTTAACCATTTTGGATGAATAGGCAACCATTTTAGATTGATTCTACAAAGTTATAATGCAAAAAATGTACTTTTGATCTAACATTTTATCATCCAAATGCATTTTTCATGCCATAATTCCATTCCTAATCATAAATACACCTTAAACCTTTGTTATTAATGATAATCCCATTACTAAATCAAACTCAAATCACAAATTAGCACTTCAATCAAACTATTATATTTATACTTTTGTATAAACCCAAAATATAACATTCAAGCTTAAATCTTTGAAATTTAATAACAAAGGGTGAAGTATCTACTCATTTAATATAAAGGAAGATACTAAGAAGTTGGATTTAAAGTTTTTTTTATCCTAATCACACCAAAATTAAAGATCTCTCACCCAAACTCACTAAATTCTTCTAAACTTAGAAGAAGTTGAGGAAGAATTTTAGCAATAGAAATGTTCTTACCTTAATTAAATGAAAAAAATTAAAAAATATTTACTTTCTATTTACTTAATTTTTCAAGATAAGTGGAAGAGAAAGAAATGGAATGAGAGAGGCTAAGGTTTCTTTATGAAAATGAAAGGATGGCCTGATTTTGAGGTTTATAAGGATAAGGGCAATCCTATCCTTTTACCCTAAAACTCTCCTCTACTCACATACTCACCTATAATCACTCATAGCTATATGCCTTATTATTCTATTATATCTTCCTCCTCTATTTCTCATAAAATCCTTATTCTAAGATTTACTAAAGCATTAAATTTTAATTTTTACATCATAATTCATATTTATTTTTTATCAAAAAAATTTCCTATTCTTTTATCATTACCATTTTAAATCAAATCCATACTAGATATTCTAATTATTCATTTTAAATTGTAAGTTTAAATTTATTATATTTTAAAAAAGGTGTAACAATAAGAGATGCTAAACATTTTTCCATTTGAAATCTCTCTAAAACTTTATTAATATATGCTTTTTGTGAAAAATCCAATAATCCTTATGATCTATTTTAGAATATCTCCATTCTAATCACATATGTTACCACACCTATATCTTTCAATCACATAAGCTGCCTCACCTATATCTTTCATTTTAAAGTGAAAAAAGAAAAACTTCTTAGTCTTATTTCACAGACTAAGTTCATTAGCTATAAATAAGACATCATTAACATACAAATGTGGAAAAATAAAGTTACTCCACTAACCTTCAAATATACACACTAGTTAACACTATTTTCCTTAAACCCAAAGGAAACAACATTACCATTGAACTTAAGATGTCATTGAACTTAAATAGCATTATCATTAAACTTAAATTTGTATATTGACTTCTTACATTTATATATTATGTGGTATTTTCCTTTTTCCATGAATCCTATTAGTTAGTTTATATAAATGTCTTCTTTTAAAATCCTATTTGCAAAGGCAATTTCCATATTTATTTAATGAAACTCTAGGTTATAATGAGCCACCAATGCTATGATAATTTTGAATGAATATTTCTTATAGATTAGTAAAAGGGTCTCGTTATAGTCAATGTCATCTTTTAAAGTGCACACTTTGTCAACTAATCTGGCCTTGTAACATTTAGGTTGGCTTGAGTGTCACATTTGGTCTTAAAGACCCACTTGTGACCAATTCTCTTGCAAGCTTTTGCTAATTTGACAAGGTCCCAAAATTTTTTTGTCCCATAGATTTTAATTCATCTTTCATGGTGTCTAACCATTTATTAACATTATCACCATTCATTGCTTGTAAAAATATAACCAGATATTCATCTATTCCTAAGTCAACTTTAGATTCTATTAGATATATTATATAATCATCAAAAGTATCAAATCTCCTTTCTTTTTAAGATCTTATTAATGTTCTTTGTTGTAGTTCTTCTATTCTAGGCTCATTAATTACAATTTCATTATGAGTATTAGGTTCATTTACTTATTATTCCTTATGGTTATTAACTAGTTCAACAATTTATGGAACAAAAACTCATTATAGAAACAAGTTAAAAAATCCTGTACTCTCACTTCTTGAATTTCCATTTTACATGGTGTTTCACTTCCACTAATTTACAAATCTCAATGAACCTAGTGTTAGTGTATATGCCCTAAAACTAATTATATTGGTGATTGTAATTTTGAATCATGTTATTTTAATGGCAATTCCAATTATTATATTTATATATATTGTCTGCGTAATATATTTAATTATAATAATAACCTTAGAATAATTGTATTCTTAAATGTCCCTAGTCATATATCATTGTGGATTAGGTTGCTTTGATATGTTAAGACTAGCATGTGTGAAGACTTATATGGGATATTAAGTTTACACATGAGTACAAGTTAGAGAACTTGTATACTGGACCGACCCATATTAAGAACACTACATGGATCGTTATATGAGTGTCATAAGTGGTTCTTAGTGATCATTATTACTATGGTCCTTTGACCTGAGATTACCAAGGTTCCCTACATGTGAGTTTCATATTTTGATACTATTCTATGTCACTAATGGTTAAGTGAATGCAAGGGTAGATATTGGATATGTCACATATCATGCAGAGGGGTTTGTGTGATCAAGATGGGATTTGTCCCTCCTATATAACAGGAGTAACATCTATAGGCCCCTTGATTAAGTAAAGCTGAGAAAATGCATGGCCATGCTCAGATGAATTGACATGAGATGTCGATTACATTTGTTTCAGTCAGCTTACTTAGGAATCAAGAAACCTCAAGATTGGGCTATACGGGAATGACATGGTCCATGTCTCGTGCTCAATCTAGATGTATAGGACAAAAGGACATAAATGATGATCACGTGTAAAGGTTTAGTCAAATCACCGACTTTCTCATTACTTGGGTAACAATGATGTGTTGCTAGACACCAATCTTTGTTTATGATCATTAATATGATTAATGGTCATTGCCAACGTAATGAGAGCCTGTAGGGTCGCACACTTAGAACTTAGTGAATTTGGAATTAATGGACCAAATTGTTTGGGCTTAATATTTAGGAATTCATGTTATAATTATAAGGCCTAATAGTAAGCCTATAATTATACATGGAATAAGGCCCAAATAGGTTAGGTTTTTCTATGCACCTATTTAAATAGGCTTATTGGGTAATAATAGGATTACTATTATTCTTCACGCACCCCAAGTAAAAGCATAGAAAAACCCTAGCCACTCTCCTTGACCAAAATCTCTGAAGAGGCGTAGCTAGCACTACGAGGTCTAAGGAGATCAATTCCAACCGGTGGTGTAGCGGACATTCATCGGTGATTCACGAGTTCGTGTGGATACCACAAAGGTGCAGCCACATAAACGTTGTACTGGTGATCTGATTTACTGATTTCCATTCCGGTTCGTGATTTGGAAGCAGATCGGACTTGGTGTAGCGGTCAGAAGAATTTTGCCGAAAGGTATAAACCCTAATCCCTAATCTATGGCGTTCTAAATTCGCATGAATCCTTGGTGGAAATCGTGCAAAAAGTTTTATTCCGCTGTGCATGTATGATGCGCGATTTCCAGCACCTAGCATTCCCAGTTTCAGTAATCCTTGTAGTATGGTTAGGATAATAAAATCTAGATCCTTGTGAATTCTCTAAATAACTAATGAAATAACCATTGTTTATTCTTGCATCCAATTTCTTTTCTTGTGGATTATAAAATTTAATTTCTATCAAACAACCTTAAACATGCAAGTGCATTAGACTAGGCTTGCTTTTAATCCACTATTCAAATGGTGTCTTTGAAACTATCTTACTAGGAACTTTATTTGACAAAAGTATGGCAGTCTTTAAAGTATAAGTGCCCAATGAAATAGGTAAAAAGCAATTGCTTGACACATTTCCAACCATATTTAACAAAGTTCTATTATGTCTTTCTAATACATTATTTTGTTGTAGTGTACCTAGCATTGTGTATTGAGCACATATGCCATGTTTCTCAAAGAACTTAGCAAAAGACCTAGGTCTTATCCACTCTTATCATATCTTACATAATATTTACCACCCCTATCAAATTTGACAATTTTCACCTTTTTGTCCAATTGATTTTTAACTTCATTAATGTAAATCTTTAAGGCATTTATAGCCTATGATTTCTTATATAGCAAATAGACATAACTATAATGTGAAAATTTATCAATAAAGGTCATAAATACTATTCTTTATTAAAAGAATTAACATAAAAAGGCTTACATATATCAATATGTATAATTATAAGAAGATAAGTGCTTCTTGTGGCTACTTTCTTTGTTTATTTTGTTTGTTTACCTATAATGCAATCTACACATGCATTCAAATCAATAAAATCTAAATCTAAAAGGATTTCATTCTTTACTAATCCTTCCATTCTTTAGAAATAAGTCCCAACTACTTATGCTATAAGGAAGCAAAACATTTATTAACTAAATTACATTTGATACTAATATTATAATGCAATGTTAAAAGTGTTTTAGCATAAAAAGTATCAAGATTTAACTTACACAATCCATTCGATAATATACCACTACAATCATATGGGTATATTTATACAAACTAAACTTACTACTACCAAATTTAAAGTAGTATCTACCTTATCAAATTTAAATAATGGAACTCTATTCCTAAATATACTAGGCCCATAAAATGTTTCAAACAAATCCAAATGATTTTCAATATCAAGGATTAAGTGTTATATCTTGATAACTTCCACTAAAACTATCATTGTTTTACCATTGAAGATAAACTTTTCATTTGGCCTTATAGTTTGAATCGTAAGGAATCTATACATTATATTAGAAATATGAGTTATGCATCCAAAATTGATCAACCAAGTATTATAAATAAATTAAGCTAAATTTGATCCAAAACATACGTAAGCATTAAGTTTACCCTTCTTTTTAAACTAAACTATATACTTTAGAGAGTCTTTTTAAAAGTGTCTAAACTTCCTATAGGAGTGACATTTGTTATCTTTTAGTTGATTCTTGTGAATTTGGAAGGATAATCCACTAACCTTTAGTGGTTCCTTTTTTTTCTTATGTTTCTTTCCAACTTTTTAAAGGTTCACATCATTAATGGAATGATTTCCTTAATGGTTAAGTTCAATTTCCTCCTAAAATAACATACTATGTAATTCATACAAATTCCATTTATCCTTTATAGTGTTATAACTGAATTTGGAAGGATGGCCTACTAACCTTTAGTGGTTCCTTTTTTTTTTCTTATGTTTCTTTCCAACTTCTTGATGGTTCAAATCATTAATGGAATGATTTCCTTAATGATTAAGTTTAGTTTCCTCCTAAACTAACATATTATGCAATTTATGCACATTCCACTTATCCTTCATAGTATTATAGTTCATTTAGAAATGACCATACTTAAAGTTCAAAATGAATCACATAACTAAATTCTTATCTACATTCATTCCTAAAAACTTAAGTCTTGCTGCAATATTTATCATTTCAATGATGTGCCCATGCATAACACAAGAAAAATCAAATTTCATGGTGATTAAAGTACTTATTAGTGTCCTAATAAGAGACTTACTAGTAGTTTAGGAGCATTCTTCCATATATTTCATCATTTGTTTAACATTATTAATTTTAGGTAGATAAGACTTAATGTTGATAAGTGTACTATTCTACATCTACATTATACTTAATTTGTTTAACTTTCCTTAATTTTTATAATGGACTATTTGTTTATTAATGCTAAAAGCAATAATAGCAATTAGTTTTTCTACCTAAAGTGTTAAACCAAATCATTACCCCTAAGGTAAAATTGGATTTTCTCACTCTAATAGGAGAAATTAAGTCCATTAAAAACCAAAATAAATTATAGATGTGGTTTTAAAGGTATTGCAAGGAATAATACTTAAAACATTAATACTTTGAATTATATACTAACATGCTACACAAATTCAAGAAATAATACACTTAACTATGCAATGCATATTGATGTTCATTTTTAGGTAATCCACTAATACACTACATTCAAAAAGGGTAAAGATAATGTGGTTATGATGCATTATTTAAAAAGTATCTTCTTATCTTTAATTTACAATCCAAAATATTAGGTTTTGAGCATGTTAAGGATTTGCATAGGAGTGATCATAATTTTTCCACTATTTTTGAAGCTTGTGAAAAAATGGTCTTTGAGAAATTCTATAAACATGATGGATTTTTTTCAAAGAAAATAAATTATATGTGTCTAGGAGTTCTCTTAAGGAATTATTTGTGAAAAAAGCCGATAAAATAAGCTTAATAGGACATTTTGAAATTAGAAAAACTCTAAATATTTTGAATGAACATTTCTTTTAACCTAGTATAAAACATGATGTTGAAAAATGTTATGATAATTGTATTACTTACAAGAAGGCTAAATCTAGAGTTTTACCACAGAGTTTATACTCCACCTTCTATTCCTAGTAAACCTTGAATTGATATTTTTATGGATTTTGTACTAGGTTTAGTAAGGATGAAAAATGGAAAGGATTTTGTACTTATTATTATTAATAAATTTACAAATATAGCTCATTTCATACCTTATCATTAACCAGATGATGTAACAAACATAACTGATTGCATGAAGTACTAAAAAGCATTGTGTTAGATATGTTGGTGTGTGTCCTAGAACTAATCATATAAGATGATTAGAGTTATACACAATATATTATATTTTATTTTAGGCAATTTAATTATTATATTTGTTTTTATTATTATTATGCGCAATTTATAACTTAATATAATAATTATCCTTGGAATAGCTTTACTATTCCTAAAATGCCCCTAGTCAAGTATTATTACGAAAAGGATAGTAATAATACATCGAGACTAACATGTATAGTGACTGATGATTACGAATCATGGATATATGATATCAAGTCAATACATGAGTACATTGCTAAGTGAACAATGTACTGGACTGACCCACTATGAGAATATTGCATGGATAAACGTGTCATAAGTTATTCTCATATGATCACAACTACACATAAACCTTTGACCTGAAGTCACTACGGTTCCCTATATGAGGAATTACTCACTTTAATATTGTCCTATGTCACCTTTAATCAAGATTACAAGTAGGGCATTGATTGGGTGTGTCATAAATCATGCAAAGGGAAGTGAGTGATGTAAATGGGATTTTGTTACTCTTGTATAAAAGAGAAATATCCTTGGGCCCCTTGATTGAGTGAGACTTAGAAATGCATGGCCATGCTCAGTTGAATTAATATGTGATATTAATTATTTATTTTAAGTCTACTCAGTATTAAGAAATATAAATTGAACATTGATGAGGATGACACATTCCATGCCTCCAGTTCAATTTGGATATTATTACAAAAGGGTTATGATACAAAACGTTGACCATGTATTAGGTGGATGTCGAATCACAGACATTCTTACTACTTGAGTGGCAGTGATGTATTGCTAGATACCGCTCGCTGTCTATGGCTCAATAATAAGTCATTGTCAACGTAGTAAGAACCTACAGGGTCACACAAAAGGAGTAGGAATAAGACAGTGATTAATTGGACTTTAATTATATTAATATCCAATTAATTGGACTTATTTTCGTGCATATATATATTATTAAGAATAATAATTCACGTTTTATATATATATATATATATTATGTGATATTATTTGATATTAAAGAAATATCAAATAATTATCTTATCAGATATTAGATAAATATATTATGAGATAATATTATTCTGATATTTGATAACTATATGCAATTATCTAATAATTAAGATATTTATATTATGAGATAATATTATTATCTAATATTAGATAATTAATAGATAAGTCTTATCTCTTACCATTATCTCTAGGATAAGGATAAGATGAGTTGTTAAGTGTGATTAGGATTTTGGAAGCATTATCCTAGTAGGACTAGGATTATGGCTTGCCTAAGTTCTATAAAAGGGGATTTGAGGGCAGCACTTCATAATCACGTTTTAAGCTTCCATATAAACCCTAAATCACTCAGAAAACATCCAATCCTAATTCTTAGAGAGAAAAACGTATCCTAGCAGACGCGTAGAGGGTGAGAGGTCGTTGTTCACTCCGTGTGGATACCGTAGAGACGCTGTACCTTCCGGCTGGTGTTTGATTCATCCGCTCTCAAGTTTTGATCAGTAGAAACACGAGTGCCCAATAGGTAAAACCCTAATCATTGACTTATATTTTTTGCATGGATCCTAGGTAGAATTCGGATAAAAAATTTAAAATTCCGCTGCATGTAATAATCCGAATTCCTAACAAGATAGAGATACCAAATCCTTAAGCTACTTTTGGAAGGTTTTATGGATTAAGTTAGGGACAAATTTGCTTTTTTCAATAACTTATCATCCTCAAACTAATGGACAAATGAAGGTAGTAAATAGGACTTTAAGTTTCTTATTACACTCCATAATTCAAAAGAATTTGAAAAGTTGGAACTTGCCTTATGCAGAATTTACATATAATAGGAATGTTCATTTGACTTCTAACTTTTCTCTATTTGAAATTATTTATGACTTTAATCCATTAACCTTTTTGGATTTATTGACATTACTTATTAATGAGCATTCAATTTTAGATAGGAAAAGGAAAACGAATGTGATAAAGAAATTACATGTGCAAGTGTGGAGGAATATTGAACAAAAAACTAGCAATATACTGAGCAAGCCAACAAAGGGTGAAAGTAGATTATCTTTAAGTCAAATGATTAGGTATGGATTCACATCAAAGAAAGACCAAATTACATCTAAAAGGAGATGGTCCCTTTCAAGTGGTTGAGCAGAAAATGATAATGCTTATAAGTTTATCACGACCTATCTTATGATTATTAACTAGTGTAAAGATACTTAATTAGTGCTAGCATGCTAAATAGTTATATTTACAAGCCTTTATACTATTCCAATGTCCTTATTAAATTAATGTTATAAGAGGACACATGCATTTAAACTTAAAATTTAGAACTATTCATATTATAAGTTTTGAAGTTTAATATATATATACATATACACATCCAAAAAATTTATATAGACATATAATTTACATAATATTACAGATAATATTGACTTAGTTAGATCTGTCTAGATTCCATTTCTCTAGGTTTGATTCTATGGAATAAGAGTAAACACCATTACTAGCAAAACTCTCAAGTAGAGAAACCTGATACAAAGGGTATATTATAATAAGATTAGATTCTACATCTATTTGTTTAAGTTCTATTTTGTAATTTACTCTTATATTTACAAGGGCTAATTGTATTTTATACCAAAAGAGTATCTCATGAGTACTAGGGGAGAATGGAAGGTTCTAATATAAGTATCAATTTACTATGCTAGCTCCATAGTTACACCTATAATTATTTTAACACAACAAAAGAGTAAGTATAAAATATACTCAGTAAATGACTACTCATCACATTATATAGAAAGGGTTTTCACCATAAATGACTAGCCTTTTCTTTATGTGTAATTGCTATCTAGTGTCTTAAAAAGAAATTTTCTTATATACAATATTGGTAAATTTTATTATGGAAAATGGGAAAAGTCAATATATAAGTTTCATCTTACATTTTGGTTTAACCTTATCATTGCCACTTTAGGCTCAAGGCTACTAACATTTTCCTTCCACTACTAACCACTCCTCTCCTTTACTATGAAGGATATTATATCTTCCTCTCTCAATTCATAATAAATAGTAATAGTAATAGGATGTTAAAATATCAACCATTTAATCCATTTCAATGGATCACACTTGTATATATATATCATGGTTTAGAGCTCTTTGGTACTTCCAAATTAATTTAAAATTTTATGACAATTTGTTCTAACACTCCTAACATATTATTACACAAGATACAATAATTAAATTGCACTAATTGTTTCCATGGATGCTATTCACACAAAACCTAAATAAAAAGTTAAAAAACAAGATAACACAAGGACACTTGCAATCCAAGCCTCTTTTTATCAATCAAATGGAAACTAATTGTCTCCAAATTTTATCACAACATTCCTAATACAACAAATAAAGGATAACTTAAGTGTTGTACAATAAAATTCATGGTCTTACTAGTGCATTAAAGGCATAAATTTAGAAATGAAATTTTTAGACAACATTGAAGTTGTACAAATAAAGCTATTATTTGGGCAACCAAATTAACTCCATTTACCACATAAATGTCATGTTTGAGGAGTTTCATAATTTTTCTTAATCATTTGATGCCTCAAAAAAATTGAAGCTCGAGACCAACTAGAATAGGGTTCTAAAATAGACAAATTTAAGTATTTCATCACTAACTTGCTTTTTTATGCACCTAAAATTTTTTGTAAATTCCAAACTTCTTCTACAATCATCCTAACACTAAATATAACCTTAAAATGTTAAGAATGGAAATTTTAAAAAATTTCTAACCCTTAAATACATAGGGTGACTAAAAACTCTCATTTAACATCATTTAAAAGATTTGTTGTCTTTCTAATAATTTTGTGTCATCATCTTTCTTAATAATTTCCATGAATTATTTTACCACCACTTTTAATATCAATATGTTAAGAACCAACCATCTTATTATCATTTGGAAAACTTAAAAAAAATCAAACTAAACACTAACATATTGATCTCTAAAGAAGACATGGATCAATAACATCATCATCTTCATAAAATGACCTTAGAAAAAGGAGTAGTGCTACTTACCTTAATTCCTTCACTCTTTAAATCTTTAACAACATTTTAAGACAAATAAAGAGAGCTTCATGATAATATATTGAATTTTAGATATTTAGAAGATAAGAGGATCATGAATTCTTAAAGAAAATAAGAGATAATCCTAAATTACCTAACAAAAATTAAAGATATTAATTGTAGAACCTTTTGGAGACAAATGAAGGCTTGACTCTTCACCAAATTCCCTGTCCTTTCTCATAATTTTTCTAGCTAAAGGGGCAAAATTGTTCTATTTTAAAATGGCCCACACACACACACACACACACATATAAAACCTTTAAATCCTAGTTAAAAATTATAATTTATTATTATTTATTGGATTTTGAGAAAAAAATCTTGGATAATTGGCTTGTTGCTTAGGATGTCCAATTGTACTTAATAATTTAAAAATAATTACCCTAATATCTAATAAAAATAAACCACTTTAAAAGGGCAATTAGGATTTATTACAAAATAACCTCAAATTTTCTCTTTCTTGTATTTTTGCCCCTAAACTTTTTGGACATTTTTAGGCCTTATTTGGCCCTTCGCTTCTAAACTTTCATACTCATTTTTCGGCATAAAAATTTGATTTAAGTTTGCCTAAAATTTTTTAAATTAACACATTTAATTTTCAGCTTAATTTGTCATTTTTAGTTTTACGTGGGTTTTAGAATTTCAACAAATTCCTATGCAAATTTTTTTAAACCTATTATTAGGTTTTTACTTAGATTTTCATCTATTTTAGGAACTGATAAGGTTTTCATAAAAGTTATAGTTAGGCTTAGATTCAAATTACTCTTATGATAATCTTAAATTTTACCTGATTTTCCTCCTGAGTTTTTTTATTCAAGTGTCTTTTAGGATATCATAAAGTTAGATTTTCCAGTTGAGTATAATATTAGTACTTCTTTTAATGTCACTAATCTTCCACCTTTTGATATAGGATTTGACAATTCAAGGATGAATCCTTTCAAAGAAAAAGGGAGTGATATGAATTCATAGAGTGGAGAACAACACTTATTAATACTGAAGGATTCAATGACAAGAGCTAAGGCAAAGATGATTAAGGAAAGACATCAAGGCTTGTTGGAGAAAGCTTGGATGCATGAAGAGGTAAGACTGGATGAGCTTAGAGGAGCATGCATCAAGTGTTTTTCAATTTTAGCATAAAACATATAAGTACTCAAGTACTAGTACTTAGTTTCAATTATGTCTATCATTACTTAAGTATAATATTTGAGTATATGTAGGATTCTCCATAGTATTCAAGTACCATACTTTGCTAGCAACTGGAATGCATATAATTATTTAATGATTTGTTTCTTGCTTTTTAGGTTAATTGAGCCTCATGTTGGTTTTAGCTTATTCTTTTGTGCCTTTATTTTGGACAATATTATTAGATTAATTAGTCTATTAGCTTAGGCATAATTAGTTTATTAAGGCATAATTTGACTCTTATTCAACCTTTGGCTTTATGTACCTATTTGAAGAGGGTTATCCTTCATTTTCCTAACTTTTTGGAATTTAAGAAATTATAGAACTCTTCATAAATGTTTCCTTTAATGGTTTTAGCAAAAGCTTTAGATAATGGTGATTTAACTTTTGTGACATCAATTCCAACTTTTCAATGGATCAACATCCTTTGTTGTGTGATTTCTTCTCACTCATCACTATTTTCCTTCTTTATTTTCAGATATGACATGATTATCTTTCTCTTTCAATTAAGTTTCCAAATTTTAGGATGATCCAACCCTAGGAATTCACATCAAGAATTTTAGAAACAATCTAAAAGTATAGCCTTAACATTAAGTTAAGAAACTTGGCCTTGAAATTATGAAGTAGGTGTTATGCCTTTTTTAAAACATAGTATTCTAGAAATTTATTTGTGGTGTTTAATTGAGATGGAATTTGAATGGAAAATGGATGAATTTTTATGAATAAATATGAATGAGATATTATGTAAAATAAAAATTTTATAATTTTATGAGTTATAGGATGAACTTTTTGCTAGAAATAAATAGGGAAAACATTATTAAATAAAAAGGTTTAAGGTTTTAAGTTATCAAAAATGATTATGTGAGTATAGAGAAGGTTTATGAAATATTGTCAAAAATGCCTTTGTCGCTATTTCCCATTTTAATGCTAGAATCAACCTCTTAAAATCTCTTAAACTTTCATTCTCAACTCTCTCTATTCTCATAACCTCCTTGACTTCTTCCACATTCTTCAAACTAAGCAAGGAAATAGCTAATCAACCTTCAATTTCTCACTCAATCAAGGTAAAGACTTCTTTGTTAGATTCCTTTCTTAAGCTTTCTTAGTTTTTGAAAGATTTGAAGCATTTTGGTTCAAATGAGAAATTAAAACCCTAACTTAAGAAATTCTTGATTTAAGCATGATTAGGAACAAAGAATATTGAATCTATCTCCTAGCAATCTCTTTCATACAAGGTGGGTAAATATTCTAGCCCTTCTTTAAAGATTTGAATGATTTTTATTTAGTTATATGAGTAATAGTTTTTATGATCTATATGATAAATGTGATGAATTATGATGAGTAATGGTGTTTAATTTGTGTTCATTGTTAGGAATGGTTCAAATGTGATATTATAAAAGTATATTTATATTTTAATGTAAATTGGTAGTATGAAAATGCATTTAGATGATAGATTTATTGAATGAACAATGAATATCACAAGGAAGCTCTATAAAAATCTAAGTAAATAATTGACTCTTAGTATGAAAACTTGATTAATTTTCTTTTAGTAGCTAATGATTGATTGTGGGCCTATAATAGTTAACCATTGGCTACTAAGTGCTAAAACTACTTTCAAAAGATATAGAGGCTGACTAGCTCACACTAAACTATAAATTAAAGACAAATGAAGGCATTTAGTTAAAACATTAATGTAAGTAAGGAAATCTCCCCATTTAAATTCAAATAAAATATCAAAAAAATAAAAATTTTAAAGAATAAAAATCTAGATTTTGAATTCTATTTCAAAAGGGTGAGTTTTTGAAATTTTAATTTTTTTTACCTCATTAAAAAGCCACTTAAAGTGTAACTCCATTACTTATTAATACCTTAATCCTCATTAAATAGGTAATTGTTACATAATTAGGTTTTTCTGAAGTCAATTTATGATTCTGTGCAATATAATATTACAGATTTTGAGTTTTAGAAATTTTTTGTTGATTTCCAGAATTACTGGACCAACTTCAAAAATATGAAAAACTAATTTTCAGAACTCCAAAAATCATAAAATTGGAACCTATGAACCTTTCATGTGTTAACTACATCCTGTAAAAATTTGACATAATTTTGACATCATTAGGCCTTTCAAAACTCACAGCAAAGTGTTTTTGTCCCAGTGCTGTCCAGAATTCACAACTGTAAGAGTAAACCCTTATTTCAGGGGGTAAATCAACTCCGAATAAGCTCAAATTTGTCATGGGACTTTGTTAACATGTTATATACTTTCCATAAAATTTTCAGATCAAAACTCATCCATTTACTGCTTCTGATCACTGAGTTACAATTAGTGCTCAGCACTGTGACGGTAACAGGACAGTCCAAAACGTATAATAAATTCACATAGTAAATAAACTTATTTTTTCTGAATTTTGGCACGGAGTTCATTGAGTATGTAAGGTTCATCCCTGAATTTTATCATAATTTTTTGAGAATTAAAACTCCACCAAAAGTCCCTGCAAACATACTCAACCTGCTGCCGACGAGTTCACTGTTCATTTGGTCATTTACTATTCATTTGGTCATTTCCAATTTCACACATATTGCATATTAAATTGCCTTCTACTCCAAACTAGCTCACAATATCTCAAATTCATGTATTTCATACAATATAGGCAAGGGTCATATAATTATACAAAAAGTTCAACTTACAAAAACATATATCCATCACATACTAACATAACAAATTCTAGGAACATTACAATACAACTTCAAAATATCATTCTCCTCTATCATGAGAGCCTTTGGAAGCATCACTTGGAATTGTTAGTAACAATATAGAAACATAAGAAATAAAGTTTCTCAATAGCTAGCTATTTCAAGAAAAACATATCAAGCCATTCCAAATCCTTAAGCCAATAAAAATATATATTCCAAAATCAATTAATCAATCATTTAACACATTATTTCATACCATTGTCATCTAATACCATTATAGAAATCATGCACGCACACAGTAATCATCAAGCCCATTCAAAGACTCATATAGATGACAAATGCACAATTGCACATAAATTCTATGAATTTCATCACTTATTTACTTAGTATTTTGTGCAAATTGATTGAAAAAGATACTTAGATGCTCGATATTTTGTTTTCAGGCTTTGAAAGGACACATATGAGCATTAGAAAAGGATCCGGAGGCAAAACTATGCGAATTGTGGAGAATCGAAGTAAATTTGCTCACCTGGCAAAGAACACGGGGTATGGGAACCCCGTGTTGAAGGCCGTGTATCATTCTAGAATGCTTCGAGGCTTCACTGAACTACTCAGAAGAAAAACACGGGGGTAAACACGGGCCGTGTCATACACCGTGTATCATACTGCCCTCCGCTTCTGAGGCAAACATGAGGGGTGTCATACCTCGTGTAGCATGCTGATTAGCCTTCGTCGAAGAACACGGGGTACAACATGGGCTGTGTCATGCCCCGTGTACATTACTACTTGACACTTTGGAGAAGAACACGGGACATGTCGCACAACGTGTATCGTGCTGCTCAACTTTCGCTGAGAAACACGGGGTACAACACGGGGTACAACACGGGCCGTGTTTGACCACGTGTACATCACCAATATAAGTTTTGTGCGAATTTTTGCACAAGGAGGGAGGAAAAATCGAGAATTAACAAGGAGAGCTGCTAGGAGAAATCCTAGGAGAGACCCAAACTCATCAAGGGCATCTTCTAACGTGGATTCGAGCAAGGAATTGAAGATTCGAGCAAGGAATTTGTAGATCTTCATGAATTGTTTGAATTCCCTCTCTGTTTTCTGATTTTCTTCTGATTTTGTAATGTTTTCACACTAAACCCTTGTGCTTAACTTGGGTGAACTTGTTCATGGATTTATGGATTTGAATTTTATATAATCTAGCTTGATTTACTGTTGATTTATGATTTGATTATGCTGTTTATGCTAGAACAAACTAATATATCCGGAATATTGGATTTGTGTTATGGATTAATTGATTCTAGGTTGAAATGACCAATTAATTAATCGGACCTTGCATGATCATTGGGAATATCAATTAGACTTAGGAATTAAGCTAATTGGATTCTTTTGCAAAGGATGAAATGTCTGAAAATGGATTCTAAGGCAAGTTAATGCAACCTAGATGAGTGATTACTAGAGTAATTCTGGGCACTTAATCTTTTGGTTAGTAGCTAGTAGCCTTGCAATGAGGTATAGCTTAATTTAGGTAATCCAGCAGTCTAAATTAACAGTAAACCAAGTTAGAGGATTACATTCATTCCATAATGAAATGTACAAGGGAACCTTAAGCTGAGTACGCTTTCATTTCATTGAATTAAACCTTTTCTTGATAACTAAGCTCTGTTTTACATTTTATCCTTAATTCACACTATCAATTGATACGCCTAGATAATTTTACTTGAAATTCAGTTAGTATTCAACGTGCAATCCTTGTGGA
Organism: Sindora glabra; assembly: GCA_020226215.1. Lineage (NCBI taxonomy): Eukaryota > Viridiplantae > Streptophyta > Magnoliopsida > Fabales > Fabaceae > Sindora > Sindora glabra. Next base: position 68,898,446 of record CM035232.1, on the reverse strand, counting down.
GACGATAATCTTTTGTACTATAACTCGACTTAACCCGTGCACTTGCAGGATTGCGGTCAAGTTTTTAGCGCCGTTGCCGGGGATTGTATCCAGTTGATATTAACAGTAAGTTTTGAGTGAATTAGACTAGGCAATTCATTTTCTTTCAGTTCTTAATTCATCTTGTTCTGATTTTTCTTATTTTTATAACATTTCTTTCTTATCTTGTTCTGTTCGAGTATTACCAACTCTTTTTGCAGAAAATCTTTGTATATGCGAAGGAGAAGTCTTGAAGGAATTCTTGACTTCGACCCAGAAATTGAAAGAACTCTGCTTAGGAGAAGGAGAGAGCAACAATCAGTACATATCCAAGAAGCAATCGACCTTGAACCAGAGATTCAAGACATGGATAACAGATCACTTAGAGAGTTTGCAGCACCCGACGCCACTGGTCTTCAATCCAGTATAAGAAGGCCTGCTGTTGAGGCTAACGACTTTGAATTGAAGCCAGCTCTTCTGTCTATGGTGCAACAAAACCAGTTGGTGGACTGCCAATGGAGGATCCCAACCTCCATATCCATATTTTCTTAGAATATTGTGATACAATCAAGATCAATGGTGTAGCAGCGGATGCTATCAAGCTTAGACTCTTCCCATTCTCCTTGAGGGATAGAGCAAGGGCTTGGTTGCACTCACTACCAACAGGATCAATCACAACATGGGAAGCGCTACTGAGGGCTTTTCTATCAAGATATTTTCCTCCAAGCAAGACTACCCAATTAAGGAATGAAATCACTACATTTTCTCAGAAAGAAGGGGAATCTCTGTTTGATGCTTGGGATAGATACAAGGAACTGTTGAGGCTGTGTCCACATCATGGGCTAGAGAAATGGCTAGTTCTTCATACTTTCTACAATGGTCTGAACTACAATACTAAGCTTACTGTGGATGCTGCTGCTGGAGGTGCTTTGATGAACAAAAGGTTGGATAAAGCATATGAGTTAATTGAAGATATGGCTTTGAACCATTACCAATGGTCAAATGAGAGGGGCTCTTCAAGGAAAGCTCCAGGTAAGTATGAATTAGATGCTTTTAATCATTTATCAGCTAAGGTAGATGCACTAGGAAGTCTAGGTAGTAAAGTAGATGCACTTATGGCTAAGTTTGATAAATTTCAAGTTAACAGTGTAAATACAATAGGTGCTACTGACATTCCTTGTGAGATTTATGGTATTACAGGTCATATGGCAACTGAGTGTACATTGGGGCAAGATTTCACTGAACAAGTGAATTATATGCATAACAGTGGGTTTGGACAGAAAAATCAAAATGAACCATTTGGAAATACCTACAATCCATCATGGAGGAACCACCCAAATTTCTCCTACAAGCCCACCCAGCCATACAACACACAAACCACTCCTAATAGACCACCACCACCCGGTTTCCAAAACCAAAGACCCTATAACCCACCAGCTCAAACTTCTTCCACTGCTAAATTAGAAGGCCTTTTGGAGAAATTTCTTATTTCCCAAGAGAAAACTAATGAAGAGTTTAGACAGCATGGTAGAGCCATGGAAGATTCTATTAGGCAACTGTCCTCCAAGGTTGATTCATTGGCCACACATGGAAAGATGTTGGAAACTCAAATAGCTCAACAAGCTTCTGCATCTTCTTCTAGAGCTTTTGGTCAACTCCCTGCTCAACCTGAATCAAATCCTAGGGAGCATTGCAAGGCAATAACTCTTAAGAGTGGAAGGTTATTGAAGGATCCAATTGCCACTCAAGAAGATGAAGAAGATATAAGTGTGGGGGAAGTGCAGAAACAAGGCAACAAGACCTCAATTCCTAATGATGCTAAAGAGAAAGAAGGGGAATTACCTGAAAAGTCAAAATATGTCCCTCCAGAACCATACAAACCGCCTATCCCTTATCCTTAAAGATTAGCCAAGGCTAAACTTGATAAGCAGTTTGGAAAGTTCTTGGAAGTTTTGAAAAAACTGTACATCAATATCCCCTTCACTGATGCTCTTTCACAAATGCCATCATATGCAAAATTCTTGAAGGACATTCTCTCAAACAAAAGGAAGCTAGAGGAGCATGAAACGGTAGCTTTAACTGAGGAGTGTAGTGCTATTATCCAAAATAAACTACCTCCCAAGCTAAAGGACCCAGGCGGCTTCTCCATTCCTTGTGTGATAGGAAATGTTCCAATTAACCGCGCATTGTGTGATTTGGGAGCAAGTGTGAGCCTCATGCCACTGTCGGTTGCAAGGAGACTGAATATAGAAGAAATGAAGCCCACCACAGTTTCACTTCAACTAGCCGACCGTTCAATGAAATATCCAGTAGGTATTCTTGAGGATATACCTATCAAGGTTGGTAAGTTCTTTATTCCTGTTGATTTTGTTATGCTTGAAATGGAAGAGGATTCACAAATTCCTATCATTTTGGGTAGACCATTTTTAGCCACTGTGGGTGCTTTAATTGATGTCAAAAATGGGAAGCTTTCATTATCTGTTGGGGATGAAAAAGTTGAATTTAATTTGAATGAATCAATTAAATTACCTGTTTGTGAAGACTCAATATGTAGGGTAGATGTGCTAGACAAAGCTGTGAAAGAAAACCTTCTAAAGGGATACCTCCAAGATCCACTTGAAGTATGTCTAGTCACAAATGGAGTGATTGAAAGTGAGGAAACTACTGCATATGCACAGTTTTTGGAAGCAAGCCCACCACTTCCCCTCCCTGAAGCAGCAATTGAATCATTAGAAGTGGAGTCCAGCAATACCACTACTGAGGAAGACACACCACCTAAGGTAGAATTGAAACCTCTCCCATCTACCCTCAGGTATGAGTTTCTAGGACCCCAGTCCACTTATCCTGTGATAGTTAATGCAAATCTAACTGCTCTTGAAACAGAAAAATTACTTAGGCAGCTTAGATCTCATAGAAAAGCTTTAGGGTATACAATTTCTGATTTGAAAGGGATTAGTCCTTCAATATGCATACATAGGATATTGATGGAGGAAGATAGTAAGCCCTACATTGAACATCAAAGAAAGTTAAACCCCAATATGAAAGAAGTTGTGAAAAAGAAAATAGTGAAATTGCTAGATGCTGGGGTAATTTACCCAATTTCAGATAGTCAGTGGGTTAGCCTGATTCATGTTGTGCCTAAGAAAGGAGGTTAACTGTGGTAAAAAATGAAAACAATGAGCTAATTCCCACTAGGACTATCACGGGTTGGAGAATGTGTATTGATTATAGGAAATTAAACAAGGCAACCCGAAAAGACCATTTCCCTCTTCCCTTCATTGATCAAACTTTGGAAAGGTTAGCTAAGCATTCACATTTCTGTTATTTGGATGGTTATTTTGGTTTCTTCCAAATTCCTATACATCCAAATGATCAGGAAAAGACCACATTTACTTGTCCTTATGGTACTTTTGCATATAGGAGAATGCCTTTTGGTCTATGTAATGCTCCTGCTACATTTCAGCGTTGTATGATGGCCATCTTCTCTGATTTTATTGAAAACATCATGGAAGTTTTTATGGATGATTTTTCTGTTTATGGTACTTCCTTTGATAATTGTTTGACTAATTTATCTCAAGTGTTGCAGAGATGTGAGGAGGTAAATTTAGTTCTCAACTGGGAGAAATGTCATTTTATGGTAAGAGAAGGGATTGTCCTTGGCCATCAAGTATCTGAGCATGGGATTGAGGTAGACAAGGCTAAAGTGGACATCATAGAGAAATTGCCTCCCCCAACTTCTGTAAAGGGAGTGAGGAGTTTTCTAGGACACGCCGGTTTCTACCGACGTTTTATCAAGGATTTCTCTAAAATTGCAAAACCTTTAACTAACCTACTAGCTAAAGATGTTGCTTTTGATTTTAATCAAGATTGTTTGGATGCATTTTGCGGGTTGAAGAAAGCATTGATTTTCGCCCCAATTATGCAAGCATCGGATTGGAATCTACCATTTGAGGTGATGTGCGATGCTAGTGACTATGCAATAGGAGCGATACTTGGCCAAAGGAAGGATAGGAAAGTTCATGCAATATACTATGCCAGCAAAACTCTGGATGAAGCTCAACTGAATTATGCCACAACAGAAAAGGAACTTCTTGCGGTAGTTTATGCAGTTGACAAGTTCCGATCCTACTTAGTGGATTCCAAGGTGAAAGTCTTCATGGATCATGCAGCCATCCGGTACCTTTTAAGCAAGAAGGAAGCTAAACCTCATCTAATCAGATGGGTTCTTTTGTTACAAGAATTCGATCTAGAAATTCAAGATAAGAAGGGTACAGAGAATGTTGTGGCTAATCATCTTTCCAGATTGAAGCAAGAGTTAGGAGATAAGGAAGATAAGGAGATGCCAATAAACGATTCCCTTCCTGATGACTATCTGTTGGCTATCTCTTCTTCAGCCATCCCATGGTTTGCAGACTATGTGAATTACATTGTGAGTGGAGTTTTGCCTCCGGATGCGGGGTATCAACAGAAAAAGAAGTTTCTAGCAGAGGTGAAGCACTACTTTTGGGATGAGCCTTTCCTCTTTAGAAGATGTGCAGATGGCCTGTTTAGAAGGTGTGTGCCTAAGGAAGAAATTCCAAGCATCTTGTTCCACTGTCACTCCTCTCCATATGGAGGACACTTTGGAACTTCACGAACAGCTGCGAAAATTGCCCAGGCAGGTTTTTATTGGCCGACTCTTTTCAAGGATGTTTACTATTATGTCACTTCTTGTGACCAGTGCTAAAGGGTTGGTAATATATCAAAAAGGCATGAGATGCCTTTGAACAACATTCTGGAAGTTGAAATCTTTGATGTCTGGGGAATTGATTTCATGGGACCATTCCCACCTTCTTGCAGCAACAGATATATACTTGTGGCGGTTGACTATGTCTCCAAATGGGTGGAAGCAATCGCCACTCGGACTTGTGATGCCAAGGCTGTGGTTCGATTTTTCAAGGTGTTATTTCCTAGGTTGGGGATACCCAAGGCTGTCATTAGTGATGGAAGGTCTCATTTCATTGCCCATCAATTCCAATCCCTCTTGAAAGGGTATGGAGTAACCCATAAGATCTCTACTCCATATCACCCTCAAACCAGTGGGCAAGTTGAGCTTTCCAATAGAGAAATCAAGTCCATATTGGAGAAGACTGTATCTAGATCAAGGAAGAATTGGGCACTCAAGTTGGATGATGCCTTATGGGCCTATAGAACTGCTTTTAACACTCCCATTGGAATGGCACCATTTCGGCTCGTCTATGGAAAGCACTGTCATTTGCCAGTAGAGATGGAACCTAAGGCGTATTGGGCAATCAAGTTGCTCAACTTTGATTTGCAATCTGCTGGGGAGAAGAGAAAGCTCCAACTTCTTGAGCTTGAAGAACTGAGAAATGAAGCTTACGATAATGCCAAGATATATAAAGAAAGAACAAAGGCTTGGCATGACAAGCGTATCCTCCGAAGGGAATTTCATGAAGGAGACTTGGTGCTGTTGTTCAGTTCAAGATTCAAGCTATTTCCAGGGAAGCTTAAGACAAGGTGGACTGGACCATATCTTGTGAAGAAGGTGTATCCGTTTGGAGCCGTGGACATTTGGAGTGAAAGCACCGGCAATTTCAAAGTTAATGGCCAAAGATTGAAGCATTATGTTGCCGGGCCACCACTAATGGAAGCTCCAGACTGATAAAAATAGGAGTTGAGCTTATGACCTTAAACAAGCGCTTCTTGGGAGGCAACCCAAGCTTATTTCTCTATTTTCTTGCTTTTAATTCTTAGTTTTCTCCTTTTCAATCTGAGTTTCTGAGTAGTTGAGGCATTTAAGTCATGAAGTGTTGATTTAAGATGTTCATTTTGCACATGATCTCTGTCTCTGAGGTAGATTAGGCATGAATGCATGTTTGTTGCTTGTTTTCTTGCACAGAGGGCTCAAAATGCAGTCCAATGAAAACACGATGTACAACACGGGACGTGTCATACCCCGTGTTCCTCACTGTCTGGCCAGTTTAAAAGGACTTGTGATTTTCATCGCAATCCAATGAGAAACACGGTGTTTAACACGGGACGTGTCATAACCCGTGTTCCTCACTGTCTAGTCAGCATCAAAGTTTTATGATTTTTATGAAATTCTAGAGAGATACACGGTGTTGAACATGGGTAGTGTCCTACCCCGTGTACCTCACTGGCTGAACCAATGATAAGGATTTTTGAACATGAGCCTTCCAGAGAGAAACACGGGGTACAACACGGGTAATGTTTAACCCCGTGTACTATTGCGAAGTTTGTTAGTGTCTTTCAGAGAGAAACATGGGGAAGAACACGGGGTATGTCAGACCTCGTGTAAGTTTGCGAAACTCAGAACACTCATCCGCAGAGAAACACGGGGTACCACACGGGATATGTTTGACCCCGTGTTCTTGGGCGGACGAGCTTTTAATGGTTAAAAACCCATATTTTCACTCATTTTCTCCCATTTTCTTCTTCTTCCTCACTGCCCTAACCTCTCTCTCTGCATTTTCGGTCATCATTTTGCCAAAAACCCACCGATTAAAGTGCTTTATTTGGCTATTTAAAGTTATTTTGCTACTTGATTTTCCATTCAATCGGTTTGATTTCACGATTTGGATTCCTCTTCTGATTTCAACAAGAACCTAGGGTTTTCATCTGCAATTCACAAGGTAAGTGCATTTTCTTTGAAATTTTTGAAGTAATTTGCAATTACTTATGTTTATTGAACCTTAATGCATGTTAGAATTCATAGGAATGTTCATATCCTTTGAGGTTTAATGTTTGATTGATTGATTGAATTTGCATAGGAATGTTCATAGGAATTCACAAGTTTGATTGATTGAATTTGCATATTTGATTAATGGATTGAGTTTGAATCTCTGCTTTATAGGACTTGAAATGTTTGATTGGTTGACTTTGATGTTTATTGAACTCCAATGCACATGCTTATGTTTATTGAATCCTTGACTGATTGAACTTGAACTCTTTGATTGCTTGAACTGAAATCTTTTGAACTTTACTGATTGATTGACTAATTGCCTGCTTTACCTCATTGATATGACCACTTATTTGCATTCATGGCATTGAATTTTGAATTGTGCTTTATTTTGATTGATTGGATATTGAAAGTGCCTGCTGAATTTTTGTTTTTGGAATCTGCTGACTGATACACTGTTAATACTCTCTCTCACTTTGTCATTTCCTTTTGCAGATCATGTCTAAAAGGCAAAAGACCACTGCCAGGAAAACTACCAAGGGTAGTACTTCTAGAGGGACCTCTTCTAGAGGACCAACACACTCTTTCTTGGATTTCACAGAAGAGGCTCACATTCAAGCCTTTGATAGACATAAGGACCGGTCATTTATGGAGGGCAGATACCTCGACTGGGCAGTGTTGAGAGAGTTTGGCCTGGAGGATGAGATTCGTGAGCTCATTAGTGTAGGAGCTTGGGAGGTCTTCTTTCAAATTAGAGAGCCTACCTATAGGGAGCTCACTTTGGAGTTTCTTAGCACATTCTACTTGGAGAGATATTTTGGGACAGTCGATTCGGCTAACACTGTGCAGTTCCGTCTAGGAGGCGTTGCATATTCTATGAGTGTGACCCAGCTTTCCGTCCGCCTGGGACTTTATTCTGTGGAGTTTGTGACTACTCCAGAGTATCATGACATGCTGGTAGGACTGCCCCACGGGACTTAGGAGTGGCGAGTATGGACTGATATAGCTATTGGGAACACTTATGATCCCACCAAGAGCAAGGCGTCTAACCTTAGGAGGGTTGCCTGGCGAGTGCTCCACTCTATCTTCAGTCACACTTTGAGTGGATGGGGGCACAGTCATGGGGTTGTGAGCACTGCTGATATACTCTTCTTATACAGCATGATTCAGAGAGTGCCTATTCACATTGGAGGTGCCTTTGCTCACTTCTTCTCAACTCAGGCATCAGACAGGAAAGCTGCAAGCATAGCTGCTGGTCCATATATCACTAGACTAGCCAAGCGGTTAGGAGTTTTTGATCGACCATATGGATCCCTCACTATAGTCTCTCACATGGCACCCCTCCAAAGGGGCATTCTTCTAGCTATGGGGATCTAGCCTGTGCAGCAGCAGCAGCAACAGCCCCATAAGGAGGAGCAGCATATTCCAGGAGATGATGGCGATCGTGATCCAGCTCTTGATATGGGTCCATCATCTTCTGTGGGGAGCAGAGTCCCATCTGAGGCCTACTTCCGGGATATACTTTCTGGTCAGCAGCAGATTCTGGCTGAGCTCCGGCTTATATCCGAGCGTCAGATGAGGATCGAGGGACTTTATGAAGACTTGGACAGGCGATCTCGACATATTGAGAGCATGGTTGAGCCCCTGTTCCAGCTTTTCCACCCCTCTTCCCCAGCTGGCCCGGACCCTCCTGCCCAGTAGCTCACACCGTTTATTTTTCCTTTTTACTTAGCTATTCTATTTTCTTTTTACTTATTTCTACTTTCTACTTCCATTTATCTGGTCTGTACTTATATTAACTATGCACTTTCATTTACTCTTTATTATATTTACTATTTCTCTTTTATTTTCTTGCACTTTCATTTACTCTGTAATAACTAACAGCCTATTTTTCTAGTATTATATCTTCTTTCTTCTAGATTACTAGCCTCCTCTCTCTCTCCTACTCTGTCTCTACTTCTGGATCTCCCTGCAATCATGATCTATACTGGGCCACCATGCTCCACTTGTCAGGGAAGTTTCAATCCCCCATCTATTCTCTGTCTCTTTTCCCATTTACCTTATTTGTACATTGAGGACAATGTCCAATTTTAAGTGTAGGGGAGCAGTGTTTAGAATGCTTTGCAATGTTTTGCACTTGAACTTGCTTGATTGATTTAAAGTACTGAAATTTGCTCCAATTTCAATGATATAAAAAATAATAATAATAATAAAAAAAAAAATTTAAGGCAATCTTTTGAATAAAGTGATTGATTCATGCCTTGCTCCTTTAATGATTATCTGGCAACTTAATAAGGAAAATCTAAAGCTTGAAGCTAAGAGTAATAAGCATAATTGATCCTTGTGAGATTTGAGCCTTTTGAGCAATTTTCACATTAGAAATTAAAGCTCATTTTTATCTTCTTGAGGGATTATGTCATCACTCTTGACTTTTTGCTCTAGAACTTGCATTTGCTCTTTTTGAGGCTACATTTTTTGTATTTTGCATGTCAGAAATGATGAGGCCATGTTTCTTCACCCTTCTTTTTATTTGTTTGGCTTATTTGAATCCTTTTCTTTGATTTACCCTAAACTTTTCAGCTTTGCCCCTAGTTAGTCATTTTGAGCCTTGGACCCTCATTTCTAGCCTAGCCATACTATGTACATCCAAAGCCACTGCCCAAGTAAACTTGAACCTTAGAGTTTGAGGGAACTTAGACACATTATATGAGTTTGGCTATCACTTAGAGATCCTTACTTAGTGCTGCTAGTTGGATAAGTTGATTTATAGCTTTGATTGTTAAAAAAAAACCATAAATTTCAAAAAAAAATGGTGTCAAATAAATAATTTTGGGAAGAAGAAAAGGAAGAAAAGCTTGTTAGAAATAAATAAATAAATAATAATAATAATGTTGTGTTTGCTGATTAATATGTATATATATAAAAAAAATGAAAATGAAAAAAAAATGATGAAAATAAAAAAAGAGAAGAATGGAGGTTGAAGCAAGGATAGAAGCAGGGTATTATGTTAAGCTGAGTAATGGAACTCGACAATGGTCAAATTCATGACCAATGTGTCTTTTTCCTTCAAACTCATGACTCTATCACTTTTCACCCCTTGATGTTCCTTTCCCCTATCCTCACCTTTTTCCCTAATAAAGTCATTTGATTTGCATGCATTTTACAATATAGTAGTGGAGATTAGAATTTTTGCAAGCATATGATAGCATTAAGTCATGAGCTGATTGACTTGAGAGTATACACAAGCCTTATCTTGAGAGTGAGAGTAAACACTTTACTTATGAGGCTATTCTCTTTTGCTTTTATGTTGAGGATTGACTTATTTAGTTGCTTTATTTTCATTTAGTTGCTTGGCATGACTTGATCCTAGTCTTTGATTTGTTGAATGATTGCCTAATTATATATAAAAAAAAAGAGAAGAGAGAAAAGAATAAAAATTGGAGTAGATTTTCTATTCTCTTACTTCCTTACTGAGGACGAGCAAGATTCAAGTGTGGGGGAATTGACAAATGCACAATTGCACATAAATTCTATGAATTTCATCACTTATTTACTTAGTATTTTGTGCAAATTGATTGAAAAAGATACTTAGATGCTCGATATTTTGTTTTCAAGCTTTGAAAGGACACATATGAGCATTAGAAAAGGATTCGGAGGCAAAACTATGCGAATTGTGGAGAATCGAAGTAAATTTACTCACCTGGCAAAGAACACGGGGTATGGGAACCCCGTGTTGAAGGTCGTGTATCATTCTGGAATGCTTCGAGGCTTCACTGAACTACTCAGAGAAGAACACGGGGGTAAACACGAGCCGTGTCATACACCATGTATCATATTGCCCTCCGCTTCTAAGGCAAACACGAGGGGTGTCACACCTCGTGTAGCATGCTGATCAGCCTTCGTCGAAGAACACGGGGTACAACATGGGCCGTGTCATACCCCGTGTACATTACTACTTGACACTTCGAAGAAAAACACGGGACGTGTCGCACAACGTGTATCGTGCTGCTCAACTTTCGCTGAGAAACACGGGGTACAACACGGGCCGTGTTTGACCCCGTGTACATCACCAATATAAGTTTTGTGCGAAATTTTGCACAGGGAGGGAGGAAAAATCGAGAATTAACAAGGAGAGCTGCTAGGAGAAACCCTAAGAGAGACCCAAACTCACCAAGGGCATCTTCTAACGTGGATTCGAGCAAGGAATTGAAGATTTGAGCAAGGAATTTGTAGATCTTCATGAATTGTTTGAATTCCCTCTCTGTTTTCTGGTTTTCTTCTGATTTTGTAATGTTTTCACACTAAACCCTTGTGCTCAGCTTGGGTGAACTTGTTCATGGATTTATGGATTTGAATTTTATATAATCTAGCTTGATTTACTGTTGATTTATGATTTAATTATGCTGTTTATGCTGGAACAAACCAATATATCCGAAATATTGGATTTGTGTTATGGATTAATTGATTCTAGGTTGAAATGACCAATTAATTAATCAGACCTTGCATGATCATTGGGAATATCAATTAGACTTAGAAATTAAGCTAATTGGATCCTTTTGCAAAGGATGAAATGTCTGAAAATGGATTCTAAGGCAAGTTAATGCAACCTAGATGAGTGATTATTAGAGTAATTCTGGGCACTTAATCTTTTGGTTAGTAGCTAGTAGCCTTGCAATGAGGTATAGCTTAATTTAGGTAATCCAGCAGTCTAAATTAACAGTAAACCAAGTTAGAGGATTACATTCATTCCATAATGAAATGTACAAGGGAAACTTAAGCTGAGTACGCTTTCATTTCATTGAATTAAACCTTTTCTTGATAACTAAGCTCTGTTTTACATTTTATCCTTAATTCACACTATCAATTGATACGCCTAGATAATTTTACTTGAAATTCAGTTAGTATTCAATGTGCAATCCCTGTGGAGAGGATAATCTTTTATACTATAACTCGACTTAACCCGTGCACTTGCGGGATTGTGGTCAATAGATATCTAGATGGCCATCACAGATAATTGTACCTAGGCCTCATACACAACAATTTCACTGTCTTCTCGAGGAACTCGGGCCATAAGCCTCACATACAGCATTTCATTGTCTTTCCGAGGTACTCGGGCCATAGGTACCACACACAACAATTTTATACACATTCCATACAATGGCACAAGATACAGAAAAGCATGTAAAAAGAAAACAGAGCTTAAGGATAAAGCTAGCTACCTTTTAAAAAATTCCAATAGAGATGATTCTTTGGCCCTCACTTAAAAACTTCTTTACAATTCCTCTTGCCTTTCCAACTTGTCACTTCTTAGTCTACATAAATACACATCATAGTTTTTATTAGAACACCATCATTTTTCTTAAACTTTATGTATTCTTCACTTCCTTCACATACACTAAGCCATAAAGGAAGTACCCAAATTTTAATGTACATTCCAATACCTACTAAATTTTATTGTAATACATTATTTCAATCTTCCAAAAACATAATTTAAATGGCTAAATCTCCTTCCCTCCTTCTTTTCCATATTCACGGTTTTGGCTTCTCAAAAGGGAAGTTTCACACACACTTTCATAATTCAAAATTTCATCTTCCATAGGTTTCATAATTCATAAGAATCATTCTAATTTCATCAATTTAGCCAAATTCCAAATAAATCATGCCAAATCCATACATGCACCATTATGCCTCTAAAACCCTAGTTTGTACATCATGATTTCTTGTTATTTTTACATCAAACCAAAGCCATATATCAACATAATAATATTCAAAACATCATTAGACATGCTCAAATTATTCAAAACTCTATGGTCAACCTCCTTTGACTACACCAACATTAAAATTTCAAGAAACTAAAAAGAATACATTAAAGAGCTTTTAAAGGAGAACATTTTTATCTATTGGAGCAACTTGAGAATCCTTACTTAGTGCTCTCTAAATTTAATCAAACTTGAGGTTTCTTCAATCTAAACACACCAATAGATAGAGTTTGATGAGAGGAGCAACTTTGTCTTCTATACCTAAGCCTAATTCTCACTATTTTTAGGTGAAAAAGTCAAAAGAAAATTTCTCTCTCTTGCACATTTTTGGTGCTTTCATGGAGGTGGTCTACGGGAAGGAGAAGGAAGGAGAAGGAAGAAGAGTTTTCATGAAGCTTCAAGGGTATTTTGGTCATTTTTGAAAATTTCAAGGATATTTTAGGTTTTTTTCATCAATTAGTAAGGCTATTCTTACCATTTTTCTTTAATAATGACATTTGTCATGTGTCTATTGGTCACACTTTATGGAATTATATACTACACCCCAAATTCTTGATTATTCATATTAGATCCTAAATTCTTGGTTATTCACACTTTAACCACACTCGATTTTGCACTTTTGCATTTTAGTCCATAGGATTTCTGTCTATTTAAAATTCCTTACACTCTCAGACTTAGACAACTTCCATTTCTAGGGTTTTCTAACCTCCTCTAATCATCTATACTGTTTAGGAAAATTATTTCTTTTCCTACTACCATTTTTCCTTCAAAATTTCGATTACACTTATACTTAATTCCTTTCAACTTAAGATTTACCCACCTAGCTAATTCAAACGTGCTCTTCATTTCTACAGCCTCAAAATTTAGAGATTCAAATGATAGAATTAAAAATTCAGGACATTACATAAAGGCTTCTAAAAATCTATTAAAAATCATGATTTAAGTAAGCTATGTCAAAATAACTAAGATTGGTATTTTTCATTTCTAAATTATACATATTTTATATAGCTTTGTATATAGAGGCTCCAAACTTAGAAAATATTTCAAAAAATCTTGGATGGTAGGCCAGGCAAAAACATGACATTTCTTTTATATTCATTTATTAAGACTATATTTGATATGGTGGTTTGATTAACATGTCATACATGTTAGAAATATAAGTGGTTGTTAAGTAAACCCTTTGTGATTATGCAATAAAGGCATGTCAATTCTACTACTTGTTATATTATAATGAAAATTAAAGTATTATGCTGTGATGGGGGAAAAATTGAGTCAAGTGACCATATAGAGAGGCATGGTAATGTTATGATGAATAAAATAAATTATCAATCAAATTGTCATAATGTTTATAAAATAAATAGAGTTATGTAGCAACATGATATATATGTTGTGTGCATTTAAGTATTTCAATGGAAATGAGTGAGTAATGTAAATACGTTTGAAATGTAGTATGTTTAACATATACCTTATCAAAAAGATTGTGTTATATGTATTTAATAGGTGATATGAGATAGGAAATATGATGGTATCAAAAGCTTGATGAGATTATCTTTACCAAAGGGAATGTGATAGTGTTAGAAACTTATAAGAGGTTATCTTCACCAAAAGTTTATAAAATAGTGTTAAAAGCTCACATAAGACTATCTTCATTAAATGGCCATAATGTAAGAAATCCACAAGGTTGTCTTCATTATGTTGTTATATGTATGTCATGATGAGATTTATAATATGATGAAAGTGTATCCTTAAAAGATTACTTTTAACAAATGTGCAATTACTAATAGAAGTTATTTTATGATAAGTATGATTATATGACTAGGTTCATAGAAGGGTAAAGTAAGTTAGTAAGTTTATACTTATTATTTTGTTTGCTTATACTAGAATGTTTACTTACTAAATCCTAAACTTACTTCTCTATATGTTTTCCTTTTATATCAGGTTAATATTCCACGACCATCTCAGAACCAACCTCTCAAAAAGTATCTAGTATGGTTTGGGCTACATTATACATTTTGTGGTAGAAGTCTTAGGCTTTCTAAAAAGAAAAATATTTACTATTTTATTTTTTCCTAATTTATGTCTCTTAGGTTACAATTGTTTGATTTCACTAATTAGGTTTTGTTTTATAAATTGTGATTAATTATACAATATTGTGAATTTATTCGGTAAATATTGGATTTTGACACTATTTCTATTTTTTAGTCATATCTTAGGCTCCAAATGTCATATTGAGGCAAATTTTATAGTGATGGAAAGTTAAAAAGGAGATCTACAACTTTTATGTATTTATCCAAGTCCAGTTCAAGCGTTTTGAAGGACATATATGGATGAGAAGTTGAGGTCATGTCTTTGTCCTAACTGAAACTACTTCTATATTTAGGTCATATCTGAAGCTATAATAGTCCAAATAACTTGAAACTAGTGTCAAATTCTTAAAAGACATAAGCTTACAAGTTTGATGTTTATGGGTTTTCCAAATTACATTAATTTTATGGTCAAAATCTAGTTGGAAGTTAGACCTATAGGAATTTACTGATTTATCTTTGTTAGTGTATATGCCCTAAAACCAATCATATTGGTGATTGTAATATTAAATCATGTTATTTTAATGGTAATTCCAATTATTATATTTATATATATTGTCTGCGTAATATATTTAATTATAATAATAACCTTAGAATAATTGTATTCTTAAATGTCCCTAGTCATATATCATTGTGGATTAGGTTGCTTTGATATGTTAAGACTAGCATGTGTGAAGACTTATATGGGATATTAAGTTTACACATGAGTACAAGTTAAAGAACTTGTATACTGGACCGACCCATATTAAGAACACTACATGGATCGTTATATGTGTGTCATAAGTGGTTCTTAGTGATCATTACCTGAGATCACCAAGGTTCCCTACATGTGAGTTTCATATTTTGATACTATTCTATGTCACTAATGATTAAGTGAATGCAAGGGTAGATATTGGATATATCACATATCATGCGGAGGGGTTTGTGTGATCAAGATGGGATTTGTCCCTCCTATATAACAGGAGTAATATCTATGGGCCCCTTGATTAAGTAAAGCTGAGAAAATGCATAGCCATGCTCAGATGAATTGACATGAGATGTCGATTACATTTGTTTCAGTCAGCTTACTTAGGAATCAAGAAACCTTAAGATTGGGCTATACGGGAATGACACGGTCCATGTCTCGTGCTCAATCTAGATGTATAGGACAAAAGGACATAAGTGATAATCACGTGTAAAGGTTTAGTCAAATCACCGACTTTCTCATTACTTGGGTAACAATGATGCGTTGCTAGACACCAATCATTGTTTATGATCATTAATATGATTAATGGTCATTGCCAACGTAATAAGAACCTGTAGGGTCGCACACTTAGAGCCTAGTGAATTTGGAATTAATGGACCAAATTGTTTGGGCTTAATATTTGGGAATTCATGTTATAATTATAAGGCCTAATAGTAAGCCTATAATTATACATGGAATAAAGCCCAAATAGGTTAGGTTTTTCTATGCACCTATTTAAATAGGCTTATGGGTTAATAATAGGATTGCTATTCATTATTCACGCACCCCAAGTAAAAGCATAGAAAACCCTAGCACCTCTCCTTGACCAAAATCCCTGAAGAGGCGTAGCTAGCACTACGAGATGTAAGGAGATCAATTCCAACTGGTGTGTGTAGCGGACATTCATCAGTGATTCACGGGTTCGTGTGGATACCACAGAGGTGCAACCACATAAACGTTGTACTGGTGATCTGATTTACTGGTTTCTATTCCGGTTCGTGATTTGGAAGCAGATCGGACTTGCTGTAGCGGTCAAAAGATTTTTGGCCGAAAGGTATAAACCATAATCCCTAATCTACGGTGTTCTAAATTCGCATGGATCCTTGGTGGAAATCGTGCAAAAATTTTATTCCGCTGTGCATGTATGATGCGTGATTTCCAGCAATCTTATGGATTTAATTGACTTGTAATAGATAGGTTTGAGCTTCTAAAAATTAGAAAGGCCTTGTTATTGTAATCCTAAGAGTCATACAATCTTATTCCAATAGGATTTTAGCTTAATTAGGTCAAATATATGGGGGAGAGACTGTTGGGAATTCGGATTATCACATGCAGCGGAATTTTAAATTTTTGATCCGAATTCTACCTAGGATCCATGCAAAAAGCTTAAGTCAATGATTAGGGTTTTACCTATTGGGCACTCGTGTTTCTACTAATCAAAACTTGAGAGCGGATGAATCAAACGCCGGCCGGAAGGTACAGCGTCTCTACGGTATCCACACGGAGTGAACAACAACCTCTCACCCTCCACGCGTCTGCTAGGATGCGTTTTTCTCTCTAAGAATTAGGATTGGATGTTTTCTAAGTGATTTAGGGTTTATATGGAAGCTTTGGACGTGATTATTAAGTGCTGCCCTCAAGTCCCCTTTTATAGAACTTAGGCAAGCCATAATCCTAGTCCTACTAGGATAATGCTTCCAAAATCCTAATCACACTTAACAACTCATCTTATCCTTATCCTAGAGATAATGGGAAGAGATAGGACTTATCTATTAATTATCTAATATTAGATAATAATATTATCTCATAATATAAATATCTTAATTATTAGATAATTGCATATAGTTATCATATATCAGAATAATATTATCTCATAATATATTTATCTAATATCTGATAAGATAATTATTTGATATTTCTTTAATATCACATAATATATATATATATATATATATATATAAAACGTGAATTATTATTCTTAATAATATATATATGCATAAAAATAAGTCTAATTAATTGGATATTAATATAATTAAAGTCCAATTAATTATTGTCTTATTCCTACTCCTTTTGTGTGACCCTGTAGGTTCTTACTACGTTGACAATGACTTATTATTGAGCCATAGACAGCGAGCGGTATCTAGCAATACATCACTGTCACTCAAGTAGTAAAAATGTCTGTGATTCGACATCCACCTAATACATGATCAACATTTTGCATCATAACCCTTTTGTAATAATATCCAAATTGAACTGGAGGCATGGAATGTGTCATCCTCGTCAATGTTCAATTTATATTTCTTGATACTGAGTAGACTTAAAATAAATAATTAATATCACATATTAATTCAACTGAGCATGGCCATGCATTTCTAAGTCTCACTCAATCAAGGGGTCCAAGGATATTTCTCTTTTATACAAGAGTAACAAAATCCCATTTACATCACTCACTTCCCTCTGCACGATTTAGGACACACCCAATCAATGCCCTACTTGTCATCCTGATTAAAGGTGACATAGGACAATATTAAAGTGAGTAATTCCTCATGTAGGGAACCGTAGTGACTTCAGGTTAAAGGTTTATGTGTAGTTGTGATCATATGAGAATAACTTATGACACGTTTATCCATGCAATATTCTCATAGTGGGTCAGTCCAGTACATTGTTCACTAGCAATGTACTCATGTATTGACTTGATATCACATATCCATGATTCGTAATCATCAGTCACTATACATGTTAGTCTCGATGTATTATTACTATCCTTTTCGTAATAATACTTGACTAGGGGCATTTTAGGAATAGCAAAGCTATTCTAAGGATAATTATTATATTAAGTTATAAATTGCGCATAATAATAATAAAAACAAATATAATAATTAAATTGCCTAAAATAAAATATAATACATTGTGTATAACTCTAATCATCTTATATGATTGGTTCTAGGACACACACCAACAGAGACTCACTAGACTTTTAAACCTTACACAAGTTCAGCAACTTAGTTTTCTCTCTTTTCTTTCTTTTCTTATTTTTAAGCCATGGAAGGCAAAATATTCTTGGTTAATTCAAAGATTGTGAAGCTCTTCTCTTTAAGGATTATGAGATCTTGATTAGTAATATTAATTTTCTCCTATTGATTTTCCTCTTTTTCCAATTGTTTATGCTAAATTATTGAGATTGCTTGTGTTAAGTGCTGATTCGGTATAATTGGTATTCAATCTTATAATTTCTATTCTTTTGTTGTTTGAATGTGAAATTATGGTTGGTTAATCATGGTTTTACATGTTAGGACAAAGGGTTAGGGGATTACTTCAGTGATATTTAATTTAATTTCCTAAATTAACTGAATTCTATCTTTAGCTTAATTTTAATCTAGTTTCAAGATTATGACGATTGCTTAATTCATCTTTTTATCTTAATTGACCAAACTCTAAACGATTATCTAGTGTAAGATTCATGGATTATTGCAGGGATTCTGGATAATCCAAGGTTGAAAAATTAATTGGAACAATCAAATATTTAGTGATATAGGATTAATCCACAACAAGAGCTATCATATCCTTGAATTGGCTGCATTTCGTATGTTGAATTCTTTTTGTTTAATTACTATTTTACTTCTATTTTGTGCTTGTTTATTTCATTGTTATCATTTTAATTTCATGCAACCAACCCTCCAATTCTGCATTTTGTTATTACATAATCTCTTATACAACAAATAGCATATTGGTTTTATTTTTGCACAACATTCTATTTTAGTGCATTTGCGTCTTGTTTTCATTAGTTTCCTTCATTTTCATTGCATCAATAAGTCAACAATTGTGTAGATATTGTTAGGAATTCATTTAGGAAGGATAAAATTAAAAGATCACTAGGGGTACAACCTAATTGTATCACTATTCTACATTATTATTGTAGCAACTAGTATTTTTAACTAATTTTGGTGCATTGCAATATGTACATCACTTTCATTTATATAAGGTAAGAGTGGTTAAAATAACAATACATCAATCTTTTTAAGGCTAGTTAAGTTAACTTATCTCCAAAAACACATATTATAAGAAAGCCTAACTCTTTTATAACTAAAATATATTTTGTCATATAAAAATATATTTTTTATGGTATGGAAACATTTCCCAAATTCCATGTATTCATTTTATTTATGTTATACTTATTTAAGGATTAAGTTAGTGGAAATTAAGTTATAGGTTCTATACCAATCATAACTAAAGTTAGGTTATGACAAAGTTAGTATTAGAGCATAATCTAGGTTTCTAGTGGGATGATGCCTTTAGGTTCTATCTATGTGTTATCCTAATAGGTGTTGACTAAAACT
This sequence comes from Sindora glabra, assembly GCA_020226215.1. NCBI lineage: Eukaryota > Viridiplantae > Streptophyta > Magnoliopsida > Fabales > Fabaceae > Sindora > Sindora glabra. The sequence goes on along the minus strand of CM035232.1, from coordinate 68,878,824 downwards.
ATACTAGTAGTATTTGTGCACTTAGGATCATATATCATGATTGCCATTTTAATAGACCCTATGATGCCATTAACATTGGTGTTAGAGCTTGCATGTAATAAATTACTTGATAAGATGTCTTAATCTACTATCTGATTGTTTAAAATTTTTATGAATTAGAAATTGGTGAATAAAAATGAGGAGTCTTCTATGGGCTCACAACCCTAAGGTAATAGAAATGAAAATAAGGGAGGAAGTGATCAATAACTTCCTCCTTAAGTTATAAACTTCATGTAACACATTCTAAACTGAGTTAATAAGACCTTTAATCAAAATAGAGGTCATGGATATAATTAAAATTGAGATAATCATGAGAGAGATTTGAGATAATCATGATAAGGATCATAATTGTGATAAGAGTCACAATAGAGAGTGTACCTCACTGGAAAAGGGTGCTATAGATAAGTTAAAGCCTTCATAGTATATTAGTATTGATCTAACTATGGATCCATACCAATATATTAAATAAATAGGACATTATAAGAAAATGTCGGGATGCTCCAACTAACTATTGATAAAGCTTTCAAACTACCAATTAGATGACATAAATGCCATAACATGCCATTAATTCATAAGTAATATAGAAAATAAAGACCCATATTTGGCACCTATAACTTATGCACTGTTGTAAGAAAATTCTATTGCTTGTTTCTTACTCCTAAATGTCTTTTAGGCTAAGGTGAGAGAGTTTAAATACCTGAAGCAAAAAGGTCTTTCCATTTCTAAGTATGACGTTAAGTCAATTGGATTATCTAAATATACAGCCTATTTGGTCCCTATTGAAAGGGCCAAAGTTGAGAAGTTATGCAAAGCCTTAGCAACTTTTATTTTTAGAAAGTTCACATCTATGCCGCCACTAGTTGTCTACAAGTTGTGGATTAAATATGGAGACTAAAGCTTAGAACCAAAGAAAAGGAAGAAAATAAGGTTCAGAAAAGAAGTAAGAAATAAACATTAATCAAGGAACTAAGTTAGGTGTAACCTTTAAAAGGAATGTACCTTCCAATGATATCCAAAAGAGACAAGGGTGATTCTACTATGGAACCAACATCATTCTATAGCGTGTGAAATGGATTCTCCATAGGGAGAAATGTTAAGAGTTAAAAGAATTATTCAAATGCACTATCTAGCAATCAATCAAGTATTTTTAAAGGAACATGCTTCAAATATAGTCATGAGGGGCACTAAGCAAATACATGTCCTAAAAATCATCATAGTTAAGGTAATGGTTATATTGTGTCTCAATAAAATGATTTGAATTCCCCTACTAGTGAACCCTTTAAGAGAATAACTAATGCCTTGAGAAACACTAGTGTAATTTGATGAGATACAATTGCAAAATGGAAGTTGAGGGATAACTTATACACTGATTGGCTTGAAAGCACATGTTTCTACTATCATAATTACAAGTACTCTCAAAAATTGATGAATTTTCCATTAAGTTTTGATTGATCTAAATGATAATCATTCCTTGTTTTAAGTAAATTTTTTAATGCTTAAATTAGACCTTTATAAGTCTAAGAGTACACCATTGGTTATAGTGACCTTAGTTAATAAGTCTCCATTAAATACTTGTAATGTGGTAATTCATTTCTATAACATTATTATTATTAATGTTGTTGTTGTTGATGATGTTGTTATTATCATCATCATCATTATTATTATTATCATCATCATCGTTAATATCCTTATCATTTATAGTAGTATATGCAGGCTAATATTAATATTACCATTGTTGATACTATGGATAATATCTTAGGAGATGGCACTAATAGTGATATTATATAAGGTGCAAATTGGTAAAATTGTGAAGTCTTCAAGTCATTTTGCAATTGTATAAAGAGAAAGATATGGAAAAGGAATCTATGAGATTAAGATGAACACTAAACCCATTATATATCAATCAAATGTAACTAACGAGGACATTATAGATGTCCATAATGGCTTTGGATTGCGAAAAGATGAGGATGAGATTATTAGAAACTTAAAAAGTGTTTTAATGTAAAAAAGCAAATGATTAAGTGTCTGGATACTTTGCTTAAAGTAGAACCATAAGAGTTAAAGGAATTCCCATAGTTACTCTTAAGTTAATAGTAAGTTTAAAAATTAGCACCTAAGATGATAATGTCCCCAGATTAGTACGACTCTAAGAATTTGAAGACGAATTCTTTTAAAAGGGGAAGTATTGTCATGACTTTTTTAAAACTTTGTATTCTACAATTTTATTTTGTGGTGAGAATAATTAGGATGACTTGTATGCCATTAATTATAATGGAATATGTGTAGAAACTAGATGAATTTTGATAAATAAATATGAATGAGATATTAAGTAAAATAAAAATTTAGTAATTTAGTGGTTATGGGATGAAAATTTTATGAGAAATAAATGGGAAAAATTTAATAAAATAAAAAAGTTTAAGGTTTTAAGTTACTAGAAGTGATTATATGAGTATAAAGGAAATTTATAACATATTTTCAAAAATGCCTTTGTTACTATTCCTCATTTTTAAGACCAAAATCAGCCTCCCTTTCTATCTTTCTAAAATTTTTCAAACCCTAATTCTCAACTCTCTCCAATATGACAATCTTGTTAACTTCTTCATTCTTCAAATTAACTACGGAAAAGGCTAATCAACCTCAAATTTCTCACTCAATCAAAGTAAAGACTTCTTCATTGTTAGATTCCTATCTTAATCTCTTAGTTTTGGTAAGGTTTAGAATATTTTGGTTCTAATGAAAAATTATAACTCTAACTCAAGAAATTCTTGATTTGGTCATAATTAGGACCAATACTAAAATCTACCCTTAGAAACCTCCTCCATAGTATATGAGTAAATATCATAACCTTAGTTTAAATATTTGAGTGAATTTTATTTAGTTATATGTATTTTGGGTTTAATGAATTATATGACAAATATGATGATTTGTGTTGAGTAGTGGTATTCAATTTCTATGTGCTTGTTGGAAATGGTTCAAATGTGGTATTCTAAATGTGTATTCATATTTTGATGTTAATCAATAGCAAAAATAATGCATTTGGATGATAGATTTATCAAATCAACAATAAAATCTATAAGGGTGTTCTACAAAATCTCAAGTAAACAATCAACCATTAAAATCTAATAGTTAACCATTAGTTTGGAAACTTAATGAACTTTCTTCTAGTAGCTAATGGTCGTTAGGCCCATAACAATTTACCATTGGCCATTAAGTGCCAAAACTTTTCTAAGGAGATATAAAGGCTGATTAGTTTACATTATTACTTTATTTTGATTTTTAAAATAGAAATAAAAGATAAATAAGAATATTTACTTAAAATATAAATATAAATAAGGAAATAACCCCATTTTGGATTCAAATAAAATATCAAAAAATTGAAATTTCAAAGAATAAAAATCTAAATTTTAAGATATAGTATAAAAGGAGAAATTTTCAAAATTTTAATTTTCTTTATCTCATTAAAGAGCCACTTTAGGGCTTCCAAAAATATGTTAAAAATCACAATTTTATTAAGCTATATCAAAATAATTAATACCAAGCTTTTTCATTTCCAAATTGCACGTATTTTATATAACTCCCTATATAAAAGCTTTAAACTTAGGAAATTTTCAAAGAATAGTGAATAATGGGTGAGGTAGAAACATAACACTTCTTTTATGTTTATCTATTTGTATTATATTTGATATGGTAGTTTGATTAGTATGTCATGCTTGTTGGAAACATATATATATCTTGTTAGTAATTGTTATAAAAAACCCTTATAGCTATCCAATAGAGGTATGGCAGTTTTGTTACTTACTATTATTATGATAGAAACTAAAGTGTTATGCTATTATTGGAATAAATTGAGTCATGTGACTATGTAAAGAGGCACAGTAATGTTATGATAAATAAAATAGATTGTAAGTCAGATTGTTATGTTATTTATAAAATGAATAAAGTTATGTGGCAACATGATATATGAACTATGTGCATTTAGGTATTTATATGGAAATAAGTGAGTAATATGAATATCATTGAAATGTAGGATGCTTGACATATACCATATGAAAAAGAATGTGTTGAACGTATTTAATGGGTGACATGAGAAGGAAAATATGATGGTGTTAGAAGCTCGATAAGGTTATCTTCACCAAAGGAAATATGATGGTGACGAAAGCCTAACAAAACTGTTTTCATCAAATGTAATGCAATAATGTTAGAAGCCTAATGAGCCTATCATCACCAAAGGATAATGTGATGGTATTGGAAGCCTAAAAGGGTTTGTATTTATTAAAAATTAATTAGATAATGTCGAAGGTTCACATGAGATTATTTTCACAAATGGCTACAATGTCAGAAGTCCAAGAGGCTACCTTTACCATGTGATATGATGAATTGTCATGACCTATTTCTACTCTATCATAATTAGCTTGAAGATATGTTACAAACATCCTCACAAACTCTCTCATTTCTCTTTCCAAAACTCTCATTATTTTTAAAATGCAGATCTCCATATGACTTTTGACTAATAATTTTTTTTATAAAGGTTACTTTTGAAAACTTAAAGATAGAAACATAGAGATAAATCACTAAAAACCTAGAAATGATATTGAGAACCATATAGGCAACTATACTTTTTGAAAAATATTTTCTATAAGATATTGTGATAGATAAAAACTTCACAAGAGTACTATACCATAGAAAAATTATAAGTTTTTATATTTTAATTTTTAAAAAGATTAATTTGATAATAGGAACATTTTTGAAACTAGAGATGAAACATTTTTTCCATGAAGAGTGTGAAAGTAAGAACAATAAATATCTTTTCTAAAGACAAGATATAAAACTTAATCCTAATATTGAATGAATACCAATATTGTGAAGTTTTTGCTTCTTCTTTGACAAAAATAGTAAGCTTAGCTCATCTTAAATAAAATAGTACTAATTTTTTAAAATCATCATAACATATAGTTTTGATGAAATAGATGAAAAATAGATTTATGAAAATATTCATAACTCAAAAGGAAAAGAGATGATGATTTCTTTGATTTCTTGAAAATACATCTTATTGTATAACATACACAAGCGAATAAGACCATGTTAGTAAGATTTTGGAATTTAGATCTTGACTCTAAAAAAATCAAGTAATTATTGCTTTACATATGTATTTAAAAAAATCATAAACTTTAGAAAATGACTCCTTAAATTTTCATGATGAAAGATACTTTGAAGAAAATAGAATTATTTAAGATAGATTATCATAACAAAAAATTAAAGGAGTTCTTTAAAATAAATTGTAATACTTAATTTTGTCAACCTCCCTTGCCTATTTTTTTGACATAATAATCCTTATAAAGTATTTCTAATAATAAAGTGTGATTTTTTTTGGTAAAAATTTCCTTAGTAATCAATGTTTTTCAACATATAAACTATGAAAGTATCCTAGTAATATTAATGTACACATATGACTAATTAAACATGCATAAATATGATTATATAGAATATAACTATTGTCAAGCAGATGGTAAACATATTTGGGCCTTATGGCTCTATATAAACTATTTTGAAAGATATCTAGAAGGATATATCACCATTACATTTACATGCTACAATCTAAGAAAGTAATAATAATGTCTTACTAGTAAGGTAGATGTTGTTGATTGATAGGAAGTGGTGTGGTGGGTTTCCACCTTATTAGTCTAAATTATCCAAATTGATGGCATCTGGGGCAACAAAATGGGAAGCCTTCACAATAAGGTTAACCTTGCAAATATAGTATACTACAAGTGGAGAAACTCCACTATCACCAACATCCTTACTTCTAATTTATAGTAGCCTAAAGGCGTAGCATAATATTTAGTGATATAATCAACTAACAAGGGTTGAGGATTGATTGGTTGGTTGATAAGAAGAATTATTTACAAAATTAATAAATAGAAAATAGTGAGTTTGAAACTTAATAAGTAATTACTGCACTAATATTCTAGTAGGTTTTTACTTGTAAAATATATGTAAAAATAAATATTTACATAGTTATAGAAATAAATAAAGCTCATAACTATTACCAATTTAATTTAAATATATTTTTAAAAAAATGGTGATTAGTATATAGGTTACCTCTTTGCCACTTTCTTTAACCTTTTCTCTCTCTCCTCCATTGTTGTACCTCCCATTGCTTACCCTACCTCTTTTTCTTTAGTAGAAAATTGATGACACTAGGTCAACTTCTATATAACACATATCAATATGTGTGTGTGCATGTATTCATAACATTTTCGCATGATATAATCATTCAAAGTTCCACAAAGTGTTGATATGGTCAAAAATACCATTATTGCCTTACCTTTTTTATTTCATATCCAAAAGCAACCTAGTTTACCCATTCCAATCAAAATTTAAAGTTCACATATATAACATCATGGTCCATGATATCTATATGTCCAAGTCCAAAAATTCACAAATCATTCAAAATTAATAGTCCATATAAATCCATGTTCCTCTACATTCTATGAAAGTTATATAAATTCAATTTCTTTTGACCTTTTTTCTAGAGTATTAGTGTAACTTAATAATACACATTTACACTTAATTATTATAATTTTTACTATACTCTTTTCCTTATTAATCAAGGGTAACTATGAGCTCACTTTCAAGGGAAAAGATTAGCTTTTACTTGGAAAAGGATTATAGGTGAAGGCTCATGAGCAAGCTTTTATTCATGATCCTTCTCTGAATTTATTTTTTTAAGAAATTCCTTGCTATCCATAATAGGAAAATTAAAATTTTCAATGACTAAAAATTTCATTTTTAAGCTTATAAACATGCTAGAATTTTAAGTGTGCAAATATACAAATTATGATGTCAAGTTTTTTGCTTTCCTTATTCTAATACTTTACAGATTTTAATATTTCTATTCAAACTTGTAAAATCACACATGCTTATTTTTATATTAATAATGAGCATTCAAGATTACTAAAATAAATTATAGAAACACATGAATTCTACTAGACCAGAATTTGACAACATATATGCTATTCTAGCATGTATAAGATTTATATTTACACTACTTAGGTTTGTAAGTTCAAATTAAACATGTAACCCCCTATTCCTAAATATACTTTTCTCTAATAATAATATGAAAGAAGAAGAGTAAGTAATAACTTACTTGAGTCAATGTTTGAAGAAGGTAAAATTTATCCAAAATTTTATAAAATAACCCCTTTTTTTAGTGAAACCATAACTTGTAAGCAAAATGATCAAAATTATTTCTTTTTTTCATAATTTATTAAAGAATATAAAGTAAAAAAATATGATAAAGTTAGGAGAATACCTAGGGTGTGGAGAATATGAAAAGAATCATGGCCTTTTATAGAGAAGAAGTGGATTTGAAACTTCTTGAAAGGGTTAAGTGTTTAGAGTATTAGTAGGTGATTAACTATAGAAACAAATAAAATGCCCCCTTTAAGGAGACATAGTGGCATGAGAAATTTGCCTTGGGTTTTAGTTTTGATGGGTTTATGAAGGGGGAAAAAAAGAAAGATTGGTAGGTAAAATGAAACTTACATATTAATAAACTTGGGTTTTTGTTGTACTCAAAAAGATTCTTTTGAAATCTTATAAGAAAAAGAAAATATAATGAAATTCACATGGATTTTGCAACTGAAGTATTATCCCTACTTGGAAGCTTTCATCAACACACATTAAGTTTAGATGCATGTATGACAATAAATCATTGGTACTTAATAAGTTAGTACCAAGAATCGAAATTTTGTTACTTTTTTGCAAGCTTAAAGTGCTACATGGCCAAGGACAATACATAAGTTTAAAAAAAAATTTCTATCTAAATAAAGCTTCACATATGTATTAAGTTATAAACACTTGATTATACATAAAATTAACTTTTGGGGGAGAAAAATTGTAATTTTTCAAAAAAAAAAATTAGGGAGAATTTCATGATTGAAAATAATTATATTTTTATAATTTAGATTACCTTGATACACTAATTAATCAAATTGTTAAAGATTTAGAATTCAATCCTAAAGCAATACAAAAATTCTTGCAATTTTAAAACTATCGAAAAATCAAGTAATTAGTGTCAGTTACACAAAAGTTCCTTTGGAGTATTTTTAACTTCAAATTATTTTTACAAGTTTGGAAAACATAAGAAGGGTCAGTAAGCTTTAATTCTAGAAATTTTTTTATTAAAAATTCTTTTTCAATACTCACCTCCTTTTCTTGTGAATTTCTAGACTTTCTTATAACTAATTTCTAATGTCTAATTGTGCTAAAATTTTTCTAACCAAAAGATCTACTTAATCTTACTCATTTTAATTTGTTAGATATATCTTAATTATTTAGGTTTTGGCTTCTTTTTATTTGTTTAGACTATTTTAGCCTTAAGTTGAGCCAAATTTGAAACTATGTCCTTGTTAGGTGACCTCTAAATCCCGCAAGTGCACGAGTTAAGTCTAGTTATAGTATAAAAGATTATCGTTCTCCATAGGGATTGTAGGTTGAGTACTAACTAAATCTCAAGTAAATTATCTAGGCGGATCAATTGAGAGTGTGAATTAAGAATTAAATGTAAAACAAAGCTTAACTATCAAAATAAGGTTTGATTCAATGGAATAAAAGCATACTTAGCTTAAGGATCCCTTGTACATTTCATTATGGAATGAATTCACTTCTCTAACTTGATTTACTGTTAATTATGATTGCTGGATTACCAAAATTAAGCTATACCTCATTGCAAGGCTATTAGCTACTAACCAAAGATTAAGTGCCCAGAATTACTCTAGTAATCACTCATCTAGGTTGCATTAACTTACTTAGAATCCATTCTTGGACATTTCATCCTGTGCAAAAGAATACAATCAGCTTAATTTCTAAGTCTAATTGATATCCCCAATGATCATGCAAGATCCGATTAATCAATTGGTCATTTCAACCTAGAATCAATTAATCCATAACACAAATCCAATACTCTGGATATATTGGCTTGTTCCAGATAAAACAGCAAAATCAAATCATAATTCGACAGTAAATCAAGCTAGATTATATAAAATTCAGTTCCATAACTCCATGAACAAGCTCACCTAAGCTAAGCACAAAGGTTTAGTGTGAGAACATTACAAGATCAGAAGAAAACAAGAAAACAAAGAGGGAAGTCAAACAATCCATGAAGATCTACAAATTTCTTGCTTGATTCTTCAATTCCTTGCTTGAATCCGCGTTAGAAGGCGCCTTTGGTGAGTTTTAGTCTCTCCTAGGGCTTCTCCCAGCAGCTCTCCTTGTTAATTCTCAATTTCTCCTCCTCCCCTGCAAGATCTCGCGCAAAACTTATATTTTTGATGTAAATGGGGTCCAACACGGCCCGTGTTGTACCCGGTGTTTCTCAGCGAAAGTTTGAGCAGCAAGAAACACATTGTGTGACACGCCCCGTGTTCTCTAACAAATTGTCAAACAGTAATGTACACGGGGTAGTACACGGCCCATGTTCTACCCCGTGTTCTTCAATGAAGACTGATCAGCATATTACACGGGGTGTGACACCCCCTGTGTTCTTCAGGAGCGAATGGCAGAAATATACACGGGGTTTGACGCGGCCCGTGTTCAAACCCGTGTTCTTCTCTGGATGACTCAGTGAAGTCTCGAAGCAGTCCAGAACGAAACACGGCCCTGAACACAGGGTTCAACACGGCCCGTGTTCTTTGCTGAGTGAACAATCTTGCTCCAATGCTTCATGATTTGAATGGTTTTGCCTCTGAATTCTTTTCTAATGCTCATATGTGTCATTTCATGACCTGAAAATAAAATATAGAGCATCTAAGTGTCCTTTTCAATTAATTTGCACAAAATACTAAGTAAATAAGTGGATGAAACACATAGAATTTAGGTGTATTTGTGCACTTATCATTAGGCCTTAGACAATGGTTTTGGTTTTCTTTTGATGGCCCAACTGATCTTTATTCTTTAAAATGGGATTAGGTCCATTTTGAGTTGGGTTTTTCCTATTTCTTAGACTTTTTGGTCCATTTAGGCTTAAAAAATGGCTCACTAAAGCCCTTCATCAAATGTTCTCCAATTCTAGGTTGATGCTAGAAATCTAGTTTGACTTGATTTATTATCCTAATAAGGTTTTATTAATCTTATTAGTTTCTTAATTGTGTCCACTGGTGATCTAATGAATTAAATTTTTAATGGATGTCACATGAATGCATATGTTTAAAAGATTCCTTGTAAACAAATGTGCGATTACTAATAGAAGTTATGTTATGATAAGTATGATTATGTGATTAGGTTCATAGAAGGGTAAATATGGTTGGTAATCTTATATTTATTGTTTTATTTGCTTATGCTAGAGTGTTTATTCATTAAGTTTCTAACTTACCTTTATGTTTTTCTTTTATAGATACTCAAGTTGATCTTTCACCACCACCTTAAAGTTAAGCTCTCAAAGAGTATTTAGTATGGTTTAGGAAATATAAGATATTTTATTATAAAAGTCTTGGGCCTTCATTTGTATAGGGTAAAAGAATAACACCTAGATCTTTTTAGGCTAATCAAGTGGGCTTATCTCTAAAATGATAAATTACAAATAGGCTTAACTCTTTTGTAACTAAAATATATTTTGTCAAATGAAAATATCTTGTTTTCCTTTTATGACAAAGAAACCTTCCTCAAATTTCCCATGTTCATTTTATTTATGTTGTAGTGATTTATGGATTAAGTTAGTGAAAATCAAGTAATAGATTCCATACTACTCATCATTAAAGTTAGCTTGTGATAGAAGGTGGTATAGTAATGCCTATGCCTAGCATAGGAAATTATTTTTCACACACACACATATATATATAAATTCAAAACCATCCTATGAAATTAATTAGGATTGTCTCCAATTAAGGGACTTGTAATTAAAAAAACCATATATTTCAATTATTGAAGCTTCACCCTTCATATTCAAAATTAATTATTTCATTGAAGATATCTTTTTTCCCTTTTTCTTTTCCCACAAGTCACCCCTAAACTCTTATATCTACTTCTTTATCAACTTTAATATTGGTTATGACTAGCATCATTTTCCAAACATATAAATTTCTATAAATAAAGAGACAAGGAAAAATTGAAACAAAATAAATTAAAATAAAAAGAGAAAAATAGGATAGCCCTAGTAGAACCAAGTCTTATGAAATTGATGGTCTAATCTAAGACTAGAAGAAAATTTTCTTACCTAACATTTTCTGTTTCTTAGCACACGAAATACTTTTCCATATCCTCAAGCCTATTTTCTTCTACTAGTATGCATAATTAACAAGTTAGACATATTATTGAGAAAAATTAACATTTGTAACTCAATGTTTATATGGTATTTTCTAAGGAAAAATAGTTTAAAGAATAAATAAATAGAGGAAAAGGTTTAGGATAACGATAGCAATTAAACACCAACAAACAATGAAAATAAGTATTAAAGGACTGATAGGTAAGAGGGAAATAAAATAAGAATTTTAGTTAAATGATGAGATTTTAATCTAAAAATTGAATATTCAATATTAAGAATAAATGCTATAGATTTTGTAGATAATAGCTTTCTTAGTAGGGAAGATCTAAATCCAAAATTCAATAATATAATAGGAAACATCTTTTTATTAGTCTAACATATTGATTAAAGTCTCTTGTGTTTTGAATTCATGTACACATAAGAATGCTTCTTAAAGGTTGTAAAGAAAAAAAAATTCAAGTATCATTAAATTTAGTTTCTATAGTTACAATTGCAATTGGAAAAATTCCTTTCATTTCATCTCTACCAATAACAAAGAGAATAATGCCTTATAAGGTTAATTTAGGAAATAACCATCAATATTAAACCATGAACACCTATAAGAAAACCCTTCTTCATAGCATCAATACACAAGAATATATTTTTGAAAATAGAATTACTCAACACCATAGTAATAGTAGAGTGACACATAATTTAGCATGAGCATGGGCCCTCATTAAACTTCTCAAAATTCCATATATCATTATATATACTATCTAAAATTATGTTCAAAGTTTTACCTCCACTAAAATATTAAAATATTCATTAATTATTTTTTCACTATTTTTTATTGAATGTGATTATATCTTTTTTTAATTTCTCTATCTTCTTACTATCATTGAAAAAAGTACCAATTAAAATAAAAAGGTAGCTAGAGTACACTTTTTACTAACTTTCATTTGAGTTTCAATAATATCTATTAGCTTTTACTTGAATCAATTGTATTACCTAACTTTCAAAATAAATGCAATGTTATACATTTTGAAAAATTATTTGATATCTAAATGGAAAAATCTTATGTGGATAAATGAAATGCTGATTAAGCTTCAAAGTTGCTAACTATATTAAAATAACTCTCTAAATTCCTTTTTACTTTTTAACTTCCACTCAAATTTTAATAATAATCATTAACTTTTATTATGAATTAAATTGTACTACTAAACTTTCAAAATAAACTTTTTACCCTCTAAATTTCACTTAAGTTTCAATAATACCCATTAATTTTTATTTTAAATCAATTGTACCATGTAACTTTTAAAATAAATGCAATGTTGGACACTTTGAAAACATATTTTTTATTTTCAAACTTTCAATAATACCTATTGAAATTTTGTTAGGAATTTTATGTTGCCTTTAAATCCTAGAGTACTAATTGGTAGACTTACAAATTCAAGGAGAAATAAGTTAGATGAAAAAAAAAAGAAGTCAGTAACTATTATTCAATTGACAAAAAAATGTGGTAAGATAAAACGTTCAAAATTTAATGTGTTTGGCTATAATGCTAGTTCATGTAGCAAATAACTTACCACTATTGTTAATGTTACCAATACAAGTGCAAGCTCAATAGAAGGTAATGTAACTTAACTTTTTGTCCTAAGATAGCTTCCAATAGCACCATTTCATCTTCTAAAAGTTACAAGACAACCTTTAAGAGCACCAACAATGTCTAGGAAGGTAAAAAAAGCTGTAACATAATCGATAACCCTAGGATCCAACGTCACATTTGAACCTATGACAACAAGATCCAAAGCTATGACAAAAAGACCATAAGATGCAATGAGAAGTCAAACCATGACTCTATTAAGTGAAAGAAGTACAAGTCAATAGAAAAAATCAAAGAAAAAGAAGAAGAATATAAGTATGGTTTGCATTGGATTTAAGTGTTGTAGCTAGTAAAAAATAATTACACTTATGTTATTTTTTCTAGCATATAGAGACTTGATAAAGTACCTTTGGCACCTTTCACTAACAAGGGAAACTCATGTATTACTAAAGAAAATCTAATTATTGCTACAAATAAGATGATCCTTCCAGAATATTCAAACCAATGACATCTTTTAAATATTAATCCAATTTGATTTCTCATATCCTTCTACTAGATTTTTTTTGCAATAGTTTATTGTCTTATTTTTTTGTTAAACCAATGCAATACATTTTTCTTATGATTTTACTATAGTGACTTATGACTTATTTATATTGAAATTATGATATTTTGTAGTTTCTTAACTAATTAAAATATAAGCATTTTGGTTAAATTAAATAAATTATTTTTAAAATTCCATTCATATATATTATAGGACTATTTAATTTTTTTTACTTTTAATGTGTAATTTTATAACCATTTTATACAATTTTTTAAATGTTCTAAATTGCATTTATTTTGAAAGTTAGGTGCAATAGTTAATTCAAAATAGAAGTTAATGAATATTATTGAAACTTGAGTAAAAGTTAGAGAATAAAAAAGGTGTTTTCAAAATATCCAACATTATAGTTATTTTGAAAATTAAGTATTACAATTGACTCAAAACAATAGTTAATGAATGGCTATTATTGAAACTTGAGTGAAAGCTAAAGGGTAAAATCAAAGTTAAAGAGTTATTTAATTCAATTAGCAACTCCATAGTCCGATTAACATTTCATCTTTCTTTCCACTATAGGTAAGCATCTAGATCATTTTTCGCTTTAGGTTCGATTAGAAATACTAATTTTATATACAAGATTTAGAGCATAGATCAAAATGAGGCCAATGGACAAATTAAGCTATATGAAGATTGAACAAAAATTAAGAATCAACTTGTTAGATTGAAACAACATACAATTTACAAAAAATTACCCCTTATAAAAAAATGTAATTTCTAGATTATAATGTAGGATTTTTCCATTAAGATAACGAATGATATTTCAAAATGTCTTATATTACATTTATGTTGAAACTTAGTGGTATAATTGATTGAAATAAAAATTAGTGAGTATTATTGAAATTTAAGTGAAAATTTGAGGGTAAAAAATACACTTTGGCTTAACAAACATAATAAATATATTCAAAACAAATAAGATCTAGTAAGATTAATTATGATGATTTTTAATCTTTGTAAATTAAAATTAAGAAAACCTAACAATTACGTAACCTTAATTTTATAAATGATTGCAATAATTATGGAAAAATATTATTTTTAATAAGGATGATGAATAATCAATTAATGATTACCTAGTTACATAAATTAAGAAAGATATATTTAATATGTTTGGTTATAAATTGATTATATGATAATTTTAAAATATGAAATTATATCAGTGGCAAATGTGTAATGTAACTACATTTTTAAAAAATTATAATACTTATAATTTGACATATATTATAATTCCAATTTATATATTAATTAAAATAATATGATATATTTTATTTTTAATTATATATTTTGGGTGCCTCATTGACCTTTAGGTCTTGACCATAGAGTGATGAAACTCCCTTTATGATACACTTCTAAGATTAATTAGTTGTCTTCATAAGCTCATACCATTTTGCAACTTTTTGTATAACTTTGCATATGCCCAATAACAAATCTTGATATAAAACTTTAAGGGGGTAAAAAAAATATAGCAAGTCAGATGACTTATGTAAATCTTTTTTTTTAATTTTAATATAAATGCATAATATTAATGCAAAATTTTAAAAATTTTGGAAGGCTATAGACCACTATGCCCAAAGAAAATTTTCCACTTCATGTGCTTACTTATTATCTTCATTCATCATCCCCATAGTTGGATATAGTTGCATTTTCCTAACTTCAATGTCCAATTTCTCTAACAATTTATCCTTCATATACTAGCATAATTATGTTATACAACTTATTTATACGATTCTTTACAATCCAAGTGGAGTTGCATTAAAGTTCCATTTGTTTCTTATGCAACAATGAATTGGGTTGCATATTTTTATAATGAAAGTCCCACCATCAGAGGTAACAAACACATGAATTTGCCAAGAACAACCCCTTATAGCACATTTACTACTAGCCTTAACTTTTTTATTCTTAATCCTTACTATCCTAAATCCTTCTTATAATATATAATCTATCAAAATCTACTTGAACTTTTTCACATCAACAAATAGAAATCCTTTTTATAGAATAACTTTTCCATTGGTGTGCCTCATAAATGGCCTCCTATTCATCTCTTTCATAATATACACCTTCTTCCTTATCTTTGTCAAATGGATTATCATCATCCATGATATCATAGTCCTCTTTATAGTCACTTAGTTTATCATTAGTCTCTGTTACATGACATGTGATGCATTCACATGGGCATACTATATTGTATTATTTATTCATTAATTATTTAATATGTTTGATAAATCAATAAGATAAATGTGAAAGTCAAATCCTAAATGGATTTATGATAAATGTTATATTTATTTTGTTTTATGGACATATCATCTTCATATTTATTTTAAAGATAATTATTTTACATAAAATAATTTAAGTCAATTATCTCTATATTTTTTGCTTTTTGAGAAGAGTAAAAAATATATCAAAGATAACAATTATTTTCTTAAAAAGACTCATTATGCATAACTATCCACTAAAAGAAATAAGTGAGAACTTTCGCTAGGTTAATCTTTTAGATGCATTATTAAAAAACTTTAAGATTTGAATTGTGGAATTCTCATGTAGGATTCTAGTAGCCATTATTCATCTATGAAAAAATATTAGTCCATGATTTGAACACTTAAGGTTAACCTAAAAATCTGGTGATCTAATGTTAATCTGTAGATTAGGAGTTAAAATGTACAAGAATCATGATCTAAGCCAAGGTAATTGACATTTCTATTACCAAACTCGGGAATTGTTGAGATAATTCAAACCTTAATTTTTACCAATAGTGATATCAAAGCCATCTAGCTTATTTCCATTCATTTGTGTTGCATGTGATTTTTATATATTTTCTTATGGATTTACATGCATAGAACTTTTAAGAAATATACATAAGTATAAAAAAAAAGAAGGGAATCCAAGTTCTTGGTTTTTGAATTAGCAACTTATAGATGTGTCAGTTGATCTTGCACTATATTACTTTACTAAAATAGGTAGCAATTGTCCTGTGATATGGCAAATGTGGCTGTGTAATTGCAATTCTTGGAATAGTAATTTTTCCCAAAAAAACTAGATGTAAAGATAAATAAGTGCAAGACATTGATCATCCCTTATATGGGTTGTTTTTGTATGTAACCAATATGGCTATGTAATCACTTATATTATCTTTCAAGCATTTTTTGATTGTGTAAAAAAATTCTATTAACTTCTAGATTGTTTTATATTTTGTTATAAAATTAATTTTATACATATAATATATAAAAAATGAAACTTTATGTTTCTTTAGTGATAAAATAATATTTAATATTATTATCACTAAAAAATACCTTTTAATACTTGATCCATTGAATTACATTTTCTTTTTCATTTAGAATTAATTTTCAAATATTTATTACAAAAAAATTAGAAAATTTTTAATTTTTTATATATATATTATTTTGTAAATATTTGAAATTATTTTTCAAATATTTAGTTTATATGTTAAATAAAAACAATTTTGTTAGTTTTTAGAAAATATATTTTTTTAGAAAGATAAATTTTTATTTTTGCATATTATATATTTTATTTGAAATTTGTTTTCAAATATTTCATTTATGTGTTAAATGAAAATTAGTTCTTTTTGTTGTTTATTTCTAGAAAATATATTTTTCTAGAAAGGTGAATTTTAAATTGATACATTCATTAATTTGGTTGTCGTACTTGTTATTGGAAATAAGTTTTTTAGTGTTTTTATTTATTTATTTGTTAAATGAATTTAATTACCTTTCAAGGAAATATTTATTTCTAAAAAAATATGCTTGAAAAAATATGCATATTTTTTGAAGTGTTCATTATTTGCATATTCTAGTGTATGCTTGTAAAATATTATTTTTCATTTATTTGTGTAAATGATGGTTATATCTATCTTTGTCATAAATATATATTTTTTAGAAACATTAATAATTTATTAAATGCCAATATTGTGCGATGTATAGATATCCTAAAAAAATGTCATATATATATAAAGAATGTGCAACATCCTTATTTTATTATGTAAATTGATGTAATAGGAATATTCAATTATATATTAATTTTATTTTGAAAGCCTTATAAAAAGACGTATTTCCACACTAACTCATCATATATATTGTATTATTTTGACATGGGCAACAAAATATTAATGAAATCCTTTAGTTGGATTCATATATATATATATATATATATATATTAATGAAATCCTTGAGAATTTGGTCTTACATGTTTCATGTTGTTCATATAAAATTTTTTATTTAGTAATATAGGAGAAGTTTCAAACCTCTAATTAAATTCAATAGGACGATATATGCAATAATTGAACCATATGCAATACTATGAAATAACCTCTATAAATATAACTTTTTAGCTAGAAAAAGAGAAAAAGAATAACTTAATATTTGGCAAAGCAAAGCTTAGTACTTTCTGAATAAGCAATAATTACTCAATAACTTGATCTATGATGTATCTTAACTTGAAGTTAGAAATATGCCCTAACATAACCATGATCATTAGCTTATAAGGTTTGGTCTAATAAAAGGTAAAATGTTTGCTTTGTGTGTAAAGCTACTTGTATTATTTCCTCAATGGAAGTTAGAAAACTACCTTAATTATCTAATGTGATCAACTGAGATTGAAATATGGTAGAATATCTACCATTGGGCTTTAGCCCTTAACCTTGAGGTTCATAGTAACTTGAACCTAATAGATTTTATAAATAATTACATTTAGCTAATTTTGCCATAATTAAAGTTGTAAATAACTTTCTTAATCTAAAAAAATTATCTCGAGTAACTATATTTTGTCATAATCCATTTTAGTGTTGGTGAGATTAGTTTTCATTGACAACTTAATGCCACATCAGTGGCATAAGCTATGCAACAAGTAGAGAAAAGCCTTAATGTTAGAGATAACCTAGGCTTTTAAGTAGAATGAGTATCCAAATATTATAAAAGATAGTAGTGTCCTTATGATTATATCAAAGATGAAGTGTTTTAATTATAGGAGAAATCATTGTGTATAGGATTGTCCTAAAGCATACTGAAGAGATTCTTCCTTTATCACTCTTAATATCTTATAATTTTAGCATATTCACATGTATTTTTGGTTCACTATTTCCTTAGCTAAATTATAGAATCATGAGCAACATGACATATGACCTACAATTGTGCATATTAATATATTGGTTTTTAGTTCCATAAGCCAAACACTTTTTGATGATGGAAATGATCAAGAAAAAAGATTGCATATGTTGGAACCTAAAGTTTTAATATGCATGGTGGTCACACAGTGATCTTGCATGATGTGCTTCATGTACCCATTATTTGGTGTACTAAATTTTAAATCTTTTATAAAACTTAAATGTCTCAAACATAAATAATTTATTTATTTATCTTGAAAATAATCTATGATTATAGTGTCATCTAATATAATTTGATTATAAAAAATTCAAATTTAAGTTTAGACAAACATTTTTTTTGTAATGTATTTTCTTTTTTTATTATTAAGACATAATTGAACAAGGTAGGATGTCCAAATTAGTAAGAGAAAGGTTATTGTGCTTTCTCACTAAAATAAAGCTTCTAACATGTGAGCTATATCTTGCTAAAAAAGAAAGCAGAGAGCTTTTTGGAAAGGCTTAATGAACCTTACATCTTCTAAAAATAATTCATTTAGACATATACAAACTGATGAATGTAAGGGTGTATCATAGTGCATCTTATTTCAGCTCTTTCATAAAGGATTTCTCTTAGTATGGTTTCATCTTTTTACTATCACATCACTATGAAGTTTTGAATTGTTTCAAATGCTTTATAATAGAAGTTGACATTCTTAGAACTTACCAAGGATAAGAATACTTATTTGATTAGTTTAGAAAGTTTTATGAAAAGAAAAGGATACATATGCAATTGATGATACTTGGAACACCATAATAAAATGGCGTTGTAGAAAGAAAGAATCATACTTTGTTAGACATGATTAAGCCTATGATAGTGCAAGAAAATCCCCTAATAAGTTTCTAAATGATACTTTGCTAACTATGACACATGTCCTAAACTATATAAATTTAAAATTAATTTGCATAACTCCATATAAGTTATGGAGTAGTGCAAAGTCTAATATGGAAGGCTTACACCCATAGAGGTCAATAGATTTTATTCATAATACTTCTCATAAGTTTAGGAAGTTAAGCCCTAAAGTTGAAAAGTGTCTTTTTATAGGATACTTTAATCATTCCAAAAGATAGGTTTTGTATGGTGAACATCTTGATGGTAGATGGATAGAGATCAAATCCTGAGATGTGAATTTTCTAGAGGATGACTTTCCAACCATTAGCAAAGTCAAGAAAGGTCTTAAACTCTATGAGCCAAGAGAAATCTCAAGATATTCAACCCTGCTCTTATAAGGTGAATTTGGATCAATAAATTCATGAGATTATCAATAATAGTAGGAAAATTTAACTAAATACTTTTTCTCATAAATATGAAGAAGCTTATGTGGAAATGTCCCTTATAAATGCTTTGAAATAGAAGGTAAGTCCTTCTTAATTGTTTTCATGGATATTGATGAGCCTTCTTCCTATAAAAATGCATTTTATTCACTTACTTTGAATAAAAGGCTAAGTACCACAACAACAGGACATGTGCTCCATAATAGAAGAAAAAGTTTTTTGGTGAATGGATACATCTAAAAGAGGTATAAAGTATAGAAAGACATTTCTCCTATAGTGAGACTTGTATCTTTTTTTCTTAGCAATTATTTCACATTTGAATTTGGAATTATTCATAATGGAAGTAAAGATAACTTTTCTTAATGGATTATTATATAAATAAGTTCATAAAGATCAAACTTTTGGTTTTAAAGCTAATGGATAAAAGTATAACATGTGCCATTTGAAATGATTTGTCTATGGACTCAAGCAATTATGTAGATAATGGTACCTTTGTTTTTATAAACCTATCATATTTGGTACATTTTTCTATGATTGAAGAGGACCATTATGTATATATCAAGAAAATTAAAGATAAGTTTCTCATTCTTTCACTTTATGAATGACATATTACTTGCTAGGAATAATATGGAGTTAATTTTATTAACTCAAAAGTGAATATGTTCCACATTTGAGATGAAAATTTTGGATCATATATACTCTATCCTTTAGGAAAAGATCTAATAAGATTGTTCTAAGAAATTCTTGTATTTGTCACGAGAAACCTATAACATAGAAGTTATGAGACAATTTTCATATAATTAATTCCATACTTAAGGATACTCCAATGGATAAGAGCTTTTGGCTAATCTTAACTTAGTATCCTAAGATCAAGGAAGAAATAATGCAAATAAAATAAGTTCCATATGTAAAAGCAGTAGTAAGTCTAATAAACATTAGGATATAAAGCCAACTCATATCTGCATACTTAATAGTTTTAAAAGTAATCCTGATATTACGCATTGGAGAGTAATGAAAAAGAAACTTAAATCTAGTAGACAATCAAACATAGCTTTATGTTATTTGAGTGGGAGTTTAAAATAAGTAATACTGATAGTTTGTACACATAAATAAGCATAAGTTTATAATGAGCTATGTGTTTATGCTAAAAGGATAAGTCATTTTATATTGTATCAAGAAGTAGAAGTGTGTCTCCTAACTTTCAATAGATTATAAGGAATTTCATTGGATATGGATTAGTTTCCTTAAACTATATCACTATCAATAATATGTTTACTAATGCTTTTTAAGAAAATCTAATGTAAGTGCTTTCAGAAAGCATGTTAAAGGTTTATGTTCTATGAAAATTTAATATATTATTATGTTGCATTTTATTTTTAGAAAATGAAGTCATTTTCCTATCATTATTGACCCATAATAAAGGCTAATTAGATGTGTGCACATGTGCACACACATACGCATATTGTTACCAAGCTTATATTGCCTTTCTTACATAGGAAATCACCACAATGCTTGAGTCACCAGTGAGATAAAACTTAAATGATCACTAAGTATAGTAGGTTATATCTTTATTGCCAAGGTGGCAAATGAGAATTCATTATAAAAAAATGTCACGTTAGTTATATGCTAAGATGAGACTCTTAAAAAAGCAGAGAATAGAGGATCTTCATACATCTATATAGCTTGTATGAAGCTAAATTTAAAACTTAGTGTTTCAAGCTAGTCACTTTGTAATGACTAGTCTATATTTTATATAGTATATTATTTAAGCATGACAAGCCCTAAGTAAGAGTTCCATCATAACATATATTTCACACTATATGTATTATAAGATAACTTATGTTAGGAAGTGATTGAATGAGTCTTTGCTTTATCATTGTATAACCCTTGTGAGACTTGTAAATGTCCTATATTTGTATCTTTTAGGACTTAGACCTACGTCATGAATCTAAGGTTAGGTGTTACTACTTTAACTTATTTTCCAAAGGTCATGAATCATGCAATCTAACAAAACATGTTTAGGAAAGTAGCTTAAACTTAGTGGATTATCATAAATGTTATAGGAAAAATCATCTAATCTTACACCTATATCCATGAGCACAAAGGACAAAGATTACTTTTTTTATGGCTTTATATTTATAAGGGATCAAAGATATGAAAAACTGGTGTAAATAGATGATTTGGGGTATAATGAAATTTAAGTAATGTTGTGCTAGTTAGATAATAACTTAGTATGTCATTTACTCACTGGTACCTATCTTATGTGGTTGCACAATTCATTTCTCATATGACTAAAAGGATTAACTAAGCATCTATAAGGAAAGCATGCATGCCTACATGTACAAGTGAGAAATGTTAATCCATTCACATGGGCATGCTATATGAGATTATTTATTCATTAATTAATGTATTTAATTAATTAATGAGATAAATGTGAAAGTTAAATCCTAAGCCAATTTATGATAGTGGTTATTTTTATTTTGTTTGATGAGCATATTATCTTAAAATTTGTTTTAAAGATAATTATTCCATATTAAATAATTTAAGTGGATTATTTCTTTTTTTTTTAAACAAGTAAAAAAAATATAACAATTATTTTCTAAGAGAGAATCATCGTGCTTATAACTATTCACTAAAAGAAATAAGTGAAAGCTCTTGTCGAGTTACTCTCTTAGGGTTGCCGTCAAAAGACCATGGAACTTATATTATGGAATTCTTATAGAGGACTCTAGTACCCACTCTGCATCCATTGAAAAATATTAGTTCATGATTTGAACACTTAAGGTTGACCTAGAAATTTGGAGATCTAATGATGATTCATAAATTGATAGCAGAAAAGAGTCATGGTGTAAGTAGATCATGATTTAAGATAAGGTGATCAAAGTTTCCACTGTGGGATTTGAGAATTATTAAGGTAATTTAAATCCTTAATTTTTACTGATAGTTTCTAAGTCACTTATTAACTTATCACTTTTAACTTAACATCATTGTCGTTACATTTCAATTCTTATTAGTAGAGCATTCAAAATTTGAGCATCTCAATCATTATCACTTAACCATTATCCATCTTCAATAAATACATTAACATATCTTTTGAAAAACACCAAAAGTTGTTGCTTCTACGATATTAGAAAAAAGAACATCATTTTAATTAAGATATAGTTCTCTTTTAGGTTACTTGAGATATGGAAACTCCATACGAAAAATGATTAATGTTAAGGAGAAAAATACTTTTCAACCATTATTTAATAACATCTTATGATATGACATAGATTACTATAACTAAGAAGTACCAGATCATGACTTAAGGTTATGTAACCTTCTAACAGCATGCCATCTTGCATACATTAGGGTTCACTCAAGTATTAAACCATGTTTAAGATGCCCCTATTTTAAGATCTATCCATCCTAAATCTCATTTAAAGGATACATATTTCTAGGCTTAAGGCATGTGATGTAAGGTTATGTAATATTACATATTATACTTCATGCACAAGTGGGAGATAAGATTTCTCGGTAAGGGTCTGTAGCATTCTCTTATATTAAGTACAATACTTATAATGACCATTGAGGTTCCCAAATTTTCATAACATTGTTAATAATACTTAATAGCCAACAACTAAGCTAGAGAGACTAGAGGTGACCCTAGCCCTTAATCTTCACACTTTTTCTTAAATACACATATTCTTATACATTGCAACTCCCCTTAAAATTTAAGAACATCAGCAAATTTAGTTGTAATATAAAAAATATGTACTCTTGTAATAAAAATAATATTCATAAAAATATAGATATATAAATGTAAGGTTTGAGATCATAATTCTAATATAATTAAAAGTTGCATATAATTTATACTTTACTTTTTTTTAATTTCTCTTTTCTTACTAAATAAGATTTTTTTCATTGTATGGTACTTGAAAAACACTTGGTGGAAGTAAGCATATTTAGTCGAAACAAAAAAGTATGTATACATTTATACATGTATAAAAAAACCTCGAATCATGTCTAAAAATTTTTTTGCTCAAATTGTCTCTTATTTGCTATTTGTTTTGATTTTATTATTCTTAGTTTTTAGAATAAAACTTTTGTATATGTCTAATATATATATATATATATATACATGCCAACGATTTTATTAAATTAAGAGAATAAAACTTCTTTTTTATCATTTTTATCCTTATGAAATATTAATTTATCCAATTTTATCTTTTAGCTAGTGTCTAGATGAAGATTAATTTATTTAATTTTATCCCTCTAGAGATGAATTTGGACATATTAATATTTCACAAGGATAAAAATAATTAAAAAGTAATTCATACAAACAAAAATGAAAAAAGACATCTCAAAAGGATAAAAAAAGGGGTTTATTCTTAAATTAATTATCTTTTTGCAAGATTTCCGAAATATTATTGTAATTTTTTTAATAGAAGTATGAATAAATTATGTGTTAGAACCTTTTTAAATAGATTTCTATAATTTTGTTTAATGTTTCATAGGTTTTTATATTTAAATTTCTTTAAAAAAAATTACAATATCTTACATCAAAATTATGAAAATGCATTTTTTTAAAAATAATTATGCTTTTTTCAATATGCATCACAATAAAATTTCTTTCTTTATCACTTAATCCCCTAAGCCTAACTTTACCATTATCAATTGTTATTCCCTTTGATTCTTCACATTATACATTAAGTCTTGTGATACTTGCAATTTGGATACCCAACAATTAATATGGATGAATTATATATATATTTTTATTCTATTTCAACATGAATATCATTTACTTATTCTCTTGTGTTACTATTACAACTTTTAGTGATTATGATATTAAAAAATTAATATGGATTGATTTCATTATGTTTCATATCATTATGCATATCATTTAGCTTGAACATGTTTAGCACATCAACATCATTCATTTAAAGAATATAATTATTAATATTTTTTTATAGTAATTAATAAGAGCAAAATAAATTTTAATTTCTAATTTAATTATATTGTATAATTTATAGCATTTATTTAATAAATTTAAATTTATACTTGTAAAAATAAATTAACTTAATCCTCCTAAATTAGTCCAATAGACAAAAATTATACATTAAACTAGTCCTACATCAATGTCAAGTTAAGTTGTTACAATACTAATTTCAATTTCAATCATAGGTTGACATTTACTAGGTAGTCTTAAATGAGTTTTATACATATTCAATATTAATTTCACATCATTAATTATTATTATTATTGTTGTCATCTTATAGAATTTCTAATTTATTATAATATAATATTGGTTCATTTTATAGGGTCATTCTATGTAAAGCTTGAGCCCTTAAAAGATTAAGTGTTTCTATCATAGGATTAAACCCATCCTAAGGCACGTGACTGTCGTAATGAGTCATTTCATATGATAACCAATCAATCTTTTCTAAATGCATCTAAATTTATTTATTACATGCAATTATGCTTTTAAGGAGGCAAATGCAATTTTTAAAGACTTATTATAAATTAATGAAATATGTTTCTTCATCATTAACTATTCCAATAGTCTCAAAGACATACTTTACTGCCAAAGTTCTCATGCGGGCTCACTTTCAATACATCCAATAATAGGTAGGCACCTATAGAGAAAAGCCCTTAAAGAAAAGAAAACAAATAATTAAAAAAAAGATATTGATTTCTATAAAACTCGATAAGGAATTATGAATTACTAATAGGTTATTAAAATAGATATTAGTACTGTGATATATAAATTCAAATTTTAAATCCTAAGAGAAATCTTTTAGATTTCCATCCAAGAAAGTAGTCATATTCTTATACCTTTACCAAGGTATAGAAAAAAAAGTATTTCAACGAGTTTACCTATTTATTAAAAAGTCCAAACCTATGCCCACTTTTTACCACTTTTTATGTCCTAAATAATGTCATTTTATGCATCACTCCCATTATAGGTGTGTAGAATGTCAAATTTCACCTATCATAAGCTATCAATAACCATATCATAATACAACATATAATTTCCATTAATGTCATTGCATTCATTTGTATTCATTTGGACTCATGAATGCTATCATTCAAATGCATACACCTATCTATACCATAATTCAATCATATAATGCATAAATTAATAAAGTAATAAAATAAGGAAAATGAGTAAACATCTTTATAAATCTCAAATGAACCTTATTCCTTCATAGATAAGGCACAAAAATTTAGTATGTAATACCAAAATTCCAATATAATGAAGATAGCCTTATAAACTTTCAACACTGTAGCTATAGCCATTTTATGAAGACAATCTCATGTAGGCGTCCAACACCATTTTATTATCTTTTAGTAAAGGCAACTTTATGCAAGATTTTAACACCATTTCATTATTTGACAATTCATCACATTATCACATCACCCTCATTACATTCTCTCTTTTATACCACACATCAACTCATTCAATATAATCTTATATCTTATTCATAAAGTGTATGTCGAGCATATCGCATCTTAAACATAATTACATTACTTTTTTCACTATCATTTAAGTACTTGAACATACACAACATAGTATCATGTTGCCACAACATTACCATGCCTTCTTACATGGCCTTATGTCTCATCTTCATTATCATGCACTATATAATGAAATAATATAACATTTTTATGTAAAACATGGTTCATATATCAAAGTATTATCATGCTTTCTTACGTGGCTACATATTGTATATTCAATCCCTATTTATCATACTTTAACTTAGTGTTATAAAGCACTAAAATACACCACAACTCATTGTATACCATGATATCATATGTTAAATAGGGTGTAATTTTATATATTTGACTATAAGAGTCCAAAGAGTAACTTTGTTATGTAATTAACTATAAGGGTTTAGAAAAAAATTGATACTTGTAATCGACTATTAGCATCCAAGGGGAAGCTCTTTGGCTTATTATTAACTATGTAGTCAACTATGAATGCCCAAAATGCACATTCTAAGGTATACTCAACTATATAGTTGACTTTGGCTTGGTTTCTAACATATTAGACATGTTTTTTCATTGTTCACTCAATAATTTTATCATCAGCATGCTTTTATCATGATACTAATCCATACTAAATTGTAAATACACATTAAAGATGCATCATATATGTTATTTTCAACATTAAAACCAAATCACACTTTACAAATCATCGTATTTCACATACATTTGCTAAAAGCTTAAACTTCAACCCTAGCCAAGCAAGAATCAATTTAATCTTCTAAATAAGGTGAAAATGTCCACTTAGCTAATATAAAAGAGGATCTTGAAGGTTAGATTTGAAGTATTTTGTCCCTAATCATACAAAATTTCCAAGGATTCTAAGTTAAGGTATATTTTACCCTTTTTAAGTTCAATACTCAAATCTTTTCAAATCTAAAGAAAACTATGAAGAATCTAGTTACCATGAAGATGTTGTTTGTTAAAAGGATTTGATGAAAAGTTACTTCTTAGTTACTTGATTGAAGAAAAAATTATGGAAGAAAGGAAGAAGAAGGATAAGTGAGTGAAAAAGGAAAGAGTTAAGATTTGGAAGATGAAATGAAAGAAGGATTGTGAGTTAATTTTTTGCTTTAAAGACGTTGTAGATTTTCATCACATTTTGTCCTAAATTGCTTCCATACTTACTTTCGCACTTTTAATCATTTATAAATTTTAATTCTTTTATTTAAAGCACTTTTCATCAATTAAACCTTTCAAGTTTTCCTTTTCATGTCGAATTCAGATAGTTTATTTCTATCTACCCTACAGTTCTATTCAAAACTCATTTAATTAATTAATTCTCTTTCATTAATATGTCATTTACATTTTTTCTATCAAAATTTATTTATTCCATATAAAATTTCTAATTTTTTTTTTAATTTTCACTATATTAATTAGCTAATTAATCACTCTTCTCTTAACATAAATTTCTAAAATTCTAAAGAGAATGTAATAGATACATGATTAATTAGGATTTTAAAATATAGGGGTTGTAACAACTAGCTTTTATTGAATTTCAAAATAAATGAATTTAAATTAAAAATATAAATATCAATGCATTAAAAGCAATCAATGGTGAAAATATTCCATATTTTAAGAGGTTAAACTTTTTATATCATTATCCTACTTTATATTTTTTTATTTATTTGTAAAAATTACTTTATGCATTTGTTATTAATTATACTAGTTTTTAGATGTTACAATAATATTATTCACTAAAATTTTATTTTAATTTTAATTTTATTAAAATTGGTTTTAATTATTTATTTTAATTATGTAATATGTGTCTATAATGTTAAGAGTATGCTTGTCATAATAAAAAAAGTTACTTATAATTTTTTTAACCTAATAATAATCATTAAGCTAAAAGCAAGCTTTTAGAAGTGTTTAGTATGCTAATTTATTCAAAAAAAAGCATTCTATTTTGATAAGTTTCATAAAAAGACTTATAGCTTATAACCTTTTTTATTTCCAAATTATCTATGTTCTTTTAGTTAATTGACAATCTAATCCATAATTATATAATTAAATATTTGTCATATGCTTATTAATTTCATATAAATAAATAAAAATATATAAGTAAATAAATATGTGATGTTAAAAAATAATTAATTAAATTTTGGATAATTATATTTTTATTTTGAATATCTTAATTGGATTAATGTAATTTAGTCTCAAAAATAAATATTAATTAATTTATTTCATATATTTATTTAAATTAACTTGTCTTTTCCGATCATTTTACATTTTTCAAGTAGTTTTATAGCTAATTTTATCAATCACTTCTAATACAATTAACTAGCTTAACAACTTTCAATTATTAACTAGTTTATTAATTACTTGCACCTAACAAAGCTTAAATATGTAAACTCATTAATTTTAAAGTTAAAAGTTACTTAATTTTTTTTAATATACACACACATACATGGACATTAATCAATTAAGCTAACCTATTAGCACAAAAGAATTAGGCTAACATACTAACTCAACAACTTAATAAACTAATATTTACCAATTTTAAACTCTTGTCAAGTTAGGTTATTTTAGATGGTTCTTTACTAGGAAAAATGACTATTATAATTTTTTGTACCAATATAAGTCATAAGTCACATCAATTATAAACTAAAGTATATACTAGCAATATTGTATGTTTGAATATTTGATGTTGGTTCCTTAACCAACATAGAAAATTATAATCACATTAGTTCTTTTATAGGAAAATTGACATATTAATCACTTAGAAAATGTTGAAGCATCAATATACAATATCAATTTTTAGTTTAACAACCAATGTTATTATTTCTTTAAGACATTGATTTTTAAATTGCCATTGAAAATCGACATCTTTTCTTATCTGAAAATCAACATAATACATTAGTTTAATTTAATTAATTGACATATAAGGTATGATCTATCATCTTAATCTTTTTCAAATAACAAATGGGTATTTAATTTCCCTATAAATCCTACAATACCTATAGCAATATTCACTTGAGCCTAATTACAAATAGCATCTAACCATATTATTATACACCCAATATAATGTTTAAGCCTATCTTAATGTTTCTATAGTAAAAAAATTAATATCCTAAT
The DNA here is from genome assembly GCA_020226215.1 of Sindora glabra. Lineage (NCBI taxonomy): Eukaryota > Viridiplantae > Streptophyta > Magnoliopsida > Fabales > Fabaceae > Sindora > Sindora glabra. Next base: position 68,849,327 of record CM035232.1, on the reverse strand, counting down.
ACAAGAAAAATTCAATAGTAATAATTTCATACATTTAATTGGGTCCAAAAACTTGAAAACATTAAAATAATGAACAATATGAAAATATTGCAAAAATCCAAGAAAAAAGTTACATTGTCCTTCTATGACATGACCGTTGAAAAAACCCTTTATGAAACCCACTATAACAAAAGAAGGGCACAAACAAGTTATAATTAATGTTGTAAGTGTCATGTATTAATATTATATGCTTTTATTAAAGAGAAATTTATTACCTAACTTATATGATCACTAAAAGAGTCAGAATATAGCATGTAAAACCTACATGTTATTAGATGATTAAAAATTATAAACAAGTATTAGAAATTAATAATTAAAAAAATGACACTTATCATGCATGTAATATAAGCATGGGAAATATGAACCTAATTATCTTCAAACTTTCCTAATATTGTTAAGAAGATCTTTAACTCATATCCTTTTAACATGATGTTTAGCAAATTGATTCCCTTTTCTATCATGTGAATAATATGAAAGTATACAATGAAGTTTGTTACTTTTTGAATTGCCATTTTCAATTCCTTTTTAAAATATAATATAATTTGCTAAGCATATACAATATATCTATTCAATAAGGAATATATATCGACACCTACATCACCTAAAACCTTAAAAAATGAAATTATAAACCTAGAATTCAAACGAATCTAAGAATCACACCAACTAGACATTCTTCCTCAGGCTTAGAGGAAAAATAAGGCATATAAATGTATCTTAATAGTGAGAAGAAAACATCAGTAATATGAGATTGAATTATTAGTTAAACTTGAGCTTTGGTGATCTTTCGTGTGAATTTCTCTGTGGGGCATTACAAATTTCATAAAGAAGACACTCTTACCCTAATATCTACACTTTAGCACTACGATACCTTTGCCTTTTATCTTAACTCTTACCTTTGTTTTGGTAGTTTTAATGAAAAGGGGAAAAAAGGTATTTTTTTAATATTCTACATTGGTTATATATTAAAATTGATGCCTAATACCAAACATATTATGTTTAAAATGTTTAACAGTCGACTATAACATATCAATTTCACAATAACCGACATACCAAATTCATAATAACTAATGTATTAGTGACTTTTGAACTATATAATAACCTCTTTAGAATGGATATACAATGATAGTTTATTAACAACAAATGTTTAAATGTGAAATAGTTAGTTTTCCATGTCAATTGAATTTTTAAAAAATCGATGATGTAATGCATTAATGTCAATTTTAAGGAAAAAAAATCAACATGATTTCTCTTGTTAATTTTTTTACTGCTACTATCCAAAAGCCTAAAACTATTAACTAAAAATTGTTACATAAATAACAAGGCAAACAAAACCAAAACTAGCAATAATGAATCATACAATAGTAGTTATAAACAATAATAAACCATACAATGTTGTCTCAAAATGAGTTTGTCATCTAAATCATATAACAACATATAAATAAATTTGGTAGCCCCCTTATGCTAATGCACATATCTTAACTAAGATGTATGCAAACCATTCATCTTACAAGCTTTCCATTTCTTCCTTATTACACATCCAAAAAACTACATGTTTATATATAAAACTCACATATTACAAGGCGCAATTACATGTTTTATAAGTGTTTAATATAATACTCATAAAAAATCTAATAATTAGAAATAGATAGAATTAATTCAGATAGTGTCTAATAGTGGTTAGACAACTAAATCATGTAGTTTTCGTATTTAAAATAATTATTAGAAATATTGGATGGAAAGTTTAGTAAGAATTATTTGAAAAAGTATTTTTGGAAATTAAAAGAATATATTGGAACTAAATGATAATTAAGTAAAAATTTTAAGAATTGAGAATTTGATTTTGGTGATAGAAATCATGAAATATCATTGTTGGAGTAATTTTATGAATTTTACAAATCCAAGGATAATATAATTTAGAATTAAATTAAAGTTATTAATTAAATTAATTTGGAAATTTAAGCAAAAAGGGGGTAAAATTGGAAAGAAAAAATGAAAGCACAAAATTAGCATATAATTATGCATGGCCTAAGAGAATTCACTAGACTCAATTGACCTATTTGGAATTTAGCCTAAATTAATTATAAATGTTAAGGTAGGATTTTTGGTAATTATTTGTTAATTAGAAAAAAAATGAAATAGCCTCATTTGGCCAAATAGAAGCTAACCACCATAAGGCCTTTGCATGTAAAAAAATGATGCCAAAATGGCTTTAAAGAAATTAAATAAGCATTTTAGGAAACTTTGCTAATTGCTAACTTGCTCTCTTACTAATCAAGCTTATTATAAGGTTGAATAATTAAAATTCTAAAGAATATCCCTAACTTTTTCAATTATAAAAGGTAAAGCATTTCTTGGCTAAAAGAGAGGTAAGAGAGAAAGAGAGGAAGAAAAAAAAAAGAGAGTTAGCATGCATGCACACACTTGTCCTATCATAATGTATTACACACACTAAAGTAAGGATCATAAATCTTCCTCCTACACTAACTTATGATACATGTTAGGGAGTGTGTAAGGAAGGGAAAGTTAGATTTCTTAGTGTTTATCATCATCATAAACAAAGAAAGAGAGGCTCTCTAAGCTTTTATCAAAGATTTATCAAAATTTAGCTCTATAATTCATGTGAGACAAGGTACTTCTCTAGATTCTAGAAAATTTCATTTATCTTTTTTTACTATTTTCTTGAATTTTCTACTAGTTTTATGTCATTTTGATGTTGTGTTTTGGAATAATAACTAGAGAGCAAAGACTCTCTTGGTCTATCAATTTGCTAGTCTATTGCTTTCTCGACTCGTAATTTTAAGTGTGAGTAGAGATTTGCTTTTTTTCTTTTAAGTTTTCTTTTAGAAAATTATTACATGTGAAAAGTATATCTATTTTTCAATGCATGTGATTTGTTTTACTAAAGCCATCACTTAATCATGGTGGATTAGATGTTATCAATATGTATGTATATTTTCTAAATATCACTAATGTTATGTTAAAAACCATGAGTATCATGGAAGGTTTAGGGGGAAAGTGTTTTCTTAGAAAATAAGAAAATGTTTCATAAAAACCTTTGGTTTTGATAATAAAACCTAGTAAACATTAAATTTGAAAATTTTAAACTATTCCATAATTATTACATCAAAGTTTTTGAACCAAATTCCATTTGGAAACTTTTTTGTAAAGCTTTTGGGAATCTCAAGTGAAGCAAAGAAAAATATTGTTTTCTTTTAGAAAAACATTTTACATCATGTTCTAAATTGTGTTTAAGAAATTAATACATGTTTTTGCCAAGAATTTTGAAGTGAAAACCATTGGAAAAAGGCTATGGGAGCCATAGTTTTCTCTATAAAAAGGTACAAAAATTTTCTATTTTATGACAATATTTTATCTCCTACAAAATTGTTTTCATAAGCAATTGTTTGGGGAATTTTTGTAACCTTTTTTAACATAAGGATAAATTAAAAATGAAATTTTAAAACTAAATTTTTTAGAATTTTTCTAGAAAATTCTAGATAATTTTGAAGTTTAAAATGAAAATTTCAAGCTAAACATGTGTCTTTCTGAACTATTTTGATAGTTTGAGTTACAAAAATATTTAGGGACATATTTTACATATAAAAATGGTTGAAAAAGGATGTCTTATGTTTCCTAAATAGGTCTAAATTTTTTTATAAAATCCTATTGAAATTTGGTTTTTAAATTGAATTTCCAAGAAAAGTTTGCTTCTTTTGAATTATTTTTATAATTGGGTGAAAGGTAACTTGTTTTGAGCAAAGTAAAAGTTTGGAAATGAAGTTTAAGGATTAAATCCCAGGTTTGGAGTATTGTTTGTAAAATTTTAATTAATTTTTATATTTTTAAAGGAATTTATAAAATCAATGTGCTTAATAGAATTCAATTAAAAAGTGTATTCAAAAATTTGAGTTTTTTAGGCTGTTTATGAAGTTGTTTTTCCATAGTTTCTATAATGCTATTTGGTAACATGAAAAAACTTTTCATTAAGTGGAAAATAACAGTTTTCATTATTATTAAGATTACTCTTAAAGTATAGGTTCGAATGTGCTTAGGTTCTAAAATTATGAAACTTAGAATATCTAAATGGAAGAACCTTGGTTTTTATTGTAAAAAAATGAATGTTATATCAATCTTAGGATTGATATTTTAATTGAGTGATGACTCTTAGCTGTATACAAAATTACCTTGAAGGTATTCTATGAAAAAAATGGATATTGCTCAATAGGCTACCATAAACCTACTATGATTAGTGCATGAGTTATTTTTTATTTACACGTGTGCTAATATGTAAGAATATTTATGATTAAAGCCCAATGACAATGAGCTTTTGTAAATCAAGTAACTGGAAGTAGGAAAACTTGCTACAGCCACTTGTAAAGTGACAAGATATAGTAGTACTTTTATGGTCATTAGAAAAGTGACAAGATAACTGTAAATACACTTTACTAGATTATGAATTATACTATTACTATCTTACTACTACGTAAAATGTATATGTTTGTTTTAGCAATAGATTAGCATTCTAACCTTACCCTGTTATATGTGAAATAGGCTAGTAAGGGCCTATGTGAAATTATGGTTATATGTCGAATATAGGTTATTATGTCGTATCTGACATTATAGGCTTGAATGCCATATGTGATGTGTGACATTTTTATGTAATATAAGATCTTATGGAGAGTTTTAGGGATTAACCCAACACCTTGAGTTCCAAGTCACATGAAAGGTTAAGTGGGAAAAGGTTGGCCTTAGAGGAATAAAGTTAGAGTACACATAAGACAAGGTTGATTGAAAGTCACAAAGAGGAACCTGCATGCCTTCCTTGCCAATAATAGTACATAAATTTAGAATATATGATACGACAAATACTAAATGATGTTACTTTGATTAACTTTCTCTATATATATTATGCTTTAGTACTATAGCCTACGAATCTATCTACTTTTAGAATGTGGAGAATTATTAGTAAGAATTTGTTAAATATATGTTTTATATGTGATAGATTTTCTTAATTAAAATTGATTTGAAAACTAGTGAGATACCTACCTCACTAAGTAATTCATTACTCACTTATGGATTTTTTTTAGGTCATATATATGATGTCAATTAAAGTTATTAATGTTTCATAACGAGAGTATATCACGAGTTTTGGTATATTCAGAGTGGAGTTCCATTTCCATATTTTCATTAATAGAGACATAGTGAGTTGGTCCTTATATGTTAAAGTAGTGAGACTTGCACCACCCACACTTCCACCTATATTTGACCTAGATAAAGTTTTAAATTATACCCTTTTTCTTTGATAAGAAAGGATTACCAATAAGGAGTTATACATATGACACCATTTATAAATGCATGAAAGGTATACGTCCCTGTAGAGCTTATTGACTAATATTTACTCAAGTCAATTGTAGCCATAAATCCTGCTGTTATCCTAAAGATTCCAAATTATATTTTAGCTTTTACCCATTGAGGTGCATGATCCTTAACCAGCTACAAACCTAGCTATTGTTCAACCTATTGCACCACCAGTGATAACACCTGATCCACTTATTATTCCTATTGATCCACTTGTTAATCTTGTAGTAGTTCCTATAGATGATTCTACTTATGAGTCTAATTCTACCATAAACACATCTTTTTACAGTCCTCTAACTAGAGGCTACATAAAGATTGTGATTGGCTCGTCTAAGCCATCAATAAATAGTAAGTCTGATGACTATTTGCTTATCTTTGCTTTTATGAACCCACTAACCTATTTGTTTATATGTATGTATTTTAGTTTGACTGGGTATGTTTATATACTAATGTTTTACATCATTCACACTTTTGAAACAATTTATGTCTAAACTTTTGGATATGAAAATATGATGTTTATTATTGTACAACTAATCTATGTGGTGCATTTGTTTTACAAGCTATGGTGAACCAAAAATAAGGATTTTGAAACATTTTATGATGACAACAAAATAAAGTTTTCCTTACTAAAGGTAAATACATATTTTCCATAAATGAATTTTAGGCATGCTATATTAAAATTATTTTACTAGTTTCTAAGAATTTTCAAAGTCTTATTAATCCAGTTTTATTCTAATTAAACTCTTGAAATGTTTTTTTGTTAAGCATTCATAAAAATTTCTTTTAGAATATCTTTTTGGTATCTTGAGAAATTTTCAAGAAAATGAAACTCTAACAAGTTCAAAAATCTATTTAAGTCTATTTTCTTTTGTTTTATCTATAATTTTGATTTTAAAGAAAATTTACTTCAATATGGTTTGAATTTCATCTCCAAAAGGAATTACTATGTTTCTAATTTCAAAATTTATTTTAAAAAGAAAGAAAAAGAATTTCCCTATATATTTCAATGTAGAAAAATTATCCTATCTATTAATCTAACTTATTATTTTTCACACAAAAGAATTAAATACTTTTATGACTGCATTTTTAGATTTTAACATCTTAAAATGACTTTTGTAAATAAAGATTTGAGAAAATAAATTTACATGGATAAGGAAGAAAAAGAAAGTAAAGGAATTTTAGTATTTGAAAGATTGTACTTCATTAATCATACATAACTGATCTTGACATCGTTAAAAAAAAAAACTTTTAGTGTTTTTGTATCATGCATTTTTTTAAAACAATCAATTTTAAAAAGGTTGGTTAGTTAAAAAAACTTATAAAGATGTTTAATTGATATATTTACACAAATCACAATGGTTTAAAAATTGAATTATGACATCTATCCAATTGAAATTCAAACTAATTAGCTTTTTTCAGCCTTCATCCAACTTCATGTGCTTAATCATCTCATGCATGTATTTCATCACGAAATAAGCATGCTTAACATGACCTTTTTGCTTAAGGTATTGTAATAAACTAACTCAAAAGAGTGTTAATTTCTTCTAATGATAATTGATTATTATACTAGACACTTAAACATGCACAATAATGTTACCTGCACTTTGACCAATATGATGCCTTCTATATTTTTAGCATTACCTAGCATATAATGTATCCTTAAAGCTTTATCAATTATTGGCTTCCAAGTCAAATGAGAGGCCTTCCCTTATTAATCAAGCTAGTGCATCATCTTCCTTTGAGGATAGATCAGATTGAACATCTAGTGGTACATATAACATAATTTAATATCAAAGTAAGATGACTTATATAAAATATAATGAAAAATGAAGTACCTATTCTTTGCACATGCATACCCTTTGTGGTATGATGCCATATAGTATTCTTGCCTTTTACCAATGATATGATTTTGTTTATGTACTTATAGCAAACTTAAGTGAGTCCTCCATCTATTGCATCTAGTATAGAACTAGAAAACTAAAGAAGGTACTTAATTTCATATCCTCAACAATGAAGTGCACATGCCAATCATTTTTATAAAGTATAAGATAATTTCATAATTTCTAATATGTATACAAAAAGAAGGAAGACTTAAAAGGTAAAGATTAATGTACTTAATGAAATTCTACATATAACTAATATGTAGCTCTTTCATGTTTAGAAGATGCAAGATGAAGTCTTTAATTAGGAAAATGCCATATCTCTCTCACGATCTTTTTTCTTATACAAAGTTGAATCATGTGCATTGTTTTCATCCTATCTACAATGGATTAGAGCTCTTAGGAAGGTTGAGATTTACCCTTTTCAAAGGACTATTGAGAATGAGTTGCAAAATTTTACAATTTTTTAAATTTACCATCATTGTCCTTATCCGCTTCCGACAACCTTTTACTAGTTTCTCTATGTAGAGGTGCTTAACATGGATTGCAAAAAAGAATAAGAATCAACAACATAAGTAATATGTATTTAACCATAAACAAGGAACTTAAAGCAATAGAAAACTTCACTTTTATGTAAAATGTAATCAAAGCTGTCACCAAGTTAGGTAAATGCCAATGGCTTAGGCCACCATAGTTAACTTGTTAGTTGATAATGGCACCTTAGTCATGCCTTCTTCGATAATGTGTATCATGACCTTACATTGATCCTTCAATAATGTAAGAGTGTAAAACACATAACTAGGAAAGCCATGCCTATCACTACTAACCTAAAAGGAGGGGTTGTAACCATCAGTGGACATTTATGTCCACCCTGCAAAGACCAACCAATTAATCAACATTACCATAAAAGTACAAATATTCAAAGTATCTAGCAATAAATACTTGGGTGATAAAAATTTACCTATGGTAAAAAAGGTGAAGGGGTTAGGCTTAGTAAAGTAGCAATTACCCTATTATGGCATAGGATCTCCATTTGTAGCTTATCCTCTTCCCATGAGGTGATGGCTAGTCCTATGTCTTACGGCTTAAATATAGCTTTCATCTTTTATATAATATTTTTCTTCACTCTTTCTATCATTATAATAGTGATTTATGGCCTCAACTTATCTATGTGTTTATCATATGATTTTCCAATGTGATCATGTTTTGAAGTTACCCCAAAGTAAGCCTTAAGGTTCACTAATCCTTTAATGCCCCAACACATCTAGGATGCTTTTGAGTTCCTATAGCAATGTTTAAAATGGTCATCCTCCCTTCCTTTTGAACCTTTCCCAGGGAAGCTTGATATATAAGCTTATCCTAGTATAATGTAATCAAACATGAATAGTCATATGCTAATAATTGAATAATACTTCACATTTAATAAATAAAATAATAACATTACTTGCCATTCACTTGGTAACTTATTAATTCTTGTCAATCATGTATTCACGTGGGTAATTGACTTTGGCTCTCACCCACAACTCATGTCATGCTATGTTAAGGATAGAGGAAAATGCTTTAGCAAGCCTAATAGCCTTAGTAGATGCTTTAGTTATTTCTTTTATCAAATTCTCCTCAAGTATCTTATATCCACCCCAAGATAACTTATAGATTTTTTTTTAACTTACTTTGCTTAATTCTTTACATTTTAGATGTATTAATAAAAAAATAAAACAAATGACAAGAAGATAGACTCACTATCAAGATGTGGAATAAAGTACTTCGTGAAATGAGCATATTTATTGGAAACTCCCCTTTCTTAAGTATATTTGAGAAGTTTATACATATCTTAGGATTGGTTTAACAATATTTATCAAGAGGGTTTTTATCACCCTTCTCTTTAAGATGATGTAGTCCTCAGTCAAATTATACTTAAAGTCCTTCCACCTTTTACCTATAATCTACAAAATGTATATCAACCATCCTTCAATAATATTGAACATAATCTACAAAGCAATGCATACATAAATGACACTTATGCATATGTAATCTAGAAAGATTATTATGCATGTATAAAAAAATGAAATAGAAATGAGTATAATTATCTTATAATTGTATCTTACGAGATGTTCTCTTTAATGTCATCTAGTACTTAGTGTTAATGCCTAATGATAATAGGTATCTTTGTGTATGTCAATGTCCAAATGTAACTACGAAATTTTATTGCAGCAAGCCTAGCTATCTAATTTTTCTTATTGAAATCGATTCTTAACCTCTCTTTTCTAGCACATTGGATGATCATGTCTTTCATAATTGTATGACCTTTTGTGTCCTTCCTTCTATTACAAAATTTATTAAAACTATAATCCATGTTGCTTCCATTTAAAGAGTTACAACAATAGCAACATAGACATTTAACTTAAATATTTAACAATATTTGATAAATTTCCAAGCATATATATGTAATAATTTAAATAACAAAGAATGATTAGAAATCATTTTATCATATTTGATTTATTCCTAAAATAAAACTTCATTCATGGCAAATTGAAATTGGTTCTCATTAGAGTTCCACCAATGTAGAATATAACTCCAAAAATTTAGCATCTAAAAAAATGATATTTTTAAAAATAAAAGTACAAAAAAGGACATGTATTCAAGAACATCACTCTCCATATTAAATTACTAGCCTTAAACATATGCTATAACCATTGAAGAGTAATTTTAAACCATAAAATGAAAGTTTTATACAATTTACCATAATGTTGCCTATCTGACCCTAAATCTAGAACCTTTAACCCAAAATGCTCATAAAACTTGAAGGAACCTAGGGGAAATACCTTAAATGAAGTGAGGTAGATGATTAAAGCCAAGAAAACATTGACAACATAATCGTTAAGTAAACATTAAGGAAAAAATTAACTAATAACATGCATAAACCAATCGTAAACCACCATACAAATGAAAATTGTTTTTTATTTTGAGAAATAAAGATAAGGATATGCCAATGCAACACTGTCCACACTGGTTATTATTTAAAAAACACTAATATCTAAACTTTCCATCTCGATCATAACTAGAATTGACATGTAATATTTTGAAACATAATTACAAAAATGCCAATCATGATAGACTTTCATCGATGGTTATGCATACTTAGCCTTATTTTCATATATAATAGTTCAACTACCATTCAACATTGGGTTTTTAACAATTGATGTAATAAGTCATCATTTTCTAACCACATTGATCTTATATTAAACAATTGATATGGTTTACAATATTTTTTTTAAAAAAGTTGAACCCTTTTATCCAGACATTACTGCAATCAACTAATACCATTTTATAGACTAAACAACAAATCATTATCATCATACAATTAAATATTTGAAATATATTTTCAAATTTAAAAATGAAAGTATTCTAAAGATCAATTGAAAGTACTATAGATCAAAATTGTAATAAATCATTATCATATATCACAATAAAATATTATGTTACAAATTTGCAATTTAGAACATAATAAAGATTGAATGAATGTATTATATTACAATAGAATAGCATATAATTAAATCAAATTACAAATCAAAGTTTATTCCTTGATGCCAAATCCTGATTGTTACCTAAATTTCCTTAATCAGAAGTGTTTGATAGAAAAATTTAGCTACATATGCATGGAAGAAAATAAGTTTGTTCATTCTTTTTCACAAACCCTAATGAAGAATGAAAGACACATTTTGTCTTTCATATGACAAACATCGATCCTATGTATGGGTGTCATACCCCTAAGATTAAAATTTATTTATTTACCTATTTATCTACTTTTATTTTAATAGCATATCTTAAGTCCTAGGAATTTAGAGAGAGGAAAGTATTAAATTGTTAAAATAATTAATATGGTATATAATTAGAGTAATAAATGTGTTGGAAAATTTTAATTAAGGAAAAGTTTATTGAATTAATGAAACTTGATGATTTGAGGTAGTAAGAATTTATAAGACATTTATTATGATTTGAGTTTAGCAATTAAAAAGAAATAAATGAAGAAAGGAAATTATAAACCTTACATTTCCTAAAATCCACTTTAACCTATCTTCTTAATACCCTCATAAAATAACCAAAACCCTTTTATTTTTTCATTTCTGATTACCTTCTTAACTCTTTCAAGCCTTAAAGCTCCTTTCCAAGAAGAATTTTAACAATCCTTTCCAATTCTCATCTTATCAGGATAAGGGATTTTAATATCATTAATTTTTAGCAAGTTTCATAGCTTGATTTCTTATGTTTCTTCTCCCACAAAGCTCTAATTTGAATTGGATGAGGGAAATTTGATAAAATTGGAATCATAACTTGAAAACTTCTTATTTTGATTATTAAAGGCTTATCCACTTCCAAATTTTTAATCCAAACCCTTTCTTTAAGAGTTATAAGTATCATTCTACTTAAACTTCTCTTTTAATTAATCATTTTGTTTGAGTTTGGTTTACATATGATTTTAGAGCAAAATGTGTGAAATTGTGTTCTAAGCTCCAAATTGGAAGTTTTATAGATGGATTTTGTTATTTGAAAGTAAATATTATGATTTTTGATAATTTGGTTCTAAGATCACATATTAAGAATAAAATTTAAGAATTGTTTGAGGTGGATAAATACTAATTTTGTAAAAAAAATTGCAAATTATAAGGTTATGGTCAACTATACCTAAAAGAATTGCTCTATAGGCTAATATAATTAGCTATATAGGTGATTATACTTATCAAAATTGCTATCTGGATAGACATAGTTGATTATGTTTGGTAGAGTCACTTTTTGGACCCCATAATTGACTATAAGGTTGATTATAAGTGGCAGAATTCTTTTCTAGACACCTATAGTTTATTAGTATCTTATTTCCTTGCATTAATATATAATTAATAGGATCAAATAACATTATACCTTTTTGTTCATGTAAAATAAAGATAGATAGCATCAAATATATGAATAATGGAGATTCAAATAAGTATGTAAACATACATATGCTTATAAAAGAAAGGAGGTTATGTAATTGGATTTATTATGTTATGAAACCTTGAGGTTTTAAATTCTAAGTTTTACTTGAATGGACAAGTTAATTATGGTCTTATATATACATATATGTGAACATGAATGTTTATGTAATGGATGTGGAATTGAAATGTTAGTCAAAATGTTTTATTGTGTTGTGAACTTATTAAGAATGATGATATGGGGGAATTTATACCTATATTGTAGCTTTATACATTGAATCTATGCACCCATTTGTGAAGGGATAAGGCCAATTCTAGAAGGATAAGGATAGAGTTTAAGAAAAGATAAAGATGATTAGAAGGCAAGAAGAAGAATGTTTATTTTACTTACATTCCATTGATTTTGCTATTGTAAGACCTAATTCAAAACATTTGTTTAAGCCCAATAGCCCTATGCATTAATTCCTTGTGGAAACTTGCATTTAGACTCTCCCTTCACAAGATTACAATTATGACATCAATAAGGTTTGTTCCTTATAATAACTAAGCAAACAATGATATAGAATGGCCTATGAGTAAGTATCTTCGGGATTTCATTGTTTCCATGACTAAAATATATGAATGTTGTTTAGTATATTTAATTATTGATGTAAAATGTTATCTCACTAAGTTCTTGGACTTACTTTTTCATAGTTTTTATTTTCAAATAACCAAACAGAGTTTCCACCACCATTTCCCTAGTAAGCAAGATTATGGATCCTATATTCTTTTGCGAACTAGGTAGCATTTATTTGTAATATAACTAATTGTTGAATATTTTTTTGAAGTTTCTAATGTGAAGCCATGGTCATAGATAGGTAGAGCATAAAATTCTTCAATAAAATCTTTAGCTCACAAGTTGATTAGTTAGCATAACTTCCTTTTTTATTAACCTAAATACCATTTGAATTTCAACTAAATTGTAATGGATATGTTTTTCTCATTTTATTTAAATTTTGTAGCTATGGTTGAGGCAAACAAAAATTTATAAGAATTTTTTCTTTCTAAATGTGATTACATAAGCATTTAGATAGGAAAAGCTTGTAGGATTATTAATAATAGTTTCTTATTGGTCATAACATTATGAGGGTCATAATAATGAGTCTTGTTGCGAATCTCATGAAAACATCCTACCATTCTGTGAGAGCAAAGGAGACTTTAAATAATAGATAGAATGCTTTAACAAGATACCTAATAAGAGATATTATCAAACACTTCAAGGTTTCATTAAAAAAATAGATAATCAAAGCACAAAGCACAAAAATTAAAGCCTTTTGATATACAAACTAAGTCAATTATTAATATAAAACAAACATGTTAAGATATATTAATAACTAAAGCTGGTAGCAGTCAACACTTTAGACAAAAGTCATGTAAAAAACTAAAACTATCATGTGATCCCTATTTTTTGAACTAACACTTCACCTTCCTTTAGATGTTGATTCTCTAATAACCAATATAAAAATATATTATGATTTTATAATGTCAATTTTTAATGAAAGCCAAAGTGTTAAGTTGCTCATATTTTCAAAAATGGCACTAGCAATTATATACGTTGATTTTGACTTCAACCAATGTCAGTTAGCCAACATTGTATTGCAATTATGTAGTAGTGCCAATTTATTAGACCTAACTTATTTTGACAACTATATATATATATATTATCCAAACCATAATTAGCAAAATATTCTTATATTAAAAAGTTAGGAAAATAACATTCACATTATCTAAAGTTTAACATAATTATACTTACACCTTTTGTATTTTCATTCATTCATTTCCCTTATTTTTCAAAAACAATAAAGGTTAAGATTTTTTTATTTTTCAAAAGATATTTTTTGTAAGAAAATCTATTTGCTTCTATATAAATGAAAGAGTACCATGTATCTCTATTTCTTGTGATTAAAAAAAAAACTTATCCTTAAAATTATGGTAATGGAGGTAAATAATTTCCTCTTTAAAAAAGGAAAGTTGTTTTCTATCGAACTCCTTATATTTAACATTAAACATATAAAACTTTTTTCACCATTTTGATTCCTATGGAAAATGTTTTTTGTCAAAACAAATGAAGCCTTAATGTATGCTTAAAATAAAATAGATAAGATGTAAGTGTATATGAAAAGGGAAATCAATGTATGTGCATATGTATGAAAATATAAGTGGTATTAGTGTAATTATAATAAATTTCAAAAAAAGATGAATGTAATTTGTCTTACAAAATTTTAATTATTTTATTGTTTAGTAATATAAGGATAATATTGAAATTTACTAAGAATATAAAGAATAAAATGAGTAAAAAAATAATCATTTAGTTCAAATGATAGGAATGATTATTCTATCATAACAGTAATAGAATGAAGATTACACTGTTTAACATAACAACCATAACCATACTTATGAAAATTATTTCATAAAGGGTGACATTTCAACATACCAAGATAATGGTGCACCAGTAGATTTAAATGCCCAAATTCATTGATTTGCATAGTACTACTCAAGTTAAATGAAATTTAATGATTTCATATCACTTATAGTGTACTATAAAGTGGTATGTCTTTATCTTTACCTTTCATAAAGCTAACTAAACAAACTTGTTAAGTATTTCTATTCTATTCCATTCAAACTCCAAGCTTAGACTTCACAAAGCCAATAAAAAAAAGGAAACAAGAAGAAATCACATAAAAATGGTTAAAAATAATTTATGACCATTGCAACACTAATCTATTAGCAAACTGGGAAAAGGAGTGACTTTAGAAGAACTTCAAATTCAAGGAACTTTTATTTGGGTTTAATATACTAGGTATAAGAAAAAATGCAGAAAAGATATGGGCCACCTTTTAATCTTACCTTTCACTTTCTAACTTTACTAAAACTACAATTCTAACTATTTTAAAAGGAAGAAATTACATTTTCAAAAAAAAAATTTTCAAAAATAAGGAGAAGCAAATGATTTAATTGGTGGCTATAATTTACTTTTATGTGAAAAAAAATTCCACTTAAAAAGTAGCATTATAAATTTGTAAAATATGGATTTTGGCTCATAGGTTAGTTTGTGCCTATAGCATTGTTCATGAATAGGATTTAAAAACTATACCAATTTAATTCTTAATATAGACAAATTTTTTCAATTTTATACTTATTAAATTTTTATTTCTAATTTTATTATTAATATATTCAATTTCTTTTAATCAAATCCTATTTTCTCATTACCTTTAATTTAAATAAAGAATTGATAATATGAAAGTTTAAAATTTTTGAGGCACTATCAAATATGAAAAAATTTTAGTGTTATATTAACATTGAAAATTCAATGTTACTTTTATACAAATATTATCAAATGTATTATTCCAACATAGCAATTTAATTTCCTTAAAAATAGTTGATTTACAAACAAAAACAATTGATTTTCTATCAAATCAAATTGGTGAGTTAGAAAAATAATACATTTGTAAAAATTTGTATAATAGTAATACTAAATTTTTAGTGCTAAGGTAGTACTAAATTTTTTTCTAAATATCAATTATGCATAACTTATGTGATTTTTTTATCTTTTTATTTTTGAAGTGATATCATTTGCCTCTTTTTTCCACACATGATAAGTTTAGAGTATTTGTCATGGTCATTTGGAGAGCATCCCATTCAATTTTGAAATTCTATATCATCATTTTTATTAATAATGTAGATATAAATGGAAAAATGGATCCAATTAAATGAAATTGAATTGATATCAATAAAAAATTAAATAAATCTATAATTGAAAAAAATTTCATATGCGATGATGTAAAATATTATTTTAGTCTTTAAAATGAAGCCATCTAGAAATAGTTTTAAATAGGCTAGCCATGGACTGTTCTAATTAAACACATTCAATTCAACCATATATGTTAAAATAAGTTTTAAAATTGATTTCAAGCCATCCAAAATTTATCAAATACAATCAAAACTAATTTATTTATAATCAATTTTTAAAAAAATTAAGTTTCCATCTACCTTATAGTGAAGACTAGATCTATTCAATTTGGATAATACTTTTGTCATGACCCTTACTTGATTATGACAATGTGGAACACATTTCCTAATTTCCACAACCTTTAATTATTAGTTATGTAGTCTCTAAATGAATACATACAAGAGAGTTTCCCCCATTTTTCAAATACTTGAAGGTGTCACCCACTCTAAATTATTGACCTTTGAATATATAAATAGGTTTCTAATATAATTTGTACATAATTCTAAATAAAACATAACACAACCTACTAATTAAACATAATTACAATCATATTTTAGCCCTAATTGTCAAGTTCTCCACAAAAATGCCTCAAATTTCCACATAAGCATAATTGGATACATTTAAGTTAATTCCACAAAATATTTAAAATAAGAAAAGAATGTGTTATATAAACTTAGTGAATGTACATGTATAAAGAAAAATATTATTAATAACTAATTAAGAATAATCCAAATAATTTTGTTAAATAACTATCGAGTGGTTTTATTGACTTTATACTCAGTAACTTTATCTCACTTAACAATCTAGCTATCATAGTTTTTGGCTCATACTTGTTTCAAGAATATCATAAATATTAATAATACTTTAGGGTTCTTCATAATCTTATAGTTATACATCTTATTCATAGCAAGAAAGAGAAATCATTTTAATGTTATAGATGGAGCAAGGCTCCTAATCATGTTATTTCACACATAATCATTAAAAATTCATATTTCAAAGTCTAATCAATCTCAAAAGGCTCATTCATGATCAATTCACATAACAATAATATTACATAACAAGGTGAGTAAAAATATACATACAAATCATTATGATCAGGTCACACATATATACATGCATCCACCTTGTGACATTCAATTCAACCTTATACTCTAATGCCCTTTTATATCTTTATTCCTCCCACACTAACCTCACACCCTACTTGCCTCATTATTGAGATATTGTTAACTAGTAGTTATATCACTTCCAACATAACTCCCTTAAATTGCATATCAATATGCATTCATATGCCATTTGTTGATCTCATCACATTTCACATAATGTTACTCATAGTACAATAATTCCATCACATATCATAATAGAACACATTTATCATTTTTTGAAACTATAACCTTAATATTATAACAATCATAAAATCAAATAGCAATGTCATGCTTATATTATGTGGCCCTATGCATTTATTCAACATTATACAATAAAATAATATAAATATCATAATGTTATGTCATAACCCAATAACAATGATATGCCTTCCTACATAGCCTTAAAAATATAATTATCAATATTTCATAAAATTAAATATACAATTTAAAATATACATAATTCTTTAATCAATTACTCAGTAACTTCAACAGTTCCAAATAATTACAATTAAAAGTCTTTTAAGCTCAAATACAAATGAAAACTATAACTACCTTAATAAGATTTTATAAATTTATATATGATTAACATACTTATCAAGGAAAATATAAAACTTAAACAAAATAATACTTTGAGGTAAGATATAAAATCACCTTTTTGAGCTTTGTTTATCTAGAATTTCCAATTAGTCACACTTGTTTTTCTTTTCCTTATATTGATCAATTTATAATGTTAAACTTTAAGTATGATGATATCAACTATTTTTTAAAAAAAAACTCTTGCTTTAGATTTTATTCATGCTATTCTAATGATCTAAATCATAAATTTCTTATTATTCTAAGGTTAAATAATAAAACTTAAAATATGCTAATTGATGAGAAAAATATTTACTATTTTATTTTTTCTCTATTTTATATCTCTTAGGTATTATATTTACTTAATTTTATAAAATTGGCCTTGTTTTATAATTCAAGATTAGTTTTGCAATATTTAAATTTATTTGGTTAATGCTAGATTTTGATACTATTTTATTTTTTAGCTATATCTTGAGTTTTAAATGTCAAATTGATGCAATCTTTATATTGTTAGAAAGTTTAAAGAGAGATATAAAGTTTTAGGTTTTGGCCTAACCCAATTTAGATGTTTTAGAGGTCATATATGGCTGAGAAATTAAAGTCATGTCTCTATCCTATCTGAGTTTGCCTCAATTTTTAAGCCATATTTAGAGTTATAAAGGTTTGATTAACTTAAAACTAGTGTCAAATTTTCTATAAGACCTAGGCCTACAACTTTGATGTTTATGGATTATCCAAATTGTTTTATTTTAGTGGTCTCTAAACTAATTGCAAGTCAAACTTATAGGAATTCACTGATGTAACTATTAGAGTTAATTGCCCTATAAAAGTAGATTTAGACTTTTAAAAATTAAGAAGGTCCCATTAATGTAATTCTAATAGACATACAATCCAAGTCCAATAGGTTTTTAGGTTAATTAGGCTAAATGAAATGAGAAAACTCATTAGACTTTAGAGATTTTTTTTACATTTAGCAACATAATTTTTCTCTTCTTCTTATTTCCCTTTTGTTCTTCATCAATTGAAGCTTAAATTCAGAGTTAATTCAAGGAGCTTGAGGCTCTCTTTTACCAGATTATGAGATTATGATTTGTAATGTTGACTTTCTTTAATTAATTTTCTTCTTTCCCTATTTACTTATGCTGATTTCTTAAAATTACTTGTGTTAGATGTTAATTTGATATAATTGATATTTATCCTTGAAAGTTCTAATCTTTTTCTATATTGATATCAAATTGTGATTGATAAATCATAATTTTTACACATACGGGTTGAGGGATTAATTTATAGATTTCTAATTTAATTTCTTAATTTAACTAAATTCTATCAATAAATTAATTTTGATATAGCTTAGGAATGATAACAATTGTTTAATTTGGCTACTTGTAATTAATAAAATTCTAGATGATCATCTAGCATAGGATTTATGAATTATTGCATGGATTTTGAATAATTCAAGGTTAAAGAATTAATTAAAAAAGATAAATATTAATTAGTTTATGATTAATCCAAATTGGAATTCTTAATTCCTTCAATTAACTATTTCATTATATTGATTTTCCTTCTTGCTATTTGCTCTATAATTTTATTTTTTTAAAACATTTAATTCAATTTAAAATCATAAAACCCCCCATTCAGTGTTTTGTAATCTATTACTACATAATTCTAAATACAGTATGCAACATCTGCATATTTTGTTAACATAGTGTATTCATTTTATTTGCATTTATTGCTTTCTATTTATATTAATTTTTGTATTTTATTGTGCATTTTATTTTTTTTGCATACTATTAGTAATTCAGAGTAAAAGATTAAGGGATCACTAGGGGTACAACGTAGTTTGTGCTACTTTACTATATTTTTTATAGCAAATTGATTTTTAGTTTAATTTTGGTGCATAGCAACATTACAATCAAAATTTTGGCACTATTGCTGGGAATCCTCTTAAATTTATCTTTTCCTACATATTATTAGCAGTATATTATACAATTATTCAGGCATTCTAATTAGAAATTGTATCTATTATTGTCTTATATTTTATGATAGCTACAGTTTTTTGTATATACATGCATTCTTCTGCATTCTTTATTTTATGCTCATTCTTCCATCTCAATTCATCATATTTTATTTTTTCCAACATTGAAATAGAGGTTTTTGGCCTAAAAAATAGGTTTTACACGCTTTTGTTGCTTACCCCTAAGAACTGTACTGGGTTTCACTATTTGTGATTGAGCTAAAATTTTTGCGAAAGTTGGTTTTAATTTTCTTCATCAAAAGTATCAAGCGTTACTTATGAGATGCCTTATTTTTTAGCTAAATTTCACTATTTTTTAAATTTTTAAGATTTTTTTATTACATTTTTTGGATTTTGCATGGCTACAGCAAACTTTTTATGGTGGTCCTATAATTTCTAAAAATATTTAGATAGGCTAACTAGATGTGTTTAGGTTAATTTTTCATATTACATTTGTATTTTAGTATTTTTGTGTTCCTATAGTGCTCCTATAGTTTGTTTAGTGTAGTGCTGTGTAGTAATAGTACATGACAAGAAGAACTACTGCTAAATTGTTTGATTTTAATTTTAAAATTGATAGGACTTTTCATTACATTCATAGGAATAAAAATATAGGTAGTTCTAACATTTTCACTCCTCATTCTGCACTTTTAGATACTTTTGAAACTATGACAAATAATAATAGAACTTTGAGAGAATTTGTTGCACTTGATGTTACCTATCAACCCTTAGGCATCCAATATCTTGAATTAGATGTTGACTTTGAATTAAAATGTGATCTAATCCATTTGTTTCCAAGGTTTCATAGCCTTGCAAGCGAAAATCCTCATAAACATCTTAAGGAGTTTCATGTGTTCTATTTTACTATGAACTTTTAAGGAATTTTTAAAGATCACATTAAATTATGGGCCTTTCCATTCTCCTTAATTGATGCGGCCAAAGACTAGCTTTATTACTTACAACCTAGTTCTGTGATGTGTTGGAATGACATAAAGTAGCTCTTTGGAATGACATAAAGCAGCTCTTCCTTGAAATTTTTTTTCTTGCTTCTAGAGTTGTTGCAATAAGGAAAGAAATTCATGGTATTAGGTAGTTGAATGGAAAAACTTTATATGAATACTAGAAGAGGTTCAAAAAGCTTTATGCAAGTGCCCTTACCACCAAATTAGTGAGCAACTTTTTATCTAATACTTTTATGAAGGCTTACTTCCAATAGATAGGAGCATAATAGATGTAACAAGTGGTGGTGCATTAATAGATAAGACTCCTATGGTAGCCTAAGATTTAATTACAAATATGGCAATAAATTCACAGTAGTTTGGAATAAAGATTATGGCTGTCATAACCAGAGGCATGAATAAGCTCAATTTTTCCCATTCCAACCAATAAAAATTAGAAAATAAAATAAATGAATTAACTTCACTAGTTAGGCAATAAGCAATGGGACAACAACAACAATTCCAAGCTCTTTTTTGAGTAAAACTTTGTGGCATCTACTCTTTCCTAACTTATCTAATAAATTGTTATCCTACATTGCAAGATGAATAATATAAACTTCCTTCAGCATACATAATGACCATCTATTCTACTAAGCCTCAATTTCAGTAGCCTAAATAATTTTACTAGTAGCAGTAAGCTCAATATCCTAGTTAGAAAGAAAATTAGAATTTCAAATATAACACAAATCCTAGCTAATTCAGTATCTTGCTCCTACATATAATAGATTATAATAGAACCCTATTCCTTAACCAGAAGTAACTTCATCCTTTTCTCAACCATCATTTGAAAAATTAGTCAAACAAATGGTAGCAAATAACTTGTAATTCCAATAGAGAATAAAAGCCACCATGACGAATTTGTAAACTCAAATTAGCCAATTGACCTCCACCATTAGTGAACTTAAGGTATAAAAATCTTCTTCTAGTAACACAAAGAATAAGGAAGTGATAAATTCTATTATGCTGAGAAGTGGTAGAGAAATTAACACACCTTCATCATTACAATTAGAGATAAGTTATATACTAGTAAGTGATTAGCCAACAAGACTAAAACTAGAATTTAGCAGTCAATTAGAAGTTATCTGTAAACCAGAAGAGGAAAAATAGAAGCAATTAAAAAAACTGGCTAGCAATAAACCAGAAGATAGCAAATAAAATAAACTAAAAAAAGAGATTAAATATGGTGATAGTATGGTAAATTCTTTCCCTACAGCCTACCTCCTACTGATTTTCTTTGCCCCCTCCCTTTTCCAAGAAGACTTTTTCACCAAAAGAAAATAAAGGAAGAAAACTAGATTTTAAATTCCCTTAACAAAGTAGAAGTTAACACACCTTTATTAGATTTGATAAAATAAATTCCAAGGTATACTAACTTCTTGAAAAATTTGTGCATGAATAAAAGAAAATTAAGGGATAATAAGAAAGTTAATATAGAGGCAAATATATCTGTAATTATTCAAAGAAAAATACCAACAAAATGCAAAGATCTAGGCATATTTACCATTGCAAAACCAAAATCGAGAATGTCATGTTAGACTTAAGAGCATTAATCAATGTGATGCTTTTTTTTGTTTTTAATGCCTTGAATTTGAGATTTTTGAAAGAAATAAGGGTGGTTGTTCAATTAGAAAATAGATCTAATATTTATCCCTTGGATGTAGTTGAGGATATTCTAGTGTAGGCTGATGGATTAATCTTTCTATTAGATTTTTACATTTTAAAGATGAAAAATGAGGATTTCAACATTCTTCCACCAATCATTTTTAGCTGACCTTTTCTTAAGATAGAAAAAGCCATAATTAATGTTTGTGATGGAACATTAACCATAGAATTTGATAGTGTCATAGTTAAGTTTGACTTGTTTTAGGCCATACAAGATAATTTTACATCCTTTTTTTAAACTTTAAAGCCTTTATTGCATGATATTCCTTCTCCTAATCTTTTTTTATGTTGTTATTTTTTATTCTCAATTTTTTGGTTTTCATTCTACTATTGCTAATTTTTCTATTTCTATTATTTTTTATTCTAACATTTTTAATTCTAATTCTACTATTTCCAATTTTGTTGTTTCTCATTCAAATTTCACGGGCTTGGAGCTTGTTGATTTTGAATTACATGTTAATGTTATCTATAATGACATACTTGCCGAATCCCTTGAAAATTTTGAATTTATGCATTGTGTTGATAACCATGAATGTCCTTGCAGAGATGGCGTTATTCCATGTGACATTTATGCTACAATTTCTGCATTTTTAGGTGATGAAAAGAGTAATGTTGTTTCAAAAATTATAAAAAAAACATAATGATGAGGATATCCTACCTTTTAAGGAAAAAGAGTGATTTTGTATTAACTATTCTAACTATTTGTTGATCATGTTAAATTTATTGTCTAAGAGGATTTTAAACATTCAAGCAAAAATAATCAAAGAATAGCACTTAAAGAAATTATGATGGATGATTTAAATTTTCAAAGTATCTCTTTCATGGATGATTTTAAGGTTAGCCATATGGAAGAAATAAAGGTAGTCAATCCTTATATAGATCCTAGTTGAAGTAATTAAAGCCATGGTTTAGCAAAAAATATTAAAGAAAGGTACTTCTTGAGAGATAACCCAAGTTATTAGAGATTTACTTTCTTTTACTGTTCTCTTCTATTTACATGTCCTTTATCTTTCTGAATATTATTTTTGATGATATTTTATATTGAGAATAATGTAAAATTAAATATGGAGGAGACTTTTAGAATTTATTTTGAGTTTTATGTTTTTATGCTTTTAAGAGTCTTTATGCTTAAAAAAATAAAAAAATAGAAAGAATTTTTTTTAAAAAAAATATTTTCACTTATTTTTGAGTTTTTTAAGTCATTTTAATTACTTTCTATTGATAGAGATTTTGCATTTTCATGAGTAAGGTTCAATTGAAGTTAGATAGGATTCATAACATGACTAAATAAATGATTTTACTTTTTGAAATTAATTAATGTAGCGATAGATTTTGAACTAGTGTATTGAACTTGGTAATATGACTTACTTTATGAGATTTAGAGCCTTATGTTGAAAATTTTATACTATTCTCTTTCCTTTTTGTGTGATATTTTTTCATGATTTGTTTCTCTAGAACTTGTTTTGATTCTTTTTAAGATTTTATTTTGCACATGCATGCACAAAAATGATAAAGACATTCTTTCTTTTAAGTTAGAGCAATAAAACTAACCTTGAAGTTTTTATCATTGTAAGCCTTTTTGAACTTTTATTGCCTTTTCTTTATTGATTAATCCATAAGCATACTTTTCCAATGAAAAATAAATATCTTTACCTAACATTAGGGATTAGTAAAGCATTTGAATTTTTATAAGATGGGCTTTTGAATAAGTGTTGGGTGTGTAAGTTTATATATTGTGAAAAGTCAACAAATGTTAGTTAAAAAATGAGAAGAAAATGAAAAAAAGCAAAAAAAGAAGAAAAAACTAAAAAAAAAGAGAAAGAGAAGTGAAAAAAAAATAAAAAAAAGAAGAAACAAAGAAAGGAAAATGAAAAACAAAAAAGTTGATGAGTGTTTAAATTTGAATTTGACTTGTTATGTTGAGTTGTAATTGTTTATGATTTGACTAAATATTTTTTATTCAAGTGCTTTGTTAATATTTTTAGTTTCTAGCCTCTTACATCCTTATTTTTCCTTCCCTTTCTCTTAGCCCTAATACAACCTAGAATAAAATTCTTTTGATTTATGTTGTACATGTGATTTTAGTAATAGAAATTAGATGATTAGTACGCTTATGGTAGAGAAATTTTATGAAAATAACTTGAATGAAGCACTTACCCAAAATACTTAAGAGTTAGAAAGTGAATCTTATAAGAATCTCCCATGTTTATCTACCTTTTTTGAATGGAGTTGCTATGTTGGCTAATTTTCAAGTTCATCAAGGTTTTTCTTTATGATATGTTATGTTTCTTATTGGCTTTTATTTATCTCTTGCTTGTGGATTTATGATTTTGAAGTTTTTAGAAAGTAAAGTCTTTTGTTTCTTAATTTTTAATAAAGTTGTATTTTGCTTGACGATATGCAAAAGTTAAGTGTGGGGGAATTTGATGAAAAAATATTTAATATTTTATTTTTTTCTATTTTATATCATTTAGGTGTTACATTTATTTAATTTTACAGAATTGACCTTATTTTACAATTTGGAGTTAGTTTAATAATATTTTGAATTTATTTGGTTAGTGCTGAATTTTAACACTATTTCTATTTTTCAACTAAATCTTGAGCTCTAGATGTCAGATTGATACAATCTTTATATTATTAGAAAGCTTAAAGAGAGATTTAGAACTTTTATGTTTTAGCCCAAGTCCAATTCAGATATTTTGGAAGTCATATGTGGTTGAGAAGTTGAAATTGTGTTTTTGTCCTAACTAAGCCTACCTCAATTTTTAAGCCATATATGGAGTTATAGAAGTCCAATTAACCTGAAACTAATGTCCAAATTTCTATAAAACCAGGCTTACAACTTTGGTACTTATGGATTACCTAAGTTGCCTTATTTTAGTGGTCTTAAATTGGTTGCAAGTCAGATCTATGGGAATTCACTGATATAACTATTGGGGTTAATTGTTTTATAAAAAATAAGTTTGGGCTTCTAAAAATTAAGAAGGCCCTATTAGTGTAATCCTAAGAGACATATAATCTAAGTCCAGTAGAGTTTTAGGTTAATTATGTCAAATAAAAAAAGAGAATTCATTAGACTTTGGAGATTTTTTTACATTTAGCAGCATAGTTTTTCTTTTCTTCTTATTTCTCTTTTGTTCTTCATCAATGAAAGCTTAAATTTAGAGTTGATTCAAGGAGCTTAAGACTATCCTCTACTAGATTATAAGATTATGATTTATAATGTTGAATTTTTTTAATTAATTTTCTTCTTTTCCTATTTACTTATGATAATTTCTTGAAATTACTTATGTTAAATTTTAATTTGATATAATTGATGTTCATCCTTATAATTTCTAATCCTTTTCTATTTTAATATCAAATTGTGGTTAATAAATTATGATTTTTACACATAGGGGTAGAGGATCAAGGGATTAATTTGTAAATTTCTAATTTAATTTATTAATTTATCTGAATTCTATCATTAAATCAATTTTGACCTAGTTTAGGGATTATAACTATTGCTTAATTCAACTAAACTTATTTGATCAAATCTTAGATAATCATTTAGTGTAGGATTCGTCTATTATTTTATGAATTTCAAGTAATTCAAGGTTGAAGAATTAATTAGAAAAGTTAAATTCTAATTAATTCATGATTAATCCAAATTAGAATTCTCAATTCCTTGAATTGGGTATTTCATTATATTAATTTTCCTTCTTGCTATTTGCTATATGTTTTTATTTTTTTTAAAACATTTAATTTAATTTAAAATCACAAAACCCTTTGTTCTATGTTCTACATTTTGTTATTACATAATTCTAAATATAGTATACAACATTTGCATATTTTATCAACATAGTGCATTCATTTTGTTTGTTTCTATTGCATTCTATTTTTATATTTGTTTCTGCATTTTGTTATGCATTTTGTTTTTGCATTCTATTAGTAATTCATAGTAAAAAATAATATCAAGAGATCATAGAGGTACGACTTGGTTTGTGCCACTTTATTACATTATTTTATAGCAAACCAGTTTTTGATCCAATCTTGGTGCATAATGGCATTGCAATCACCAATATATGGGGATTCTTGGATCAAAATCATTTAAGCAAAAATATTAAAACTTGATTCTCTAAAGAAGCTCTAATCACATCATTTTAAGGAACTAAACACTTATTTTATATTTTTAACTCTTTTTCAAGAAAATCAAATATCACATTTTTGGGTTTTTCTTACATTAAGCTTAAAACACTAAAAATATTGAAGTTTGATACTATAAATCAACTCACTCATATCCAAAGCGACTAACTAAAGCTTGCGGGCAATAAAATTATGCTATGATGCTAACAAAAATAGGAAAGGTCAAGAAGCCCTATGTTGTTGCTTTCAATTGCATTTGGCAACTACTTTTGTAGCAACAAATCGCACCTAACAGCTACGAAAGAGTTACACTAGATAGGAGGACTAGACAGTAACTTGCGATGATTGACAGGATTAGGAAGGGTGGTGTAATGAGGAACTAGCTAAAGGAGAGGGAAAAAGAAAGCTTCAAGAAAAGAGAGAGAAAGGGATTTTTTCTTTTTTCTTTTTATCTAAATATGTGATAGAGCTCGAGAGAGAAATATATGAGCTATGTGCTGTGATTCAGTGTGACAAGTGCACTATAAGCTCATTCTCCTCCAATCTTAGCCATCCAATTTAAATCCTTTTATAAAAATAATTATTAAATGTAGTAAGGTATATTAGGATTAAAATGAGCCTTTAATCTCCACTACTTATTATCCATGCGAACTCCATTTCTATTTAATTTTAACTACACACACTCCCAAAAATTACCTTTTTAAGATTTTCTTCTTCCTTTTTTGGTGAGTGCTATAATATTTTAATAGATTTAGGTTCAAAAGTAAATATTTCAGATTTCTGTAAACTTTGGGAAAAGTCATTTATTAACACATGCATATATTTTCTTAAACTATCGTACACACTCAACTAAAATATTCCCAACTTGTGGAAGAATCATTATGCGAAAATTATTTAAACCAATCTCAAAATAGAACCTTAGCCATATAAATATAATTTAAATAATACAATTAACAAAAATTAAATATTAATTTGGGCTACTACTCCATTCCTACACATTTTCCACCATTTACGATTTCCTTTTTATAAAAACTTGCAATCTTTATAAAATTTGGGTAAATTATATTTAACTCACTTGTAATTTTACCTCTTCCTACTTAACTTATTTGTACTTTTCAATGTTAATATTCATCCGCATCTACTTTTAATTGTTAATAATTTATTCAGCTAAACCCTAAAATCATACATGAAATATGCATACTTTTTATTTTTCTCAATTCTAACCTAATTTGACACTTCTTCTCAAAACCAATTTACATTTTGAAAAAGTCCAAACCTCTATTGAAAATTTGTCAAATAAATTTTGTCCTAAATTGTTGAAGAATAGTGATTCTAGAGGATATAATTTTTTTATGAGTAAATCAATTCATTAATGGTGTTCAAGTTTAGGAAAATCAAGAGTATGTGCATTCAAACTGTCATTTCTATTAAATTTTAGATGAAAAATAAATCAAGTGTGCATGGTTGAAAGTACAAATAAATAAATTTTAACATTTAAAATTACATATGGATTAAAGGAAAAATGGCAAAATCACACATAAAAAAAGTGTAATTTATTACTCTACAATCTTTGTTATACTAATTGTTATTTATTTATATAAAAATAATAATAAAATTTAATTTTTTATAAATTTTATTTGTATCAAATACCAGAAAAAAACTTGCAACTAAATCAAAATTTTAATTTTGTAACTCAATTTTTCAAAATTCTATAGCTTTTTACAAATAAAAAAGATTATCATTTGTTGTAAAAGGATAAAAATATAATTTCCTTTTATGAAATTAGGAAGCTATTTTTTAGGTGCCTTTTTTTTTTACAAGGAAAAATACAAATTATTCTCTTTAATCATAGGTAATTACATTTTGCATTCATAAGTATTAATTTTTTAAAATAAGCTCCCTTCAACTTTGAAATACTTAATATTTATATTGTGAGTGAATGAGAAATTAAATATGTTCAGTTAACATAAAATTGAACGAATGTAAGAGAGATTTAGCTTGTATATATATTTTTGAAATATTTTAATCACTCTAATATAATTTGTTTGTCCAATGCAAATAAAAATTATATAATTATGATTTTCGCATTTCTATCCTCGTGTTGAAATAATAAAGCATCTAAATTTTTCCTAGAACTATAAAAAAAAACTGCATTATATTGATGCAATATACCACTTATTTAAAGTTGAAGGACGTTTTATCCGTATAGATTAATAGTTACGAGCCTGTAGTTGAAGGGGAAATTTTCTCCCTAAAATTTCTACCGCTAGATTATTACTTTTTCTTGTCGGAACCCCTTGATAATTTTCATCCTTATGGGTATATATATATATATATATATATATATATATATATATATATATATTTTCTAGATCTAACAACCAGAGTAAAAGAAGAAATAGAATGGCCATTGTTAGTAAGTGATGCTATGCAAATAAAAACATGTCGATTTTCTATTAGTAATACCATTAAATTGCTGAAATTCCATTCTCTCCTAAAACTTCAAAAACACTCCAAAAGTGCGAGCCCAGATCTTGAATCTAAAGAGTAGAGAGGGCTGAATCTCTCGTCATTTCTGATCTGCTTCTCCCTTCTCCTTTGCTAGTATCTGCAACTTCTCTCTAAATTCAGATGCAAGTGTGGTGTTGTTGGTGAACGTAATTTTGGATGCGTAAAGAAGCAGGTCTTTTTGATTTCTGAGGTAAAGTTTCGTCTGCATTTTGATTCGCACAATGTTGCTCAATTTTCAATAATATCGGAAAACTGTTTTTCTTTTTCAACGGGAGAGATTTATATGAATTGTAATTGTTAACCAAGATATTCGATTAGAATTTAGCTTGATCTGTGTTTGTGATAATTCATTGATGCCTCGCATTGTGCAGAGACAGTTTTTATTGCATTTATTTTGGTGATTGAGGAAGATGTTGACGAAATTCGAGACTAAAAGTAATAGAGTGAAGGGGCTTAGTTTCCATAATAAGAGACCATGGATTCTTGCAAGTCTTCACAGTGGGGTGATCCAGCTATGGGACTACCGAATGGGGACATTGATTGACAGATTTGACGAGCACGATGGGCCTGTTCGTGGCGTTCATTTCCATAATTCTCAGCCTCTCTTTGTGTCTGGAGGTTGGTTTTTTATTTATTTTTATTTTTTCTAGATTTAATTCCTTTCCTTCCATTGCTTTGCATATATCTCTGAGTTTCTATAATAAAAATAAATTACATATCAGAGTGATTCAATACTGGGAATATTTCCCATTCTCTGAGTAAATATATATGGTTGGATTCCATACCTCGTAAGTAACAAAAATAAAAATTCTCTGTTTTCTCCTCTGTTGATACCTTCTTATAGATCTGCCCTACTGAACAATATGAAGGAAGGTTTAGACTTCAGATTTGGAAGAAAATCTGGTATGTGATGTCTCGTATTAACTTATGTCGTCATAGAATAATTTGATACATCCATTCAGTGGCACTCTTGTTGAAATATTTAGGAGGAAAAGGATGTATTTTGAATGTTTCTGAGATCTTCTAGATCTGAAAGTTTCTTTCCCAATATCGTTATGAAATTTAAGCTAGTTATTTACTGCTGCAGGACAATTGTTCAAAGTTGAAACATTTGGGCTTTCTTGTGATTTGTGATAAGTTCTTTGTCACCCGCAGGGCAAAGATTTTAATTTTAATGCATATCAATAATATAACTTCTTGTGCATGTGGAGGGAAGGGGAGATTTTCTATGTAGTTTGCAGCATATTGGTTCATGGTTCTTTCAATAATATAACTTTTTATGCATGTTGCGAGAAGGAGGGGTTTTCTATGCAGTTTGCAGCACATTGATTCATGATTCTCATGTTTTCTTTGACAGGGGATGATTACAAGATTAAGGTTTGGAACTACAAGATGCATAGGTGTTTGTTTACTCTTCTAGGACACCTGGATTACATTCGTACAGTGCAATTTCATTATGAAAACCCATGGATTGTGAGTGCCAGTGATGATCAGACTATTCGCATCTGGAACTGGCAGTCACGTACTTGTATCTCTGTATTAACTGGCCACAATCATTATGTTATGTGTGCTTCATTCCATCCAAAAGAAGATCTTGTTGTATCAGCCTCCTTGGATCAGACTGTTCGTGTTTGGGATATTGGTTCTCTCAAGAGGAAGGCAGGACCTCCTGCTGATGACATACTACGATTGGGTCAGATGAACACGGATCTTTTTGGTGGTGTTGATGCAGTTGTCAAGTATGTGTTGGAAGTTCATGACCGGGGAGTCAATTGGGCTGCTTTTCATCCTACACTGCCTCTCATTGTCTCAGGAGCTGATGACCGGCAAGTGAAACTTTGGAGGATGAATGGTAAATTTGAAGCATAGTTGTTTTTATGTTGTTCTAATCATTATTTAGGCTTAGTTATGATTTTGGTCACCTTAATATAGAAATCAGTGTTCCCCTTAAATATTTATTATATTCTATTTTGGTCCCTCTAATATACAAATTGGACCAAATCAGGTACAAATTAGTAACTTAGTCAAATTGAAGACCAAAAATTGTAGTTGGCACTCAAAGCTCCAACTAGGCCTCAAGTTGGCAATCATTTAGAAGAAATTTGGGGGTTGACATGATGCTAACAACCAAATTGAATGTTTATTCACACTTCTGGTGGGTAAGTGATCTGCACATTTTATGGTGTGCTAAGGTGTGTCTCCCTAATTTTCCTCTTAGCCAGCCTGGAGCCTTGTTGGATCTCTGTGCAGACAGCTAAGATTCTCTGCCTTTAATGATGGAAATTACCAATTTGGACTCAATTTACTCCAAGTTGAATTTCAGATGGACCAAAATAGATTATTGTATTTAAATGGTATCAAATACAACCAATTTGTATAATAAGGAGGCCAAAATTGTAATTAAACCTATTATTATTAGAAGACCATTTATGAGAAATTTCATCCCTCATTCTAAATGTTCTGTACTGGTTTACCATATGTTTTGGGTACCTGATCGTGTTGTCACTGTCAGAAACTTCTACAGCAGTGTTTGAGGAGCTTGCATATTTTTTCCCCTTGTTTTCAGATGTACTTTGTGGTGAAGCCAGTTTTTCCATGGATTTTTATTTTATGGTGTTTAGATTACCTGAAGAAGGATTTGCAGTATTTATAGCATTTTTTTATGACTTTGCACATTTAATAATATGGGTTTTTATGTTTTCAGACACAAAAGCATGGGAAGTGGATGCTTTGAGGGGCCACATGAATAATGTTTCATGCGTCATGTTCCATGCTAAACAGGATATCATTGTGTCAAATTCTGAGGATAAAAGTATTCGAGTATGGGATGCAACAAAGCGGACTGGAATTCAGACCTTCCGCCGTGAGCATGATAGATTTTGGATTCTTGCAGTGCATCCTGAAATGAATTTGCTGGCAGCTGGTCATGACAGTGGCATGATTGTCTTTAAGTTAGAGAGAGAAAGGCCTGCCTTTGCTGTTAGTGGTGATTCTCTGTTCTATACAAAAGATAGGTTTTTGAGATTCTATGAATTTTCAACACAAAGAGAGACACAAGTTCTTCCAATTCGAAGACCTGGTTCTGTCAGCCTTAATCAAAGTCCCAAGACTCTTTCCTACAGCCCAACTGAAAATGCAGTTCTTCTATGTTCAGACGTAGATGGTGGCTCTTATGAGTTGTATTGCATATCCAAGGATGGCGTTGGTAGGGGTGATATGCAAGATGCAAAAAGAGGTCTTGGAGGATCAGCAGTCTTTGTTGCTCGCAACAGGTTTGCTGTGCTTGACAAGAGCAACAATCAAGTACTTGTGAAAAATCTAAAGAATGAGCTTGTTAAGAAGAGTGCTCTTCCCATTGCCACTGATGCTATATTCTATGCAGGAACAGGTAACTTGCTGTGTAGATCAGAAGATAGGGTAATTATATTTGATCTTCAGCAGAGGATTGTTCTTGGTGATCTGCAAACCCCTTTTGTTAAGTATGTAGTATGGGCAAATGATATGGAAACTGTTGCTTTACTCAGCAAGCATTCTATTATCATTGCTAGCAAGAAGCTTCTGCACCAGTGCACTCTCCATGAGACAATCCGTGTTAAAAGTGGAGCCTGGGATGATAATGGTGTTTTTATATATGCCACACTTAATCATATCAAGTACTGCCTTCCTAACGGAGATAGTGGAATAATAAAGACACTGGATGTACCAATTTATATCACAAAGGTTTCTGGCAACACTATCTTCTGCTTGGATCGAGATGGGAAGAACAGAGCCATAGTAATTGATGCAACAGAATATATTTTTAAGCTTTCCCTGTTAAAGAAAAAATATGACCATGTTATGAGCATGATAAGGAACTCACAGCTTTGTGGGCAGGCTATGATAGCTTATCTACAACAGAAAGGATTTCCAGAGGTTGCCCTCCATTTTGTGAAAGATGAGAGAATCAGATTCAACTTGGCTCTGGAGAGTGGGAACATTCAAATTGCTGTTGCATCAGCTACAGCAATTGATGAGAAAGATCACTGGTACCAGCTGGGAGTGGAGGCTCTTCGCCAGGGCAACGCTGGTATAGTAGAGTATGCATACCAGAGGACCAAAAACTTTGAGAGGTTGTCTTTCCTTTATCTCATAACTGGTAACATGGACAAACTATCAAAGATGTTGAAAATTGCTGAAGTTAAGAATGATGTGATGGGTCAGTTTCACAATGCCCTGTATTTGGGCAATATCCGTGAACGTGTCAAAGTCTTGGAGAATGCAGGCCATTTGCCTCTTGCTTACATCACCGCATCAGTCCATGGATTACATGATGTTGTTGAACGGCTCACAGTTGAATTGGGGGATAATGTTCCTTCTTTGCCTGAGGGTAAAGCACCAGCTCTCTTGATTCCACCATCACCTGTCATATGTGGTGGTGACTGGCCCCTTCTTCGGGTTATGCGAGGAATATTTGAAGGTGGCCTTGACAATATTGGCCGGGGTGCTGCTGATGAAGAGGATGAGGCTGCTGATGCCGATTGGGGTGAGGATCTTGATATGGTTGATTTGGATGGCTTACAAAATGGTGATGTTTCTGCAATTTTGGAGGATGGGGAAGTGCCTGAAGAAAATGATGAAGAGGGCGGATGGGAGCTTGAAGATTTAGAGCTTCCGACTGAAGCAGACACCCCAAAAGCTTCTCTTAATACTCGTTCTTCAGTTTTTGTGGCCCCAACACCTGGCATGCCTGTGAGCCAGATATGGATTCAGAGGTCATCTCTTGCTGCTGACCATGCAGCAGCTGGAAATTTTGATACTGCAATGCGGTTGCTTAACCGGCAGCTAGGGATAAAAAACTTTGCTCCCTTGAAATCCTTGTTTCTTGATCTTCAAAATGGCAGTCATTCCTACCTGCGTGCATTTTCATCTACTCCTGTAATATCCATTGCTGTTGAAAGGGGTTGGAGTGAGACATCTAGTCCAAATGTGAGAGGCCCGCCTGCACTTCCTTTCAAATTGTCCCAATTGGATGAAAAGCTCAAAGCTGGTTATAAGTTAACAACAGCCGGGAAATTCACTGATGCTCTTAGGACATTCATTAACATTCTTCATACTATACCTTTAATTGTCGTCGAATCAAGGAGGGAAGTGGATGATGTGAAGGAACTGATTATTATAGTGAAAGAATATGTTTTAGCTCTGCAGATGGAGTTGAAAAGGAGAGAAATTAGAGACAATCTTTCCCGGCAGCAGGAGCTTGCATCATATTTCACCCACTGCAATCTTCAGACTCCTCACTTGAGGCTAGCATTGCTGAATGCAATGACTGTCTGTTACAAGGCAAAGAACCTTGCAACAGCTGCTAACTTTGCCAGGAGGCTACTTGAGACCAATCCGACCATTGAAAATCAAGCCAAGACAGCTAGGCAAGTGCTGGCAGCAGCAGAAAAAAACATGACTGATGCTGTACAACTGAACTATGATTTCCGGAACCCATTTGTAGTTTGTGGTGCAACCTATGTGCCAATATATCGAGGTCAGAAGGATGTCTCTTGCCCATATTGTACTTCTCGTTTTGTGCTAAGCCAGGAGGGGCAGCTATGTACTGTGTGTGATCTTGCTGTGGTCGGGGCAGATGCTTCTGGGTTGCTGTGTTCACCTACGCAGATACGTTGATTCAGCTGCTGGACGAGGAGCAATTTTTCAGCTTCAGGTCAATTTTCAGCAGAAGAATTACCGCTCTCTGATTTTATTTCTCTTTTGGTCTTTTTTTCATTGCTTCTTCATATTCATTACCTTCCCCATTTACTCTGTATTTTTATTTAGTTGAAGGTATTTTTCATTTTAATAATACTGTTTTATAAGTTTGGGTTTTAGTTTGTCATACAAATGCAGGTGAAAGGCTTCTATAGATCAAATGATGGCTATAGGTTGCAAGACTTATTGTCAATTGCGGCAGATTGTTTTCGGAAATGGAAAATTATCAGTACGCTTTATCTGTCCAATCTGGAACTGCCCTTTGGTTGTAAGAGTAATGTTTACATATAGTTAGGCAATTCTTTATTCTACATTTGTTGATTGTTTAAGCTTTGATCAATGGCAATCTCTATGGTTAGTGTAGACTGTACTCTTCCAGTCCATTTTGCTGGTTATAAGAATCCTGATGTTGAGAACCCTCACTTCCTGTACCATTTCCCCCCCTTTAGAATTTTGATGCTATAATATAAAGCAGGATGCGTACATTCTGTAATTTCAAGTAGCCACTCGAGTTTTGCTCTTACTGGTTGGGAATTGTGGTTTCTATTTTTGGCTAGATGGGTTTCGAAATCGTTATTTCAGCGTGAAGTTGTCTATTATTTTGATGAAAAGGAAGGAGCCGATTGGTTGGGTTAAATCATATTCCAAAAGGGAATGGAGAGTTTATAACACCAGCAGCGTTCACAAAGATAAAATTTTAAAATATTCAAACAATTTTTAAAATTTTTTAGATAAATATATAAGATTGCTAACATGTTATTTAATCAAGGAAAATTTTATCCCATTCAAATTTTATAATTTTCTTGGTTATAAAAAATTATTCATCCAATGTTGCCATTTTCGGACAGCAATAGAGTTACTTCGGAAATTGGGCCTTTCTGGTACCCCAAACAACTTCAATTTGGATGAAACTTGCACCGTTAGTTTTGTAATGTTTTAAGGTTTGGAAGATATTATTTTTTCACAATTTTCAACTATTACTAAGTTGGTCGAAAATCCTATAAACAGAAAAGGCAAAACTTAGTTTTTTGTTTTAAACTCAATTCATCTATATTCATGAAAATTCATCTTAAAAAATATCTAAATTTTTTTAAAAAAATATTCATAAGCTCCAAATTATAATCTAACACAATAAATAATCTAAAAATATTTAAAATTAAATTTTTTGGAGATGAAGAAAATTTTCCACTTCTTTTTGCTTTCTTATTTTCACTTCCTATGATAGTAATTGCTTACAAAGATTTTTTTTTAAGTTTTCTTTCAAAATTTCCTCCCTTGATTAAAGTATGTAAAGTCCTCTTTTCACCTCTCCATACCCATGGCTGCCTTTGAGGAAAATGGCTACTAATTGTGTTAAATTTTGGCCAAAAATCCCTTTTATATAACTTTCCAACAAATCATAACTTACCAAATTTTTTTCATTTTAATTTTAATTAAAAATAAAATGATAAACATGGCTGAGGGCAATTGGTGTATCTTGCTACCCTTTTCCCATTTTATCACTTTTTAAGCTAATTAAATGTAAACAAATTGTAATTTTTGCCCTTTTATTAAAAAAATGTTCTTAATTTTTTACTTAATGCATGTGTAGGCCTTTCTAGAACTCCATTTGGCCCTTCAAAAACTAAGCCTAATGAGCTCA
Organism: Sindora glabra; assembly: GCA_020226215.1. NCBI lineage: Eukaryota > Viridiplantae > Streptophyta > Magnoliopsida > Fabales > Fabaceae > Sindora > Sindora glabra. The sequence goes on along the minus strand of CM035232.1, from coordinate 68,812,914 downwards.
AAATAAAATAAAATAATCTAATTCAAATATATTTTAGTTTTAGGGTTAAAAAGTCGAATTTTCTACCTATTAGGCTAAAAATATAATAATTTTTTTCTATTGGTTCTTTTTATTATTTCCAACTTTTTTTAATTCATATTAGTCCCTAATAATTTTTTCCTTAAAAACTCTAGTTAGACGCATATCTCAATTTTTTCTAAAATTCACCTGAAACCTAGCAAATTAGACTATCCAATTAACCGTTTAGGAGGTTTCCTAATTGATATTTCTTTTTAGATTTTTAAGTAATTCTTTTTCTCACTTCAATTGGACCTTCATGTAATCCATTTCTAATATCTATAAAGCCTTTTATATAGGCTCAAACTAATTGATTTTGAAATTAGGCCCATTTGTATATTTAAGTCCATTTTTCATTCTTGAAAGATTTTTGGATTTTTAGAATCTTTTTGTTATTGACCTTCTATTTCACTATTAGATCTTTGCTAGGTTTTTTATTGGGCTTATCATACCCATATTAGGCTTTACTAGGCTTATTTGGCCTTTTCTTTTCTTTTTTTTTTAGTCCAATTACACAAAAATTATGAATAAACTTCCAAAAATTAGCCAAAATTAATTTCAAATCAAAACCAAATAAGTTGGATCAAAGTATCAAAATTATAAACTCATAATATCAATTTTTGACCTATCAACGTTGAAATTTTCTTATGGGATCTTTATGTAATTTTTCCCAAATTTATTGATCCATAATAACATCTAATATATTTTTTTTTCAAAATTCTAATTGAAATTTCCTTTTTAAATTTCCTTACTTCTTTTAGGGATATTACATACCAATCTCAAAATTATAAGGTGTCACTAATGCAATACTATCAGCTTCATCATAAGAGGAATCACTTACAACTCTAGTATATTTCTCTATCTCCTTCTTAGAAATAACATATTGCCTAAGAAATGAAGTGTCTCCTTCATCAATAACAATACCTTTGACTTTTATAGGTTCAAAAGCAAGTTCAATAATCTCCTCAGAAAGATGCTTTGATCCAGCACCCTTTGATACATGAAGGGATTCACTACTATACAAAGGCTTCACATGCATCTAATGAAGAGCTTTCTAACTAAAGATTCATAAGGAGCATTATTGAAACTATTTACAGAAGCCATCATAAGTAAATAAGAGAGAACGAAAATATTATAAATTTTGAAAAATACTTGAAATAAAAGGTTATGATTACAATATATAGAAAAATAAAGCATCAACATAAGTTTTTACAATGGAAAAAGGGGAACCCAAAAAGCTTAATGTCTAAGAAGCATTAATAAGAGCATAAGCATTAAGTACATCGATATGAAGAAAATGCATAAGAAGCAAGCCATTGCACACTTTCATACATGCAATGCATGTTAAAAAGAGAGAAAAAAAGGGCCCATGCCTAATGCATAATAGAAAAATAATAATAAATGTCATTTATTTTTATAAAATTATACAAAAGGTTATTCACATAAGAGTTAACTAATATTCCCACTAAATGCCATTCTTAAGCTATCACCATCCCTATCTTGGATAATCGAAGAAACTTTCTAATGGTTCTAAAGTACCCAAACCATTCTAGTAGAGAGTTAGGTATTGATTATCGCCATATTATTGAAATTAAAAGAAGTTGAAGAAGCATTTGCTTAATCCCCATCTAAGCATGTCTTAATTAGAACTAGAACATAGATATGGTGGCATTGTAGGAAAGAAGCCATGAAAAATCAAAACATCAAGTGTAACATGTATCTAACATTAAAAAGTCCAAACTTGAGAGCTTATGGCTGCAAATTAAACATCAATATAACACCAATCTAGCAAAAAAATCATTATGGACTAACTTCTCACCTTCAAATAAAGGGAAAAAATGGGGCTAGTGATGCTCTAGAAAGTAGATGCATGGTTTGTCCCCAAGATACTACAAGATTATAGGCGTAACCCTAATCTAGTTAGTTTCAAGTTGCTTGCACTCTTACCATATGTCTTTGGCAATAACATGGGCTTAATTATTAGAATCCCCATACAATATAACTTGTTTCAGAGAAGAAAGGAAAAAAGGAATACCTAAAATAGGCCATTGAGGGGTGTCCAAGACATGGCAAATGAAAGGAGGAATGATCAAAAGTAGATCAACTTTATAAAAAGGGATGTAAATATTGTGAGCAAGATAATACGAGTAAAGTTTGATTTTTTCACTAGTATGTTGACGTGTTCCCGCAAGTGCACAGGTTTAGTCGGGTTATAGTATAAAAGATATCGTCTCCACAGGGATTGAATGTTGAATACTAACTGAATTTTGAGGTAAATTATCTAGGTGTACCGATTGATATTGTGAATTAAAGATAAAATGCAAAACAAAGCTTAGTTATTAAAAAGATTTAATTCAAACAAGATGAAAGTGTACTCAGCTTAGGGTTCCCTTATACATTTTATTATGGAATGAAGATAATCCTCTAACTTGGTTTACTGTTAATTTAGATTGCTGGATTACAAAAAATAAGCTATACCTCATTGCAAGGCTACTAGCTACTAACTAAAAGATAAAGTGCCTAGAATTTCTCTAGTAATCACTCATCTAGGTTGCATTAACATTGTTTGAGAATCCAATTTTAGACATTTCATCCTGTGCAAAAGAATCCAATTAGCTTAATTCCTAAGTCTAATAGACATTCCCAATGATCATGCAAGGTCTGATTAATTAATTGGTCATTCCAACCTAGAATTAACTAATCCTTTACACAAATCCAATATTCCGAAAGTATTAGTTTGTTGAAATACAAAACAGCATAATCAAATCATAAATCAACAGTAAATCTAGCTAGATTATATAAAAATCAATTCCATAAATCTATGAACAAGTTTACCCCAGTTGAGCAATAGGGTTTAGTGTGAAGTCATTACACAACTAGCAAAAAACCAGAAAACAGAGAGGGAAATTAAACAAATCATGAAATTCTACAAATTTCTTGCTTGAATCTTCAATCCTTTGCTTGAATCCACGGTTAGCAGTTGCCCTTGGTGAGTTTGGGTCTCTCCTAGGGTTTCTACTCACGGCTCTCCTTTCAAATTTTCGGTTCTCCTCCTTATTCTCTGACTTTTCGCACAAAACTTACATGGGTAATGTACACGGGGTATGACATGTCCTGTGTTGTACCCCGTGTTTCTCTGCGAAGGTTGAGCAACATGATACACGGGGTGTGACACTCCCTGTATTTACTTACGAAGTGTCAGGCAGTGTGATACACGGGGTGTGACACTGCCCGTGTTTACCCCCGTGTTCTTCTACGAGTAGTTCAGTGAAGCTTCGAAGCATTCCAGAAAGATACATGGTATTCCACACGGGGTTCACATACCCCGTGTTCTTTGTTAGGTGAACAACTTTGCTTCGATTCTCCACAATTTGCATGGTTTTGGCTTCGGATCCTTTTTTACTGCTCAAATATGTCACTTCAAACTTGAAAACAAAATATTGAGCATTTAAGTACCCCTTTTCAATTAATTTGCACAAGATACTAAGTAAATAAGTGATAAAACACATAAAATTTAAGTGCAATTATGCATTTATCAATTCCCCCACACTTGAATCTTGCTCGTCCTCGAGTAAGGAAGTAAGAGAACAAAAAATCTACTCCAATTTTTATTCTTTTTTTTTTTTAAATCATAAGGCAATCATTCAACGAATTAGAAATTAGGATCAACTCATGCCAAGCAACTAAATGAAAATAAAGCAACTAAATAAGTCAATCCTCAGCATAAAGCAAAAGAGAATAGCCTCACAGGTAAAGTGTTTGCTCAAACTCTCAAGATAAGGCTTGTGTATACTCTCAAATCAATTAACTCAGGACTTAATGTTACCATATGCTTGCAAAAACTCTAATCTCTACTACTATATTGTAAAATGCATGCAAATCAGAGGACTTTATTAGGGAAAATGGTGAGGATAGAGGAAAGGAAAATCAAGGGATGAAAAGTGATAGAGTCAGAGAAGGGAAAAGACATATTGGTCTTAAGTTCGACCATTGTCGAGTTCCATCGCTCAGTTTAGCATATTACCTTAACCCCCTTCTTCTCTCTTCTTTTCTTCTTTATATATATATATATATATATATATATATATATATATATATATATATATATATATATATATATATATATATATAACAGTAAATCAGTAAACAAAACTTTTCTTTCTTTCTTTCCTTCTTATTTCCCAACAAGCTTTTATTCCTCTTCTTCTTCCCAAATTATTTATTTAACACTATTTTTTTGTTTTGTTTTGTTTTGTGTTTTGTGTTTTTTTATATATTTAAACAAAGCTACAAATCAACTTATCCAACTAAGCAGCTCTATGTAAGAACCTCTATGTGATAGCCAAACTCATTTAATGTGTCTAAGTTCTCCTTGGGTAGTGGCTTTAAATGCACATAAGATGGGCTAGGCTAGGCTAGAAATAAAGGTCCAATGCTCAAAGTGGCTAACTAGGGGCAAAGTTGAAAATAATTTAGGGTATATCAAAGAAAATGATTCAAATAAGCAAAACAAATAAAAAGGGTGAAGAAACATGGCCTTATCATTTTTTACATGCAAAATACATAAAATGTAGCCTTAAAAAGAGCAAATGCAAGTTCTAGAGCAAAAAGTCAAGAGTGAGACATAATCCCTCAAGAAGATAAAAATGAGCTTCAAATTCTAATGTGAAAGTTGCTCAAAAAGGCTCAAATCTCACGAGGATCAATTATGCTAATTACTCTTAGCTTCAAGCTTTAGATTTTTCTTATTAAGTTACTAATTAATCATTAAAGGAGCAAGGCATGAACCAATCACTTTAATCAAAAGATTGCCTTAAAAATTAAAATATTTTTTTATTTTTTATTTTATTTTATATTTTTATTATTTTTTTTATATATAATTGAATTTAGAGTAAATTTCAGTACTTTAAATCAATCAAGCATATTCAAGTGCAAAACATTGCAAAACATTCTAAATGCTGCTCCCCCACACTTGAAATTGGACATTGTCCTCAATGTACAAAAAAGTAAATAGAAAAGAGACAGAGAATAGATAGGGGACTAGAACTTCCCTGACAAGTGGAGCATTGTTGTTCAATATAGATCATGACTTCAGGGAGATCTAGAAGCAGAGACAGATGAAAAGAGAAAGAGGAGACTGCTAATCTAAAAGAAAGAAGATGCAATACTGGAAAAAAATATGCTGTTAGTTATTACAGACATGAATATTAAGGGTGCAAGAAAATAAAAGAGAAATAGTTAAAATAATAGAAAGTAAATGAAAGTGCATAGCCAATATAAGTACAGACCAGATAAATAGATATAGAGAGGAGAAATAAGTAAAAAGCAGAATATATGAATAAAAGGAAAAAGAAACAATCCAAGCTACTGAGCAGGAGGATCTGGATCAGCTGGGGAAGAGGGGTGAAAAAGCTTGAACAGGGGCTCGACCATGCTCTCGATGTGTCTAGATCTCCTGTCCAAGTCGTCATAAAGGCCCTCTATCCTCGTCTGACGCTCAGAGATGTGCTGAAGCTCAGCCAGAATCTACTGCTGACCAGATAATATGTCTCGGAAGTAGGCCTCGGATGAAACTCTGTCCCCCGCAGAAGATGATGGTCCGATATCAGGAGCGGCATCACCATCGCCACCATCTCCTGGAAAATCATGCTCTGCCGCATGGGGTGGCTGCTGCACAGGTTGGATCCCCATAGCTAGAAGAATGCCCCTTCGGAGGGGTGTCATGTGAGATGCTATAGTGAGGGATCCATAAGGTCGATTAAATACTCCTAACCGCCTAGCTAGTCTAGTGATATATGGATCGGCAGCAATGCTCCCAGCTCGTCTATCTGATGTCTAAGTCGAGAAGAAATGTGCAAATGCACCTCCAATATGAATGGGGACTCTCTGGATCATGCTATACAAGAAGAGTACATCAGCAGTGCTCACGACTCCATGACTGTGTCCCCGACCATTCAAAGTGTGACTGAAGATGGAGTGGATGACTCGCCAGGCAACTCTTCTGAGGCTAGACGCCTTGCTCTTGGTAGGATCATAGGTGTTTCCAGTAGCAATATCAGACCATACTCGCCACTCCTAGGTCCCATGAGGCAGCCCTATCAGAATGTCATGATACTCAGGAGTGGTCATAAATTCTTCAGAGTAAAGTCCCATGTGCACTGAGAGATGGTCACGCTCATAGAATATGTGACTCCCTCGAGGCGAAACTGCACTATGTCAGCCGAATCGACAGTGCCGAAGTACCTCTCTAAATAGAAAGTTCTGAGAAACTCCAGAGTAAGCTCTCTGTAGGTAGGCTCTATGATTTGAAAGAACGTCTCCCAAGCATCGACACTTATGAGCTCACGAATCTCATCCTCTAGGCCAATATCTTTCAATACAACCCAATCTAGGTATCGGCCTTCTACAAATGACCGGTCTTTGTGCCTATTAAATGCTTGAATATGGCCCTCATCTGTGAACTCTAAGAATGGGGATGTTAGTCCTCTAGAGGAGGTCCCTCTAGAAGTACTACCTTTAGAAGTCTTCCTAGCAGTTGTCTTTTGTCTCTTTGACATGATTTGCAAAAGAAAATGACAATGTGAGAGAGAGTGTTGAGAGTTTGTCAGTTAGCAGATTTCAAGGGCAAAGGTTCAACAAGCAATTTTCAATATCCATCCAATGTCAAATGAATTGCAATTCAAAGTTCGATGCCATGAATGCAAATAAGTGAGCATATCAGTAAGGTAAATCATGCAATCAAGTCCCCCAAACAAACATTAAACCTCAAAGGATTTAAATTCAATCAATCAAATCTAGTCAAGGAAAAATTTTGAAGAATATGAGCATTCCTATAAGTCCTAACATGCATTGAAGTTCAATAAACATAAGTAAGTGCAAATAACTCCAAAAATTTCAAGGAAAATGCTCTTACCTCGTGAATTTTAGATAGAAACCCTAAGTTCTTGGTTAAAGCACAAGAGGAATCCAAATCTTGAAATTAAATCGATTAAATCAAAGATCAAGCAGCAAAATCACTTCAAATAGCCAAATAAAGCACTTTAATCGGTGTATTTTGGCAAGACAATGGCCGAAAATGAGAATAGAGAGACTAGGGCACGGAGGAAGATGCAGAGAATGAAGGAAAATGGAGGGTTTTCACCATTAAAAGGTCGTTCGCCTAGGAACACGGGGTCCAACACATCCCGTGTTGTACCCCGTGTTTCTCTGCGAATGAGTGTTCTGAGTTTCGCAAACATACACGGGGTCTAACATACCCCGTGTTCTTCCCCGTGTTTCTCTCTGAAAGATACTAACAGACTTCGCAATAGTATACGGGGTTTAACACGTCCCGTGTTGTACCCCGTGTTTCTCTCTGGAAGGCTCATGTTCAAAAATCCTTTTCGGTGGTTCAGTCAGTGAGGTACACGGGGTAAGACATGGCCCGTGTTCAACACCGTGTATCTTACTGGAATGCCATGAAAATCATAAATCTTTTATGCTAACTAGACAGTGAGGTACACGGTGTATGACACGTCCCGTGTTGTACACCGTGTATCTCACTGGACTATATTTTGAGCCTTCTGTGCAAGAAAATGAACAACAAACATGCATATATGCCTAATTTACCCCAAAGACAGAGACCAAGTGCAAAAATGAACATCTTAAATCAACAACTAATGACTTATATGCCTCAAACTACTCAAAAACTCAAAATGAAAATGGAAAAAATGAAGATTTAAAAGCAATAAAAATAGAAAAATAAGCTTGGGTTGCCTCCCAAGAAGCGTTTGTTTAAGGTCATAAGCTCGACCCCTGTTTCAATCATCCTGGAGTTGCCATTATTGGTAGCTTGGCAACATAATGCTTCAATCTCTGGCCATTAACTTTGAAATTGCCGGTGCTTTCATTCCAAATTTCCACAGCTCCAAATGGATACACCTTCCTCACAAGAAATGGTCCAGTCCACCTTGTTTTGAGCTTCCCTGGAAAGAGCTTAAATTTGGAACTGAACAACAACACCAAGTCTCCTTCATGAAATTCCCTTCTAAGGATGTGCTTGTCGTGCCAAGCCTTTGTTCGTTCTTTATATATCTTGGCATTGTCGTAAGCTTCATTTCTCAGTTCTTCAAGTTCAAGAAGTTGAAGCTTTCTTTTCTCCCTAGCAGATTGCAAATCAAAGTTGAGCAACTTTATTGCCCAATACACCTTGTGTTCAATTTCTACTAACAAATGACAATGCTTCCCATAAATAAGCCTAAATGGTGCCATACCAATGGTAGTCTTGAAAGCAGTCCTATAAGCCCATGAGGCGTCATCCAACTTGAGTGCCCAATTCCTCCTTAATCTAGACACAGTCTTCTCCAATATGCTCTTGATTTCTTTATTTGAAAGCTCCACTTGCCCACTGGTTTGTGGGTGATACGGAGTAAAGATTTTATGGGTTACACCATACCCTTTCAAGAGTGATTGAAATTGATGGGCAATGAAGTGAGACCCTCCATCACTGATGACGGCCCTAGGTATCCCGAACCTAGGAAATAACACCTTCTTGAAGAATCGAACTACAACTTTTGCATCACAAATCCGAGTGGTAATTGCTTCAACCCATTTGGAAACATAATCAACTGCCACAAGTATATATTTGTTACTGCAAGAAGGTGGGAATGGTCCCATAAAATCAATTCCCTAAACATCGAATATTTCAACTTCCAAAATGTTGTTCAAAGGCATCTCATGCCTTTTTGATATACTTCCAACTCTTTGGCACTGGTCACATGAAGTGACATAGTGGTGAACATCTTTGAATAGAGTCGGCCAATAGAAACCCGCCTGGCTAATTTTTCCAACTGTTCTTGAAGTGCCGAAGTGTCCTTCATACGGGGAGGAGTGACAATGGAACATAATGCTAGCAATTTCTTCCTCAGGCACACACCTTCTAAACAAGCCATCGACACATCTTCTATAAAGAAGAGGTTCATCCCAAAAGTAATGTTTCACCTCTGCTAAAAACTTCTTTTTGTGCTGATACCCTGTATCCGGAGGCAAAACACCACTCACGATGTAATTTACATAGTTGGCAAACCATGGGATAGCTGAAGAAGAGACAACCAACAGATAATCATCTGGAAGGGAGTCATGGATTAGCATCTCTTTATCTTCCTCATCTCCTAACTCTTGCTTCAACCTTGAGAGGTGATCAGCCACGACATTCTCGATACCTTTCTTATCTCGAATTTCCAGATCGAATTCTTGTAACAAAAGAATCCATCTGATTAGGCGAGGTTTAGCTTCTTTCTTGCTCAAAAGGTATCGGATTGCTGCATAATTCGTAAAGACTATCACCTTGGAATCCACCAAATAGGATCGAAACTTGTCAACTGCATAAACTACCGCAAGAAGTTCCTTTTCAGTTATGGCGTAGTTCAGCTGAGCCTCATCCAAAGTCTTGCTGGCATAGTATATGGCATGAACTTTCCTATCTTTCCTTTGTCCAAGTACCGCTCCTATTGCATAGTCGCTAGCATCGCACATCACCTCAAATGGTAGATTCCAATCTAGTGCTTGCATGATTGGGGCAGAAATCAAGGCTTTCTTTAACCTGCAAAAGGCATCCAAACAATCTTGATTAAAATCAAAGACAACATCTTTAGCAAGCAGGTTAGTTAAAGGTTTGGCAATTTTAGAGAAATCTTTGATGAAGCGTCGGTAGAAACCGGCGTATCCCAGAAAACTCCTCATTCCCTTTACAGAAGTTAGGGGAGGTAATTTCTCTATGATGTCCACTTTAACCTTGTCTACCTCAATACCATGCTCGGATACTTGATGGCCAAGGACAATCCCTTCTCTTACCATAAAATGGCATTTTTCCCAGTTGAGTACCAAATTTACCTCCTCACATCTCTGTAACACTTGAGATAAATTAGTCAAGCAGTTATCAAAGGAAGTACCATATACAGAAAAATCATCCATAAAGACTTCCATGATCTTTTCAATAAAATCAGAGAAAATAGCCATCATACAACGCTGAAATGTAGCAGGAGCATTACACAAACCAAAAGGCATTCTTCTATATGCAAAAGTGCCATAAGGACATGTAAATGTGGTCTTTTCTTGATCATTTGGATGTATAGGAATTTGGAAGAAACCAGAATAACCATCCAAATAACAGAAATGTGAATGCTTAGCTAACCTTTCCAAAGTTTGATCTATAAAGGGGAGAGGAAAATGGTCTTTTCGGGTTGCTTTGTTCAATTTCCTATAATCTATACACATCCTCTAACCCGTGACAGTCCTAGTGGGAATTAGCTCATTATTTTCATTTTTTACTACAGTTAGCCCTCCTTTCTTAGGAACAACATGTACTGGACTAACCCACTGACTATATGAAATTGGATAAATTACCCCAGCATCTAGTAACTTCACTATTTCCTTTTTTACAACTTCTTTCATATTCCGTTTTAGCCTTCTCTAATGTTCAATGGAAGGTTTACTATCTTCCTCCATCAATATCCTATGCATGCATATTGAAGGACTAATCCCTTTCAAGTCAGAAATTGTATACCCCAAAGCTTTTCTGTGAGATCTAAGTTGCCTAAGTAATTTTTCTGTTTTAAGAGCAGTTAGATTTGCATTTACTATCACAGGATAAGTGGAGTGGTGTTTCTTCCTCAGCGGTGGGATTGTTAGACTCCACTTCCAATGATTCAATTGCTTCAGGGAGGGGAAGTGGTGGGCTTACTTCTAAAAATTCTACATATGCAGCAGTCTCCTCATTTTCAACAACTCCATTTGTGACTAGACATGTTTCAAGTGGATCTTGAAGGCACCCTGTCAGAAGGGTTTCTTTCATAACCTTGTCTACCACATCAATCCTGCATATTGAATCTTCACAAACAGGTAATTTAATTGATTCATTCAAATTAAACTCAACCTTTTCATCCCTAACAGATAATGAAAGCCTTCCATTTTTTACATCAATCAAAGCACCCGCAGTGGGTAAAAAGGGTCTACCCAAAATGATAGGGATTTGTATATCCTCTTCCATTTCAAGCACAACAAAATCAACAGGAATGAAAAACTTACCAACCTTGATAGGTATATCCTCAAGTATACCTACTGGGTATTTCACCGAATGGTTAGCTAGTTGAAGTGAAATTGTGGTGGGCTTCATTTCTTCTATATTCAGTCTCTTTGCAACCGACAGTGGCATGAGGCTCACACTTGCTCCTAAATCATACAATGCCCGGTCAATAGGAACATTTCCAATCACACAAGGAATGGAGAAGCCGCCTGGGTCCTTTAGCTTAGGAGGTAGTTTATTCTGGATGATGGCACTACACTCCTCCGTTAGGGCTACAGTCTCATGCTCCTCTAGCTTCCTTTTGTTTGAGAGAATGTCCTTCAAGAACTTTGCATATGATGGCATTTGTGAAAGAGCATCAGTGAAGGGGATATTGATGTACAACTTTTTCAATACTTCCAAGAACTTCCCAAACTGCTTATCAAGTTTAGCCTTTGCTAGTCTTTGAGGATAAGGGATTGGCGGTTTGTATGGTTCTGGAGGGACATACTTTGGCTTTTCAGGTAATTCCCCTTCTTTCACTTCAGCATCATCAGGAATTGAAGCCTTTTTGCCTTCTTTCTGCACTTCCCCCTCAACTATCTCTTCTTCACCTTCATGAATGGCATTAGGAACCTTCAACAGCCTCCCACTCCTAAGAGTGATTGCTTTACAATGCTCCCTGGGATTTGATTCAGGTTGAGCAGGGAGTTAACTAAAAGCTCTAGAGGAAGAAGCAGAAGCTTGTTGAGCTATTTGGGTCTCCAACATTTTTCCATGTGTGGCCAATGAGTCAACTTTGGAGGACAGTTGCCTAATGGAATCCTCTATGGCTCTACCATGCTGCCTAAACTCTTAATTAGTTTTCTCTTGGGAAATGAGAAATTTCTCTAGGAGGCCTTCTAACTTAACAGTGGAAAAGGTTTGAGCTGGTGGGTGTATGGCTGGTTGGGCTTGTAGTATAGATTTGGGTAGTTCCTCCATGATGGATTTAGGTGTTTCCAAAGGGTTCATTCGGATTCTTCTATCCATACCCACTGTTGTGCACATAGTTCACTTGCTCAGTGAAATCCTGCCCTAATTTACACTTAATTGCCATATGACCTGTCATACCACAAATCTCACAAGGAAGGTCAGTAGCACCTGTTGCATTTATACTATTAACTTGAAATTTATCAAACTTAGCCATAAGTGCATCTACTTTGCTACCTAGACTTCCTAGTGCATCTACCTTAGCCGACAAATGATTAAAAGCATCCAATTCATACTTACCTGGAGCTTTCCTTGAAGATCCCCTCTCATTTGACCATTGGTAGTGGTTCAAAGCCATATCCTCAATCAATTCATATACTTCATCCAACTTTTTGTTCATCAAAGCACCTCCAGCAGCAACATCCACAGTAAGCTTATATTGTAGTTCAAACCATTGTAGAAGGTATGAAGAACTAGCCATTTCTCTAGCCCATGATGTGGGCACAACCTCAGAAGTTCTTTATATCTATCCCAAGCATCAAATAGAGATTCCCCTTCTCTATGAGAAAATGTAGTGATTTCATTCCTTAATTGAGCAGTCTTGCTTGGAGGAAAATATCGTGACAGAAAAGCCCTCAGTAGCTCTTCCCATGTTGTGATAGATCCTGTTAGTAAAGAGTGTACCCACGCCTTTGCTTTATCCCTCAAGGAGAATGGGAAGAGTCTAAGCTTGATGGCATCCACTGCTACACCATTTATCTTGATTGTATCACAGTACTCTAAGAAAATCTGAATATAGAGGTTGGGATCCTCCATTGGTAGTCCACCAAACTGGTTTTGCTGCACCATAGAAAAAAGAGCTGGCTTCAATTCGAAGTTGTTAGCCTCAATAACAGGCCTTCTTATACTGGATTGAAGCCTAGTGGCGTCGGGTGCTGCAAATTCTCTAAGAGATCTGTTATCTATGTCTTCAATCACTGGTTCAATGTCAATTGCCTCTTGGATATGTATTAATTTTTGCTCTCTCCTTCTCCTAAGCAGAGTTCTTTCAATCTCCGGGTCTAAGTCAAGAATTCCTTCAAGACTTCTCATTCACATATACAAAATTTTCTGTAAAAAGAGTAGGTAATACTCGAACAGAACAAAATAAGAAAGAAATACTATATATAAAAATAAGAAAATCAGAACAAGATGAATTAAGAACTAAAATAAAATGAATTGCCTAGTCTAATTCACTCAAAAGTTTTTGTTAATATCAACTAGTTGCAATCCCCGGCAACGGCGCCAAAAACTTGACGTGTTCCCGCAAGTGCACGGGTTTAGTCGAGTTATAGTATAAAAGATATCGTCTCCACAGGGATTGAATGTTGAATACTAACTGAATTTTGAGGTAAATTATCTAGGTGTACCGATTGATATTGTGAATTAAAGGTAAAATACAAAACAGAGCTTAGTTATCAAAAAGATTTAATTCAAACGAGATGAAAGTGTACTCAGCTTAGGGTTCCCTTGTACATTTTATTATGGAATGAAGATAATCCTCTAACTTGGTTTACTGTTAATTTAGATTGCTGGATTACCAAAAATAAGCTATACCTCATTGCAAGGCTACTAGCTACTAACCAAAAGATAAAGTGCCCAGAATTTCTCTAGTAATCACTCATCTAGGTTGCATTAACATTGTTTGAGAATCCAATTTTAGACATTTCATCCTGTGCAAAAGAATCCAATTAGCTTAATTCCTAAGTCTAATAGACATTCCCAATGATCATGCAAGGTCTGATTAATTAATTGATCATTCCAACCTAGAATTAACTAATCCTTTACACAAATCCAATATTCCGGAAGTATTGGTTTGTTGAAATACAAAATAGCATAATTAAATCATAAATCAACAGTAAATCTAGCTAGATTATATAAAAATTAATTCCATAAATCTATGAACAAGTTTACCCCAGCTGAGCAATAGGGTTTAGTGTGAAGTCATTACACAACTAGCAGAAAACTAGAAAACAGAGAGGGAAATCAAACAAATCATGAAGCTCTACAAATTCCTTGCTTGAATCTTCAATCCTTCGCTTGAATCCACGGTTAGCAGTTGCCTTTGGTGAGTTTGGGTCTCTCCTAGGGTTTCTACTCACGGCTCCCTTTTCAAATTTTCGGTTCTCCTCCTTATTCTCTAACTTTTCACACAAAACTTATATGGGTAATGTACACGGGGTATGACACGTCCTGTGTTGTACCCCGTGTTTCTCTGCGAAGGTTGAGCAGCATGATACACGGGGTGTGACACTCCCCGTATTTACTTACGAAGTATCAAGCAGTGTGGTACACGAGGTGTGACACTGCCCGTGTTTACCCCCGTGTTCTTCTGTGAGTAGCTCAGTGAAGCTTCGAAGCATTCCAGAAAGATACACGGTATTCCACACGAGGTTCCCATACCCCGTGTTCTTTGTTAGGTGAGCAACTTTGCTTCGATTCTCTACAATTTGCATGGTTTTGGCTTCGGATCCTTTTCTACTGCTCAAATATGTCACTTCAAAACCTGAAAATAAAATATTGAGCATTTAAGTACCCCTTTTCAATTAATTTGCACAAGATACTAAGTAAATAAGTGATAAAACACATAAATTTTAAGTGCAATTGTGCATTTATCATATGTGTTAGGATTATAAATAAGCCATACCACTTTAGCGATGAAATTTTGTGCTATAACCTTTATCGATTCTAGACCGGCCCTTTTAAAACAAGGACCTTCATAAAAACCTTACACTATAATGGAGTTCTCAACAATCCCCTCTTCAAACATAACTTTGGAGAATATTTCAAGGTATAAATCACTATTATTTAAATTAACCATGGAAAAAAAAGAAAACATAAAAGAAAAGAGCTCAGATTAAGAAGTAAGCAAGATTGATTATCAAGAAAAACGAATAGGTAATTGTTATGAAAGAAAGCAAGAATTTATAAGCAAAGCTAAAAGGTTAGCACTCTTCTTCTAATAACTTAAATAGCATCCTATTAATGAAATATTAGTGGGAGTGGTTAGCAAAGAGTAATAAACATTCTTGAGAAACATAAATGCTAAAAGAAATATATATACAGAAAATAAAAGTACATTTATTCTTACAAAAATGAGAAGAAAGTTTTGTCATATCATCATTAATTTTGCTTTAACCTTTAAATTAGCAATATGGCAAGAAACATCCTCTTGATGTTGCATAAGCAGCTTGTGATAATCTTTCAAAAGGCATAGTTACTCTATTATTTCCTTATATTCCATGTTCACAAAAATAGAGTCCTTTAAAAAGTTAGATAAGGTCAAAGCCTCCTTACTAAAATTTTCAAGTTCTTCAATAATACATGACATTGTTGTCTTCTCTTTCCAAGTATTTAAAAAATGAGGTAGATTAGTGTAGCCAATGGCATAAAACAATGATTTCCTACCCTTGTTAGGAAAGAGAAGTTGCAAATGCCATAGTAAGATCTTTTTCAACGTATTCAAGTCATTATCAGAAAAATTGCAAGGGCTAAGAGCCTTCACCTGCTTCATTAACTTATCTAAATGCACTTCATAGACATCTTCATATTTTAAAGGGATGTTGAAAGCTCGAGTATTCATTTTTAATAATTTCCTAATAAAGAATGGAATGATCATAACCATTTGATTAAACAAGAACAAAAGACTACTTCAACTTGAACATCAAGGGTTGGACTTGGAAAAGCCATGAAATTCTTCTCCAAAGATGTCACTTCAACATTTGAAGTCCTAAAAAAAGCAATAAGAGCACCTAAGGAAGGACCTAGGGTCGGGGGGAAGCATCGAGGTAGTAGTAAACACATCTATCATTATAGCATCTTCCCTAAAACATACACCTAGAGACTCTAATTAACAATATTTGTAGTGATATCCATAATAGGTTTTTTGCTTAAATTATTATTCATAGGTAGCTCAACAATACTGTTATCAATCAATTGTAGATCAAAAGATACTTAAGCTATGGTAGGGTTAACAAATTGAACATATATTGCTAAAGCAGTAAATGCCTTTTCAATCTCTGAACTTTAATGGAAGTAATATGATTAATCCCTTAAAGATAAAATAGCAATACAAATAACTTAAATAAACATAAAATGTATGAAAACTTGAGAAATGAGGCATTTCCTAAAAAAATCTCCCTTTTATTACCCAAATTAGGTTCAGAAGATGGTATGTCTATATAGCTTTCCTAAGATATGGAAGCCTATATATTAGTGCTCAAAGGGTTCTTTTTAGCTATATAAGCCTATACATCAATGTTTAGGGACTTTTCTTATACTATAGGAACAATAGGATCAATAATAGCTCTTAAGTTTCGTAAACTATCTCAATCTTCATTAGAGTCTATTGTGAGTCATAAATGGGATATGAATTACTAACAAATAAGCAAGAAAGAAATAAAATTAATAGGATGAGAAGGAGAATTAACCATTAGATGAGCCAATTGTGGGAGCTCGACTAGTGATATCAAACTTTTACATGAAGTTGATTCAAAAGCTAAAGAAATGATAAAGCAAAAAGGGTAAAGAAAGCTAACATCAGTGTCCTTGAAGATATCAGAAACAACTTTCACTACTATCTTCCCCACCTGGGCAATATCAAGGTTTAAAAGAGCAATATTGAACATAATGTCTAGAATAGCATCCTCATATTCCACAAAGGTAAGAGATTTTTGTTGAAAAATCAATAGTGAAAAATGAATTCTAAAAAATGATAGAAGAAAATAATAAAAGAAAGGTGTAACCCTTATACTTATGCTTAAAGAAATGTACTTAAAGGCAATTAATCCTTATTAACCAAAGGTTTAAGGCACCTAGAAACATGAACTCCTAGTAAGGACATTATAACTTAGTTACCTTTGTCATCATGAAAAGCAATAACTTTAACAACAAAAGAAGCTTCCCCAATTGACTTGGACTTCTTACAAAGAGCTCTAAAAGTACTAAATACAATGGATCCATTCTTAAGATATTCCTAGAAATGATAAAGGTAGGAATATAAATGGTAAAAGTAGCCATATCATAGCATTAATGCTTATGAATTGTAGCCCATGCTATTGTAGGAGACCCATTATAGGTTATCCTTGGGAACTCTATACTCTCAAGAAACATGTTCACTACCCTTTTCTAAAAACTTTCCAATATAGTCCAATACCATGCCCATTTAAGAGGTTCAATTGGTGTCAAATCTTAGCAAATTGATTATAACAAACTAACATGCTACCTTGTTAGGATGGTACTATACCAAGAAGAACACATCTCAACATAAAAATAAGCTATCCATTAAAAAAGAAGCCTAGTAAGGTAGTATAGGTTAAAATCAGTAATAATCTATCATAATTACCTTTAAACTAAGTCTACTAAATCGATTTATCTACCATGTCAATGCTAAAACAAGCATTTTGATTTTTCCTCACTATTAGAATGATACAGATTAATCTTGACAAAATTCATATAAGAAACATGCAAATAAAATCAAAATTAGTGCATAATATTAATTAACAAATTTATAAAGGCCTTCTTGTTAGATTGCTCCCAACATTAAATTCAAAAAAAATTATCTTGATTAACTATAGTCCTTAGGGTGGGAGAATACTTTGGAAAGTGCTAATATAAGAAACTATGGAAAAAATTTGCATTGGTAAAGTAGTTCATAACACATTGCTTATTTGACAACTCAATCTAACCTTGAAATGGGTTTAGGTGAAGGTAAAAACTTGCCAAAAAAGTAGAGCCTAAAGCTAGTTTTGTATTAAAGGCAAGGTGAACAACTATCAGGAATATGCTACAATTCAAACTCTAAAAAAGAGGCCTAATAAAGATTAAGTGACTCAACTAATAAGCTATGAAAGTGAGAAGAAATAAATCATAATCTTACCTAATTAAATTATCATTGTCTATTAGCTATAGTAACAAAAACCCTTTATTATTCTCCTTAAAGTGCTTTACTAGAGCATTATAGAAATATTTCAACTATTTTGCAAATGTGGGTTTTATTGGGAATTGGATTATCACATGCAATGAAAATTCAAAATTTGATCCGAATTCTACCTAGGATCCATGCAAAAGGCATAAATTAATGATTAAGATTTTACTTATTGGGCACTTGTATTTCTATTGATCAAAACTTGAGAGCGGATGAATCAAACGCCGGCTGGAAGGTACAGCGTTTCTATGATATCCACACGGAGTGAATAACGACCTTTCACCTTCCACGAATCTGCTAGGATGCGTTTCTCTCTCTAGGATTTAGGATTGGATGTTTTCTGAGTGATTTAGGGTTTTGGTAGCTTATGTGCGTGTGTAAAAGTGCTGCCCTCAAGTTCCTTTTTATAGAACTTAGGCAAGCCACAATCCTAGTCCTACTAGGATAATGCTTCTAAAATCCTAATCACACTTAACAACTCATCTTATCCTTATCTTAGAGAGAGTGAGGAGAGATAGGACTTATTTATTAATTATTTAATATTAGATAATATTATCTCATAATATAAATATCTTAATATTTAGATAATTACATATAGTTATCAAATATCAAAATAATATTATCTCATAATATATTTATCTAATATCTGATAACATAATTATTTGATATTACTTTAATATCAAATAATATCACATAATATTATATATATTACGTGAACAACATATTATTATTCTTAATAATAATATATACGCATGAAAACAAGTCCAATTAATTGGATATTAATATAATTAAAGTCCAATTAATTATTGACTTATTCTTACTCCTTTTGTGTGACCTTGTAGGTTTTTACTAGATTAACAATAACTCATTATTGAGCCATAAATAATAAGCGATATTTAGCAATACATCAATGCCTCTCAAGTAGTAAGAATGTCTGTGATTCGACATCCACCTAATATATGATTAACATTTTGTATCATAATCCCTTTTGAAATAATATCCAAATTGAACTAGAGGCATGAAGAGTGTCATCCTCGTCAAAGTTCAATTTATATTTCTTGATACTGAGTAGACTTCAAACAAATGATCAATATCACATATTAATTCATTTGAGCATGGCCATGCATTTCTGAGTTTCACTCAATCAAGGGGCCCAAGGATATATCTCTTTTATATAAAAGTAACAAAATCCCATTTATATCACTCACTTCCTTCTGCATGATTCGTGACACACCCAATCAATGTCCTACTCGTCATCCCGATCAAAGGTGACATAGGATGACATCAAAGTGAGTAACTCCTCATGTAGGGAACCGTAATGACTTCAGGTCAAAGGACCATATACAATTGTGACCATATAAGAACTACTAATAACACATGTCTTATCTATGTAGTTTTCTCATAGTGGGTAAATCCAATATATCGTTCACTAACAATGTACTCATGTATTGACTTGATATCACATATCCATGATTCATAATCATCAGTCACTATACATGCCAGTTTCAATGTACTATTACTGTTCCTTTCGTAATAATACTTGACTAGGGGCATTTTAGGAATAGTAAAATTATTCCAGAGATAATTATTATATTAAATTATAAATTACATAAAATAATAAAATGAAAATAAAATAATATAATAATTGTATTGCCTAAAATAAAATATAATACATTGTATATTATTTCAACCATCTATATGATTGGTTCCTAGGATACACACTAACAATCTCCATTTGGATTAAAGTCAATCACCCATGTATCTAATACCAAGTGACATAGTATGACCATCATGCTTTTTCTACGCTAAAGACTTTGTCAGTAGGTCAGCGATATTATCATCAGTTGGTACTTTACCTATCTTCACATCTCCTCTATCAATGATTTCTCAAATGAGATGGAAGTGCCTAAGTATATGTTTGGATCGCTGGTGAGATCTAGGTTCCTTGACTTATGCAATGGCTCCATTATTGTCACAATAGAGATCCACTGGGTTTGCAATGCTAGGAACAATGCCAAGTTCAGTAATGAACTTTTTGATCCAAACAGTCTCTTTTGATGCATCAAAGGCAGTAATATACTCAATCTCTATAGTAGAGTCGGCCACTGTTTCTTGCTTTGAACTCTTCCAGCACACAACACCACCATTTAGGCTAAATACATAACCTGACTGCGATCTAAAGTCATCCTTGTCGGATTGGAAACTGGTAATAGTGTAACCTTTTACAATAAGTTCTTCCTCTCCTCCATATATTAATAATGAATCCTTAGTCCTTATCAAGTACTTAAGGATATTCTTAACGGCAGTCTAGTGAGATTTACCTGGATTTGACTGGTACCTGCTCATCATGCTCAAAGCATATGAGACATCAGGATGAGTACATATCATGGCATACATGATAGATCCAATTACTGATGCATATGGTATCTTATTCATGGGGTCCTTCTCATCTTGTGTCGGAGGACACTAAACTTTGGATAAATTTATGCCATGCAACATAGGCAAAAATCCTCCTTTGGATTCTTGCATGTTAAATCGTTTTAATACTTTATCTATGTATGTACTCTAACTTAGGCCAAGCAATTTTCTTGATCTATCTCTATAGATCTTAATACCTAGTATATAGGCAGTTTCACCTAAGTCTTTCATCAAGAAATAATTCTCTAACCAAGTCTTTACTATTTGCAGTGTAGGGATATCATTTTCGATAAGTAGTATATCATCCACATACAATACAAGGAAAATAATTGTTCTCCCACTAACCCTTTTATAAACACAAGATTCATCTTCATTTTTTATGAAACTAAATTCTTCGATTGCCTCATCAAAATAAAGATTCTAACTCCGTGAAGCTTGCTTTAATCCATAAATGGATCGTTGTAACTTACATACCTTTCCAGCAGTTTCAAAAGTGACAAAACCTTCGAGCTGTGTCATGTACACATCCTTGAGGAGCTTTCCATTAAAAAAATAGTTTTGACATCCATCTACTAGATTTCGTAATCATAAAAAGCTACAATAACAAGCAAAATTCGGATGGATTTAAGCATGGCAACTAGGAAATAGGTCTCATCATAGTCTATATCATGAACTTGTCTATAACCTTTTGCGACTAATCGTCCTTTAAAGGTTTGCACGTTACCATCCATGTCGATTTTCTTCTTGAAAACCCATTTGCATCCAATGGGTTTTACCCCTTCAGGTGGATCAACCAAAGTCCATACTTAGTTAGTATACATGGAATCCATATCAGATTTCATGGCCTCAAGCCACTTCTCAAAGTCTAGCCTTTTTATAGCTTCTTAGTATGTTGTAGGCTTATCTTGATCCATGAGCAAAACATCGCCATTTTAAGTCATAAGAAATCCATATTTCTCGGGCTCATGGCGTATCCTACTAGATTTACGTGAGCTTTGTGTTACTTGAGTTAATTCCTGAGTCATAACATCTTGTGGTCTCTGTACAGGCTCTATTACAGGTTCAATATTACTTTGTAAGTCTTGTACTTGTTCGATTTCTACTTTCCTCCTACTATTTTTCTTAGAGATAAATTCTTTTTTAAGAAAAATACCAGTTCGTGCGACAAACACTTTGCCTTCACTAGGATTATAGAAATAGTATCCCTTAGTTTCCTTTGGATATCCTACAAAGTAGCACTTATTTGATTTGGGTCCAAGCTTATCAAAAACTTGACGTTTTACATAGGCTTCACAACCCCAAATCTTTATAAAAGACAAGTTGGGACTTTCCCTGTCCATATCTCATATAGAGTCTTTTGAACTATTTTAAAGGGAACACGGTTAAGTGTAAAAGCAACTATCTCTAAAGAATGCTCCCAAAAGGAAATTGGAAGATCTATATGACTCATCATAGATCGTACCATGTCTAACAAGGTACGATTCTTCCTTTCTGAAACACCATTCCATTGTGGTGTTCCAGGTGGAGTGAGTTATGATGCTATACCACACTCCTTTAGATAGTCATCAAATTCTTGGCTTAAGTATTCTTCACCTCGATCTGATCGAAGTATTTTAATACTTTTGCTAAGTTAGTTTTGCACTTCATTCTTGAATTCCTTGAACTTTTTAAAGGATTCTGATTTGTGTTTCATAAGATACACATATCTATATCTACTGAAATTATCAGTAAATGTAATGTAGTACTGGAAACCTCCTCTAGCAAGTGAACTAATAGGCCCACTTACATCAGTATGTATGAGACTTAATAGATCATTAGCCCTTTCACTGCGTCCAGTGAATGGTATTTTAGTTATTTTACCTAGTAAACAAGATTCGTATATTTCATATGATTCAAAATCAAATGAATCCAAGAATCCATCTTTATGGAGCTTGGATATGTGTTTCTCATTTATATGGCCTAAACGACAATGCTAGAGATAGGTTGGATTTAAATCACTTAATTTAAATTGCTTGGTGTTTATATTATAGACAGCCATTTCAAGATCAAGAATATAGAGTCCATTTAACATTTGTGCACTATAGTAAAACATTTCATTTAAATAAACTGAACACCTTTTGTCCTTTATTATAAATGAAAAACCTTTCTTGTCTAAACAAGAAATAGAAATAATATTCCTACTGATAGCAGGCACGAAATAATAATCCTCTAATTTTATTACTAAACCAGAAGGTAAAGATAGATAATATGTCCCTACAGCTAGCACAGTAACTCTTGCTCCATTGCCAACTCGTAGGTTCACTTCACCTTTAGCCAAAGTTCTACTCCTTTGTAGTTCATGCACATTTGTACAAATGTGAGAACCACATCCAATATCTAATACCCAAGATGTAGAAATGGAAACATTAATTTCTATAACATAGATATTTGAAGCGGAAGTCTCACTTCCCTTTTTTTAGCTCTTCTAGGTAAACCTTGCAGTTTCTCTTCCAATGTCTGGTCTTACCGCAATGAAAGTATTTTCCTTCCTTAGCCATACCCTCTTTTGGTTTCAGTGCAGAAGACTTAGACTTAGGCTTGCCTTTGAATTTGGATTCCTTCTTATTTTTGCCATTGCCTTTGCCCTTTTGAACCATTATTATGGTATTGGGCTAAGTCTTTTGCAAATTTTGTTCAGTAGTTCTTAACATGCTTAACAATTCTGGCAGTGATTTATCAATTTCATTCATGTTGTAATTCATGATAAATTGACCATAACTCTATAGCAACGATTGTAAAATTAAGTCAGTGGCTAACTCTTGACCTAGTAGAGCACCCAATCTCTCAAGGTTCTTAACATACCCAATCATTTTAGGTACATGAGGCCCAACAGGGTTTCCTTCTGCCAGTTTGCACTGAAACAGCGCTTTTGTCACCTCAAACCTCTCATGTCGAGCTTGGCCTTCATAAAGCTTCTTAAGATACTCAAGCATGTCATAAGCTTCCATGTTCTCATGTTTCTTCTGAAGCTCAGAGTCCATGGTAGCTAACATGAGATAACTAACATCTAATGCATCATCATGATGCTTCTTATAAGCATCCCTTTGAGCTCGAGGGGCAGTAGCTTCAGGTTCTTAAGGAACAGGTTCCTCTAGGACATACATTTTTCGCTCATGTTTGAGGACTATCTGTTGGTGTATGTCCTAGAGCCAATCATATAGATGATTGAAGTTATATACAATGTATTATGTTTTAAGGCAATTTAATTATTATATTTTGTTTTTATTATTATTATGCGTAATTTATAACTTAATATAATAATTATCCTTGGAATAGCTTTGCTATTCCTAAAATGCCCCTAGTCAAGTATTATTACGAAAGGGATAGTAATAATACATCGAGACTAGCATGTATAATGACTGATGATTACGAATCATGGATATGTGATATCAAGTCAATACATAAGTACATTGCTAGTGAACAATGTACTGGACTGACCCACTATGAGAATATTGCATGGATAAATGTGTCATAAGTTATTCTCATATGATCACAAATACACATAAACCTTTGACCTGAAATCACTACGGTTCCCTACATGAGGAATTACTCACTTCAATATTGTCCTATGTCACCTTTAATCAGGATGACAACTAGGGCATTGATTGGGTGTGTCATAAATCGTGCAGAGGGAAGTGAGTGATGTAAATGGGATTTTGTTACTCTTGTATAAAAGAGAAATATCCTTGGGCCCCTTGATTGAGTGAGACTTAGAAATGCATGGCCATGCTCAGTTAAATTAATATGTGATATTAATTATTTTAAGTCTACTCAGCATCAAGAAATATAAATTGAACATTGACGAGGATGACACATTCCATGCCTCTAGTTCAATTTGGATATTATTACAAAAGGGGTTATGATGCAAAACGTTGATCATATATTAGGTGGATGTCGAATCACAGACATTCTTACTACTTGAGTGGCAGTGATGTATTGCTAGATACCGCTCGCTGTCTATAGCTCAATAATAAGTCATTTTCAACGTAGTAAGAACCTACAGGGTCACACAAAAGGAGTAGGAATAAGACAATAATTAATTGAACTTTAATTATATTAATATCTAATTAATTAGACTTATTTTTGTGCATATATATTATTAAGAATAATAAATTCACGTTATATATATATATATATATATATATATATATATATATATATTATGTGATATTATTTGATATTAAAGTAATATCAAGTAATTATCTTATCAGATATTAGATAAATATATTATGAGATAATATTATTCTGATATTTGATAACTATATGCAATTATCTAATAATTAAGATATTTATATTATGAGATAATATTATTATCTAATATTAGATAATTAATAGATAAGTCTTATCTCTTCCCATTATCTCTAGGATAAGGATAAGATGAGTTGTTAAGTGTGATTAGGATTTTGGAAGCATTATCCTAGTAGGACTAGGATTATGGCTTGCCTAAGTTCTATAAAAGGGGACTTGAGGGCAGCATTTAATTATCACGTCCAAAGCTTCCATATAAACCCTAAATCACTCAGAAAACATCCAATCCTAATTCTTAGAGAGAAAAACGCATCCTAGCAGACGCGTAGAGGGTGAGAGGTCGTTGTTCACTCCGTGTGGATACCGTAGAGACGCTGTACCTTCCGGCCGGCATTTGATTCATCCGCTCTCAAGTTTTAATCAGTAGAAACACGAGTGCCCAATAGGTAAAACCCTAATCATTGACTTATGCTTTTTGCATGGATCCTAGGTAGAATTCGGATCAAAATTTAAAATTCCGCTGCATGTGATAATCCGAATTCCCAACACTATCCTCAAATTCCTATACTAGTCTAGGAAGTTTATCCCATTCAGTTTGTCTTTCTCAAGGACCGATCGCAGTTATAAGTTATTTGATGTATTAGCCATTGGTTATCTACGACAGAAATATGCAAAGTAAGTATTAAGTTTAAAACATTTAATAAGGTCTTTTATTAAATGTACCTCCCACTATTTTATTCAAATTAATAGCCCTCACTATTAATTCGGAAAGTCACATTGTTTAAGCTTTCTAGTGGGCTAAGATCCATATTTCACCAAGCCTTAAATTAGCTTTGGCTAAACACTTAAAACTTAGTTATTTAGGTAGGCAACACTTGCCAATTGTATCATATATAACTCTTGGATAATTAGGTAAACAACACTTGTTCTAATCCATCTTATAAACTAAAACTCAACTCTATGCCTCTAGGTCTCAATCCTATTGAAATCTCCTAGTTAAGTCGAACCTAATGTTTGACATTCGGATATCACTATTATCCAGTCGCGTCTCACCAAGATAGACAAGGTATTTTGCTTTGGCAAACCTACTTTATGTCAATCCAGGCCTTGATAAGTGCCAAGCATTAGAAGGCATCATTATTACTAACTTAATATTTCAGATGAGGGATTTTAACTTATTCATTATTAGATATCACCATAACTAGCCTATTTATTCATGCAATATATCCAGCATATCTCATACATCATATAAAGTAAATGAATAAAATAGACTACTGTATATCATATATCAAGCAATGGATAGAACTATCATATAGTAGAAACATATTCTATCACATAGTAAATGCATGCTCATCAATATCATCACATAAGAAAGAAATCAAAATGTCACATAGTATAGCCCCCAAAGTTCTATTTTTTAATGATATTCCTAACTAACTCCTTAACTTCTTCTTGTCCCATAGCTTCTTAGCTTCTCCTTGTTCCAAGCCAAGAATGCTCCATTGCAATTTCAAATTTACAACAGAAATTTCGAGTTACATTCGGGGGGAGTGAGATGAGAAGAGAATATACATTAAAGAAATAGAGGAAGACATGACTCGCAAGTCGTATTTAAATCCATCTATAAAAACTCCAAGGGCTATACTATGCAACATAATCATGCATCATATGTAATAAGTGCTAACAAACAAGATAAGCAAGATAATTGACATATATATTTTCAAAACATAAATCATAAAAAATCTTATTTTAGAACAGCGTCTTATGAACAAAAATGATTTTTGAGCGTTATGCAGAGTTAGCACGGCGGTCCCACTAACTGGTTAGCGGGCGGGAGTCAAAAGGGTAGAGCCTCTTGCAAGAAGTGTGGGGGGCAAAGCCCCCTAAGTGAAAAATTAAATTCATCTAACATTTAGATTGCAATTTTTCTATCAACAATTGATATATCCCTTTAGTCGAATAATTCAACATTATTTGACATTCAAATCGCAATCCCGAAATAGGTTTTATGTCAAGACACACATTGGATAGATTTAATCACATTAAATAGATCCAACGTGATTCAAACACATTAAACCATACACACATGTTCTTCATACATTAATCCAGATTTATTTCAAATCACATTAGAACAAATTTAACTAAATCTATATATGAAGACAGATTTGAAATTAATCACATTGATTCCGTGCAGAATAGATCATATTCTTTAAATGCATATTATATCACATATATAATACAGATTCAAGGATTCATTATATGAAAACTTAGAATTAAATACTAATCCAAAACACATATATAAATCACACATATACAACCCAACTTAAGGATTAAGTTTGATTAATTCTGATTCATAATAGAACCTCTTTACATCAAAAAATGATTTTCATGTAATTAATCCTATTAGTTCTTATTTAAAACAAAAACCAGAATCAATCACAGAAGCAGATTCAAATTCAAATAAAAAATCCAGAATTGCGCATGAAACAGATTTGAACATGAACCAGAAAATGCATAATCAGATTCATACAATTAATCTTATCAATTGTTAATCACATTCGAAATATAGATTATATATATCATATATATATCTACGAAATCAGAACCAAACAACAAGTTTGCATATATCTCATATACATCTAGTTTAAATAGAAACTGATTCAATGTTAATTTATCACATAAATATTCATCAAAACGTGTAACTTTTGATTTAAACTGAAACATATTTGACATATATTTATCATATAAATATTCATCAAAGGCAGTAAAATACATAATCAGAACTATATCTTTGCAAGAAGCTCTAATACCACTGTTAGGAATTTGGATCATCACATGCAGCAAAAATTCAAAATTTGATCTGAATTCTACTTAGGATCCATGCAAAAAGCATAAATTAATGATTAGAATTTTACCTATTGGGCACTCGTGTATCTATTGATCAAAACTTGAGAGCCGATGAATCAAATGCCGGCTGGAGGGTACAGCGTCTCTATGATATCCACACAAAGTGAATAATGACCTCTCACCCTCCATGAATTTGGTAGGATGCATTTCTCTCTCTAGGATTTAGGATTGGATGTTTTCTGAGTGATTTAGGGTTTTGGGAGCTTATGTGCATGTGTAAAAGTGCTGCCCTCAAGTTCCTTTTTATATAACTTAGGTAAGCCACAATCCTAGTCTTATTAGGATAATGCCTCCAAAATCCTAATCACACTTAACAACTCATCTTATCCTTATCCTAGAGAGAGTGAGGAGAGATAGGACTTATCTATTAATTATCTAATATTAGATAATACTATCTCATAATATAAATATCTTAATATTTAGATAATTGCATATAGTTATCAAATATTAAAATAATATTATCTTATAATATATTTATCTAATATCTGATAACATAATTATTTGATATTATTTTAATATCAAATAATATCACATAATATTATATATTACATGAACAACATATTATTATTCTTAATAATAATATATACGCATAAAAATAAGTTCAATTAATTGGATATTAATATAATTAAAATTTAATTAATTATTATCTTATTCCTACTCATTTTGTGTGACCCTGTAGGTTCTTATTAGGTCGACAATAACTTATTATTGAGCCATAGACAGTGAGCGATATCTAGCAATACATCACTGTCACTCAAGTAGTAAGAATATCTGTGATTCGACATCCACCTAATACATGATCAACATTTTGTATCATAATCCCTTTTGTAATAATAGCCAAATTGAACTGGAGGCGTGGAGAGTGTTATCCTCATCAAAGTTCAATTTATATGTTTTGATACTGAGTAGACTTCAAAACAAATGATCAATATTACATATTGATTCATTTGAGTATGGCCATGCATTTCTAAGTCTCACTCAATCAAGGGACCTAAGGATATACCTTTTTTATATAAGAGTAACAAAATTCCATCTATATCACTCACTTCCCTTTGCATGATTCGTGATATACCCAATCAACGCCCTACTCTTCATTCTGATTAAAGGTGACATAGGACGACATCAAAGTGAATAACCCCTCATGTAGGGAATCATAATGACTTCACGTCAAAGGACTATATGCAATTGTGACCATATGAGAACTACTAATAACACATGTCTTATCCATGTAGTTTTCTCATAGTGGGTCAGTCCAATACATCTGTTCATTAATAATGTACTTATGTATTGATTTGATATCACACATCCATGATTTATAATCATCAGTCACTATATGCCAATCTCAATTTACTATTACTATCCCTTTTGTAATAATGCTTAACTAGAGGCATTTTAGGAATAGTAAAATTATTCTAGGGATAACTATTATATTAAATTATAAATTGTATAAAATAATAAAATAAAAATAAAATAATATAATAATTGCATTGCCTAAAATAAAACATAATATAATGTGTATTATTTCAACCATCTATATGATTAGTTCCTAGGACACACACCAACAGGTTTATCTCCAATAGAAAAGAAATCATCGCTATCATTTGGTCCTTCTCAGAATATTCTAAGGTACCATACTTACCTAATCTTACTCTCAGCCTAATTGCTAGCTTCACATGATCATTAAACATATTCAAAGTACATACATTAACTTCATTAAACAAGGGCAATTTATACAAAGCATACACATCCTCAAAAGTATGAGTAAACTCACCATAGCTAATTATAAAAGTGTAAGTATCACTTGCCCCATGCTTTAGTAAGTAGTTTAAATCTTTAAGACTTTTCTTCACAATTAGACGAAAAGAGATATAAATAGCATCAACAAATCCTACATGCTATAATCATCTATGGCACCTAAGGTTTCCCAATACTTCATTTGTCCAAGCATTAAACCAATTCATAGGTTGTGATTTCAGTATATGTTTCACTAAGTTAAAGCAATAGTTTTTTTTTCCAAGTGCATTAACATTAAAAAATCACTAAAAAAGGAGTCTTTTCCAGAAGTTCCTCGTTATGACAAAGATTAAGTGTTATAGGATAAATTAATGGACCTAGTGGAGTATTTAAAAGATAATAGGGAGTTTTTCAAACTTACTTGCCTTAATTCCATTAGCTAAAATTTTGTGCCCAAATTCACCTTTAAAAAGGATGGTATAATCTTAAAGTTAATAAATGCAAGGATTAATGCCTTTTCCTCACTATTAATAACAATTTGGTATGAATTGCCTTTACTATTTACCTTTTTAGGGACAATAGTAATAGAGATTATAAATGAAAAATGCAAAATAGGGAGCAGGAAATCTTCTTTGAAATAAAAAGCAGAAAGTAAATACCTCCTCAAAGAATAAATGTTCAAAATAAGGAAATGGTAAAAGCTTGTTAAAATTTAAGTAAAGCAAAGCCTTATCAAAAGATTATATAATCCTTAAAAAAAGTAACCATAAGGGAGAACAAAAAGTTCCTAACTATAAACTTATTGGAAAAAAAACAAAATACAATATGATAAAAAAAACAAAAGTTCCTAAAAATACAAGATCATCAAAGCAAGACACAATGCTTGCCACTCTTAAAAGAGTCATGGCAGTCCCTTCATATAGAGCCTAATGTAGATACTCTAACTTTAAAGGACCAAAAACATAAGTTAACACATAAAACAAGGTAAAGCCTTATTGAAATGCACATGAAAAGAAGATTAAAAGGTAAATTAAGGTTCAAAGAGGTCTAATTCATACTAACCTAAAATATAGGTGCAAAAGTGACTAAAGGCACTATAGCACATAAGTTATTTTAGGGATCTGAACGAATAAGGTCTCATAAAGGCCTACAGCTATCTAACAATCATTCAACTTTGAGCAAGAGCTGTATTAGCTACAAAGAATGGAGATCTCCATCTCTATCTCATTAAAAACTTCTTTAAAGGTGGCTTAGTTGGATTAGAATAAGAGTCTTGCTTATGGTATGTATAAGTGTCAAGCATATTATGCCTAAGCTTCCTCACCACTAACTTTCTATTTTAAAGGGCGCAAAAAGTCACAATGATTTCTACCTTTTTACCTAAATAACCTTAACTACTTATAACCCCACATAATCAGCTATATCAATCTATATTCATTACCATAAATATCTTATTACATTATCTGATATATGATATTAATTATCATCCTATCATAATTATCCTAATATTATTTATATCAATTATTATATATCCTATTATATGATTAACCCTAATCTAAGCTAAAGGATTATTACGTGCTACCCATGCCACTTTTCCTCTCAATACTTATAAAAATCCTACTTTCACCTATTTAAAGTTAATTAAGAATTATCATATAATAGGCTTTCTTTTCCTTGCTAAAATATTTCACAAAAAGTATGCATTCTTTCTTCCTTTAAACTACCTTTGAAGATTTTAGTATTGTATTTATATTTCGATCCTTAGAGCCCTAGAATTAACAATAGGTATTTGGGGCCTTGTACTGTATAAGGACAAGTTAAAGGGATATAAATTCATCTTATTCAAAGCTAATTAGGTTAGCTTATACTTAAAATTGAATGAATTATTAGGTTAGGTTATCCTTAAAATTAGATGAATTATAAGTAAGTCTAACTCCTTTTTATTGTCAAATCATTATGGTAAATGGAATTCTATGATTTTTCCTTTATTCCATAGTTATTTTCTTTTATTATCTTATATAATCTTAAGCATACTAATAATGAAAATAAGTTAGGCTTATGGAAACTGATTAATTCAATGCCGATCATGATTAAGGTTAAATCGTGATAGTTTGTTTGGACATGAAAGTTATTTTAATTAGTTTTAAAAACTTCTTCAATGAGGATTTCAAGTGGAAATGTATTATGATGATGAAAGTATATAATCAGAAGTTGAAATGGAAATGTAATGACTAACAATCATAAGTACTTTATTTATTAGAAAATTAAGTATATTACTTTTAACCATTTTATTTTTGTATTATGTTACTAAAATTTATGCTTGCTTAATTTAGAAGATTTTAATGCCATTTTTATTGAAAAAAAATTATTACTTAGTAAAAGTGAAATGTTATATATCTTAAGCAAATTGTTTCGATTCCATTTTTCTAAATTTGAATTATTACACATCTATTGATAATCATTTATAGCTTCTGTTAATAAAATTAAAAGTGATATACATTACCAAATAAATATATTAATTTTAAAATAAAAACAAGAACACTATATATATATATATATATATATGTATAATGCTTAGTTATTTTACATTTATATTTAAATATTTGAGTTTAAACCTAAGAAGGAGAAAACCCAATAAGAAAAAATAAACTAATCTTTTTCTAATTCAAATTTCACTAAGAAAGAAAATCATGTAATCAATATTGATTTGCCATATTTCTTTAGAAGGATGTCTGTATCCTCACAACAAAATTATTATATGAACTTACTCTAACTAGTGGTAAAAGTGAGTCTAAGTTAAACCTAAGTGATTAGCTATTAATTTTGTGTTGCTAATTATAAACAGAAAAGAAGGGATTTGTATAAAACTATTACACTAAATAAAAATCAAAAGTATTAAATGGCTACAATAATAATAGCTTCAATTCAAAAGATGTTTTAGACCTTAATCGAAAGATTCATCCTAGTCAGCTCCTACAAAATTACTTTAATTTGATCAATTGGCTTAAGATTGCCTTAATAGCAATTTTTATGCTCCTTAATTAATTAACCTAAGCCTAACACTTAGATTAATTCCTTATTGTTCAAGTCTAACATCTAAATAGTAGCATTAAGATTTAAAGAACAACTAAAATTAAATTAACAATGCAACCCAATATTGAATCATCAATTTAAATCCTAATTGTTTAAGGTAACTAATGATTCACCCTAAATGTCAAATCATCAAAGCCTAATTTCTTCTTATTCATTAATTAGTTACAACCAAACCTCATAATTAATTATCTAGCAATAAATCATAATTTGACAAAATAAATAATTAAAGGATAATCAAATTAGAAGTAAAATTGAAAGAACAAAGATTCAAAATCAAATCAAATTAAGGATGAAACTCCTTTGAACTGATGTAGCTTTAGCCTTTCATGGCTTCTTTCAAAGAAAAGAAATAAACGAAGAAAAAGAAGAAATGTTGTTTAATGTGTGATGCTACCTTTGGAGGCATAGACTCCTTTAAATCTTAATATGTTGGGATTTGCTATTTATTGGGATAGTTAAGGCTAACTCTTAAGGTCTTAATGAATAGGGCCTTTCTAAAATTGGAAACCCAGAAGCTAATTTACAAAACTAACTTAGTACAAGAGTTTATAATAGTAAAATCTTATAGGTTAAATTCCAACCAATGTTTAACTATCAAAACAATATAATTTTACTAATCTCTAAAGATAAAAATTGTTAGGATGGATCTAAGCTGACAATGGGCATTAGTTTGACTTCACTTAGACTCTTAGAGCTCTATTTATGGTCCAAAAACTATGACTAGTTCAAACTAGATAAAAACACTACTTCATTTTTATAACTAAATTTGATCTTTCAAACATTAGAACTAGGTTCTAAACAAAACATGAAAGTTTTAAAGCTTCCTCTTAACTTTAAAATGTCATAAAGATCATTTAATTTGGACCTCTAAAACTCAAGTTATAATTAAAAAACTTAAAATATGTCAAAATTCATCATTAATTGAATAATCTAATAACATTACAAAATCATAACCTAATCACAAAATAAAATCAAATTCACCTATATAAGCATAAAGACACCTTAAATAGAAAGAATATGAGAGAAAATAATATATAAAATATTGTGCACATCAATCATAATAATTAGAAAAAATTATACTTTACCCACCCAAGGTTTCACCCTTTTTCACTTTATCTATTTATGGTTCAAAAGTTGCAAGTTTCCTACGTATGCTTTCAAACTATTAGCATTTTACCAACTTCAGTTGTTTTTCATGCAAAAAAGTTAACAAAGATCAAAATGATGTTGTTTTGATTATCATCTACTTTATATATCTTGAATTACAGACTTATAATATATCTTGGATACATAATATTTCATTTACTATTCTTATTTATAAAAAAATTTCATGATACAAAATTAAAAGCATGCATTCTTTAGTATAATCCATGTAAATAATCTCTAAGTGGAATTGAAAACACCACCTTAGACATGAATACAAGTGCAAATTTTAGGTTTTCTTTACTCCTTTTAATGTCTTTTTTGGATTGATTTAGACAAGAAAAAATATAATTTTTCTTTTAAAAAGTAGTAACTAAACTTTTTTATCCCAAAATTGTAATGGTAGGATTAATTATACTTTAAAATCCTTTTGATATATATGTATGTGTGTGTGTGTGCATGCATATGCACGTATCTACGAATAAGGGTGGGAATTTTAGGCCAACTTAATCCTTAAATCAATAGTTGGAGCTAGGTAAGAATGTTGAAATGTGTGGAAGTGCATTGAAAAAAATCTATTTTTGTTATTTAGTTAGTAGCAAGTCATGTGAGTCTTACCCAAATAAAATATAACTTACCTAACCTAAAGACCAAAGCATATATGTCCCCACTTTATATTTATTATATGCCTCTTTACTTGTTAGTGGGCTCATGTCAAATTGGACTTTGTTATAGCCCTTAATCATATTTGATTAAATAACTCTTTTTATTTGCATTAGAATGACAAAGCCTTTCTTCACACTTTTTTGCTCATCAGCTTTCCCCCCATTCCCTTATTGATTCTGGAAATGTTGAAGCCACCATTGTGATTCTTCTCCCCTGTCTTCTAATATTTTTCTATTTCTCCTTATTATTACCATTATTGCTCTATGCTTAGCTATATCTTTGGAATTTGATCTCCTTAAAAGGGTTATATTTTAATAATCATTAACAATGATAGTAGAAGGTTTCATTTAACTAAACAGTGTTTGCTTAACAAGCTCATCCAAACATAGATTTAAAGATTTGTGTTACTCTTATCTTCTCCATGAGCTGAATCTAAAACTCAAGGTTTCATTATTAGTTGCTTTTTGTTTGGAATTTCTAGTTTATACATAACCATTGGTGTGAATTAATGGATTTTATTATCTTAAGTTCTTAATTATAAGTCTCTATTTTGGTGTTTTATTATGCATAAATGTATTGTTATGTATTGAATCCTTAAACTATAATTCATTATTGAATCCTAACGCCACCACGTATGATTCATTCCATTTTGCTTGTTGTTTTTCCATTTTTACTTTTGATTTTTCCCTAACTTCTAACCAACTAAGCCCATACATATCTATTTAAATGCAAAAGAATCATACTCCATCAGTTTAATGGTAGCAAGCAGTTATCTTGGATCATTTTTTTTCAACTCATTAAATGAACTCAGTCAGTTGGGTCAACCTTCTCTAATTAGTCCAAATTGACCAACATCTACCTTTATATGTAAAAATGTGTCCCTCATACTTAAATAAATATGGACATGAAATTCTAAACATAAATTGGAATGTTAATGTCAAGCTGAAAAATGATGAGTTAATTTCCTTCAAAAAAATAGATGGCATTTTTTAGCATTCAATTTTTATAAATGGGAATAGCAAATGGAATAACATGTATTCAAAATATACCTTAAGTATGTAATTCAAGATATGTGAAGTAGATGATAGTCAAAATAACATTGTTTTGATCTTTATTAATTTTTTTGGGCAAAAAACAACTAAGGTGGGCAAAGTATTAATGATTTGAAAGTACAAGTAGATAACTTGTAACTTTTGAAATCATAGATGGATAAAATGAAAAAGGGTGAAATCTAATGTGGGTAAAGTATAATTTTTCCTAATAATTAGGATTAAAAAATTAATATCATAGAAGAATAAATTATATTTTTAATTGAAATATTAATGAATTTCTTCTTAACTATAATTACATGTAGGTATGATAATTTTTATAGGAGATATTTCCTTTTTGATGTGACTCATTTATTTTAATTTCATGTATAATACTTTCAATTACTTGCATGTGTGATATAGGAAATTGTTTATTTTATCTTATAATTTTTACTTATTATATAATTTATATGTATAAACTGAATCTACTTTGAATTTTAGAATTTGCTTGTGCTTGGTATTCGAGATTGCAACTAGTAATTAATTATTTTCAAATCCTACTATCCACATTTTATTAATTTTTTGGATTGGCTTGGCTCAATAAGCTCATTGTCCTCGACTATTTATATTTTCAGTTTAATTTTCACTGTTAATAGTTTTAAGGATTAGATAATTTGTAAATATTACAATAAATTTTCAAAGAGGCTAGTGGCATACTTTAATCTTGAAGTGGAACAATATATTCTAATCATAAACTTTTATTGAAAAATAATTACATATTTATTTATAATGAAGTATATAAAATTTTATTAGATTATAATAAAGTACAACTTGCTAAAGAAAGTAATTATTTTAACAATAGACTAAAATTTCAATCAAAATTAAAATTCTCAACTCTAAAAAACTTATATTTATATAAAAATTAAAGATAATGACCTAAGCATATATTTCTTAAAATAAAATTTGTGAATATAATTAAGTTAAATGTATAAAAAGAAGTTTTAATTATTTTTATTTTTTATTCAATCATTTATTTATTTCTTTCTGACCCTTTGAACAGTAAAATGTATTTTAATGAAAAAATCATGTCATGCTGATGTATGGTTATAATTTTTAACATGGTATGATTATTTCATAGTGCTTTGTGTAAGTTTGAGTTAAATTTTTATATAATATGAATAATAAATGAAATGGGACTGAGGTTGATTTAAAATTAAATGGGTTGACACATTAATTTATTTAAAAATTTATATTAAAATTTTAAAAAAATTATTTCAAAATAATAATAATTAATTTATAATTGATTACATATAATAAAAAAATTTGTTAAAATAAAATAATAATTAAATTTTAATAAATTATTTAATAATAATTAAAAAATTTTAATGACATATAATAAAAAATTAAATTTTATAAACGAATTTATTATTGGAAAACATCACTAATTTTCTAAAATATTCTACCATGATCTGTGAAGCTCCTATGTCAAGCATTGTGTGTGTATGAAAGTTGTAGAGAGACGGAGCGGCAATAAATTATGAGGCTGGCGGCAACTAACCATCATGGTTAAACATTCCAGAGATAGTAAATGTGTGTGTGTGTGTGTAAATTATAGTGGGGAAATAGGTAGCTTGAAAGTAAATAGTGAGAGATAAAAGAAATATTGTGTGTTAGGATTGACCTAAATATAAGGTAGTTTTATTTGCGTAATTGGTCCACCACTTCTAATCTTTATTATATAAATTTTATTAGTTAACATTATTAAATTAATTAAATAAATGGATGCATCTTAACATATTTAATCAGCAATTCATCCGATATAATATTTTTATTATCGTTCGGATGTATATAAAATTCAGCTTGTTAACATGAATCTATATTCTTCTTATCGGAATACACCTTCAATTGGTAATTTTTTATTTAAAAATTCAAAGTAACCTTTTTACAAGGGCTAAACAACGTGGAATAGTTAAAAGAAAATTTAGCAACTAATTTAAAAAAATCAAAAAAATATG
This sequence comes from Sindora glabra, assembly GCA_020226215.1. Taxonomy (NCBI): domain Eukaryota; kingdom Viridiplantae; phylum Streptophyta; class Magnoliopsida; order Fabales; family Fabaceae; genus Sindora; species Sindora glabra. The sequence goes on along the minus strand of CM035232.1, from coordinate 68,775,588 downwards.
AGACTTATTAACCCAAATAATTAGTATATATTATTTTAGTCTATTTAAAAATTGAGAACTACTTGTCAGAGATGAGAGTATTAATCATCTTTGCAAGCTTTTCAAAATGATTTAAATTAGAAGGCTCTAATATTAAATATTGTTTTTAACTTTTTTAACAGATAAAGCTATTTCTATTTTTCTCTTATGCACAAATTGCAACAACAATTTTAACTTGCAATAATTTATTAAATCTTGACTTTGAAAGGTGAGATTAAAGAATACAAATATGTGATTAGAGATAAAATAGGTGATTAAATACCCATAACATGAGATTTTTAATCTCTATTCAAAACCTTTAACTCATCAATTGACCTTCTTTCCATTCCCATTATTACCTTCTAATGGATTTCTAGAATGCATCACTATGAAAAATTATTATGAGTTTTAGACTACTTCTATTATAATCACTCTTTCACTCTTTCTTTCTTTGATGAGATAAATAATGTCTATGTACTAATGGGATAGTTAAAAAATCTGAATTACCAGAGGTAGGGAACCTTTTTAAAATAATCGGGTTGAGTTATGGATCCTACCTATTATAAGATCCCTATCCAACAATTTTACATTTGGACCATAATATCACATAGGACTCATCACAAATAGTCACTTTATTTAAAGACCATATAACTAAAATATAATATTAATTGTCATTTATAAATTAAAGATAAGCCTACATTAAAATTTCTAATAATTTCCTACTTGAGTTCATTTTAATTTATAAATGATAACCACTTTAAAAGCATTAATATTGTAAAATGATATTATTTCATCCATAAGTCTCATTGAGATCATAAGCATCCAAGAACACTAAATATTATATTTAAAGGGATATTATATTAAATATATTAAATGACTACACCTCCCTAATCAAATGGATATAATGTACATAATAGGATTTACATTACCTTGATGTGACTTAATATAAATCCTTACATAGTCCTAGCAACCACCTAAGTTGCTTAATAAAAATTAATATTGTTAACATATTAATGAGATAAGGTCTAAATATCTCTATTTATAGTAATGAGATACGATCTAAATGTCTTTACTCATATGCCATAATTAAAATATGCATAACATATGGCAGCATTACGAATATCTTATTATAACTATCTAGTTTAAGCATATCACAAGATATTAATAAGCTCACACCATTAAGACTTCTACTAACCTAAGACACTAGAAAAGCTTAGGAAAATTCACATTATTCACATGTTTATACTTTATATTTACCCTTAAGTCTTTGGTTAGTAGATTTACGAACATACGATCTATGGAAAATAATTAATACAATTACATATTTTCTCTCTTATGAATATGTACTTCAATTTGAAATCAATTTGAAATCCTTTACACAGGCAACTTTGTCACTATTAAGAGAATTTTATGGTTATTGTTGCGACATAAATTTGATTAACACTAGAAAACTCTCAACATGTTGATAAGGAAATATGCAACATGCCCCACCTTTTAATGGAGGTTAATTAACTACACAATAATTCAACAACATGGCTTCTCCTAACACATGATTAATCACAAATTTACAATTACCTAGATAATTTATAAAACAAGTTTAAGTAAATTATATGCACAAGATTTCCCAATTTTTTGTAAAGTAGTGTATAATCATTTATATCACATGGATATAAAATTGCTTGTAGTCCAAAAAAAATTAACTTGAATCAATAACAAGCTATCTACAATTGATATATATAGGGCAATCCTTATCACTTAGAGAATACTTAAGCTTGATAAACTTAATCCTTCTAAATTAACTAACATAAAAACACACTGACGTATTGGACTCTTTTGGTATAAAAAATAAGACAAGTCAAATACTCTTGAGACTTATGTGTTATAGGCCCACCACACTTTACTACAAGCCTTTAATTAGGTTTAATATAATTACTTTATCTTAACCAACATGTCTATATAATGACTAACTTAATAAAATATCATGTCATATAAATTAATAGTCACTAAAATGCCTGAACTTATTAACTAATCTACTTTGCTCTCCTAATATTTGAGAGAAATTATAATTTCATCAAAATAAGATACATTTATATAAACAAACATTTCTAATTTTCTCTCTTAGAAACTATCTGACTTATCAAGTCACAAATTGGGAAGGCTACTTTCTTCTCCAACCAACACAACTCCTACTAAAATAAGTTATTTTAAGCCATAAATAAGTTTTAAAATGTTAACAGAATAGAATCCTTTACTAGCCACACTTTTCACCTAAAAGTAGTTATCAACTACTAACTAACTTGATCTTGAACCCATACTCTTACATGAGCATCCCAATTAAACTCAAAATCATATTTATTCGTCTGACTCCCATCTTTTACAAAAATTTGATAGTCTCCCATTATCTTAAAACATCTTTAAATGGATCAATCTTCTTAAGTCTTAAAGATAGTTTAGGGTTATATTTAAAATTTAGATTTTGTAAAATCCTAAAAGAACCCTATTAAAAATATGTACCCTAATAAACACTTCAAAATTAAGTTTTATTTGCTAAGACTTGACAACTAGTCAAAGCAAATTTTCACTATTAAAATTCTTTAAAATATAATGTTTTTTTGGTACACTATAAAAACACAAAGTAAAATCACATCTTTAGTTTCAAAGTACTTTTATAGTGTTAACAAAATTTGATAGAAAACATTTAACCATATCAAGTCAAAAAAATCATATTTTATCAAATTAAACTAAAATAATTAATAAAGTTTATAATAGATCTCCACAACCCTTCAACCTCATTATTGGCTATCATCTTAATTGATGACCCTTTCTCGTTTATTTGAATTTCATAGATTTTCTTTATCTGAACATAAATGGGTCAAACATTTACTAATTTAAGAATGTTCCATTTGATGATCCGATCCAAAATGACCACCAAATTGACTCAATTCAAATGAAAATACTTTTTACATTTCAATTTTCCCTCACACTCAAATTTGAACTAACAATGAGTTGTACACTTAAAATCGCCAAATACATTATCTAGAATTAGGCCTTATCTATCATAACTTGTCTTATCCAGCGTTTCAAAATCTTATTACATAGACATTAAATTTTGGAAATATTAAAATCATCTAACACATGCAAAAAACTTTAATCATGCAAAAAACTTTCTTCACAAAATCATATTATGCAATCATAGTCAATATCATATTATAAAGACTAACATTAAAGGACATTTGAGTTATTATAACATAATATAAAAGTTAAACATCATACCCTTAAAATCCAAGATCAAAGGATATTTAAAATCTTAGGAATACAATATTAAATTGTACGCCTATATTATAGCTAATTTACTATATTAATAATATAATACTGAAATATGTTTAATATTACCAATATATCCTCCCTCTTAACCAAATCAAAACAAATTTTTCCTTTTAAAAATTTTATATAGAATTTTATAATAGCTCAAATAATTTTTATTTTTAAAAATTCCAAAAAGCCCTATAATTCTTGCGTTTGATAATAGAGGTCGATAATGTGATCATCACTGTAAAAAATAGCCTATACAATGGTGCCTGGACCCACATGCCATCAATGTGCGTTGGCATTGTACACACCTACTATTTGCCTTCTTTTCTACCCATTTGGTCTATAAGCGGGTTGAGATATCCAATTTATGACCTGATTTCAACTTGAAATCATTTTACACAATTTAATATAATTTTTCACACTAAAATTATCCAGAATCATTTCTAGTTCAAATCTCCAACTAATCTTATTTATATTTTTCTAGGAAATCACACAAAATTAGGGTTTAATTTTTTAAAATTTTTTGAGAAAACTAGCTCACCATTATGGGATGTCTTATTGCTATTTTGTTCCTCTAATTACTTAAATTTTTTGCACAATCTATTTTACAACTAACCTAAATAAAAATTAAACAACCAATGCCCTTAAATTCAAAATGGAATTTTTGAAAAAATTCAATATCTTGTGCCAATAGTTTTGGGCATTCACCTATATTTTTTTTAGTATTTGAGTTTAAAAACTACTCACATTATCCATAATTAATGTTTTTCTAACTCACCCATTTTCAATTTTATGCAAAAACACATAAGGAAAATAGGTTTTAAAAATTTTTTAGAATTAAAAACCAAGTGCTCGAAAACTTTAGCAGTTTTGTTGGCTCAATTTCTTGCCTTTAAATAATCTTTTAGTCACATATTAATATTTGTAAAATAGATAATAGGATTATTCACTAAGTTATTTCTTAACTTAATCAAAACATGATTGAAAAAATTGAATTCCAACAACCTCAATCATGTAATCTTATACAGGAAATAAAGCACACATAAATGGTAGATTTGATAACAGCCTATATGAGCATATTGATGCAAATACAAACAATATTTATGGGCATACATGAAGAAATTTTGATGCACACACTCTATAACAACAAATCAGTAGAATCAATAATTTATGGCAATCAATATAAACAACAACTTATGGCATATATATTCAAAAGTAATAGTAATCCTATATCAACATGCACAATTGGTAGAATTGGGAAACTAAAATTCACAACCATATAGGTATAATATATTTATGCATATTTGTGTATAGGGTAGAAACAATTAAATGCATCTCATACTTATTTATACTACAAAACATTCACCTAGATATGCATGAGATAAAATTGTAGAGGAGAAACCAACACCTTTTTATATGAAACTTGCATAAAAAATTACACAATACTTAACCATAATTAAAAGGCAAATTAATTTCTAATACCAATTTTAAGAACAATTTTAATTTATAATAATTTACCTAACCTTGGCTTTGAATTATAGCATGAAAAAGGTGAGATTAGAAACACAAATATGTGATTAGTGATGAGATAAGTGATCAAATACTTGTAACATGAGAACCTTAATCTTTACTTAGTACCTTTAACTCATCAATTGACTTCCTCTCCATTCCCAATATCATCTCCTAATAGATTCCTAAAGAACATCACCATGAAAAATTGTTATAAGATTTAGACTATCTCTATTGTAACTACCTTTTCACTCTTTCTTTGATGAGATAAATAATACATGGGCATTAATGAAACAATCAGATAGAATGAGTTACTAGATGTAGGAGTTTAAAAAGCTATATTTTTCATATAAAGTTAGGCTTTAAGTGTTATAATTTTTATTGATAAAGTTACAAAATTTTCAAACTTAATCACATAAATTTTGTATAAAATACTTATAAATTATAACTTATATAAGAACTAAATAAAAATCACTTTCCTATAAAATATTGTAAAATTTTCATTAAAAACTAATTATTAATTCATCAAAAAATTAAATAATAGTCAATTATGTGTTTGAAGATATTTGTTTAAAAGATCTATAAATTTATTTAATATTAAAAAAATACACTTATAATTGAAATAACACTGCCATAGCATAAAGTCATTTTATTAGCTAGATTTTTAAGCCTATGTAGTGCACTTATATATAAAAAAACTATGTGTGTATATTTTAATAAATAAAATTTTTAATAATTTTAAGTAAAAAATAATTAATATAAATTTAAATTCTAATTAAACTACATATATAAAATATTTTAATTTCCCTTACAAATTTAAGGGTTAAACTTTAATATATAAATTGAAGTTATAATCAAATTCTAAAATCAAATTAAATCATAATATTATAAGTTATAATCCTGTAAAGGTAAAAATAATAAAAAAAATAATCAAAATAATTAATTTTTTATAACATTAATGATTTGCTTCATTATTTTTAATTGAATGTTTTCAATAATTTAAAATTTTAAAATATTTACTTAAATACCAATGGCATACACTGACAAAAAAATTATTCAAATAAATGGGAACACAATAATTATGAATATTCTTACATTAAGTGACTGAGTGAAATTAAATTTAAATAAGATACTTTGTATGATTTAGAAGAAAAAATGAATAAAATATATAATATAATTAAAACATTTTATTTAAATAAAATACTTTCTTACAAAATAATTTAAAATATAAACCGTTAGGAAAGGAGTAGAAGGTTAAGGAATATACACACATAACTCAAGAGGACAATGTTTAATCAACTCTTAAAAATATATTATTCAAATAATTTTAGAAAATTACACAAATCAAAATGTAAAATTATGGGAATAATGAAAAAATATTTACAAAATTTATTGCCGTTGATAATTATTACTGAAAATTGAGTACTCCTCATTTGTAAGACTGAGGATATATAAATAAGAAATTTTATGTGAATAGAAAGCAAAATTTTAATTAATATATTTAATTAAATATAATTAAAAATAAAGATTATTTATGAAAATAGGAATGAAATACAATAAAAATATAAAAATAATAGTTAAATAACCCTTTGATATAATAGAAGTAAAAGCAAGGGTCAAAAAAGAGGGAAAAAATAAGTAAAAGATTGGTAGGGTAAGAAGCTGCTACGAATCTTGAGAGAAACTAAAGTTCTATTTTAATAGTGAGATAGTTAATGTATTATATAAGTGAAAAACATGATGAATAAATAAAAATATATAATAAAATAAATAAAAATTAATGTGTGAATTATAAAATAATATAAATTTTAAATTAATAAAAAATAAAAAGCACGGAAGAAAGCATATTCATGCAAATTTGCGAGAAGAAAAAAACCAAATTAAAAAATAAACTTAAAAAAAGAAGTAAATTTGGTTAAGGGAGAAAAGAAAATAATAATATTTGAAGTGTAAATATAAAAGTAACACGTGGCAGAACACCTTGACAATGACATGTGTGCTGAAAAGCGCCGGTGATCGATCACCTACGACATGATGATGAAGACGATGACGACCATTATACAGCCGCCTCCTTCTAGAAAGAAGACTGACTATATTGCCTTGGCCGCGTCCTTCTAGAAATAAGACAAGACTAAATGGTATCGTGGTCCAGACTTGTCGCATAATCCAAAACAAGTGATGCAATAACCAGTGTTTTTACGACTCCACTTGTGTAATTTTTAGCATGAAGGGGCTTTTGAGATTAATCCAAGATTTTATATGTAAACATCGATATATATTTTAAGTGAATCATTATAAAAATAAAAATATAAAAAAAATTTATATGCTCAATTATATCACTTTTTTTACTTTTAATTAATAAAAATTATATAATTATAACTTTAATATTTTAAAAATTATAAAATAAAATTTTAATATATGCAGATTTATAAATTTGGCATTTAAAGTGTAAAAATTAATAACTATACTTTTTTCCGGCGAAAATAATGATTGAAATATACATAAGAAGAAGTTTATGTTTCACCTTTTTTTTATTTTTTTATTTTTTGAGATTTCTTTGATACCAAAAACTTGCCATAAGAGCTCATACTCACAGTTGTGGTTAATTGTGCTGTTGACACATGAAATGGAAACTTGTTTGTATCAATAGCCAAAACAAGTTAAAAGAGGATCCTCCTCCCTCCGGTAAGTAAATAGATAATTTTGTCCTCAACTGATCAAGGAAAAAAATGGATTTGAAAGAGGAAGTTTGAAAAAAAGACCATTTTTTAAGAAAATATTATCCTTGACCGCAAACAGTGGGAGAAAGATGGTGAAAGAAAACATTTTAGTTAGAAAATAATGGTTTTTTCCATACCCAAATTCAAAGTTTGACCATGTATACCCATACTAATACACAAATAATACTAAAATATTTCGACATTAAATGATAACTTAACAATAAAAAGGAAGGAAGGATAAAGCTTTTCTTATAATTGGTAGTTTAAAATATCAAATTTATATATTTAACCCCCTCTAAGAATAAGTGAATCTTTAAGGCTTATGACCTAGGAAGTCCAAATACAAAGTAAACAAAGAATTTTAAACAAAGGCCCAATTTTAACTTCACGACATTTAATTAAAAAATGGCAACTAACATAAAAAAAAAATTCAAATTATTTACTGCGTACTTATGCAACCTTGATTTCATTGTAGATAGGTTTCATTTTACTTCATCATTTTTAAGCCACAAATAAATGGATTTAATATATATATATATATATATATATATATATATATATAGGAAAATTTTTAGAAAATTATTATTGGTCAATTATTCTATCTTGCTTTTATATTTCACTCTTTTATTTTATTTCTTATTTTCTTATTAGATATGGAATACTATATATTTTTGCAGCCTTTAAAAAAGTATAGAAATATTTTCAACTTGTAAGTATGTATGTTTTATAAATGAGTTATCGAATTTACATATTTTATTCACAATTCTTCACATACTTATATATACATATATGTATAGTTTAAGTAAAATTAATATCACTTATTTAAAAAATAGAAAAAATATAAAATATTCCCAACAACTTTGAAATGGTTACATTTTATCCTATTAACTTTGAAAACTTGCAATTCGAATCCTTTAATTATATAAAACATGTAATTAGCACCCATTATGTACTTAATTAATCATTTTACTAAATTAGATATTTTTTCAATAAATTTTTAAACAAGAATTACAATATTATTGTATGTTGATTTTATTACATCATTTATTGCACATGATTTCTATATTATATAATTAATAAAAATTAAATTAAGTATATAGAATTTTAATTAAATATTAGAAAATAAGTTACAAAATTAAGTAAAAAAATGACATAATAAAATAACATAAAATTATATTGTGATTCTTGTTGAAAAAGTTAATAGAAAATTACATAATTCAATAAAATAGTTAACTAAGTGAATAACAAGTGTTAATTGTAAATTTTTATAATTTAAGGATTTTAATTTATAACTTTTCAAAGTTAATGGATCCTAAAATTAAATGAAATATTTTACATTTTTCTATAAAAAATATGACACTAGTTTTCAAATGGTGTTAATCCATAAAAATGTAAGTAGCATTTTTTTTAAAATTCAAAATTTGATGGAAAGTGTTTCCTTAATTGAGGATTTGATACCATATTAAACTCATTAAAATAGAAAAGTGTGTTGTCTTATCCTTAATTTTTGCAATTTCATTTTTTATTTTGTAATCCCCAATTGACATGGTCCATGGGTATGAAATTCATCAATCTTTACATTAAATTAACATTAGCTTTTTGGAAAATTCAAACTATTGTTTTTTATTTTATGACTTTTTATCTTTTTTTTAAATCATTTAACTCTAAAATTTAATTTTGACCTTTGGAAATATTTTGTAATTAAGAAATATTCTATATACTCTATATTTCCCCATAGGGGTGGCAATTAGTTGTATATGGCCGACTAGCAAGACTACAACAAATTAACCTAATCAAATTGGAAGGGTAAAATATAGGCCATAATTGATCAATTGAATAGCCTAAACTAACACAAATCAAACATGTTGATTTTAGTCGATCCTAAGTAGTTTTAGACAAAATTTGAGGGCAATTTTAGTCCTTCTCATTTTCAATGCCAAGAAGTAAAATTTTGCTTCTCACTACAGGCTTCTACTACAATTCACCTTAAAAATCTAAAAAAACCACAAAGAATTTAGGAAACAATTAATTATCAATAATGCTAAAAAAAGTGAAAAAATAGGACCTACAAATTAAAATCAAATTCTTTCACTAACTCAACAAGGAAATACTCAAATAAAAAATGCCTAGACAAACAAAAAGCAAACTTTGCATGAAATTTAGATCATGGCAATAATGTAAATTTTCAAAATGCCAAATATACAAGGGAACTAGAAAATAGAGATTGCAATTACTAATTCATCAATTTATTATTGAAGAGAACACTAAAACTTAGTTTATAAGGAAAAAGCTTCCAATCGAGTGTTCCTTCCCCTTAACAACAGCTAATAAGGAATAGATTTGAAGAGTCAAGTTAGTACAGTGACATAAATGATGGTGAAGCAAGCATTAGAGCTTCCCTAGGTCATGTTCCTAATAATAAAAATTAGAGGAAATGAGGCTTTTACCTCAACTTTAATGGTACATTAAAGGAGGAAATAAAGTCAATAGACACCTTTAATTGAAACAGCATCATTTTAGTGTTGTTTTTTTTTTCTTTTTGTGTCTATTCAATAAAATTTGAATTTGTTTGATAAGATCATATGCCATTCGCAATCAATTACACACTTAATTTTTCTCTATTTTTATTTGCTTCTGCCTAATTCTTATATATCATTCGGCCTTGATTAACATTTTGCAAATCAGGTTGATCAAGTTGAAGTAAGTTGACAAACTCGACACAAAATTTCAACCCCCATTTCTATATAATACTTTCATTTGATGTTATTTCATTAGTGAATTTAGACCTATAAATAATATAATAATAAATATGTCAAAATGTGTAAAATTTAAAAATGTAATTAAAATTACTATTCATACAACAATTTAATGTAAAATGGTTTAATTGCAAGGCTTATTGAAGTAATTTTTAATGTACTTAATATAGGCTTCAACTTCTATGTAGAATAAGTCTACAACTCATGTTTTTTTAGGCCACAATGCTTACTACATAGCTTACAATACTTATTCATCCTTTTGAGAGGCTTTTTATATAGCATAAACTAATTAGATCATATATCAATTATTCAACATTCATGCCAAAAAAATTTCATAAAAGTATTCTCCATCAATATGCACATATATTAAAATATTTTAAAATTGAAATCACTAAAAAATTAAAAATTATACTAGAAGTTGAATAAGAGGAAATGATTTTCAAATGCTAACAATATAGTCTTTTTGAGTTAGGTGGTTTAATATTCTACCTAATTTGTATTGGTTTTTTTTATTAGAATTATCTATAAGTTAAGTGATTTAACTCTTAGCCCAACCTAAATTAATAACTTTTTAAAAAATATTCGAATGTTTTCCTAATTATAAGGAAGTTTATTTGAGTACTAATTACTAGAATTTTGTTTCTTCAAAAAAGATACCACTATGTAGACGTTGCACTCAAGTTTAACATCTCTAGTCACTCCTTAAATTTTTTTTCTTTATATATTGAGCAAATTTTAATTAATATTGTTACTTACTTCAAGTAAAATTACTAAAAATTGTAAAAATAGATTTTTTTATAGCAAATAATTTAACTTTGAAACATTTAAATTAGAAAAAAATATTATATAAGTAATAACTAAAGGCCTTTTAAAATAAAATTTTAAATATTTATTATTTTTTTAATAGTTTGAAGTAAGATGTAATTTACAAAAAATCTTTTTGTATGGTTATCTTATATCAAAATTAAGTGTTCTCTTTATATAACTTTTATATTACTTTTTCCCACTTAATTTAAAACTATTTTTTTTTGTACAAGGGAATTTTTAATAGGGAAGGAGTGTTGAGGGGGGGAATAGAACTTCCCCCCTAGATGCCACACAACCTTAGCAAGCTTAGGGAGGGCTAGTTGAGCTAGCACTCAATGGCAAAATTATTTTATTTTTTATTACTTCATTATGCATTATTGCACCTAACAATTGCATTTTTTGAAGGGACGTACACAAGTACTTAGGCTATTTAATTTGTCCAATATTGAAACTTTTTTTCATTTATTTTGATATTAAGTACCATTTGAAGACTTAAAAATTTGGTATCAATTAAAATGATTGAAAAATTATTATTACAAATCATAATATACTAAGATTTAGAAAGTCATATGCAAGATGTACACAAATTGAAAGAAGCACAAAAAATGCATGTAAACATTTTCAAGCAATTTTTTATTATAATTTTCAATGATTTTGATTGTTTGCTTTGAAAAATTATTTTTTTAGTAACTAATAAATTTTATGGCATTATAAATATAATTTTTAAAACTTTATTATTTTTTAATAATATAAAAGTTACAAGCTGAAAGTCAAAATTCACCAACAATAGGTGATAATGAGTAATTATTAATTTAAAAGTGTAAATAAAATTGCAATGTATATGGTTTAAATTACATCTTAACCCCTTTATATATAAATAAATGTATAATTTTTATATTTTATAGAATTAAACAAAAAACATAAATATAGTAAATCAAATATATACATAAATATCTTTCTTGTACTATATTATTAGTTATTCTTTTCTTATTTTCATTTGTACAAAAAATTATCAATACTGCTCATCATTTTACTTTTTAAGTTAAATTAAAATATTTTTATTTTAAAATGTGTTTTTATTTAATATCTATTTACTATATAAACTAAATTAATAATTTATTCTATAGTTTAACCTAGGTATTATCATAAGTTGACCAATTTATATTTTTATTTGGAAACCCAATGCAAAATCTTAGAAAAACTATTAAAAATATACAAATAGGCCCTTTCATTAGCCCATTATATATGTGGCCATTTTTGTAAAAATACAAAGAATAGAGAGGAGAAAATACATAAACAATTTTCACCTCTCTAGAAAGTTGTTAATCATTTTATCTCAGTTCTTTATTTTTTTTCCCCTTCTTATATCTACTGGCTATTACAATATTGCAAGTTCAAGATATCTATACCCACACTATTTCAATTTGATTGCTCTCCATTTGCATTTAAGGATACCAATAGAAATGTTTCTCTCACCTTTAATTCACAATACAAAGAGCCCTTATGAGTTTTGATTGGTAAACTTCTACTTTTATCACAAGTTTGCCTCTATATTATTTTTCCAATCTCAAGAGGTTGTTCCCTTGAGAGTGCTTCTCGGTGAGTTTTTTTATTGATCTTTTTGTTTTCATCCAAAAAAGCAGCCTTAAAATTGGTGGGAACCGGATGATTGTGAAAAGGAGAGTTCTTTCATATCCAAAGTAAAAGTTAGGATATGGATACCTTGACTGATCAACTAATTAATACATGATATATGACATATATAAACAATTAAATAAATTAAATCATGGCACACAAATAAAAAATAACCAGTCAACAAGTTTATTTATTTTTTTATTTTACCTCCAATTATCAAGAAATTATATTTTTTCCCCTTCCTTAAATTTTTCATACTTTATTAATTAGTTTAAATAATTTTATTTTAATTCTATATACATCCAATCACGAAAATTCAATTCTAACTTCTATTATTTTTATTTGATCTTAATAATATTTAAATATTTAAGTGATAATAATATACCGAATAAATCTTTCAAATAATAAAATAAAATATTAATTATTTAAAGATAAAATAAATTAAGTATGTTGTTATATAGATTAAATTAAAAAAATTGAAAAATAAATTTTTTAAATTAACTATGTTATTTAGTAAAGTTGAAAATAATATATTTCATAAGTACGTCGATTTCTTTTCTTATTATATGAGGGTGATATATAAGGGAGATACACATAATTTTTCATAAAATTTATTATAGATAAAAAATACTAAATTTAATTATTTATAAAAATAATGATTTATCTCTTTAATATAATTTTAGTCTAAAAGAATATAAAAATAAAATTTTATTGCAATAAAAATAATATATTTATTTATCATTGGAGGGAAAATGATTAAAAGAAAAGAAATCTAAATTTTGTACATTTTCATCTCTTAATTTTCTTTAATTGGTGAATCTCAATTGTATGATTGATTTTGTTATTGCAGGCATGCTGAAAACGATATGATTACATGATTCTTATTCTCTTCCATTCAAAAAATTATATTTAAATTTATTTATTTTAACAATAAATGATTATTAATTAATTGTAACATATGTAAATTAATTTTATATTAAGCATGATTTTTAGTATATTAGGTTTTCTTAAGAAATTCTTGAGATAAAAATATTTAATAATATAAAATTATAATTATACAATAAATTCTTTTTTATAATTTATTTTTAATTATAATTTTTTATAATTTTTTTGCAATGATTAACTTTATAAGAAATCATTGCTACTTTTTTTTTAAGTTTATTAAACTATAATGAATTTTTATAGTTTAATAAATTTTAAAAAAGTAGCACTAATCACTTACCTTAAATTATCGAATTTGGAAATGAATTTAAGAGAAAGAAAATGAAACATGAAAATTTTTATTTTTTTAAATATAAGGAATTTATAAATTAATATCTAATGATTATCTTAAATTGTGTGATTTTTTGAATGATCTAAAAGATTAAATTTGTTTTAATAATAATTTATAAATTTTTTAGATCTATGTATGAGTGAAAGATAACTAAAAGAAAACAATTAAAATGATGCTTTTAAAATATAAAAAGTTAGATTTTTTTTACTTTTTTTATATTTTAAATAAATTACGTATTTTTTTAGTACTAACTTTTTTCATTAACTAATCAAAAGCATCTCAATTTTATACAAAATAATCTCAAACGATATGAATAATAAAAATCAAATATAATATGTCAATAGGATTAGAAATTAATATTTACAAATGAATTGATTTTGTAATATTATCATATATTTAATATATAATAATAGCGGGAATTAAATTCTTGCATGTAACTTAATATAAATAACTTATTTAAATAATTAACTCTACATTAAATTTAGAATTGTATAAAAAATTAAGGTTACAAATATAAATATTATATTATAAACATTTTACTTATTTGATAAGTTTCTCACCATTTCATCTTAACTATTTATTTTGACATCATCAAAATCATATGATTATTATGTTATCATGAAGTCAAGGTATCAATATCCAAACTTTTACTTTGGATATCATAAAATTGTCCTTGAGAAAAATAATAAACTTCAAAGAAAATGCAACATTTGGTACACCAATAATTCTAGAAGATGGTTGCAATTTGCAATGGCAGTATTTGAGGTGCCTTGGTGTCTAGAATCCTTTTGTCTTGAACCTACACTTGAATCAACATCCTCTTCAACTTGAAACTCATCATTCTCATTTGATAGTCGGGCTTGCAACTCACTGGATATTAATTTTGCAATCGTCCTATCGATGTGGTAGTTAGTATTAAAACGTTAGCAGGTGACACCAAAACTAAATTATAATAAATTTAAAGGGAGGGACTTTGGTGTATCAGGCGGATGGTACATCAATCTATTTTAAAGACTCAAATTTTTTGAGTTGTATAATATTGTATAGATTAAATACAATTTAATAATTTTTAAGTAATAGTGTACCATACATTTAATACGTGTTAGTCTTTTCCGAATTTAAATTCAAATGAAAGAAACAAGATATTATCTTCTATATTTACTCCAGGTTTCTATTATAGTGATATTATATGTCATATGTGTTACATAGTATGTTTTGGTACTTTAGCCAAATATAATTGTTTAAATTTTTTATTTACACGAGGATTTAATCTGGCGATTTTTAATGTCAAAATATTATTAGTAAATAAAAAGGATATATATAATTTAAAAAATTTATCTATATTAATATATTTCAATAAATTTTAATAATATAATAATACATTAATAAATATCGTTGTAAGACTGATTCGTACATTTAATAAACCAAACTTAAATTTAAACTAGTTACAATCCTATGCTAGGTGAAAAAGTTTATAATATTATATTAATGCTAAAAATTTAGTGCTACTTTTATATAAATATTATTTAATATATTATCTTTTTCAACTAACCAATTTAATTTCTTAAAAAATAGTTAATGTCTTGCTTAAAAATATATGATTTTCTATTATATCACATTTCTCAGTTAAAAAAATAATATAATTTATAATATTTATAAAAGAGTAAAAATTATAAAATAAAATCAACAATTTTACACATATAAATCTCATACCACCTATGCAAATAATTGAAAGTATTATACATGAAATTAAAATTAAATGAATCACATTAGATAGAAAATATCTTCTATGAACAACTTACCAACATACATACATACATATACATATAGGAGGATTAATGCACTTTTTTTTACTATACTCTGTGGTACTCTTTTTAAGTACAAATACACAGTTAAATGAATAATTAGATATTTTTTATATAAAATATTTAAAAATAATTACATATATTTTTTTATAATATATAATTGTATTAATAAAAATAAATTTATATAATTAAGTTGAGTATGCTCGACCCAATTCCTGTAATTGTGACCTCATTCTTAGCTGAATATTAATTGAAGCATGAGAAAAAGATATATTTAGTATTTAGGTCATTAAAAAAAGAAAAGATATTTCAACCTTTATATTTTTTTTAAGCCAAATCATTTGATTCATGAACATATCTATATTTAAACATAAGTGTAACATTTGCTTTTGAGACTTTGGGTCCAATTCTTTTAATTGAAAATTATTTTTTACAAGAGTATAGTTATAAAAAATTAAAATGTATGGTAAAAAATGTTTCATTTGTTTAATATTAAATATAAAGAATATAATAAAAAATAACATTTTTTAGCTTAGGATTTACTAGAACACTTCTTGTTACTTTTGTGTTTGATGGTTTATGTAAATTGATGATAGAGATTTTAGCTCTCTTAATAACTATTATTCAATTTGTCTTTGAATTTCTATTAAGTGTTATATTGAATGTTCTATGTGTTTAATATTAAATGTGGAGACACAATGGAGAATAACATCCTTTATTTTAAAAAAGAATATGTACTTTAATATTTTATAATTATATTTCTATAAAAATATTTTTTGTTAAAAGAAAGAGACCTAAAATTTTAAAAGATGCAACTAGACTTTGGTCCAAAAAATATAAAACTCAAACTCTTTTTTGTGATCCAAATATTAAATAATTTTTTTCTCATATTTCAATTAATATGGGATAGGGTTGAAGTCATAATTATATGAATTGAATCAATCAAACTTGATTTGATTATATAAATTTTTTTCATTAATATATAGTTACATATTACAAAAAATTATTATATCTAATTATTTTTAACAAAAAAATACTAAATTTGATATTACTGAATATTTTATATATTTAATTATCCTATTATCTATTGAAATTTGTATTTTTACTCAAAAAGAGTACCATAGACGCATAATAATTCAAATATAGCAACAAGGAATAGAAATATTTCCATTGTGATATAAAACATTTCGATTTTATTCATTAATAAATTTTTATCTGTAAAAAGGACATTAAAATCTTCTAAACCAAACCAATATAAATTTCATTAACATAGTACAAAAACAAAATAGCTAAGAGTAATATACGTACTTATCAAATTAATAAACTAGTTATGAGTGTTAGCTGTTACATTTCCATTTTTAACTTCTGGATTATATATTTTCACCACCATAATTACATTTCCAATTGAACTCCTCATTGGATAAGTTTTCAAACTAATGAAAATAGCTTTTACTTCCTAACAAACTCAGCAAAAAGATAGAAATTAAAATTCTAAATTATTCCTGCATATCAAATTTGCAAAATAATCTAGCAAGGCTCCAGGACATTTGAGAGAGGTACCAAATATTTGTGACTATCAAATATACAGAGAAAGATAGAAGCTACATAGAAATTTGCATTAGAGGTGGCAAATTGATGTATTAGGATGGATATGGATTGGGTCAAAAGTAGATGAATTATTATTGATCCATTTATTTATTTATAATTCAATGTAAAATTTTAAATGGGTTATAGATGACTCATGACCCTTAGATATATGGTTAACCTAACTCATCCATTTATCCATCAAATTATTATTATTTTATATTTTATCATTTTTATTGATATTATTTTTCAACATTATTTTATATTTATTGGTATTATTATGCTATCAAAATTTTTATTCTTTATTTTTATTTATTTTTTAAAATTATCATTTTTATCTCATTTTCTTAATATTAATTTTTAAAAATTATTTTAATATAAAAAATACTGCTTAATCTAAATTCCAAGAAAAACAACAACTACAAAAACTTCACTATTAGTCCCAGAAAACTGTTGTTCCAAACTACCAACAGATGAGATATATATGTATGCAATTAAGACCTGATCGCAACAAGGACTCAGAAAACCTCAACAGTGATATAAAAAATTAAGAGAGTATTTTTTATATATTTTTATTTTTATTTCAAAAAGTTGTATTTGCTCATTAATGGATTTTGGATTTAATGGAAACAAAGAATAAATAGTGTTCAATCAAACAAATAAGGAAAAGTTTTATTTAATTACAAAAATGTTATCAAAAAATTAAAAAATTATTTTTATTACACATTTAGAATTATAATTTTTAAAAATAAATTATAAAAATAATTTGTTAAAAAATTATGATACCAATGATATAATATGATAATAAAGGAAAATAATATTCTCTCCAAAACGGAGGATACTACTTTTCACTATACTCATTGTCTTTAATATTGAATAAATAGTATTTTTTATTATTTTAATATTTTTAAAACTTATTTAATTTAAAATAAACATTACAATAAAATTAAAAAAATTTAAAATTATGAATTATTTGTATTCTTTTACAATAATAAATTGTAGTTTTAAAATTACATATATATCAATAATCATATTTCAATTTGTAAAGTATCATCTAAAAAATAAAAACTAACTTTGTTGGTGTGTTAATATTTACAAAGTATAGCCATGAATCTAACATATAATTATACGGTATATTACATATGACACGTAATATTATAAGATTTTTTATTTGAAAATTAAAAAAGGTAATTTTATAATTATTTTTAAGTTTTAAAAGTAAAAATAATAAATTATTATAGATTTTGATATAAAAGACTGGACTTGATTTTACTTTTTTATGAAAGAAATTGATATTATCATGTATATAATAATATTATAATATTTTATTTCTAATAATTAATTTTAAATATATTTAAATTATATAAAATTTTTAGAGATATTTTATTATAATATTTTTTTATTTTATAATATTAGTTTATACAGTATACAAATCTATCTCTTATAAGGATAAATAGATAAATGGTTATTCATGAATTAACCCAATATAACCCTTATTTTAATGGGTCAATAATGACTCAACCCATATTTACACTAAAGTTAAAATAGATGGATATGAATGGATCGAAATAAGAATAGATATGAATGGATAAATGAATATGAATCAAGATTGTCAGGTTTCTCGCATATTCACAAATAAAGTAACAAATATCAATTAAATTCATTAAAAAAGTTGAACAAAAATATTTAGATATACCTCAAGCACAACTACAATATACGTTGGTCCCTACAACTAAACAAAGAGAGTGTTTCTTTAATAAAATATTTCATAAATTATGACAAAAAAAAAAATCTTTGCAACAATATTTTATATATATATGCAGCGAAATAATGATCATTTGAAAAGTGTCTGGGATTACTATACATAAAAGTTTACAAGCCAATGTCTCCTTGGAATAAATCCTTTAAACCAAAAACAAAAAAATATACAAACATAGATCACAAGTTACATTTTTTAAGAAAACTGTTGGAATTATTATATGGATAATCGGGAGTTGATAAATAGTAAACATCAACTCACTAATATAAAAAAATTGAAATAATAATATAGGATAGTTGCAATAACATTTGACTTAACATATGTACTTACAAGCTTGAACAGATATATTTCCACACCATACTAGAATGAATTTTAATCAACTTCCCAAACATCTAATGAAAAACATGTATCAACCAATATAGTCTCACCCAATAGACCTCATTCAAGAAACGTAGAATAGGGCCATAGATTAGAAGAAAACCATGAGTCATGTTAACATTGACAAATAATAGGCCTGCAAAAATCCATTAAATTATTTTGCAATAAAAAATATTTAAATGATGATTAAAGTCAAAGCCGCTAAACAGACTCACCTTTTTTGTCCATCTTCATTAGGACTTTTTAAAAAAAAAGCAAGATGGAAGCAAAGAGAAAATAGAACTAAGATCATTATAAAAGAATACCTATTAATCTAGTTTTATTTTTCGAAACCTACAGATAGATGATGATTTTTCATTGTAAGAAGGATAAACATGACCATTGTTTCCCTCAAAATTCTAGTTAAATAACACAGAAAGATTAACTCAAAGAGTAAAAGGAAGAGAAACACAAGTCAATTGATTCTTTATGTTAAACAGTAAATATCCAGCACTTTTGTCAGAAAAAGAGATCTAAGGTCAACAATGATTGAGGCATCCTAGTATGTGGAATGATAAATATATCCTCCGTGCAAAATTATGCATAACATACTTTTGATATTTTTCTTACTTGTAAAATGCATTATTTAGGCTTCAAATACTCCAAATTTAAGAAGGAATCAATTAATTGGTCATTCTAGGAGAAAGAAGCAATAATTTCCTTTGTTGTATTCAGTATAAGGGTGTTTTTGCATTCATTGTAGCTCCTGCACTGTCTACCCCTCATCCATATTTATGAAGATGTTGAGAAACAATATTAGCTTTTTGTAAAAATTCTTAAAAAATTGTCTAGCTAAACGAATCATAGGAATTCCAACATCTAGGCGGGAAGATGACTTGTTTGAGAATTACGTCACAATCATTTTGACTTAACATGCTAAAATCAATTTACAAATATTATTTCTGAATCTGTTCAAAATAGTTACATAAGAATATTTTCTCAAGTCGTAAATTCAACTTAAACTTCCCACATGAAGATTGTGAGTCTAAGAAATACACAATGGCAACAAAAGATACAATAGAAAAAGAAGATTGCAATGACATATCTATGAATAGATAAAGCAAGGAAAAAATATGTAAAGTGATCTTTATTGAAAATCACTTGAAAAATAAGATAACCAAACAACATAATACCCAAATAAAAACGTCACAGAATGTGAAAAATCCAAATGGATATAACAGTCAAATTAAAGAGTATATACTGGCACTGCTACATAATCCCATTTTCAAATTTCAGAATAGGATAAATTGATTATTTCAACTTGTTTTCCTTTTTAATTAAACAGCAACAAAAAATGAGAGCTGATAGACATGAATGATCCATGGAAAGGACCAAATAGATTATAGAAAAGTAGATTGAATTCTATCGCAACCCTTCAGAAAAAAAATAAATAAATAAACTTGAAGAATTCCAAATTCAGAAATATTGAGAATGGAGATAACTCTGCATCACCTGAAGCAAAAGGATATTAATTCTTGAGCATAAACAAATTCGAACATGTTACAGTTGCAAATATAGAAATATATTCATAAATCATAAATAGATGAGAAATAACAAATTTTGTGGAGTAATTATAAAGATTTAAGTGTATTCACGATCTTTTATGCTTGAATGCAGTCGGACAGGTTCAGAGCCCAAAGAGTTGTGGATTGATAGCAAGATTTTTGAATGTGAAATCTTCCTCTTCATTACGGCTATGAAAGAAGGAAAATTTGTAGGGCAGTTTTACCTTTTACAACTGGTCTGAATTAATGGGTGTGCTCAACCTCTTTTGTTTCCACGGTTGCTCTAATATGAGGATCATGCCTAATGAGTTGAAATGTTGGACCCATTTACAATGATTAATCAGATTGTTATAATTTCTAAAGAGGTGACAAACGAATGGGTTAGAATAAATATAGATTGGATCAAAAGTGGATGAGTCATTATTGATTCGCTTATCTATTTATGACCTAATATAAAATTTTAAATAGGTCATGGATAACCCATGATCCTTGAATATATAGTTAATCTAACCCATCCATGTATTTATCAAATTATTATTATTTTATATTTTATTATTTTTATTAATATTATTTTTCACCACTATTTTATATTTATTAGTATTATTTCAAAACAAACTTATGCTATTAAATTTTTTATTCTTTATTTTTATTTACTTTTTAAAATTATAGTTTTTTATCTCATTTTCTTAATATTAATTTTTAAAAATTATTTTAATATTAAATGTAGTTGATTAAATAATTTAATTTTAATATACATTAGATAAAACTTATTTAATTTAAAATAGACGTTAAATAAAATTAAAAAAATTTAAAATTCTAAATTATATGTATTCTTTTACAATGATAAATTATACTTTTAAAATTACATATATATCAACAATCATATTTCAATTTGTAAAGTATCATCTAAAAAATAAAAATTAACTTTGTTGGTATATTAATATTTACAAAGTATAGCCATGAACTTAACATATAGTTATATGGTACATTACATGTGACACGTAATATTATAAAATTTTTTATTTGAAAATTAAAAAATATAATTTTGTAATTATTTTTAAGTTTTAAAAGTAAAAATAATAAATTATTATAGATTTTGGTACAAAAGACCGGATTTGATTTTACTTTTTTATGAAAGAAATTGCTATTATCATGTATATAATAATATTATAATATTTTATTTCAAATAATTAATTTTAAATATATTTAATTTATATTAATTTTTTAAAGATATTTTATTATAATATTTTTTTATTTTATAATATTTATATAGTGTACAAATCTATCTCTTATGAATATAAATGGATAAATGATTTTTCATGGATGGGTCAATAATGACTCAACCCATATTTATCCTAAAATTAAAATAAATGGATATGGATGGGTCAAAATAGAGATGGATATCGATAGATAAATAGATATATGTTAAGATTGTCAAGTCTACTCTAAATGCATGCCTTCCATGCATGATAAACCTTCATTAATGTCATTTCCTTCTTTCTATATGAAAGTAAATGGTATTTCTTTATTAAATGCCATTTCTTTATAAATAATAATTTCTCATAGTTGTGGTATTGAATCGATAGATGGCACATTGTTCAATTCAATACACAAACTATTTTAATATATATATATATATATATATATATATATGTTAACATCACCAATTATTACACTGAAGGCTTCATTAATTAAAAAATATGGTTGGCTAAAAAAAATATGGATTGTTGTCAGGCTTTGGTGCAACAATAGATAGGACAGATATCTTCTGCATATGTGTTCCTAAGTAAGATGGGGTCACTATTCTATATAATTGGAATCATTCTTTAATTAATTGACGGATACTATGATACTCATGTAGTATCAAATTCATGCTGAGGTGGCAGCATTAGCAGTCATTGGATGAGATTATGATCATTTCATCTAATGATTCTCAATACTGTCGCATCAGCATGGGTTTGATATTACATGGATGAGATTATGATCATTTCATCTAATGATTCTCAATACTGTCGCATCAGCATGGGTTTGATATTACATGAGTACCATAAAATTCTCCTAACTATGATATATATCCTTGACTGGCAAAACTTTCATGCCCGAGCAATTTATCGAAGCATGAATGTTGGGAAAAATTAACTAATAAACTTTTGATATGTCGACTAAGTAGTTAGGTTACCCATAATTTATTAAATGAATATAATTTTTTTTCCTTTTGTAAATTCACCTTCTTACAAACCTTAATTACGAATTTGCACTACTTCAAGTGAGACAAAAAGCTTTTGTAAGTTTACATGTTTAGCTGGGATACTTTAGTGTGTTCAATGCATTTTCTTATCATACAAACATATCATAATTGTCTCACAAAGAAAATTATCATAATTACTTAACAAGAAAAAGCTAAAATTTATTCAAAAATATTTGGGGAATATCTCCTTCATAATTGAGTAAATGAAGCAACGAAAGTCACTAAAAAGGAATTTGGATCCATTCTTTTTTCTTTTACACAAAAATTATACGGTTAAATTTAGGAGAGTGTCAAATACATAAGTCCTTTTTATATTAAATAATGGGTCCTAATAAGAAATTTGTAAATGGAAATTGAAAAATAGAGAATATTCATGTCCGTAAAAATGACTCACTATTATGTACCGGATATTAATATTTCTCAAGGTCTTTTTCTCTTATTGATACAATAGTGGTAAGAAAGTTTGAAATCAAGTACCTTTACGTTAATTATTCATATATCTTCCAATTATATGACACGTGATTAAAAAATTAATTTAAATAAATCTTTTCAACTTAAATAAAAAATGATTAAAAATAAAATAAAAAAAATTTAATTTTCTTTGTATCTATTATTTATCAAATTTTCCTTTTACAATGATTTTTTTTCTCAATTTATATTATCAATATTTGAGCAATATTTGCACATCTCATATATATATATATATATATATATATATATATATATATATATATATATATATATATATATATATATATATATATATATATATATATATATATATATATATATATATATTGGAGCTTGGACACTCTAACTAGTACTTTTACTAAGTTATGTCATATGTCACTAAATACTTGGTTCCATAACTTGCTAAACTTTGTTTAGGTATTCAAATTCCATCCTGCTCAAATTAATTATTTAAACAACACTTTAATGTTTTATTAATTTCAAATTTATTACCCAATTTTAATTATATTTTGACTTGTCAAGCATATTAATCATTTTTTTACTTATTCAATTATTCAAATTCTATTAGAAAATCATTTTATTTGTTTCTAGAAAAAAATCTATTTGCATCATATATGAATTTTACCCTTAACTAATAAAATTGATTTTCTTACTTTTTCAATCAAATGAAAGAAGAAATTTTCCTTTTCAAATTGAAATTGGAAGACTCAATCCATACAATCAACAATTAGTGTAGGAAGCCCAAAAAAATAATTAGTATAATAAATAGATGAATATCATAAATATGACTTAGTTATCAGTTGAGTTGATATCTACATTAATAATAGTAAACATCTAATAATATCTTAAATATTACTTTAGACATCTTAAATGTTACATTGGTAAAATTAGTATCAAAGAACACTTAATAATAAAGGCTTTACTAATTTATTAAACTAATTTACAACTACTTTACCCTCAAAATATAATTAATCATTTCTAATTTGATCATGTAATCATCAACCAATTTGAAAGTTCATATAAAGGTTTTGATATATATATAATTAAGGAAAGTGAGGAATGCTTAAGTACGTGATATAATTAGGGCAAAGTGCTTAAGCATATTATTGTGAAAAGAGCGTTGTTAGTGTACCAAAAAAGGTATTAAGTGTGACAGTGATTATTGTGTAAAAGAGTAAATATAATTAATATATGTAAATGATCTTATTATTAATAAAAAATTATTTTACTTATCATTTGTGTCTACACTAAATTATTTCAATATTTTCAAAATTTTTGCTTGTTCAATTTAATAAATTGATTAATTAAAATGAAAATCCTCCTATCATTTCAATTAAAAGCTCTTGTCTTACTTTGTTTATAGTATTATATATTTTGTTTTCAAATGTTTTTGTTGAGTTGTTGTTAAAAATGATATCAGATTCCTTAATTTCTTTAATATAATCTACTTTTTTTTTAATATTCTTGAGTAATAAGTTCATTAAACTTATTTATTTTCTTGAGTATTTTGCTATAAGTTATCAAAATAAGAAAAGAGGTTAAATTTTAAAATATCATTAAGGCTTCATTTCGTATAATAAATAAACTAGTTTATAATTTATTGGCCATGTTAATAAACTAAATTCTGCAAGTATTTCTTATACTAACTTATTAAAAAAATAATTTTTTATTTAATAAATTACCTAGAATAGTTTATAATTTATAAATTACTACGTCTTCAAATTTTTTTAAATCTATCCTTATTTTTTTATTAATTTATAATCTATGTCATTTATAATATGAATCTAAATATTTTTTCATAAAGTATAATTAACTTAATTTTAATATAATTTTATCCTAAATTTTAAATTATAACTATATAAAAAATATATAAATAAATAATATCATAAAATATAATCAATTATATTTTAAATAATTATAATTTTGTTATAAAGAATAATAAAATAGAAGGTATGTAAGTAAATAAATATATAATTTCATAACATATAATTAATTAAATATTAAATATTATATTTTTATGTTAAACTTCTTAATTATGTTAATATAGTTTAATTTTTAAATAAATATAAATTATTTTAATTATATATCTATTTCTATTAATATGTTCTTTTACATCATTTTGTAATTTTAGCTAATTTATCAATTAATTTTATAAAATACTTCTTAAATAATCAATTAGTTTATTAATTATCAATTACTAGCTAACTTATTAATTATTAGCTAAGTTATTAGTTACTTAGATGAAATGAGCCTAAATATGTAGTAAAATAGATAGCTTAATTATTGTAGCCTAAAATCTTCACTTTTTTTTGAGATATGAATAAAATGAGTTAATTTTTAATTAAAAAAATTTAGCATTCAAATAAAACAATTAAATAAGATTGATAAATTTAATATGATATTAAATAGGTAGATTAAGGTTGGAACATAATGATTTTAATAATTCAATATTTAGTCAAAACAATAAAAGAGAATTAATTAATTTAGCATGGAATTAAATATTTAAATTATAAATGGTATACAATTAATAATTAATTAATAAGACACAATTTTAGTGATTAATTTAATATAAAATTAACTACTCATATTAAAAATTATATACAATAAATAATTAATTAATGACACAATTTCAATAATTAATTTAGTATTAAATTAAATGTAGATTAAAAATGGTATATAATAAATAATCAATTAATAAGATACAATTTTAATAATTCATGTGAGTGAAGCTTTTGAATTCAAATAAAATTGGCAGTAGATTTAACACTAATTCTTTAAGAAATTTTTTTTGGGCATGGGTTCTCTACGAAATTAAAACTCATATATAAAATTATCAAGAAATTAAATTAAACCATTCATTTAATAAATAATTAATTTAATAATTTATATTTATTTTAATATCTGGAATGTGAACACTTTGAATATTATTATCTTTATGTTTTGACCTTAATCCTCTGGCGCTATAAAAATGATGAAGCTTCATAAGTACTTTCGTTACATTGTAATTAATTAATTAATTATATATGCACAATTTTAGTAGAAAAATATAGAAAATTTTTATTAGAATAATTAATTTCATTAATAAAAACAGTGACCAATTAGAGTTCGAACTGAAAATTTCAATTAAATAGATAAATTTGTAAAATATTTTTTTTTGTCAAAACTAACGGCAAGTCTGGAGACGATAGAAAGATGAGCTTACAAGATATTTTATATTCATTTAAGCAAATTAATAATAATTCAATCACTTTATTTACATGTCAAAGATTTATTAATTAATTTTTCTGAATTCCTTTATAAATCGTCTGCATGTGAAAGTCTTGTCCATCCTTGACCCATCCTATTTTTGAGGACTAGTTTATAAATTCTACATTAATATCAACATGTAAATTTCATTGTCCTTTAATACAATTCATATGATTTAATAAATAATTATATATATATTACATTTATATCATACATTGCATCAATAATTTTCTAGTCTAGCCTAGTCTAGAAATTTAGATATTTTAATACAAGAGAAGAGATAAGTAATATGTAGTTTGACACTTAACATTTTTTTAATATTATTTTTTAATAAATTGACACAATATTTTTGGATGTAATCAGAAATTGGAAAATAAAGTATGGATTAAATACAGATGACATGTTAAAAGTTTAATTCAACTTTATTTTGATTTTAATTTTTTTATACAATTTTGAGTTATATCACATCAAAGTCTAGATACTTCTGTGCAAGCCACTTTTTCTTTCTGCCCACTAGAAATTTTAATTCTAATTTCAAACTATAGAGTACACACTTTTTGACTAGTCAACATTTTTTGCTAATCGACATTGTTGACTAATCCAACTAGAATAGAAAAAACAACACAAAAGGATAATCACCTTAAAAAAAAAGAAAGGACACAAAAGCAGGAGAGTAGGAGACTGAGATCGAAATCGCCTTTATATATATCAATTGCTGAGTGATTGGCAGCAGAGGAAGCCGAAAGAAGGAAGGATGGCCGCGAGAGTGGGAAGGATGAAGCTGGGTTCGCAAGGCTTGCAAGTGTCCGCACAAGGACTCGGGTGTATGGGCATGTCTGCCTTCTATGGCCCCCCGAAGCCTGAAGCCGATATGATCAAACTCATCCACCACGCCGTCGACAGTGGCGTCACCTTCCTCGACACCTCCGATATATATGGCCCCCATACCAATGAAATGCTTCTGGGCAAGGTTTTACTAATCTTTTCTATATTAAGAATAAATTATTATTACTTTTTAACTTAGTTTTTTTTATCCTTTGTCGTAACGTATTTTTCCTTAAAAATTTCATTTATTTATATAAAATAAAAGAATAATATGCTATTTCTATATTTGATTAAAATATTGTGATGCCGGGGAATTTTTTTTTTTTTTAATATAAGACAAACAAACTGTTACTTGGTGGAGTTTATATTCTAATAAAATCTCGGTGGTGCAGTACCTAACATTGATGTTCTTTTCAAACATTCTCTTTTAAAGGACTTAATTTCAAGATATTGTATATTAAATAATTTGATACTCCTTTTATTAAAAAGCGAAAAAGAAAAACTAGTAAAATAACTTATTTTGAGAGAAATTCTTACAAATTTTTTGGACACGAGTGACTCTTCAATTGTTTTTCTAAATGAAATTGTCGCACAAATTGATTTTTGTTGTTTTGAAATTGTGGGATATATTAGGCTTTGGAGGGAGGAGTGAGAGAGAAGGTTGAATTAGCAACAAAATTTGGAATTTGCTATGCTGATGGGAAAGCAGAGATGAAAGGAGATCCGGCTTATGTGAGAGCGGCCTGCGAGGGAAGTTTGAAGAGACTTGGAGTTGATTGCATTGATCTCTATTACCAGCACCGTGTGGATACTCGTGTTCCCATCGAAGTTACGGTTAGATTTCATCTCTCTGCATTCACATAATTTTGTTGATTCCTTATTTATACCATTATTATGTTTTAATTTATTTTTTATTTCATTTCATTTCTTTTCTGTTATTAAAAAAAATGAGTGAACTCCTTTTCAATTTTTGTGAAAAATTTTTTTCTCACTCTTATTCATGAGAAATTTTTATATCAATTTTATTTTTATAAAATATTTAATTATCATTTCGCTGTTGTTTATATAAAAATTAACTTATTTAATTTTGTTCATCTAAAGATATAATTGAATAAATTAAAATTTTATTAAAATAAAATTGATATAAATTATTTTATGAGGATGAAGGTTAAAAAATGATTTTTTAAAATAAAAGAAAAGGAATTTACTCTTAAAAAATTGATATGTACTTTTTAATATTGTTTCCGTTATCGTAATAAATATTTTATAATTTTAGATAATATTTATCAAAAAATAATTAGATAAATATATTAAAATTATTTAAAATAATCTATTGATATATCATCATTATATATTAAATTTAATTTTTTTAAATTAAATTAGATATATTATATAATATATTAATAAGTAAATTTGATAATATATTAATATACTAATACATTGGTACCACAGCCGACTTTAATTACTTATTGTGTTAGTTAACTTTTATACATTTACATAAAGGAATGAAATGAGCAAACCTGTTGTTCGAGGAACAGAGCCAGTCTTAACTATGGCCTGTTTATTGACTAACTTGTCAACATAAGTTTGACTCTTTAATATTTTTAGCAGAATTTTATGAATTAAATTTCAATATTGTGAACATGCATTTTAAAAGATTAAAATTCTCTGTCATTAAATATTTTTTATTTTGCGATGACATTTGAGGAAATTTTAATTTATTCCTCACATTTTTTTGGAGTAAGGTTGGGGAAATGAAAAAACTTGTTGAGGAAGGAAAAATAAAATACATTGGGCTGTCAGAGGCATCAGCTTCCACAATTAGAAGAGCACATGCTGTTCATCCAATATCTGCTGTGCAGTTGGAATGGTCCTTATGGACAAGGGATGCAGAAGAGGAGATTGTTCCTACTTGCAGGTCAGAATATATTAATTAAAATTATGGGGGTAAATTGCGGCTGTGATTATATTGTAATAATAAAATTTACTTATAAATGCTGCAAAACATGTAACTTTCACTGTGCAAAATTGTGATTGTTGTAGTTTTATGACCCATTACATCAGTATTTCATTTACCTTGAGAGAAAATAAGAAAGAAAGAAGAAAAAAATTTAAAACTTGAATTGAGAAGAAAATAAAAAAAATTAAAATTTTAAAATGAATGAAAAATTGTAACCACAAATTTTTACCTTTAATACTTCTTTACTTCCTCTGTTCTCTTCATTCAAATAAAAGAGGAGAATAAACTTCAAAAATTTGTTTCTTTTTTTTCATTTTCTTTCTCTCCACATTCGAATAAAGCCTTATTATTGACTTTAATTAAAATAATTGTTTTAAATTATTTAGCATTAATTTCTTGTTTAGGAACTTACAAAATTATTTTCTATGGTGGATTCATGATTCTCAGGGAGCTTGGGATTGGAATTGTGGCATACAGTCCTCTTGGGCGAGGATTTTTATCATCAGGTTCCAAGATGATTGAAACTTTGACAGATTATGATTATCGGAAGGTTCGTGTCTTACTGATAATCAAGTATTCATCATAAAATTGCATTTGTCATTGATGATTCGTACATGACGATCTTCTTTACAAAATTTGTGTGGATTTAACCTTTTAATTCATTTTTGAATTATCAATGGACCATTTTTAAAAGTTTTGGAATTTGTTGTGCAATTAATTAAATGGGAATAGTAAAAAAAATATGATATAAATATCATTTTGAATTAATTTTGTGCAAATAATTTGATATATTTATGAAAGTGTAGGAATGCATATCAAAATATGGTAACCATTGGTCATTAGATCACTCATATAACATGTTAAAATCTCTCGCTCTCTCTCTGTTTTTCTTTCTCTCTTTTATATATTTTAATGTTAGAAATAATAATTCATTTAATATACATAATTGGTGTCATGTGTTCAAATTCAAAACATGAAATAAGTAAAGCTTTTAAAACAATATCATATGTTACCGTGTTATTAAAAGTGGTAGCATAGGAGGAAATAGAAGGATATACTTTCATTTTTAATTTGTTAAACTTTGTATTTCTTTTTCTAGAAAACTTGTTTGTAACACAGTTTAAGAGGTCTAAGATCGAGCCTTTTACCTAATAATTCGTGCGGCATGCAGTTTCTGCCCAGGTTCAAACCTGAAAATGTGGAAAAGAATAATACAATGTTTGAGAAGGTTAGTGCAATGGCTGCAAGAAAGGGATGCACTCCATCACAGCTAGCATTGGCCTGGGTTCATCACCAAGGCAATGATGTCTGTCCCATTCCTGGAACCACCAAAATTGAGAATTTCAACCAGAACATCGGAGCTTTATCCGTCAAACTAACACCTCAAGAAATGAAAGAACTTGAGTCTTATGCCGCAGCAGATGCTGTGATGGGTGATCGATATGAGGCTACTGGAAATACCTATAAAAATTCAGACACTCCACCACTTTCTTCATGGAAAGCTGAGTGATGAAAGGCAGTTAATTTTGTTTGTTTGAATTTTGCCCTGCTGCCTGCATATTATGTTTAAATAAGTGAGGCTTGAGGCTGGATACAAAAAAGTTGACGATGTTTAGTTTTTTATGTGAGAATTCCCTTGGCAGTTTGGTCTATTGGGACTTACTTGAGATGCGTGTTTTAGTCTTGTTAACTGCCTCATGCATTTGTACTTTGATTTTCAAATAATCTCTGTTTAATGTTGTGATTGCAGCTGCTGCTTGGATCACATCTCTGACTTTTTGTTCATTTTTCAACTCAAGGACACCCGAGCTAATCTCAAATGGTCACCAAGTGACAGATTTTTTTATCATTAAAGCAGATTTAGGAAGAACAGCAATAAACCCCCATCGGGCAAAAAGCTTGAAACCTAAGCAAACCTTAAAACAGTAGTCTTGGGCTAGGCTGAGAGAACGAGGACTGGAATAATTTACGTTTGCCCGTTCAAAACTAAATAAAAAACAGGAAATTTTTCTTTAGAAATTTTCTAACAAAGAAAATTATGGCCACAACTTTCTCCACTTTTTTTCTTTTGGTAAAATAATAGAAATGATTTTCATTTCCATTTTCAAATCAACTATGAAATCTCAAAAAAATTTGGTAAATGTTGGTAAGAGTTTAATAGATCAAATTAAATGTGGAATTATACATACTTGATTTTTGTCTTTTGGATCTTGATACTGTATTCCATCACACCGTCGCCAAGAATCACCTTTGATCAGGAACTCTTGATTTTATCCAAAATAATTCCATCAAAACCACACTCACAATATTCTAGAGAGAAGAAAATGAAGAAAGAAACTCTGACTCTCGTATATTTTTTAATGATATGTCTTCTCTCTTTTCTTTCTCAATTTCTTTTTGATAGGAAAGTGGGTAGTTTTTTTTCTCTTTCCCATTTTCCCACTTTGTGATCAGTTATGCAAAACAAACTGATTACATGATTTTAATTTTTGAATTCAAATTCAAATAAAATAAATATTTATCTAAATAAATAAATATTTATTACATAATAAATATGGATCACCCATTATGAGTGTCCTTATATTCATCATCTTCCACTCACACATAATGGGATGAGTCACATCATATAATTCTCTTCTCTCTTTTAGTTTTCATACTCGGTGTATTGTCATGACCGCGTGGCATGACATCATCTTGGGTGTTCTTGTACTAGAAATTATTATATAGAATCAGCATAAGACAATCCTTACTTCTAGTTGTTTGTATTATGCCTCAGATGCCCTAGATTTTCCTATATACACTTTTCATTTGCAAATCTAATCCCTCACGAGCTTTTTTACAAGCTCAAATTGTCATCCATATATGCATAGCGTCCATGCTTATGATGTTACTAAAATTAACTTCATAATAGATATATCTCAAACATTAACATAATTGTGTATATTTAGGGAAATCTTCCTTTTTCTTGTATATCACTTTGATTTAAAACATCTATTTTTTTAGTATTTTATCCTTTAGACCGTATATATCATGATTATAGGATGTATATTAAGGTAGCGAACACTGCATCATTTCTCTATATATCATCAAAGTCAAAGAATATCTTTGAAAAAAAATTTTCTTTTCTAGGACTTACACAGTAATGAACCATAGATCTTTCACTTGCTTCCCATTTGTGGTTCTTTTTGCACATGTAGTATGAATCACATGCTACGGTGTTCCCCTTATAACAAAAGGGCGTATGTTAATTTTATTGGTAACATCGTATAGACTTTAGTTCAGGTATACATAATACCTAACCTAAATTCTTTCACATTATTCAATTCCTTTTGATATCAATATGTGAAGAATTCATTGTCTGGCCACAGGTATTATGGAAGGTGGAGGAATCCACAATTCGATTTATATTTGTGTTTCGGATCTTATCTCAACTTTACTTTATTGAAGTGACATTTTATTTTATGTTACTTCTCTACCAAAACACAACATTTCTCATAGTTATAATAGTGAGCATATGTCTCATCTCCACCCACTCCTTATAAGCATCAGAGGTGGTTATTTATGTGAGAAAATCAATCTTATTAACTGTTAGTGTGTGTCCTAGTAGCCAATAATAAAGATGATTGAAATAATGTATAATGTATTATGTTTTATTTCAGGCAATATAATTATTATATTTTATTTTCATTTTTATTCTATGTAATTTATAACTTAATATAATAATTATCTTTGAAATAGTTTTACTATTCCTAAAATGCCCCTAGTCAAGTATTATTGCAAAAGGGATAGTGTGAGAGAATCAACCTTATTAACTATTGGCGTGTGTCTTAGTAGCCAATCATAAAAATGATTGAAATAATGCACAATGTACTATATTTTATTCCAGGCAATATAATTATTATATTTTATTTTCATTTTTACTTTGCGCAATTTATAACTTAATATAATAATTATCTCTGGAATAGTTTTACTATTCCTAAAATGCCCTTAGTGAAGTATTATTGCAAAAGAAATAGTAATAATACATCGAGACTAGCATGTATAGTAACTGATATTATGAATCATAGATATGTGATATCAAGTCAATACATGAGTATAATATTAGTGAATAGATGTATTGGATTGACCGCAATGAAAAAAACTACATGGATTGTTAAGTATCATTAGTTATTTTCATGTGACAACAATACACGTAGTTCTTTGACTTGAATTCACTATGATTCCCTACATGAGGAATCACATACTTTGATGTCATTCTGTATCATCTTTGATTGGGATGTATTATAGGATGTTGATTGGGTATATCATAAATCATACAGAGGGATGTGAGGGATGTAGATGAAAATTTTGTTCCTATTATATAGTAGGAGTGATATTCCTGGGCCCTTTGATTGAGTGAAATTAAGAAATGCATGATCATACTCAAATAAATCAATATAAGATTTGATCATTTATTTAAGTTAGTCTACTTAACATCAAGAAACTTAAATTGAACATTAAACGAAGATAATGCATTCCATGTCTCTAGTTCAATTTGGATATCATTACAAAAAGGATTATATTACAAAGTGTTATTTACACATTTAAGTAAATATCAAGTCATAGATATTTTTTACTACTTAGGTGGTAATGATGTATTGCTACATACCGCTCATTGTTATGGTCCATAAATAGGCTATTATCAACGTAGTAAAAACCTACAAGATCACATAAAAGGAGTAGGAATGAAACAATAATTAATTGGACTTTAATTAGACTAAAATCTAATTATTTTTGTACATATATATATTATTAAAATAATAATATATTTTCATGTAATAAATATGGTTATTATGTGATATTATTTGATATTTAAGTAATATCAGATAATTACATTATTAGATATTAGATAATTATATTATGAGATAATATTATTATCTAATATTAGATAATTAGTGGATAAGTCCTATCTTTCCCCACTCTCTCCATGATAAGGATAAAGTGATAGTTGTTAAGTAAGATTACAATTTTTGAAAGTATTATCCTAGTAGGATTAAGAATGTGATTTACCTTAATTCTATAAAAGAAACTTGAAGGCAACATATTACATATACATTATTAGCTGCCATTAAACCCTAAATCACTCAAGAAAATGCATTAATCCTAATCCTAGTGAAAGAGATGCATCCTAGCAAATTCATAGAGGGTGAAAAGTCATTATTCACTCAATGTAGATACCGTAGAGATGCTGTACCTTTTGGCTAATGTTTGATATGTGATTCATCTCATTCTCTCAAAGTTTTGTAAGGCAAAACCCTAATATTGGTTTATGCCTTTTTGCATGGATCCTTGGTAGGATTTGGATAAAAAATTTAAATTTTTCACTGCATATGATGATCCGAAACCCAACATCAACTTGTACGATACACTGGACATTCGTATACTCATACACATATTATAACACTTGTAATTGAATGAAAACATACTTTATTTATTTCAATTTTAGAAATGTTTAATTATATTTTACATATACAAAGAGATTTTACATGCTCAATATATACATATCTAGGTATAGCTTTAGTGAAAAGATCTGCTATCATCTTTTGCATAGGAATATGTTGGACGGTGACCTTTTTCTACATTATTGTATCCCTCACAAAATGATACTTTGTGTCTATATGCTTAATTTTTTTATGGTACTTTGGATCCTTTGTATAGGTGATGGCTACTTGATTGTCACAATATATCAAGATGAGATTTAAATTCTTACCATAAATCCCCAGATATTTTATAAATCTCTTTAGCCATATTAACTCTTGTACTGTTGCAGAACATGCTACAAACTCTACTTCCATTGTTGACAATACAATGCATGTTTGCTTCTTACTACAACATGATATTACACCATTATTTAGTAAGAAAGAGTAACCTAATATGGATTTTCACTCATCTAGGTCTCTTTTTCCCAATCCGTATCAGAATATCCAACTAAGCATAAATTGTCTCCTTAATAGTATAGCGCATAATTAACGGTATCTTTTAAATATCTTAATATCCTCCTAACAGCTTTTCAATGTTTTTGTTCGAAGTTTGACTGGTATCTGCTTACGAGTTCGACCACATGATAAATATTCAGTTTAGTACATATCATTGCGTACATCATACTTCCAATTGTACTAGAATAAGGAACTCTTTCCATTAATTTCTTCTCAAATTCATTTTGAGGGTACATTTCTTAACTCAATGATTCACTCCTATTTACAAGGATATTCATAAGTTTGCAATCTTTTATATTAAATTTCTCAGGTATTCTCCATTTATAACTTTCTTGAGAAAAAGAAACAAGTTTCTTGGAGTGATCTCTGAAGATTTTGACTCCAAGAATGTAATCTGCTTTACCCATGTCTTTCATCTCAAAATTTGAAGATAGCCATTTCTTGATAGTCATAATCTAATTCATGTTATTCCTAACCAATAGTATATCATCCATATAAAAGGATAATATCACAAGATTACCTTCATGCCGCTTGTTATAAACACAATGGCCTTCCTCAATCATTTAGAAGTCATGTGAGGTTATAACTCGGTGAAACCTCAAGTATCATTGTCTGGATGACTATTTGAGTCCATAAATGGACCTTTGGAGTCTACAAACTTTCCTTTCTTCTTCTTTTTACAGGAAACCTATTGATTGTTCTATGTAGATTTTTTCATCCAGTTCTCCATTGAGAAAAGCAATTTTTACATCCATTTGATGTAATTCTAAATCTAAATTTATTACTATAGTTAGGAGTAATCTTATTGAATTGAAATGTACAACAGATGAGAATGTATCTTCATAATCTATTCCTTCCTATTGTGTATATCCCTTTATAACTAGTTAAACCTTATACCTTTCAATTGATCAATCCGCCTTTCTTTCAATTTTAAGAACTCACTTGTTTCCAATTGTCTTTTAGCCAAATAGTAGGTTAACTAGTTCCTAAACTTAGTTAATTTTTATTGAGTCTATTTCTTCCTCCATTGCTTTCTTCCAATGTTCCTTAGCAGGAGAACTTAAAGCCTCTTGAACTATTTTTAACTCCTCTTCATCTTAAGGAGTAACCATAAGAACTAATCCCTCAAATGAAAAATAGGGTTCTCTTTTACTTTTTCGCAATGGGTTTTCTTGTACTATATCATCTCTAAATATAGGGTTCTCACTCATTCTCTCAAAGCTCCTACTTGGATCGGCAAGTATTTTTTGAGAGCTCCTACTTGAATAAGATAAATAAGATTCAATATTGTTATCCATTTAATTCTGTAACTCATATAAAGATACAATGCAATCAATTTCTCCTTTGCTAGGAAACTCATTTTCCAAAAAATGTGGCATCTCTCGATTCAAGTTTCGTTACTGTTCCATCCTTATTTTCACCAATGAAAATGCATCCCTTAAACAGTTCTGAATATCTTATAAAGATACATTTCTTCCCTCTTTGACCTAATTTTTCATATTTATGAGAAGTATCATGGATATACGTAGCAGACTCCCATGGTCTGAGAATACTCAAATCAAGTTTATGCTTTGTCCATAGTTCATAAGGTGTGGATGTAATATACTTTAAGGATAGATGGTTAAGTATGAAAGTGGTTGTTAAAATGGCATCTCCCTAATATGAAAATGGTAGATTTGCCTATGCTATCATTGACCTAACCATGTCTAGAAGAGTCCTATTTCTTCTTTCAGTTACTTTATTTTGTTATGGAGTGTTAAAGATTGTTGATTGTCTTATTATCCTTTTTCTTCATAAAGCTCTTTAAATTGTTCAGATAAATATTCATATCCATGATCAATCCTAAGCGCTTTAATTTTCTTGTTTATTTGATTTTCAATTTCATTTAAATAACATCTAAAACATTCTAATGCTTTTGACTTATATGAAATTAAATAGATATGATCGTATCATGAGTAATCATCAATAAAAGTGATAAAGTACCAAGCTTCGTATCTTGCCCTCACACTCAAAAGACCACATATATCGGAGTGAATTAGTTGCAATGGAGTTTTTTCCCAAGTTCCTTTTCCAAATGGTTTTCTAATTGCTTTACCAGCTAGATAATGTTCACACAAGGACATTTTCAATTTTGAAATTAGGCCTAGCAATCCTTCTTTTGCTAGTTTGATCATTCTATTTTGATTTATATGTTCTAGTCTAGTGTGTCAAATGTCCATTTCAACATTTAAATTGGAAGTAGAAGCAGTAAAATAATTGAAAGCAGCATTGTTAACAATATCCAAAATAACAAATCCATTAGAAATGAAATCAGAATCATAAAATACATTATCTTTAAAAATGTCAATAATATTGTGATGGAAATTAACTGAAAATTCGAAACTAAGTAAAGAATAAACAGAAACTAAATTCCATCGAATGTCAGGTGCATAAAGTACATCATGCAAGATTAAGGTTCTTCCTCCATATAAATCCAATTTACATGTACCAATGCCTTTGACCTCAATCCTAGCGTTATTTCCAACGTAAAGTCATTTGCTTTAACTTGAAAAACGACGATATTCCATTTAGGATTCTCGATCTTTACTCACATGGTCTGTGGCACCTGAATCCAAAATCCATAAAAGATGAGATTCTGTTAGAAAAATAGTACTAGAAACATATGAAAAATGTTTGAAATCAGTGTCTAGTAATACCTTATTTTGTTCATTTTGCTGAGTGTAATCTGGAGCAAAATGACTCATTCTTTAGCAGGCATAACATTTGATCTTCTTGATATCAAAGTTCCTCGCACCATGCTTTCCCTTCTTTTTCTTGAAGGTTTTCTTACCCTAAGAATTGGGCCCTATTTTTCTCTTCTACAACTTTTTACCTTTCTTAGATTTAGGCTTAGAATTGAAGGGACCCACTCCCTCTGCCATATATGCTTTCCTAGAGGACCTATAAGCCCTTAGACGTTCATCCTTAAGTTTCAGATATCTTGTCACATCATCAAAAGTTACTATACTTTCATTATGAGTTAGGTTGACCTTCATATGTTCTTAACTGGCAGGAAGTAACCTAATCACTGCTTGCACTTGCTTCTCATTAGAAAGTGTATGTCCTGTAACTTTCAGTTCACGAATCATGTTTGACATTTCACGCAAATGTTATTTCATCGGTGTGTTAGGCCGAAATTTGTATGTGTCAAATTGATTGTGAGTCTTCTCAATTTGGTGGCAGAAATACCACCAAATTTCTCTTTCAAGGCAATCTACATTCCTTGAGAAGTTAGGTAATTCTCATATTCACACATGAGGTAATCTGCTATTGCATTTAAAAGTGTAATACGTGCTATGCTGTTCTTTTTCTTCCAAACAACATATGCCTCAGTATCTCTTCTATGCTGAGCTGTGTTCGCATTTTTAAGTTCTAACATGATATTGTTTAAGACTTCTAGAGCATCTTGCTCCTCTAAAATATATAATATTTTCCGATACCAAATGTCCTAATTTCCCCATTTAATTTGTCACCCTTGTTTAATTCATCAATTATGTTCTTGTTAGCCATTCTGTTGAATATGTGAACATTTCCTATAAGTATATAATGTCGTTCATCCGCATAATTCTCGCATAGAACAATAATGACACTACTTAGTCCATGGTCGAGAATTTACGTTTGTCATACCCCTATTGCATGTTTATCTAAATACTATCATTATTTCCTATCGAGATCATTCTCATGCAAACATCATATGTTATGTCACTCTTAAGTAAAAAACATAGTATAAGAGCTCCCACTCAAATGTAAGATTCCATAAAGATAAATGTATATCAAATAAAGATGTCTAAACATTCATCAAATAATAAATAGATTCAATAAACATTCATCAATGTTCGTAAAGTAGTCTTAACAAACTAAAAGAAATAAATTCACCAAAATAAATATAACTAGTGTTTCTATTCTAGATTCCTATTCTGAATTCAAGGCTTTCATCTCTTCAAAAGTGTTGAATAACTTTGGTAGATTTTTGGAATGAACTAGTCTAAAATTATGCATGTTCATAGTTTTGATTAGGCCTTTCAAGTGTAATCCTTTCTCTAGAGTGTTATGCCTAAAATGTCTTCACTCTTCATGTTTAGGAATTGTGACATTAGGATTATTTTTTTGCAATTATTTTTAAAATAGTGAATTTTTTGTTGTCTCAGTTCTTCTATGCATCTTTTAAGGTCAAGGTATTTGACTGTTCCCAATGTATAGTCTTTGTATTGCCATAGGATCTTTTTAATTAGTTTCCAGAATTTGTCATTTGGAATTACTTCCATCAAGGCACGAACCCAAAGGTGATTGAGAAACACCTTTCTTCTCCGGCTGAAATCCTTTTTTAAATCTTTGACTTCAAGTAGGAAGGCTTTCATCGCATAGAATGTGCGTGTGTTTCTTTTATATAGTGAGTGCATCATTTCTTTTAGGTTTTTTAGAGTGTCTACCCAGTTTGACTCTTTAGGTTCTTCTCCTACACTCTTCACAAAGCCATATGGATCATATTCTTCTCTAAACCATTGTTCCATGTTTGTTCACAAAAATTAGACATAAAATATAGTAAAAGAATACAATATTATTACCACTTTTAAGTTAGAATAGTGTCATAGAAGC
The DNA here is from genome assembly GCA_020226215.1 of Sindora glabra. NCBI lineage: Eukaryota > Viridiplantae > Streptophyta > Magnoliopsida > Fabales > Fabaceae > Sindora > Sindora glabra. Next base: position 68,735,128 of record CM035232.1, on the reverse strand, counting down.
TTCAAAAATGCACAAATAATATATCAATGTATAGATCTCAATTTTAGAAAAATTTAGAATCAAAATTTGCCTCCAAAGGGCCTTGCATGTGCCTACACGTTCCTCTGCACTGTTTTTATACAAAAAATTCTAGAAAAATTGAAAAAACTAGCATTTCTCACGCTCGGCGACGGCACATAAGGCCCACACACCGCCTTGTGTACATTTTTTGGCTACTGGAGCCAGCTAGAAGGAGAGAAATTTTTTTTTTATTTTCAACAGTGTATGACACGTGGCATTTGAGCACTGAGGTGGGCCCCATGTGCCAACTCTAAGAATGAGGAGTCTCCTTTTTTTTTGGCTTATTGGTTAGGTGAAATGACGTGTCATTTTTTACCAAATCAAAACAACTTGTCATTTTGGAGTTCATTCAAGCACCCTTCATGTCAAAATGATGTGTCATTTACTATAAACTCAAAACAACGTGTCATTTTTTGTCATCCCCTTTCTCTAACTAGGTCAACCAGGTCGACTCAACCCAATTCACTACCCAATCGGGTCTATACGACCTAAAAATGTACTTTGGCCATAACTTTTAATCCAAAGGTTCATTTTAGATGATTTAAAAGCTATTTTTCTCATAATTTCATGCTTTACAAATCTAGGCTAATTTTATGGCCTAAAAATTAATTTTACAGGGGATGCAATATTTCAAAGTTATGAGTTTTATGAAATTTTTAGGTGTCCTTGTTATTTTCTGATATTCAGGGGTGTCTATGGATGTTTTATGTATTACCTTTCATACTAAAACCATCCCTAACAATATTCTTCTAAGAATAGTAGAATCAAAAAATAGTTTCCATTCATTAACTAATTGTCATATCACAAAAAAAAATGTAAAACATACTTTTTGGCCAAAAACAAAATGACCATTCAAAGATACAATAGACAACAAGTGCATTTTAAGTGCATCTCATATAACATATCTCATACATCATGTACCTTACATTTAATTGCATTAATTACACATGAGGAATCATAGACATTATGTCTAACTAGGCTCTGATACCAATATTGGTAAAAGTTTAATAGATCAAATTAAATGCAAAATTATACATATTTAATTTTTGCCTTTTGGATCTTGATGTTGTATTCCACCACACAATCACTAAGAATCACCTCTGGTTAGGAACTCTTGATTTTATCTACAACAATTCCACTAAAACCACACTCATAGTATTCTAGAAAGAAGAAGATGAAGAAAGAAACTCTGGCTTTCGTATATTTCTAAATGATGTGTCCTCACTCTTTTCTTTCTTAATTTCTTTCTGATGGGAAAGTGGGTAGTTTTCTTTTTCTCTCACATTTTCCCACTTTGTGATCAGTTATGCAAAATAAACTAATTGCATAATTTTGATTTTTGAATTAAAATTCAAATAAAATAAATATTTATCTAAATAAATAAATATTTATTATATAATAAATATGGATTACCCATTATGGATGTCCCCACATTCATTAGTAAATTATGAAATTCCAAATTTGGTCATGAATGACATGAACTAGAAATACCGAAGCCTCAAGAGAAATTAAATTCACTTTTTTTTATGCAAAATTACAAGGTGTAGAGAAAAGTTTATAACTTCTGATTTAGGACCAACTCTCTCTAGTGGCTGTAGAGTATCCCTCCAATGAACATTTCCGTTGACAATCTTCATAACTACCTGTCATGCTAGAATACAAATTGATAATCTCATCTAACTCTCTCTAGCCATTGAACAATGTTGTTGAACAGAAGTCTAGAGAATGGTTTATGCTCATTTTATCACCAGTTGCCAAGGTAGACTGATGACCAATCCATCATCTGCGTTGAGAAGTAAAAACAATTGGCTTCTTTCTACAAGTTAGGGAAACTTTTTCCTCATTAAATGCATATAGTAAAGAAGCTGTCACAACATGGATTACTTTTCTATGGAAATTCAATTATTAATCACTTAAAACCATAGACATCTTTGCATACAAATACATAAAACCAAGGATGGAGAGAAAATACCTATGACTATGAGTGAAATAAAATAAAGGATGACTAATCAGAGTAAGGAATAGGGAATGAAATCCCAATTATAGGTTTAGAGAGTAGTAGCTTATCAATTCTGATAAACAAATAAGCTCATACTAAATAGACATAAAAAAATTGAAAAAGAGAAGTATTATTTCCAAACTCTTTAGTTAGGGCAGTAGCTAGTTTGGACAAATTCCTTGCTCCTATTATGAACTGTTCAAGTTGCTGCCATAACATTTATACAAAGGAAAATATTATAAGTATAAAAAATGAATACCAAAATTGAGTTTAGAATCTTTTATATTCAATTGTACTTTATAAATTTGTCCTATCATCTTGTATTTAATAATAATCCTTAATTTTTATTTAAAATTCAATTTTAAATTCTATTTTCAATGCATAAAGCATTATAATTATGAAAAATACAATAAATATATAATAGTATTTTTCCAAATCTCTATCTTTATCTTTAACTACGAATTAAGATTTTTTTTCGGCTAAGCTTATTAATGTACTAGTGATTGAGCTTGTCTTTTGCACACAGGCTTTACTGGATTCATTATTTAATATAATTTGGATAATATATATACAATTTAAAAAATATAGATTTGATGCATTATTAATGTAAATTAATTTTATAATATTACTCACTTTTGTATTATATTATCAAAAAAATTTACAACTTTTCTATTGTTGGTAAAAATTCTTACTCATTTTTTTATTGCTACATCATTTTTATATTTATTGATAGTGTAAAATATTATAAATTAGAGTACATCAAATTTAAACTCTTAAAAAATTAAAAATTCAAATGAGTTTATTTTTATTATCCTAATTTTTTTTAAGATGCTATTCATATAATTATAATATAAGTAATAATAGAATGAAAAACTTTTCCTTAGTGTAACGTAATTCCTAACCAATCAATATTTTTATTTGAAAATATAATTTACATTGTTTATAAATTTTTTAATGAACTTGAAAATGTACATAAAAATAAAATTTAAATCAATAATCAAGTTTTTGTCTCCTATTTATCTTTTAATTTGCTTTTCTCATTAATAAATATTACAAAAAAATTAATTCATCATATACTACACATAAATTGAGTCATATTACATCTACTAAAGTTATAAAATTCCTCTATTAATTTTGAGATGGTTAGGGGTTGTCCCTAACTTTAGTAACATCAAAATCAAACCCTTACATGGTATAAAAATTAGAACTATGTCTTATCATTCACTTAATTAATTGCCTCATTAAATTATAATTTTTTTATAAATTTTTTAAGTAAGAATTACAACAATATTGTGAAAAAATAATAAGATAAATTAATATATCATAATATTGTAATTCTTGTTTAAAAATAATAACTAAATTATGGATATTAATTTCAAATTTTCTTTTATTTAAGAGTTTGATTTTTAAATTTTTAAAGTTGAAAGGAACAAGATTTAAATATATTCAAATTAAGGAAAATTTTTACATTTTTTATTGAAAATAATTAAATTAAAATTACATGTTATCATTATATTTTTTAAAGAAAAGGAAACTTGAGCAAAATGGAAAAAAATAAAAATATAGCAAATATGACAAAGTAAGTGCTTTCACAATTAAGTCATATTACATCTACTAAAGTTAAAATTTAAAACTAAAAATAAAAATAAAATTATTAAAAATATGTTAATTATTATAAAAGAAATCAAAATATTTTGATATAAATATAAGTATATGTTTATTGTATTAAAAAAGTGTTTAAAAATTGCTATTTCAAAAATAAAGAATGCTCTACATATATGAGAATAAAAATCTATATATATATTACAAATTAATCCCCACCTCAATTTATCGAAAAAAAAATACAAGTGAAAATGTTAGCATGATTACAGAAGATTTGTTAGCTTGATTATAACAATCATATCAATCATGATTATTCTTGTATTTTTTCCTAAATTAGCTCATATTCTCTTTATATATAGACTTTGTATCTTTGTACAAAATACACAAAAACATGCAATTCTTTCCATTCTTTTTTGTGTTCTTTTTCTATTAATATGGTATGAAAGCTTTATATTCCTTTTTTTTGTGGTTTTTGGTTTTTGTCTCCATAATTTTTTTATCTTGATTTTTTAGCTTTTGTACAAAGATCATTCCATTATTCTAATATTTCCTCATGGAGAAATCTGATATTTCAAAACCTATTGCAATTGTTTTGATTGGTTCAAACTACAATCTCTGGATTTAAGGAATGAAAAGTTTCTTAATAGGTCGCAAACTTTAGTGTATTGTTACCGGAGATCTCACCAAGCTAACTAGAGAGAAAGATGAAACTGATGCAAAATTTGCAAACTGCCTTGAGGATTAGGATAGTAAAAATCATCAGATCATCACATGGTTTCGCAATACCTTTATCTCATCCATTCATGTCCAATTTGTTGATTATGACTCTGGAAAAGAAATCTAGGATTTCCTAGCTAATTGATATCAAACCATTGGACTTGCTTATTATTATCAGTTATGGACTACTTTTCATAATCTCAAACAAGAATCTAGTCAATTTGTGAATGATTTTCTTGCTCAAGTCCAACTAATTTAGACTCAGATATCTCAGGCCAAAATCAATGAAGATCATCTTCATCTTATTCAAGTTCTTATGGCTCTTCAACCTGAATACGAAGCTGTTTAAGCTTCCTTGCTACATTGACATCCACTTCTATCATTGGATACTGCTATTCAAGAGATTATTTTTTAAGAGACTCGCCTCAATCTAGATAAAACTCCTTTGTTTGAAATAACTCTTGCAACTACTTGATCATCACATCAGAAATCTAGCAGTCACCTTTGTAAAAATTGTAATAAAATTGGTCATGCTTTTGCTAATTGTCCTATTGTAGCAGATATTGTCATGGTTTTGGCTATATTATTGAACATTGTCCCACACACCCTCCAAGACCAAAAAGTAGATTCTTTAAATCCAAGAATATCTTAAAACTTGGATCTTCCTCTATTGTTGCTGTTGTTGCTGCTACTACCGAGAGTTCTTCTACCATAACTATGAGTGATCTTAAGACACTACTCAAATAGGTTATCTCTTCCAATTTCTCTACTACCACGTTTACCATTCTGGGTAACTCTCATTAGTTTTTTGACTCTACACGTTGTAACCATATGACCATTAATATTAAATTTTTGTCTTCTACAATACCTATTTCTTCCTTACCTCCAATCCATACTACAAATGGTACTAAAATGAATATCACTCACACTGGTCATGTATCTACCTCCAATCTTATTCTTCTTAAAACCTATTATATCCCTAACTTGGCAATTAATCTTATCTCTATTGGTCAGTTGTGTGAAAAAAGATTCAATGTTAATTTCTCTCCCTCTAGCACTCAAGCACAGGATCAACAAATGAGCTAGATTATTAGGATAGGTCACAAGGTAAGTCAATTATTTGAGCTTGCATCTCTTCATCTTCCTTAGAAACTTATGTCTGCAGCTACAACCACTAACTCTTCCATTCACTAATGGCATCTTTGTCTTGGTCATGCCTCAACTAGTAGAATTCAACCTTTAATTTCTTATGGCTCGTTAGGATCTACAAAGTTTAAGTCATTTAATTACTTAAATTGTTAACTTGTAAAATAACTTGCTTTGTTGTTTACCAATAGTGATTCCATTTCAGACAATCCTTTTAGCTTAATTCATTATAACATTTGGGGTCCTTCCCCTATTTCTTCAGTAAATGGTTTTTGTTATTTGTACTATTTATTGATGATTATTCTCGGTTTACTTGGATATATTTTTTGAAACATTGATCTAAGTTATCACAAATTTACATTACATTTGCCAATATGATTAAAACCCAGTTCTCTTGTATTATTAAAATTCTTTGAATAGACAATGCAATGGAATGTTGAGATTCTTCTTTACTTCAATTCCTTAGTCAACAAGGCACTATTGTTCAACATTCTTATCCTCACACCTCCTAACAAAATAGTCAAGCTAAGTGAAAGCATTGTCATATTCTTGATTCTATACGTGCTATTCTCCTTTTTGCCTTGTGTCTAGAAAAATTTTAGGGTGAAATAGCTCTTAATGCTATCTATACCATTAATCAACTTCCTACTTTGGTTCTTCACAATTTATCTCCTTATGAAAAGTTATTTAGTAAGCCTCCTAACTATTCAATCTTTAAACCTTTTGGATATACTTGTTTTGTTCTTTTACAACCTCATGAACATTCAAAATTAGAACCTCATGCTTGTCTATGTTGTTTTCTTAGTTATGGCAATGAACACGAAGGGTATTATTGTTGGGATCCTATTTCCAATAAATTACGCATCTCTTATCATGTTACCTTTTGGGAAAGTACCATGTTCTCTTCTTTTTCTAAATTTCAACACTCTATCAATATTGACTCTCTATTTTTCACTGATTCCTTAATTGAGTTATTTCTAAGTCTTGATATAAATGATTCTAATGCAATTAATACTAACCTTTTTCCCACTTGCTCCTACTAAACCTGTACCAATTATTGATCCTACACTTGTGCTTACATTTGCTCTTGACACTACTATTTGTCGTTTTACTTGGGTAAAAGAAACTCTTCATTATCTCATTAATTTCCACTGTTATTCTAAAATTGCAACCTTCCATGAGCCTTGCTCTTATCATGAGGCAAGTACTAACCCTCTTTGGCAACAAGCTATGATTTAAGAACTTCAAGCTTTAGAGAAAACTCACACTTGGAACTTAGTTGATCCTCCTCCAACAAAACCACTATTAGTTCCAAATTGGTTTATAAAATCAAAATCCGTTCTGATGAAACTATTAAGCACTAAAAGCTCGCTTAGTAGCCAAATGATACACTTAAGAATATGGTATAGGCTATGAAAAAAATTTTGCTCTAGTGGCTCGATTAACATCTATTCACAGTCTTTTAGCCATTACTGCAATTTGTAAATGGAAGCTTTATCAAATGGATTCAAGAATGCTTTCCTTCATGGTGATTTAGCGGAAGAGGTTTACATGCATCCTTTTTCTAGTTATCATTCTCCTCATAAGGTTTGTAAGCTCCGACAAGCCTTGTATGGATTAAAATAAGCTCCCAAGGCCTGGTTGCTAAATTTAGTTTCACTCTTGCTCAATTTAGTTTTGTTTCTAGTCCATATGATTCTACATTATTCATTTGACAAACTGATAGTGGTATTATCCTTTTGTTACTTTATGTTGATGATATGATAATAACAGGAGATGATGCATTTAGTATTTTAGAATTACAACAATATCTTAGTTAGCATTTTGAAACGAAAGATCTTGGTTTTCTTAATTATTTTTTAGGTCTTGAAGTTTCTCAAAATCTGAAGGCTATTATCTCTCTCAAGCCAAGTATGCATTTAACTTACTTTTTCGAGCTGGCATCACTGATAGCTTCGAGCTGGCATCACTGATAGCAAAACTATATCAACCACTTTGGAGCTCAATTGCGAACTTACACCTCTTGATGGAACTCCTCTTGATAATCCTACTTTATATCGACAACTTGTTGGGAGTTTTGTTTATCTCACTGTTACTTGACTTGATATCTCATATGCCGTTCATCTAGTCAATCAGTTTATGTCTACTTCTCGCTCTCCCATTTTTCTACAGTACTTCAAATTCTTCATTACATTAAAGGAACTATTTTTCATAGATTACACTTCTCTGCTCACTCATCTTTAGTATTATCTAGCTATTCTGATGTCAATTGGGCTAGTGATCCAACAGATCGTCATTCTACAACTAGTTATTATTTCTTCTTAGGTGATTCTCTTATCTCCTAGTGTAGCAAAAAGCAAACTGTTATTGCCTGCTCTAGCATAGAATTTGAATATCATGCTCTTACTAATGCTACATTTGAATTACTTTGGTTACAGTGGTTATTAACCGATATAGGTATCCCATGTTCTTTTGCCACTATACTTCATTGTGATAATAAAAGTTCCATACAAATTTCTCATAATGATATTTTTCATGAGCATACAAAACATATTGAAATTAATCATCACTTTGTACATCATCATGTTACTCATAGCACCATCTGTTTGATTTTTGTCTCCTCTACTAAACCAAACAGTTAATATATTTATCAAAATGCATCTTCCTACTTGCTTTCAAGATCTCTTAAGCAAACTCAAGTTGGCATCTACTATACCACCTTAAGTTTGAGGGGGTGCTAGCATGATTACAAGAGATTTGTTAGCTTGATTATAGCAATCATATCAATCATGATTATTCTTGTATTTTTTCCTAAATTAACTTATATTGTCTTATATACATAGAATTTGTATCTTTATATAGAATACACAAAAACATGTGATTCCTTCCATTCTTTTCCGTGTTCTTTTTCTATCAATAGAAAAAAAAGATTAAAATCTTATATTAACTTTGGGGGAAAAATGGTTATCTTTGTAATCCGATGTAAACCTTTTTAAATTTTTATTGAAGATATAAAATATAATATTAGAATATATATATAATATAAATATAAAAATCTTTTTAGAAAATATATATTAATATTTATTTATATTATTATATATAAATTATTATTGTATTATTTATAAATTTTTTATAAATATTACTATTTATATATTTGTTTATATAAATAAAAGGTAGAAGATGGAAGGAAAAAGTTATAATTTAAAAATATAATGTAAAGTTAAAATAGTTTTACATGAGTTTCATAACATAACTTTATTTTGTTAAAATGGTATTATAAGTTGGTATTTTTAAGATAAAAAAATTCAAAAATTTAAATATATTAGAATACAATTACACACACTATAAGTCAATTATCACTTCAAATTGTCAAGACAAAATTAAAAATACAAAAAGTAAAAAATTGTAAAAATCTCATATTAACTTAAAAAAATAAAAAAACTTATCTCTAAACTCAATAGATATGTGAAAATTATAGAAAATATTAAAATGAAAATAAAGAAATTTATTTGTTACTTGTACTCTAAATTCATTGTACGAACAATAAGAAATCAAATAAAGAAAGGAAGTCAGTACATATAAATAAAGAGATAAGATGCACTAAAATCATGATCATAAATCTATTTAAATTTTCCTAGTCTTGTTTTTATATATAAGATAATATACAAAAATGTATCTAATATAATATATTATTATTTGTTATTATTATAAAAATAATTACTATTAAAGGTAAAAATATGAAAAGAATTCAAAAACCTCATATTAACCTTAAGAAAAATACTTATATCCAAATTGAATATTAAGTTTAAGGAACTTGTAAAAAATATTAAAATGAAAAATTAGAAAAATATGTCTACTGCATTTATTTCATACTCATTGTATAATTAACATCAAATTAGACAAACAAGGGAAAATTATTAAAGAAAAAATAAATAAAAAAGTACCCTAAAATCATAAATTTGAATCCATCAAAATTTTTGTAGTTTTATATATAAAAAAAATATAAGAATATACAGAATATAAATATAAATATGATATTATAAAATATATTTATTATTATTATTATTATTGTTGTTGTTATTGTAGTACTGTTTATATGAAAAGAAAGAAGAAAATGGGAGAAAAAGAAAGAAGTTAAAATTTAGAATTAAAATGTGTAATTTATTAGAAAGCATAGGTAAAATTATTTTATATAAGTATCATACTATAACTTTATTACGTTAAAATGGTACTGTAAGTTGACACTTCTAAATAAATTAAAATTGTCAAAAAAAAACTTAAATATATGAGAAAAAAAACTCAAATGCATTCACAAAATAAAAAAATAAAAAAAACCCACATGCATTATTATGAAAAATTGATCACAACTCTAATTTTCTGAAAAAAAAATGTAAAAATATAAAAAAAACTCGTACTAACTTTACTAAAAATACTTATCACCAAATTTGACAAATATGCTTTAAAAATGATAAAAAAAATATCAAAACAAAAAAATTTTAAAAAAAATTACTTGCTACTTGCACTTCAAACTCATTATTCAATCAACAAAAAACTGATAAAAATATAATTAGTAAAAACATAAAATAAATAAAGATAAAAATATGCTAAAATCATGCATATAAATTTATGTAAATTTTCTTGATTTTATATATTAAAATATATAATAAACTATAAATATATAATATAATATATTATCATTTTTTTCATTATTATACATAAGTTATTAGAATTGGTAAATTTTTTAATATATTATTTATTTAATTATTTTTTATTTAAAAAGAAGTAAAAAGGTGTAATAAGAGGAAGCAAAAAGAAAAAAAATTAAAAATTAAAAATTAAAAGTGAATGAAGAAGCAATAATTGAATATGTCGTGTGTATAAAAATTACCGTACAAGTCAAAAAAATTATTATTTAGATAAATAAATTGTGTTACAATGGTGAGACTTCATAAATAAAGGGAAAAAAATCCAAAAATCTACACGCACGCGAGCCTAAAAACCCATAAATATTAAGAAAAAATTATCCGTATTCCAAGTTGTCCCAAAAAGAATTAAAAATATATAAAGAAAGTTAAAATCTTTTATTACTTTTAAAGAGAAGTGCCTATCTCCGGCGGTGATATTTGGTAAATGGTTCACAGCTAAACTATTTAATAACCAACTTTTTGGAATAGTGGATAACTTTGAATAAGTTGTTTTTAAACCCAAAACGGTCCAGACTAGAATGCCCTGGTCTTGTTTATGGGATACTTACCCTAGACATATGGACCAATCAAATACTGCCACATTAATGCTTGCAGACTCTCTTCAGGTCACTCCCACTCCTCTGCCTGAAATTGCAAATTCGTCCTTCAATTTACAATTTTTTTCATTTGCTGCCTCAATGTAATAATAAAATATTATATTATAAAATATTATTTTATTAAATAATAAAATATTATTTTCTTATGTCTCCTTTTGTTTTGCAGGATTCTCCGTCAGGGTCTTCTTTTTCTCTTTCGTCTATCTCTGTATCCAGCGCCTGACTAGGAACTCCTTTTGAAGCCCTTATTCCCGACGCCGTTGTTGTGCCAGTTCTCTTGAATTGGGTTTTCCTCATGTCTCTCCTGAGCACCATCCACGAGCTTCATCTAAAACCCTCATCCCCTTCGGTTCTTTGCTCCTGTTTTGTATTGTCTATTTGGTATGTACTCCCCTAAGCTCACTTCATTTCTTATTCCTAAATTTCTAATCCCTGTTCCTTGTATCAGTTTTGATTTTTCCTTTGGATCCTCTTCTGCATACTAGGTTTTTGTTTATTTGTTGTTCTGCTTTTATGATCATTTCTGTTTTGATCTTGCTATTGCTTGATGGTTAGGTCTTGGGATTGTTTGAATAATACCCATTAAGTAGGGTTTTAGTTCCTGTTAGTTTATATATTATCGGAGTTAAGGGATTTGAATTTGCCTTCCTTTATGACTCTGTTGAGAATTATAAGCTACTTGTATAAGGGTTGGAGTTCTTCTGCTCTTATTTTCTTGATTATGGTTCGTTTATTTCTTTTTCCCATTACTTATGCTATTGGAGCAAGAATTACTTGATCATATTGACATGATAAAGCTTGCTCGAGAAGAGGATGATGCAGATTTGGAATCGGTGGGCATTCACTTCATATTCTAGGCATGTATTCATCCGTTTTTTACTGGAATGTTGTAAATAGAAGTGGAATACTTTCTAACACCTTATTGATTCAACATAAAAGTATAGTGAAAATTTTGAGAATAATCTGAAGTGGGAAGTCTAGCCTATTCTAGTGAGGAGGACATAAATAAGAAAATGATGACACTGGAGAGTATTTGATGATGCCTTTGGTATGACTACAAAGCACACCGAAAATAGAAAGTTGGTTTGATTGTCATAAAACTCAGATCATAGAGAATTATAGTTTCTTTCCTTACAATGGTTAAAGCTATGTACCGATCCTTTTTTAACAAAAAATGTGACTGTCTAATTTAAGCAGAGACTCTCCTCCTTTGCAGGATTCACTGAAAGCATTATTGGACATGAGAATGATTTCAAAAGAAAAAGAGCTTGAGGCATTGCTTGCAAGAGAGCAGGATCCATGTTCATGTTTCATCGAGGCTCTGTCGTAGATTTTCCTAAGTGGCTGCCATTGCATCAGTATTTTCCTATTTAAATGCCTTCTGTTTTTTTCAATTGGGATCTATGAACATAATGTTGCACCAGAATATATTGCAACTAACAATTTATATCTCTGATACTGATGTTGCATTAAGCATTTAATGTCATTATATGCTTGCCTATTTAAGCTTGTTGTTTTGGTATCTAACGTAGTTTCCAGCTGGGGGTGGGGGTACTGAGAGTATGGATTGGGCTGCAATGGTCATGTTGATGTATAAAATACCAGGTGAGATTGCTAGCATCAAGGTTCTTCATCTCTCCACACTCAATAGATTCCATTGAAATTATTTCAGGATAGTTCTTGAATGTTTGCTTGCATGTCCCAGAGTGTCTCATTGTGTGATTATATTCTGGGTTCTCAAAATTAACTTGTTTTAGGCGTCATTAATATTTTTATTTGTATTTTAGATATCTGCTAGTTTCTAAGTTTAGTTCATTTTATATTTACAGCCGGCAGCAATTAGAGTTGATGGTGAGTATGCGTTTAGATATGCCAAAGCAGAAGTAGGAGTGCACAGGCTTGCACGCATATCACCTTTTGACAGTGAAAAGCGCCGGCATACTTCATTTGCTGCTGTGACAGTGGTTCCAATCCTGGGTGAAGGAGAATCCATTTTGTTTTGTACAATATAGTCGGTTTAGTTTTAATGTTTGGTATAATATATTGAGCCAGTGAATGAAATGGCTAAAGTCCAACGTGGACTTATGGATAAATTGCATTGGTTGGCTGATAATGAAGTCTCTACATAGATGCTCTCCTGTCTCAACTCTACACATAGAAACATTTGGTATGCAACTTTTGTCAAATTAATCTCATTTCGTTTTGATAAAAATGATTTTAATTTATTTATAGATAAATTTTATTATTTACAAATTTTGTTAAAAATAAAGATTTTAATTCATTTATAGATGAATTATTTTGTTTGAGTTGTATTGAAAATTACATAGAATTCAATTAAAAAGTAAATTTTATTAGTATCATATTAAATACAATATTAGAAAAAAATAAATCATTTATGTAATATATATTTTTAAAATAAATAAAATGAGATCTAGTAAAATTCTTATTGGCATATTTGATAAACTTCATAATTGTATAAATGTGATAGATTTTATTATTTAAAACTTTTCTTAAAAATAGAGATTTTAATTCATTTATAAATGTATTATTTCGTTTCAATTGTATTGAAAATTATATAGAATGTAATTAGAAAATAAATTTTAATGGTATTATATTATATACAATATTAAAATAAATAAATTATTTATATAATATATTTTTTAGAATAAATATACTAAATTCTAGTAAAATTCTTATTACTAAATTTGATGAATTTTGTAATCATATAAATATGATTATAATAATATAAACATGATTATAACAGGAATTGTGAATGGAATGAAAAATTTTTTTATTTAAATCTAAACATTATTAAAAAAAATTATTTGAAAATAAAATAAAATTTTATTTTTAATTATATCAAACATAGAGTTTGCTAATAAGTTAAGTTTATGTTTATAACTTTTTCTTTCAAATTAAGAAATAATGTTGGACAGTTGCTTTTCTAAGGTTAGCAAACAACTTATGCTTATTTCTTTTTTCAAACCAAGTAGTAGAATAAATAGTTTCCACGACAATGTGAGTGGGAACGAATTAAATCACAGAGAGATTATCCAAGTATATGCCTAAATCCTTGTCTTTCAAAGAAGAAAAGATGTAATCACAAAAGCAAGAGATGGCCCCATTGAGGGCTGGCTTTCTTCCTCTTAGAAATTCCACTTACACAGATCTCTCTCTCTCTCTCTCTCTCACTCACACATGTGAGAATTTTATACCAATTTTCAATATTATGCACGTGCGTTTGATTATCTTTCACTTTGTAATGACAAATGTGCATACATTTGACATGTTAGCGTCGCTAGACTGATCCATCCTCAAAATATTGTTTAGTGCCCTGCTAGGAACCATACATTAAGTCAGCTGACTTGTCACTAATCATTTATTTCTTCACAATGCCAAGTGCAAATGTTTTAAAGATTGATAGTTTAGTGAAATTTTGGGATGGCGAGCAAGGGTAGGCTAAAGGTGTAGATCTTTTAACTCTTTTTTACTATGGTAAATTTGATAAGGGAAATACCAGAGAGGATAACTTCCAAGTATAATTCTATAATGCGATATAAGAAGATTCACCTTTGAATATCCCTGAAAACTATAATATATTCATTACACTTGGATGATCATGATTGCATAGAGTTTTAAAAATTGATCTTTTGTCATGTAACCTCGATAAAAAGGAATTCCAAAAGGTGTTTGTATTGAAAATGGATATAGTACAAAAATCATGCCAGTTTCCTAGCTCAAGAAAGAATAGAGATCCATCTAAAGAACTGCAATTGACTGGACTCACTTCTCCACACTCTCAATTTGGTCATTGCCAAAAGCCAAATTATATATCTACATGTAGTCATCAATAAAATGAATATTAAGGCCGTCTTTCACGTTAGGTGCCAGTTCATCAAAATCCTCCTTGGTAGCCGAAGGGAATACAATTGTTTTCACTTCACTCCTCCTTGCTGCTATTGTTTCTTTTTAACCTGCAATTTTCACAACATTTCAAGTTCATAAGTTTCCAAATTGCTTTGGAAACAATTTTTTCAGTAAATTCTATTGTAACAAAGTGGTCAAACATCTTGGAATTGGATGGAGTCGATGGACCTACAAATAAGATTGCCTTTAAGTTGAAAAAGAGAATTAAGCATCACTAATAACAAGAGCATCAATCTTTGTTGTAAAGTGTTAAATCTGCATGCATATTGCATAGAGATGAATGTACCATCAATTTGAAATAGTCTTACAACTGATCGAATATTATTGAAAAATCATCAAGACTAATCAAGCATAACTCATACATCATAACCTATTAATGAGAGCAACAAAAACTCTTATATGCTAGAATAAAGTAAAGAGATTATTCATAAATAAAGTGGCAGTACCAAAATAAACAAAATCAAAAATCATGAGAACACATTATTAAGTACAACAATGAACATGAAATATGTTTGATTTTCATTTTCTCTTCAATATCGCAGAAGATGAAGAGCCAGACTGATATAAACAACAAATTTTGTTCCTTCTGTTATATCCAGACAATTTCATGTTATTTTGATATGAAAAGCTAATTTCATGTTGTTTTGATGTCAATACCGTTCTGTTATAACAAGAAGAGAAAATTTCATTATTTACTCGATCATTTGTTATAAATGTAAACTCATTGTTAGTAGTAAATTTCAATTCTTGTCTTCTATCTTCTCGGTACTGCACTTTTCAGTAAATTAGTAACTAAACAGGCCAGGCAAAATTAGTTTATCTATAACTAAAATTTTAAGTATAGTTTCAATTCCAATCTTATGAACAACATCTAATTATCAGATGTTAAGTTTTAATTAAGCATTTCTTGGGAAAAAATTCAAAACATTGAAACTGAAAAAATTAATCCATTGTCATATCTTCCCCTGGCAATATACTTTTATGCTTAGCAGCTGCAACTTAGTTTCAAGTAAAAACAACTCCCAGTTGATGCTATTTTCCAGAAGGATGAGATGATAGATGTTATTGGTGTGAACAAGGGTAAAAGATATGAAGGAGTGATAACTAATTGGGGTATGACTTACCTTCCTAGGAAGACTCATAGAAGTCTAAGGAAGGTTGCTTGTATTGGTGCATAGCACCCAGCCCATGTTTCTTTCTCAGTTGCTAAAACTGGTCAGAGTGTATATTACCATCATACTGAGTTGAATAAAAAGGATTGTGAACAGACATCAAATTAAAAAACTCTTTGGTTTGTGTTTGTTGAACTTTTTATCCCTCCGTTCTCTCTCTCTTTCTCCCGTCCCTTGAACTGCATATCTTTTCAAATTCTTGTGGAAATACATGTGTGTTTGCCTGTGTATGGTAGGATTTTTAGACATCACACACCCTTTAATTGTAATGGACAATTGCCATTAACCCAAGATTTGGCCAGGATTGCATATTAATGGCTAGTTAGGATTTCCTCATTCTTGTTTTTTAAGCGTATATTCTATGGCTAAAAAAGTTTGGTTCACTCTTGTTTATTTCACTCTGTTCTCCAGTGCACATCTGCTATTTCACAGCATACAAAAGGGAAGAGCAAGGAAGACAAGGAAGGATCACAAATATAATCCTAAGCAGCAAAGGTATTGGAGAAGGATTACAAGCAGAGAGCTCCTGACAAGTCTCCTCAACTTACAACAGCCTTGAAAAGTTTAAGATTTTCATCCTGATGTAGCCATTTCTCCAAGATTATTGTTATCGAGCCTACCTTTTGACATTGACTATAATTAGCAATCTCAAGCCACTTAGTTGGGGTTAACCATGTGTTTCGGCTTTACACCTATATTAATGTGAAAATTCTTATACATTTTCCTCTTTGCTTCATTAAGGCTATTTATTTGAAGACGTGTAAATTTTAAGCTAGCTCTATAGCATTTTAAATTTTAAAAGTTATATTATAAAATTTGCCTGCTGTATAAGGTCTGATATCAATTGTTCTCCACAGCTTTTAACTTTTGAGTTTCTTATGCTATGAGACAGGTCCCTTTTTTTTTTTAGCATTACAATTTCTCCTTTGATCAAATAAATATCATGCAAGGTAATATATCTGACAGTTAATATCTTGCTAAAACCTAAACTCAAGGATCTCTACTGAAGTTCTAACTTCTAAACAAACCAGAGATATCAGGCCATAACAGATGGCTTTGCTTGTGTTTACAAATACCCAAAATCGAATTGGGTTTCAAACTAGTACCTAAACTAGCAGATGATCATACAAATACCCACAAACTTGCAGATGGTCATACAAATACCCACAAATGAAATTATAATAGTGAAATAGTGATATCATTTTCAACATGAAATAAGAACAATTTTAAAGCAAATAGAAAAGATAGTGAACAAGTAGAGATTTCAGAACAGAAAATCATATCAGGTTTCTATACCTAACGCAGAGAACGTAACATCGAAAAATAGAGAATTGAAGCAACGGTTTGATTAGAAATGTGAATACAAAGAGATGAGAGATGAGAATACTTCGATTTGAGATTTGAAACAAGAGCTCACGATCGATGGTTGCATAACAGTAGGGCAGCAAGGCAAGAAGGCAGAGAGGAAAGGCTTCGGTCGCATGGGAAACACTGACAAACACGGAGGGGAGGACCCTGTTCGAGAGTAGCAATGCAACAACGGCTTTAGGGATGATGCCTTCAACAACAGTTCCTGATCAACTCTGGGTGTGGGGATGCAAACGGAAAGGGATAAGCCCGGGTTCGAGAAGCCAAAAAAAGGAACGGAGAAATCTGAAAATAACCGAATTTAAAATGATATAATATATTATTATTTATATTGGGGCAGCAAATGAAAAAAAATAAGCTGAAGGACGGTACGGTAATTTCGATTAAAAATATGGAATTAACTTCAAAGTCTACTTGAAAATGCCACATGTCATCATATAATTGGATCACCTGTCCAAGGTGAGTCACCCATGATAGGATATTGTAGTCCGACCCCATTTAGTTTTTCATCGCATGCCAGAATATTTATTAACAATCAAAAGCTAAAGAAGCAAACTATTGATGAGTCAGGCTCAATACTAAAATCAGTTAACTTTTAACTTTAAAATAACTGATTAGGAAAATTATATTAAACAATTATAGTTATTAATTTTTTATTGATAAATTTATTTTTTATAAAAATTATATTAATTTAATTTTGAAAAAATATTTAATATATAATAAATTATAATAGTATATTATTTATAAAAAAATTTAATCTATTAAATAGCATATAGGATCTAAAATATTAAAAAAAATACTTAAATAATTTATAAAATATACTCATACCCTTATATATCACTTTATATACAAATAATTAATCATAAATAACTGATTTTACCAAACAATCTCATTTAAATTATTAATGCAATCAGTTAGTTAAATTAATTAATATAATCACTCATTAATTAATAATTAATTAAATCAGTCAACTGTTACAACTATTAACTAATTATTAAATAAGATTAATGTATTACATAAATCTATTTAAATTTGTTTAGCTATATATGCAAATAATAAAATATATTATTATGTATAAATTATTATTACTGCATTATTTATATATTTTTTGATAAATATTGTTATTTATATAAATGAAGGCAGAACGAAAAGGTACAGAGAGACCATAAAAAGTAAGAAGAAAAGAATAAAATATGAGAGGGAAAAGGCAGTATTGACACGCCATATTATACATTTTATCATATCATGTATCATACAACATATATATATATATATATATATATATATATATATATATATATATATATATATATATATTACAAAACAAGGATTAATATTTGGATATATTTTAGCCGCCAGATGGCAGTGAATTATTAATCCATTTCCCGCCAATTACTCCTCACTTTCGGCCAACTGTGGACCATATTAATACTGCTTTTGGGTGTTGAGAGTTGGGCTTCTTTCTGCCATCGTTTACGCGGGCTTAACGGATAAATTCAGAGCTCAATTTTCTGAAGAGGAAATGAGGGTCGGACTGCTATTTTTAACACTTATTAATAGTCTTTTAAGTAAAATTAACGATTTCATTTTTGAAATTATAGAGTACTGATAAAATAATTTTAAATTATATAAAATTATAATGTTATTTTTAAATAAATTTGTACATAAAATTTCGTTCATTAATTGTATTATTTAAGAAATGAAATTATTTATACAAAAGAATGATATTATATGCACAAATTATTATTTAGAGATGAAATTATAAAATTTATATAATTTTTGAATTTTTTTCCGGCACACTATAAATTCAAAGGTTAAATTATTAATTTTGTCTTATCTTTTAATTGTTGATTAATTTATAGTTTATAATTGATTAATTAATAAACCTTATTTAGTGTTATATATTTGTCTGAATGAATTTTGGTAAAGGTATTATTTGTTTGTTTGCAATGTTGAGGGAAGAAGAAGTATTTGCAATTTCCACTATGCACGGCGAAAACTTAGCGTACATCAACTATAACTACAATAAAAGTATATATAATCATATAAGTGATTTCTTTTTTTTTTAATTCATAAGTGATTCTTTAATTCTAGTTATATGAATCGCACAAATCTAAATAAATTTACTTTAACATTTAATGTATACATTCATTTACAATGAATTTAATTAATATAAACTTAGTAGACAAATAAACATAGTATATTGAAATTACAAAATTATTAACTCCAACACTCCTTAATTTTGGAACTTATGCACTATAAATTTTCATCTCATCCATAATTTTTGAACTTTGGAAGATTTTTGAAAAGTTTTACATTGTGCTCTTTGAAAAAATTTCTAATACTACATTAACACTAAAATTCAATGCTACTTTCATATAATCTTCACTACATGTGTTATTCTCCCAATTCTTAACATCAAAGTTGATTTTCAATTCTTAAATTACATTCATATGCATTTTGTAGCTAATTTTTATTTTAAAAAAATTACACTTATCAATTTAGGTGAAGGTAGGCGACTTATCAAGATTAATAAATAAGCCAAAGATTTAATTCATAAGCCTATCAAATTAACTTATTTAGATACTAATATATTTATAAATTTATTAATAATATAATATAATATATAATATTTTAATATATAAATCTATATACATAAACCTAATGAAGAAAACTTTAATCTATTTGTATATTAAAAAGCCTATAGCTCCATTTCATGCAAGTAGCTGATAAACTAACTGGTAGCTGATAAGTTACTTGATAACTAATAACTTATAACTGATAATTGATAGCTGATAAGTTAAATAAAGTGTTTCGTAAAATTAACTGTTGAACTAGCTGAAATTGCAAAATGACATAAAATGATATATTAATAGAAATACATATAATTAAAATAATTTATATTTATCTAAAAATTAAATTATATTAATGTAATTAAAATTTTTAAAATAAAAGTATAATTTCTAATATTTAATTAATTATATTTTATAAACTTATATATTTATTTACTTATATAATTTTTATTTTATTATTTATTATAAAATTATAATTACTTAAAATATAATTAAATATTTTTTAAAAATCACTTAAATTTATATTACAAAAGATTTGTATTGTAAATAAAAAAAGAATAATAATATATTTGAAAAAAATTTAAAAAAATAGTAGTTTATAAGTTATAAGTTACTTTAAGTAACTTATTAAATCAGAATTTATAAGTTAGCTGAAATAGCTTATAAATTAGTGCAAGAAATATTTCTAGAAGTTAGCTTATAACTTATTAATCAGGTCAATAAGTTATAAATTAACTTATTTATTGTGCAAAATGGAGTCTATATAGGCAAACAAGTTTTTAAATAAGTTATCAAAGTAGGTTAAACTTGTTTAATAAAATAAGCTGAATTTAAAATTTAACTTTATATTTATTAATGGTCTAAGCTTAGGCCAATGTTTAAAAAATTAGCTTAATGTATTTAAAATAAAACTTAATTCGGCCTAACCCATTTTCACTCCCTACTTGTTAAATTGTATGAAAATAACACTAAATTTTCAATTTTAATATAATACTAATTTTTTTTCGTATTCTCTAATAACGAAGTTATTGATCTTTACACAATTGACCATATCATTTTGTTTAAGATTTTTTATAATAACACTAGCATGAAGTGTGCATTAAATTAAATATTTCTTAATTTCTTACCTATTTTTGTTACATATTTCCCAATTTCAATTATAATTATTGCTAACCATTAATTTCAAAAATACTTCTTATCATGTAATGTATATTTTATTTTTTATTTTTATGCTTCTTGGAATTTTTAAAAATAATCTACTTACTTATTGTTTATTTTTTAAAAGCTATTGAAAATTATATTGTGTTATTAATTATAATATGCCACATTGAACAATATTAATAAAAAAATCAACCAAAATAACATAAAATCGTGCGAACGCACAGGGCAGCAAGTCTAGTTATGTGTAGAACCAAAAAAATATTTGTGAAATTAATGGCAGTAATAAGTATGACCAAACTAGGGAATATGTAATAAAAAAAATAAGGAATATTTAATCTAATGTTTTAATTAATGATCGTAATTAAAAGATATTTAAGTAAAAAAAATGTTAAAAAGCCATCTTAGAAAAGTATGATGTGTAAATATCCCCTAACATATTCTATCCTCATTTGTAATAAACATGGATGAGTGGAGTCGAATTTTGAGAATGATCACATTTCAAATAATACCAAAACGTGGTCAAGCTGGGTTGAGCTCATAGTCGTAATTAATATTTTGATTTGAACTTGGCTTAACTGATATTATAAAAACTCAAAACTCATCTCAGTTCAATTTGTTATGGATTGTTAAACATTGCAAAATTCGATAGCATAAAACGTGATTGGAGTTGAACGCAATTCAAGTTTGTTTTGAACTCCATGAAAATAATTAATTAATTAATTAATAATAGTAGTATATTTTTAAGAAATATTTAATATGATTATAAATATTATATTTAAAATTATAAAAAATTAATCTTAATGATATATTATATTATATTATATTATATTAATAAATAAATAAATAAAATATTATAATCAAGCGGGCTAAATAATTACAAAAATTTGGCTTGTTAAATGAATTAATTTTTTTTGCATGTTTAAATAAATTTAACTTTGCTTTTGCTTGCGATGTTATGTATAAATAAGTCAGGCTTGAAGCTGGATAAAATAAGTTTTAACTATCTAATTTGGGAGAATTCTCTTGGCACTTCGATTTATTTTGACTTGCTCTGTTACTAACTTAGAATTAATCATATAATCTTTAATTTTATGAAAAAATGTAGATATAAATAAAAAAGGACATTAAAAGAAGTTAAAAAAAAAAGGATCTCTTAGTAAATAATATCAATGAAAATTTAATTTTTGATAGAGTCCAATGACATCGTGTGATCCATGTAACCAATCTCACTTAGTAGAATAAGACTTTGTTGTTATTGTTGTTATTGTTGCTCTGTTACTAGCTTAGGCTTTTCATTGTATTGTGACTTCAAATGATCTCAATTCTGTAATGTCATTGTTGCTACTTAATTGACCTTTGTGAATTTTTCATCTTATCAACATCTTAGTCATGGTTTTGAATTATGGTTGTGATTGCTATTGATATCTTATTGTAATTAATGAAATCATAGACAAATATAAAATTATATAATTATTGTGATACAAAATTATGAATAACCTTAAATGCAATATAATCCTTGGATATCAATTTAAATCCTTGTTCTAAGCTAATGCCCAATAGTCAAGGAATGATAATTCTTTTTATCACCACAAGCGACAATTATTGATATTAAGTTATTTGTTAAAATTTAGATCACAAACTTACCTGTATAATTCTAAGATTTTGGTATTGTTTTAAATTTAAAATCATGATTTCTTTTAGTCAAATTTTAATTCATGATTAGAAATGTAATTCATACCCGGAAAAATTTATGACAATAATATATTAATATATTATTAAATTTAATTATTAATATATTATTATATAATATATTTTTAAAAACTATTAATTTAATATATAATTAAATTAAATTTAATAATATATTAACAAACTATTATATTAATAATGCATCGTAATACTTTCTTCCCACCCGTAACAATAGCCCTAGTTGTTGGGAAGCTCAAATCGGGACCTTCTGATCTAGTAATTATTTCCCGCACATACCGTTAAATTTTGAGATCTGGAACTCCTATATTTGGATTCCATTTCCAGAAGTTATCACGGGAAAATTTCACTCAGAAATTTCTTAACAAATCAAAATCATTCCCCGTGTTTCATGCAAATAATTAACAATTAATAAGTTAATTAATAATTAAATATTTTATAAAATTAATTATTGAACTAATTAATAGTATAAAAATTATATATTAATATACAAATTAAAATTTATATTTATTTAAAAATTAAATTATATTAACATAATTAAGATATTTAAAAAATATAACTACCTAAAATTTCATTAATTATATTCTATAACCTTATGTAATTTTTATTTAATTATTACTTATAATAGAAATATAATTACTTAAAATTTAATTAATTATATTTAATGATATTACATATTTATTTATATATGTATTTTCATATATTTATAATTTAAAATAAGGATATAGTTAATTAAAATTAAATAAATTATATTCTATGATTCATATATTTATTTTTTATTTGATTATTTATACTAAAATTTTTATATTATATATTTATTTACTTATTTAATTAATTTTTTTTATTTATTATTTAAAATAAGAACATAATTATTTATTAAAGGTATGAATTGAAAATTAATAAAAAGAAATATGATAAATTTAAAAAAATTTGAAAGGCTACTGACTTATAAATTATTTAAAATAACTTAATAAATCATAATTTATTTTTTAAATACGATATTACATAAAATATTTTTAAATTAATAAATTATAAATTATTTATTTATTATATAAAATAAGTAATAATCATTTCTCTCTCTCTTCTGTGTGTGTGTGTGGGGAGGAAAAGTAAAGAGAAAATGTAAAAAATTCTCTTAAACTTTATAATGATTGAATTTGGTATTGCAAGTAATTATGATATACCATTAATATAGTAATGTATTGGAATATCATCAAATTTTAGTATACATTAAATTTGCTTTTTTTAAAACCCAAATATAATAATGAATTACAAATCAAATATGTTACTGTATCAATATATAATTACCTTAATAGTACACTATAATTATCTTGTTTAATATTTAAATTAGAAAAAAATTAAAACACATTTTTTTTACAAAGCGTTAATAAATTTAAATTATTCAATTTTATCCAACTTATAAAGTACTGCATAAAGTAAGGGATTTGAATCGTAAGATTTAGTGGCGCACACGGCACCAAAACATATTAAACTCTTACTTTAAATTATGGGATCAGCTGTCATGCTCAATTTATAAAGTGGTGTAGATTTGCACCATTTTTACAATGATACAGATTTTGCCAACATCAAGATAGGTACGTAAAATGGGCGAAGCAGGTTTGTACGGACTTTGCCCGCGTGGACTTTTGTCCGTGTAGGCTTGCTCACATAAATTCACATTAAATACGAGTTTCATACTAAGATGGTGCGGTGCGAGCTTACTCGTGGGTAGCCTGCATTTTTTTTAATATTTTTATTAATTATTTTATTTTATAATGTATAAATTATATTTTAATATTTTAATTTTTATTAAATTATTTGTAAAAAAATTAAATTAGAGTATAGAAATTGAATTGAATTTATTAGGAAATAATTTAGTTAAATTTTTTTAAATATATATTAAGCCTAAATATAAAGAAAAATAATTAAAAATAAATTTTTGCCAACAGTCAAGCCCGTGATCGTGTAGGCTTGCCCGCATTAAATACAAGTTTCATATAAAGTTGCCCACATTAACCCGTGACCGCAGGACTGCGAGTTGCTCCCATTGCCCCGGTCACAAACCCTATTTTATATATCTATCAAGAGGGATCATCTCATTTAAATCAATAGTTGTTCCTTATGTTGTTTCATCTGTGCCCATAAACTTCTAACATCTCTAACCATTTTTACACAAAGTCAATATCAATCAATTAATCATTACACCAGTCTAGCCCTTACCCATTATGAGCCATTTGATTTGCAAAATATTTCTCACATTTTTAGAATATTTCATGAGAATTTGATATTCTTATGTTTGGTTCAAATTGTTAAAAAATTTACTTGAGAATGTAACATTCTCAGGAATGATTTGATGTTTAATATTCCTCCCAAATATTCTCATGAGGAAGTGTGTATCTCATATTTCCATTTTATGAAAATGTGGATACTAAAGTAAAAAGATAATTTTACTCATATTTTTTTGCTCTCATTTATTCTAAAAAAATTTTATTTTTATTTTTTAATTTTAACTTATATTTTCTATTTTTAATTTTAATTTTATAAATAATTTTTTTTAATATTCTAGATATTAGAAGTGAGTTATAGAACATTAATCAAATTCTGATTTATATATATTTAATATAAAATATAATTCTTAAATTTCAATATAAAAATATTAATAAAATTTAAATAAATAAATTTTTATTTTTATTTTTAAATAATTTTATAAAAATATAATATTTAATTAATTCAATTGAAATTTTACATTAAAATGATAACTTATTTAAAATATTTATATATATAATTTAATTTGAAATATAACATTAAAAATTAATAATAATCTAATATAAATATGAAATATTTTATATGTATTTTAATTGAGATTATACGAATTGAGATTATAAGTAAATTAATTCACGTAATTTGAATTAATTCATATTTTAATTATTTAAAAATTTAAAATTTTTTATTTTTTAATTTAAATTTAAAAAAGATTATTTCTCTTCTTCCTCTCTTATTTTCTTTTCAAAGAAAATAAAAAATTTTGTCAACAATGGAAAAATTATTTATTTATTTTATATAATTAATTATATAAAAATTTATATTCAAATTCTTAAAAATTTCAATATTTTATATATTAAAACCTTTATTATATTTTAATCAAATATAATTCAAATTATTAATTTATTAAGTCTTCAAAAATTTTTATTCATATATTTTTAATTAAATCTATAATTTATTTTAATTTATTACAAAAAATTGATAAAGGTTCTTTTTGTAAAATTAATAAGATTCCTGATAATATAAAGTGTGAATCAAACATAGAAATTTAATATATTTAGGAATGTAAAAAAATATTCTCGAAAATATTTGTATTGAACTAAATATAAGAATCTTTCATTCCTAGAAATTATATATTGAAAAATTATATTTCTAGGAATGTATAGTTTTCTATGAATATAAGATTTTACGAATCAAACAGCTACTTAGAAACTTCAAAATGCCAATCGAAAGATTAGTCAATGTAGGCGTTTTTTAAAATAAAAATCAAAAAATAATATTTTATTTGATTGTAGAGAAAAATAAAAAAATAAAAAATAAAAGAGGAAGAAATAATAACAAGAAGCACTTTCCTTCCATCATATCTTTCATTGTTTTCCCTTTATTTCCTCCCCACCTTTTTAATTTTTCAGCAGAAGTGAAGTGAAAAATAAGGCAAATCCTGTGAGGGAAAAAAAAAAGATTATGTCAAGTATCCCATTGAGTCCTACGGTCTCGCCCTGACCACCCTACGAAATTTGGACGCTGTCCCTTTCAGTCCATCATTTATTATAATTATAATAAATAATAAAATAATATTAATTATCCAAACTTATTTTGGTAATTGGTCCTATTGCCCTCTCCATTCTAACCTTTTTTAACTAATATCGTCCCAATTCAATTGAAAACATAGTCTATCCCGCACCTTACAATGAACGCGCACAGAGGAAATCAAAACCGCGACAAAAAACGGCACTCGAAAATGTCAATGACAACTCGAAAACGGATTGGAGCAGGCCCAACTGCCGTCAACCACCGGCTTTTTTACTGCCGCCCTCAACTTAGGAAATCAATTTACCCAAGTGCTACGGAATAAAAACTATTTCTCTGAATACTTAAGTTTTTTTTTTGGGAAAAAAGAGTGATCACAGGAAGGGGTTCCCGTGACCCAATCAATCACGTGGGACACCTTCCCATAATTCATTATTATTTTTAATTTAAATAATTTTTTAACTTCAATTTGATATTAATTTTTTTAATTTTTTTATTTATAAATTATTCCTCTAATTATTGTTTATTTATAATTTTGACTTAAATTATATTTAATTTAATTTTTTATAATTTGAATATTATTTTAATAGTAATTATTCAAGATTTTAAATAATAATTAATAATTATATTAACTCTAATAATATTATAATATATATAACTAAATTGTTAATAAATACTGACTTTTTACTTTTTTTGTTGTAAACTAATTAGATGAAAGATTTAAATTATAAATTTATAATTTTAAACCATCTTTTATCATGCATATATTTGAAAAAATATTTAATTAAATATAAAACTAAAATATAATTTGTATCATGAAAATAAATGGTTTATTAGTAAATCATATTAGTCCATAACGTGATACAATTAAATTTATAAAAAATTAATTATATACTTTCGTCATCATCCTTTTCCTCGGGCATAATAAGATCTCTAAAAGACATGAATCCATGACTTTTCCTACCACGCCTAGGCTCAGGAATGGGTGATTTCGGTAATTTAGTAGCCGGATAAGTAGGTTAGGAAGCTGTCATGTCTCGATACTCTCCCAGTACACGTAGCATGAAGCCACATTCTCGATTCACTGTCTCTCTAAATTGGTTATACGGCTAAGAGGGTGATTCCTCGACACTAAGCCTGCGTAATCTCTCAACTACATCAACCTAAAACAAGTACGTTATTACAATTTAATGTCGACATAAATTGAAGATGTAAGCATAAAAATGTGTAAAAGACGAAAGATTACTACAAATCCTAGACTACCACTGATTGGATGAATCCATCCTCTTGTGTGTTTCTAGTACCACCTCATGTAACCCGAGTCATGACCAAGAGCATCTGTTGTCATTTCAGTCAACGAAAGTGTGCTGCGCCATGCATTCCAAGCAGTAATGAAAATGAGATGCTCTTCCCACCAGTCTTTCGATGTTTTACCTTGAAACTGCAAGGTATGGCAAGAACCACTATTAAATGGCTCTTGTGGGATTGACTGTTACCTACCAAACTATCGAAACACACGATCTGGATTGTGACATTCCACGATGTGAAAGCAAATGATAAGGACTGATGTTAGCCATATGTCAGGTAAAGCCAGACAATACCCTAGTATAAGCTGCTGTACACTGGGAATGCCATAAGGGCGCCAAATAATCTGCATTACACAAGTGTGATATAAATAAGCATATCACTAAATCTAAGGCTTGTTTTGTTAGATACAATAAAGTAGGGTATCCAACCTCATCAACCCTCATCTGATCGAGCAATACTCTATATTGGTGTAAGGCGATTGATGGTGGTCGAGGTGGCAACCCAATGTTCTTCCACCTGCAAGAAATATAAATTGTGTATTATTGTTTCGAATATTAGTAAGATGTTATAAGAAATGTAATATGAAAATCTAACAGTAATCCACACCTAAAGCCCAATGGTAGAAGTAAAGGGTAAATATCTAACTGAGGATAGGATATGATGGTCTCTCCGGTGTTAGAGTGGAAAATCGATCTCACGCCTATAAATGTAATAGGTGTAAACATCCACCAATATTAATCTCATCATATTTTGTGGCGGCACACAACTCTCTGTACAAGCATGATAGAACCGCTGATCCCCAATTATATCAACCAGCGTTTGCAAAATTTTCCAACAACGACAAATACATCAACAGCACTCTATGACCCGAAGTGTCAGGCATAAGGTAACCGCCTATAAGTCTCAAGATGTAAGCACGTGCAAAGCGCTGTATTTGTTTTTCGTCTGCATCATCTGGTAAATGTTCAAAGTGTCCTGCTAACCAAGTAATGCTCAAGCATTGGCTTTGTAAACATTCATCGGAGGATCTGACACTAAGTAAATCTTCGCACACCCCTGGCTAATCATGTCCAGTGTATCCAAATACGGGGACACCCTCACACGGTAAACCTAACTGGATGGAGACATCTTGTAGGGTAATGGTGCACTCCCTTGAGGTGGTATAGAAGGTGTGTGTCTCTAGACGTCATCGTTCAATTAGTGCAAATACCAAAGCTGCATTGAAATCAAAGTGTCTAAGTTGGCTAGTGCCGTAAAAGCATACCTGTTGAAGGTAAGACACAATTGCAAGCGGCGGATCGAAAAGTCGATTCGCATGAGTGATACGTCGTAACTTTAGGATTCGATCTCTCTTTTCATGATAATTGAAAAATAGTTAGTACATTTACAAGTAAACAATTATTACTAAGGGAATAAACTTGCCTAGCCTAACCACACAACCTGTGAAATATGTTTGGACTGCAAGTATAATAGAGACCTATCATCTGGCCCTGGGATCACAACATGACACTGACTAGCCATTGTAGTCGAGAGCTATGGACTTTGCCAAACTTTAAAATGAATTAAGTCAATTGTATAGCTACCATTTTATATAAGTATTGCAACACAAAGTAAGAAAAAAATAATTTTACAATTAAGACAAGCATAATATACTATTTAGATACAAGTTAACTATCTTTTACTAATACATCAATAAATTATGCATAGTTTGGACACTTTCACAGTAGAGATCTTGAGCAAAGGTTTAACCTTTGTCTTTTTCTAGGACCCGAAGTGTCATGGCACATTCCATTGATTGGATTGACAGGTTGCGTGATTATGCCCACTTTACTGGCATAACCCACACCTCTGAGGTTTCGATTGACTTTCTATCCAATTCATTTCGTTTCTCATCCGTGTGAAACGTGGTTGACTACTAGGACGCATTTGCACTGGATTCAATACCAGTATTGGTCTATTCAATGATGGTTAATACTCCATACCGCCAATTGGACAAAATTCACAACTATAAGCCTTTAGTATTGTATTTAACCGAAATATAGGATCGACATACTGTAATGGATCCAGCGAAACCTTTGCACATGTTGCAAAAACATGTTGATAGGGCCAATGCTCTACTTGGAACTCGCCACAATCGCATGTTCAGTCACACAAGCTAACCTTGCAAGTTCGACCATGTTGGTGTGTGTCCTAGAACCAATCATATAGATGATTGAAGTTATACACAATGTATTATATTTTATTTTAGGCAATTTAATTATTATATTTTATTTTTTTAATTTTATTATTATTATGTGCAATTTATAACTTAATATAATAATTATCCTTAGAATAGTTTCGCTATTCCTAAAATGCCCCTAGTCAAGTATTATTACGAAAAGGATAGTAATAATACATCGAGACTAACATGTATAGTGATTGATGATTACAAATCATGGATATATGATATCAAGTCAATACATGAGTATATTGCTAGTGAACAATGTACTGGACTGACCCATTATGAGAATATTGCATGGATAGACGTGTCATAAGTTATTCTCATATGATCACAAATACACATAAACCTTTGACCTGAAGTTACTACGGTTCCCTACATGAGGAATTACTCACTTTAATATTATCCTATGTCACCTTTAATCAGGATAACAAGTAGGGCATTGATTGGGTGTATCATAAATCGTGCAGAGGAAAGTGAGTGATGTAGATGGAATTTTGTTACTCTTGTATAAAAGAGAAATATCCTTGGGCCCCTTGATTGAGTGAGACTTAGAAATGCATGGTCATGCTCAATTGAATTAATATGTGATATTAATCATTTATTTTAAGTCTACTCAGTATCAAGAAATATAAATTGAACATTGACGATGATAACACATTCCATACCTCGAGTTCAATTTGGATATTATTACAAAAAGGGTTATGATGCAAAACGTTGATCATGTATTAGGTGGATGTTGAATCACAGACATTCTTACTACTTGAGTGACAGTGATATATTACTAGATACTGCTTATTGTCTATGGCTCAATAATGAGTCATTGTCAATGTAGTAAGAATCTACAGGGTCACACAAAAGGAGTAGGAATAAGACAATAATTAATTGGACTTTAATTATATTAATATATAATTAATTGGACTTATTTTCATGCATATATATATTATTAAGAATAATAAATTCACATTTATATATATATATATATATATATATATATTATGTGATATTATTTGATATTATTTGATATTAAAGTAATATGAAATAATTACATTATCAGATATTAGATAAATATATTATGAGATAATATTATTATCTAATATTAGATAATTAATAGATAAGTCCTATCTCTCCCCATTATCTCTAGGATAAGGATAAGATGAGTTGTTAAGTGTTATTAGGATTTTGGAAGCATTATCCTAGTAGGATTAGGATTATAGCTTGCCTAAGTTCTATAAAAAGGGACTTAAAGGCAGCACTTTAAGAACACGCTCAAAGCTTCCATACAAACCCTAAATTACTCGAAAAACATCCAATCCTAATTCTTAGAGAAAAAAATGCATCCTAGCAGATTTGTAGAGGGTGAGAGGTCGTTGTTCACTCCGTGTGGATACCGTAGAGACACCATACCTTTCGGCCGGTGTTTGATTCATCCACTCTCAAGTTTTGATCAGTAAAAATACGAGTGTCCAATAGGTAAAATTCTAATCATTGATTTATGTCTTTTGCATGTATCCTAGGTAGAATTCGAATCAAATTTTTGAATTTTCACTGCATATGATAATTCGAATTCCTAACAGACCAAACTATTTCGAAGTCGGGTTATACAATTCATCCACCTCAAAAGCCGACCCTAAGCGGTCAAATTGATAAACATGATAGGTAGATGCTCTCCAAATACACTCTTGAATTTTTTTTTCGGATGTTTTCGCTGAACACCTCTTCTGCTTATAACTGTGCTACAATGGTCTCCGTATAATTAACAAAGTCCTTATTTGTTTGATGTAGTGCAGCTTTGACCAACTCGATAATTGGTAAAAATCTAACCTTTTTGAATATACTATTGATATATTCCATCAAGTTAGTTGTCATATGCCCCCATCGTCTGTATTTCTCATCATAAGCATGACTTCATTAATTTTTTGGAATATTATCAATCCAATCAATGGCTTTTGGGTGCAACCAGCGTTGTTCATCTAACTTAGAATCCATAGCATATCGCTCATACTAGTAATCTACACCACAGACCATTGTGATTAAATAAACAATAATAATGATAAGTAATGATAATTAATGATGTTAAGGTAAGTGATACACACCGATACTAGTAAACAATTTCTTTAGCCACGCCATCCTAAAGGTTGAGTTTAAATTACTGGCGATGTATCGAAGGTAAAACACATGATAAGTATAAAGGGATTGTCACCCTACATGTGAGCTTGCAACGTCAGCTAATATTCCAAGATGTCTATCTGATATCAAGCAAATACCCTGTTTGCCCTGAACGATACGCCGTCGAGCGTTAGATAAGAACCATGCCCATGTCTCGTATGTTTCTCCCTCCATCATGGCAAATGCAAAAGGCATAACTTTTCTATCACCATCTTATGACGTCGTGATAAGCAAGACCCCCTTGTATTTTTCATACAAAAAGGTGTCGTCTGCTTGAACTATTGGTTTCAAATGGGTAAATGCCTCGATACATGGCTTAAAAGTTCAAAATATTCATTGGAACAATGCATAAGGCTCATCTTTAGAACTGCTTGGGAAGCATTCTCTGCTAACAAGCTCGAAGTAAGACCTAAGATTAAAGTGTCACATTGCTACCAATCACCTCAGTAGTATAGAATATGACTGCTCCCAATTTCTAAATGTAAAAGTAATGGCTCGGTGTTTGCCCTTCCACACATTCTTATAGAATACTGAGTATCCAAAAATATCGTGGATTCACTCAATGACTTATCAAATGGACATGCTTGGATTTTTTATGACCATGCCCATAATATACGATGAAATAACATCGGTGTCTAATTAGGATGATCTTAAGAAAAAGACGCAAATACACATGAATGAGGTTCATTGTATTTTGATATCTACCAATGATTCTCTATCAACTTATGACATACTTTAACCCTCCAATTGTACTGCACACCATAATGAGGGCACCGATATTCTTCATAATACGCCAAAGAGTAATGTATGCAAAATGTGTAATGAGTCTGAATTGAATATATCTTCATTGCACGACGAAAAGACTTTTGATCTACATATCTTAAACCCACATATGACTCTTATTCATCATTTATATTAATGCAATATCTTACTTTAAGATAATCATTTCTCACATCAACTTCTCTGTTTATCCTAGAAAAAAAGGCAGCATCCGATTCCATATATCAACTCATAGTTAGTGTTGGGAGTGTATCTATAATATCTTCTCCACCATCATCGTCATCGTAATTGTCATCATGACCACTAAACCATTCAGGAACATCATCATATGCATCCTCCTCTTCAAATTTATCCATTATGTCCTTTATTTCCTCCGAGGATGAAAGGAATTGAAATAAACCATAATTAAGCTAAGAAAAACATGATTGTGGAGCATAATCAACACAAGGAGTGTGAAATTGCTGGCCATATTCAACTCCTCTATTTGTTGGTTTTATACTAACATGATATGAATTGTAATATGATGGCCCTTCATTAGTGTCATGAAATTGGCTGGTGGACAGTAATGTGAATGGATCACTAGTATCAACTGGTTGACTTGCTATGTTCAAATCTAGTTCCACTGTTAAGATATATACACACACTTATGGGCAGGACAATTGAGTTGGGAATCTTGCATTCGCCTCCCACATTCGTTGAATGTCATCATCATCTTCCAATTCACATACGTTATATCGCATTAGATTTAGCGAGGGCGGATGCCTGTATATCAACTCAGCTACAACTTAATTTTCATTAAGTCGTAACTTTCGCCAAACCAAATCTTTTAGTGCATCCAAGGTTATATCTGACTTAATTCTTATCACTTTGACTTTATGACACTTAAACGTATCGCCTTCATTTATCTCGTAAATTTTTCCATGAGCATAAATACAAATATTTTCTTTCCTAACACTTATTTCCGATTCCTACCATAGTCATGGTTCCAAGTTATTTCGGGATTAAATCTATATAAAGTAATGGAAGATGTGCTATAATTACAAAAATAACTACAATTAACTATTACTATTCAAGTGCTCGTATTTATTTCAGTCTAATTACTTAATTAATTATTTATGATAACTGCAATATTAGATATTTACCTAATTTATTTATTAATTTCTAATTACAAATTTAATCTAAGTTAGATTGTGACATTTATATTTTATGGAGCTAAATATACTAAAATAAGTTTGGAAAGAAGTATCATAAATATAGAGATAAATTAATTTTTTGAATTTAATTCATTTAATTTATATTTTCTTTTAAAGTTGTAACTTATTTAATGAAACCTATAATGAAAATAACATATATCATGTAATATTTATGTTATTTAGTGATATTGGTATTTGAATTATTAGTGATTTAAACAAAAATATAAAATTTAACAATATACAACGGAGAAAGAACTTAAAAAACATAACATATTAACTATAGAGTAATAGGCATAAAAAAACATAACATATTAACTATTAAAGTATTTGAATTAAATATTTTAAAATTTTAAAATACTTCTATATTAAATAAAAAATATATTATGTTATATCTATAAGAGAATTTAAGTTAAAGGTTAAAAGCATTAGTTTAAACATAAAATGGAAAAAAATAAAAGTCCAAAGAAAAAGAAGTTTTATTGTGCGGATAAAATTAGGTAAAAAATTGATATACACATTAAAAAAAGGACAGATGATAGCTTAAAATATCATTCAATTAGTAGATGTAGATAAATTAAGAATTAAGAGAATAAAATATAAAGATAAAGATTTTTCTACTTTCTCCACTTTTAAAATTTTGAATTTTAACATTATATTATATTTAGTTTTATTTATTAAAATGTACCCATTTATAGTGTAAATAGGAATAGTGATTGTTATTAATAATAATTTTTTTAATGATTAAGAAAAAATTTAACAAAAGGACAACAGAATAATATTATAAATAAATTTTCAATCAGAACATAATTGGAAGATGAAAGTGTAGGGGTATTTTGGTAGGAAGATTTTTTATTTGATATGAACACTTTGCAATAATAGAAAACAAAAAGTGGGGTCTTCCAAAAATTATTCTTTTGATAGTCGAGTACAGATTATATGTATTTAAATAAAAAACTCCTTGATAGTTAAAAGAATATTCTATGCATATCAAAATTTTGCATTCTACCTTTGATTAATATTTTTTAATAATAATTATTTATTAACAAATATTACTATTTTTCTCAAATTTTACAAATTTTGTGAATTTTTATTTTTTTCTCTGATAATACCTAACCCCCAAACTTAATAATTATAATCATAAGAACATATACAAAATGCACAATTTAGGCAAACTGCATATAAAATAATATACATAAATACCATAATAATATAGATAAATTAAAACAATGCAGATAAATTATAATATGTACAAAATAATGGGGGGAAACTAAAAAAAAATAGAGATTCCACAATAAACAATTGAAATAATAAAATACAAATAAATTACTAAAATATCTAATCAATTAGAATAATAATAATTTAATCATAATAATTAAAAATCTTACTTGCAAATGCTAATAAGATGCACGGAGAAAATGGAAGGGATGCAAAAATCTTCAGACCTTTTAGTGCAGGCGTAGTGCAATAACAATACACAAGAAAGCTTCACCGAATGTATGTATATATAGAGAGGAGAGGGCAGACATATAAGAAAGACCGGATGTATATATAAAAGGGAAAGGACCAGGGGGGTTCACAGGGGAGCAGGGCTGACCAATTACGGGCTGGTCCAACCCATGACCGGTCAGGGCTACAATAGCCCTACCAATCACGGGTTGGCCAGGGCCAGTTGGTCACGGCATGGCTTAGCCCGTGATCAGTGAGGCGTAAACCTGGCTGATCACGAGCCAGCCATTCCCGTGATCAGCAATATTTTAAAGCAAAAATTAAATTAAGTATGCAGGGAATTACTTTTGCATGTACAGGTTTTAGGGAAATAGTTATTGGAAGATGTGCATATCAGTCAAAAAGCCATCCACCTCCGCGTTGGTAGGTGATGGTTTTGTGGGCTTTTTTACCCAAGTACTGAAGTCAAAAAAAGTTTTACCTATTTATTGTGCCGCTATTCTTATTTCCTCAAACCCTTAAAAAAAATTTTTTAAAAATTTCTAATCACAGGATGGGGGCTCCCATGATCGGTTCTCATCACGCGTGGGCCCCCACTGTGATCAGTCATTTTTTTATTTCTATTTCTAGGGTTAACCTAAATTTGATTTATTTTAGTTTATTAAATATTAAACATTTATTTGGTACCTATTAATCAATATTCTAAATAATAATTAATAATAATATTAATTCTTATAAAATTATACAACATATATAATGTAATAAAAATAGTAAGTATCGTAAGATTGTTAGGATAATATTCAGAATTTTTTTCAAAAAATAATTTTAGCTTTGTTAAACAAACTCTTTATTAAAAAAATTAATTTTAAATTATCAGTCCTTTTGAAAAAAATTTCAGAATTTTCTTTAGAAAAATAAATTTACCTATCAAGCTTTGTTTTAAAAAAAAAATAAATTTAGCTTATCAATTATTTTCATAAAGAAAATATATTTTGATCTTAAATTTAGTTATTTTAGTTTAAACCCTTAGTTAATATTTTTATTTTTTTAATTTAATTATAATTTATTTTGTACTTGTTTTGAATTTTTTTCCAAAAGGATTTATAATCTAAAATTAATTTTTTTATAAAAAGTTTGTTTAACAAAGCTAAAATTATTTTTTTGAAAAAAATTCTGACTATTATCCTAACAATATTACGATATTTACTATTTTTATTACATTATATATGTTGTACAATTTTATGAGAATTAATATTATTATTGATTATTATTTAAAATATTGATTAATAGATATCAAATAAATGTTTAATATTTAATAAACTAAAATAAATCAAATTTAGGTTAACCCTAAAAATAAAAAAAATTAAAGGGACACAAATTAAAAATTATTACATAATTTTAAAAATAATGAATTCAAGTTGAAATTAAACAAATTTAATGTAAATAAGATCAAAAATAAAAAAATAATCAGAAAAAAATGAATACACTATAAATTAAAGTAAAGTAAAAAAAATTAAACAAAACATGATTAATGGTAAAAAAATTAAAAAAATAAAAAAAAGATCATGAAGAAAAAAAATTAAACAAAACATGATTAATAGTAAAAAAATAGAAATAAATTAAAAAAATAAAAAAATAACTGATCATGATTGAGCCACGCGTGGATAAAATTGATCACGGGAGCCCCATATCATGATCAGAAATTTTTTAAAAGAAAAAGTTTTTTAAGGGTTTTGAGTAATAAGCATAACGGTAAAGTAAATAGGTAATAACTTTTTCTTACTTCGGGTAAAAAAGTCTGGCTTTGTGGAAGGGCACTCCTCCGTTGGCAGCCGCTCGCGACAGCGGCGTTGCAGTCGGCGATACAGAGAGATGAGATGAGAACGGCGGGGGAGAAAAGAAACAGAGGGAGAGCTCGTGGAGTGAGAACGGAAAAATCTAAGGGGGGGAGGGAGACAGATACAACAGAACCATTTCCAGCTACATTCATCTCATATAAAGTAGAAAAAGAAGCAGAGAGACGCTTACCAGTAGCACGCAGAAGCAGAAGGATGCAGAAATAGCAGCAGAAGATGCAGTACTAGAGTGCGGATAAAGAGAATGGAGAAGCACATGTTCTTGCGGTTCCAGACAAGGGGCAGAGTAGGAAAAAAATCTGGCAGCGTTTGCTTCTCTCCGGTATTCTCCCCCCACCCGTGAAGAGAAACAAAACGTGGGTGGGTACCACACTCTGCAGCGTCTGCAATTTTTCTTCTTCATCTTCTCTTGCAACCAAACAGTAAAAAACTCAATTTTTTATTCTAATTTTTTTCTCTTTTTCTTTCTTTTTTATTATTTTAACTAGGAATAATACAGAAGAATTATAAATAAAATTAATAATTACTATAAATTAAATTAATACAATAATTATTGATATAATTTAATATTATTTATATTAATTTTAACTGGATTACAATTCAATAATATGATATAAATTATAAATTATTTATTATACAATAATCATTTCATGATATTATAGATTATAGATTGTTAATATAAATAATTTATCAAAAAATTAGAAGCAAATTATATTTACTTTTCTTGAGATTTAACTTAACTTCGCCGTACTTTCTTTATTTTTAAAAATATACCCTGGCCCTGATTTTCATATATACTCATGTACATTTTCTTTTATTTTAAACATACAATTGCCTCCCATACTTCTAAAAACAAGGAAGATTATATTTTGAAAAATTAAAAAAAATATGAGTGTAGTTAAATTAAATATCCAGAGGTGCAAGTATAATTTGTCTAAAAATTAATTATTAAGTACTATGATTAATTAATATTTGGTAGTAATTCCATTAATATTTGATATTATTAATTAATTAATCTTAATGATAGATTGCTTATTCAAACATTTCCATTACTAAATAATCAATTTTTATTTCTGAGTTATCAGTTAATTTGAAATCATTTTCCAAATTATTCATTAAATTTGAACAAAATAATAACCAATAAATTAATTGTAAAATATTTGAAAATTTAAAAAATCATTACTCTGTCATTTGAAGATAGTTACATTATTTGGTATATAATTATGTTATACAAGAGAATTATTCAATTATTCACGTTAATAGGCGAATTAATGGGAAAAATATCACACTTCAAAACTTATCAAGGAGTAAATCCTTTTGTGAATTTTTTTTTTATAAAAGCTTAAATTGTTTGCTTGATATTAAAAAATTGATATTTTTAAAGACTAACTTCTTGTTTTTTTTAATTTAATTTTTATCTTCTTAAAAAGTATTACTGAAATAATAAATATACCCCTCAAAATTATGATATAAAAAATAAAAAATATGGATAAGTTTTAGTAATTTTAATTATTTTTAGTTATCTTTTTTAAGTCATATTTCTAATATTTATTTGCATCATAAGTTTTTCTAAATTAGATTTTTATTTTTAAAATTTATTATAGAAAGTAAAATATCTTTATATTAGTATAAATAAAATAGAAAATAATTTAAATAAAAAATTATTTAAATAATTAATATGATAAATGGTCAATTCTATCAAATCTATATAAAATAGATAAGAAATAAACTATTTTTATTTTGAGAATTTAATATTAAAATAATAAATAATAACCATAATAATTATAAAATAATAGATATATATAATAAAGATAATTCTATTTAAAATTAAACTTCTATTATAATTATATTTATTGTTATATTTACTATTTATATTAATATTTATAATATAATATTTAATATTTATTTTATATAATTTTATATAATGCTTTTTCTATTTATTACATAGTTAATAAATAATTTTTATATAATTAATCATTATAATTAAATAATTATTTTAACATTTTATAATTAATTATATTTATTACAATTTTCAAATGGTAAGAATAAAAAAAATTAAAGTAGTCATTAATTAAATTGAGTAATGATAGTTTTATATTTTTATTTATAAATGATATGAAAAGTTTATCTTGTTGGGAATGAACTCATAAAAGCAATTGACTTTTGTGTAAATTATTTCATTTTTAATAGAAATAGTTATAAGTATTTTCTAAATACTTGTTTTATAAAAAATTTGAATAAAGGTCTAATTAATTATATAATATATACTCATGTGGTCAAAATATAAATATATAGAAGATATAAGTATAAGTTATTTATAATCAATAAAAATTATTATTCAAAGTGTATTAATAAAAATGGATGCTTTATTAATATTATTGTAAATTTTAGAATATATTACTTATTTTGATCATATAAAATTTATAGATGTACTTGATATATTGAATATGATCATAAACAAGATCTATATAACTATTTTCAAGATAAATGGAATTTCATAACAATTAATTTGGTTTACTCTAAATTTTGAGTTATACATAATTATATTTTTATAGAAATAATCATATTTGAATTGCAAATAAGTGGATTCAATTACAACTCAATATGATCTGTAATTTGATATTGATATATTTATTAAGAATATAATTATCATAGGATAATATAGAATTTTGGTACTTGATCATAAGTCTTAGGTCTAAACACGTCAACTCTTAATAAATTGGAAGAAAGTTAACTGATAATCATTAGAGAAATCAGTAAATATTAAGATAAATTAAATTGATCTTATCAATTTAATTAAATGTTATTCAAATGGGTATAAGCAAAGAATCAATGTGACATATGAATACACTTTAAAGAAACTATTAGTGCATTTAGATTTTTATCTAAATAAAAACATATATAATTGGATTTAAATTTAAACTTGTATTAGTGTAAATCGGTATTACTATGCGTCTATTATTTATAAATCACATTTCAAGAATAATTGGATTTGAAAAAACTTCTTTTAATGAATGCTGAAATATAACATGTAATAATGATGTATTTAATTTTAATAAATTAATTTTTGAATTTAAATTTAAACCTTTATTAGTGTAAACAGTATTACACTATCAATTACCTATATGTTGTAATATTAATAAAAAATTATTAAAACTCCTTTACTACTGTTAAAAATTCTTATTACTATTACTTTTTTAATAATATATATTCTCTTTTCATTCATTGATAATATAAAATATTTTATATTGACAGTATATCAAATTTGAACTCTTAATATTTTTTTAAAAAGTATGTATATGATGAAAGATCACCACAATTTTAAACCATGTGTGTCACTTTTAATAGAAGAAATATTTGTTATTACAAAAAGTAATTGTTCTTATAAATATCTAATTGAAAATTAAAATTAAAATTCAATAAAGTTTCAAATTTTTTATATTCTTAAGTCATTATATAATAACTGAGTATGGTTATATTTATACATAAGAATATTGTAGGCATCACTTGTTTCATAATAAAAACTCAAGAAGGAAATATATTGTGTTATATTTAAGTAATGTTTGGTTCACAAAATCATACATTCTTGAGAATCTTAATATTTTTAGAAATGAGATCCTTATAAATTTAATTCTTAGAAATGTGATATAGCCATGTTTAGCTTATTTTAAAAGATTCTTATAAATGTTACAATATCATATTTAATTTAAAATATATATTTTTAAAAAATATTATTAGGTTACAAAAAATATCCTTATAAAAAAATTAAATGATTAATGGTAGTGAGCGATGGTAAGAGGTGATCAACAGCGGTTACTAAAGATTAATAGTGGCAATGGTAATGACCCTTGGTAAGTGATAGTTGATGTAAGTCACAGGTGATGGCAATCACTTGTGGTGAAAGATAACTAGTAGTTGACAGTGATTACCAATAATAGGTGGTAACTAGTAATTGTCATTAGCAATAGGTGATAGTGATAACAGTGACCGATAATGATCAATTATGGTAAGTGATGGTGAAATAAGATATTAATAGTGGTAAGTTCTTAATAAAAGGGTAAGTAAAATAGTTTGTTTATATTACTAAAATATTCTCATGTTATAAAAATGTGGTGAGAATGTAGAATACTCACCTTCTTTCATGAGAATATTTTAGGAGAATGTTAAGTTAAATCATTCTTAAGAATGTTCACAGTCATGGGAATATTTTTCTAAAAGTTGAACTAAACATGGAAATCATATATTCTGTTAAAACATTCTCAGGAATGTAGAAAAGGATTCTAGAAATCAAACGTCACCTTAAAATTTATGCTTAGAGAGTCATACCCTAATTATAGGTATATGACCAACATAGAAAGTTGCCACAGGGTAGTAACCCATAAACCTAATTCATTGACAAATACAAGACTCAATGTAATGTAATACATAAATATTTAAATGGATAGACTCATAAACAGACCAATATACACTTGATTAAATTCTATCAAAATTTTAGCAAAACCTCCCCTATTTCTAGACACTAGCAAAAAAATAATAATAATAACACACAAAAGAGAGGCTACTTGCCTAAAGAAAACCTAGGACAATCTTCATTACAAGACATATACGACCATCACTTAATAGATATACATAATTTACCAAATGCATACACCATGATATCTATTCCAATTATCTAATTTTATACCTTATCGTCTACATTATAACTCTTAAATGGCATTAAACTTCCTTTTTAAGCAGTGGATGACTAACAAGTTAAGAAATTCTAGAAACATAAAATATTATAAAGAAAACTAGAGAGAGTAATGAGTTTAAGGATACCTATTGAGTGAATCACTTACCTAAGATAACAAATATTTATACACTCAACTAAAACCTCAAATGATTCAAAAATCAACTTTCAATAACAACTCTATATTTGACTTTTAAAAATATAAATCTTGACTTTCTATTAAAAATAGTATAAACAATGAGTATAAAAAGAATCTCAATATATTAAGCATAAGCATAAAGTAAATGGTAAAAAAAATGTAATAAGTTAATAACATTAAACCTTAGGATAGTAGCATTTACAACTCAAGTTTATAACTAAAAGATAAAAGAATTTAATTAAAACTTTAAACTTATTTAGGGCAAAAATAAACTATTTCACTTAAGAAATTTGGATCCAATAGGATTTTTCACATAGTTAACCACATAGAAGATAGAAGTGTAAAAGGTTAAATCCCTTTCTAAAGTCATGGTAAATCCATAACCTTAGTCAAAAGTCAGAAATGTGAAAAGTCAAATCCATGGCTCTAGTAAAAAATCCCAAAATATAACCAAACTCCCCTTTGTTGCTCCATATAGAAATTAGAAGTATGAAGAGTCAAATTCCTCTTTAGGGTTAAGGTTAAATTCGAAAACCTAGTCAAAAGTGCCAATGTGTGTTCTAAACTCTAACTTATTACCCTTATAAAAATCCTCCCTTATGCTTTTTGTAATAGCTAAGGTAGTTAAATGCAAAAGGCATTTTTAAGGCATTGGACCTCCTTAATGCCTTAAGGCAAGAGGCATTAATAAGAAATATTAGCTATACCTATAAGATATTGTGTTTATGTGTCCCCTATCCATATCCTTTAACAATTTATGCATTAATCTGTCACATGTCAAACTTGAATGATATGATTGTGATCCTCTTATATATATATATATAGTCAACTAGATTTTTCAATGTGAAGTTATTAGAAAATTCTTACTATAAAAAAATATAATTTCGAACACATGCATTATACAAGATGTCAATGAATTACTTGAAAGCAAAGATAAGCTTATGCTTGTGATTTGCTTGTTGCATACTATAAAAAATAATAAATAATATTTTATCTATTTTATAACCAAGAAATTGTTACTGGTAGTATATGGCAAGATCATGTGCTTTTGACCTTGTTACTTATTAAGGAAGAGGTGGATAGAAGTATTAAGGAAGGTTCATTTTTTAGGATTGTTATGTGTTAGTAGTTATAATATCATTACACTTTGCTAATTGTTGAAAGCAATCATGAAAGGTAACAAAAGAAGTGTGAAAGCCATTTTAATAAAGTTGATGAATTTGTAAGCCATATCTTAAGGAAATACATTAACATTCTTAAAGCTTATCATCAAGTTATATTAAAACATCAGTAGTTGTGTATACCAATTCTTGTTATTAAAAATTCTCTTATAGTTTTA
The DNA here is from genome assembly GCA_020226215.1 of Sindora glabra. Classification (NCBI taxonomy): domain Eukaryota; kingdom Viridiplantae; phylum Streptophyta; class Magnoliopsida; order Fabales; family Fabaceae; genus Sindora; species Sindora glabra. The sequence goes on along the minus strand of CM035232.1, from coordinate 68,691,428 downwards.
CCCCTTTATGACTTTAGATGAGTTGTTAATGGATGAATGGATATTGCTTGTGAAATTGAAAGAAAAAGTTTTCAATTATAATGAGGCAACTTAAAGTGAGAATTTAAGTTAGTAAAGTACGGTTAGGTTTATGGAATCTTTCTCACAATCTCAAAAGTGTTTTAAAGGAAGGTACAATTTCTATGTTTGGTTAAAATTTTAAAAAAAGTATTCCTAGGAAGTTAAATATTACCAAGAATATTTTTACCCTAATATTCCCTAAATATTTCCATAGGAAAAGGTAGGTGTCCTACATTTTCATGACATAAGAATGTTTTAAAGATATAAGTTGACTATTTGTCTACCCTTATATTAAGATCTTATTATTATTAATGCCTCATTTCACCATTATTGGTAACCAACCATCACCATTAATGACCATTATTGACTATCGTTCAAGCTAATAATCACTTTTGGCTACCATCCACCATCAATGATTGTTGTTACCATCATTCATTATTGATAACCTCCATAGTTACTAATCACCATTACTAGCGACAATCATCACCAATCACTTATCGTCGATAACTATCTCTAGTTACCATCTATTATCAGTGATCATTATCACCACCACCCATCATCATGGGTCTCTGTGGCTACCATCCTCTATTGATAACCATTGTTAATGAACATCTACTGCTAGTAATTACCTTCAACTAACATCTATTGCTAACCATTATTTGTTACCATTGATCACCTCCTACCTGTACTTGTTATTATTGTTAACCATTTAATTTTCGATGAGGATAATTTTGGAAATCTAATAATATTTTTAAAAATATATAAATTAATTATATATAATATTGTAATATTTTTGAAAATATTCTAATTGAATCAAATATATTAATGTCATATTCCTAAGAACTTAATTCTTGAGAATAATATTTAATGTTAAGATTCTTGGAATTGTGTGATTCCATAAACTAAATATCACCAATGTGTTATTCTTCAAGAAACAAGGTCTTAATCAAATAAGGGTTTATGCAAGATTTTTAAGGATTCTAATCACGAAGAGGTTGTTTGGATCAAACAATCAAGCTAATGAAAATGATGCAATAAGGAGCAAAGAATGGAAAAAGTAACTAGTATACTTTTGAGCATTAGATGCAAATTTTAGTCTTGGAAAAATTATATAGTCAGTTAACATAATATATCAAATTATATAAAGTTAAATTTGGTTGTTATGAATTTTGAGCTAAAAAAAATCAAATGGAAAATCATAATATGAAGTAAAACATCTATAATATGTTGAAGAAAACTTCTATTGTTTTGAAAATGGTACTATTCATCCAATAGATATTGCACGAACAAATCCTTCAATTTCAATAAATCTTTTAGAACTGCTTGTGAATACTATGGAAAGCCTTGCAACTTAAAATATATCATAGATGAGACAAATTATGCAACTCAATCAGTTTTTTAAAAAGGAAAAATATTGTATGCACACATTAAAGATAGGTATGTGAATTTGGTAAGGGCATTCACGTACTACTTTTTAATAAGTAGGAACACACTATAACTTATGTAGAAGCATCACAATTATGAAACTTTTGAAGATATGGATATGTTGTGCTATTACTACAATGAATGTATCTTTATTTAGAGTATAAGAAGCTTTTCTATATTTGTTGAAGAACTTAGCCCACCACCCCCTCTATACCTAAACATGAGAAAAATTATAGGGCTAAAAGTAGAAAACCATATTATTTGGATAAAATCCATGTATTTACTTCAAGTATATAATCTCTTCCTATCAATCAATCTAATATTATATGATCCATAAATTTTTTAAAGTTTCTATGATACAGTTTGTTTTCTTTTTGTATAACCTACAATAAAGTTTACATTACTTATTTTTGCATAAAAAAGGTTATACAAATGATAAAAATCATTGGTATAGACTTATGCTTGTAGGAACTAACATAAAGGACAATGTATGTCATGGCAACAAGTTAACCTATATGAACGACATGCATTGTCAATGTATTGGCCCTTATAGGCCATTTAATATAACTTTAAACAGATGACATGTCATCGATGCAGATGTGAATCTATATAAAAGGCAATGTTGTTGGTATAAAGCTACATATTTTTTCAATTTTTCTTAAAATACGTATATAGTTAACATTGTTGTCAATATAGAGTTGGAATTTTTTTTATATTTTTTTTAAAACACCTATACAAATGACAATGTCATTAGTATAAAGTTTTTTTAAAAAAAAAAACTTATTAAGATGATAAATGTTAATGGTGTAAGAATTTTTTCTAAATTATATATATATATTAGAAATATTTTCAATAGCAAGCATTATCTAATAAATTGACAGCATTTCTAATTTTTTAATTATTAATAATTTAAAATTTATTATTATATTAATTATAATAATAAATTGAATAGAATTAAAATATATAAAGTAAAATCCCAAATGATATATAATAAATTATAATAACATCAATACATAACAATATAAAATTACTAATAAAAATTCTATGTACAATATAAAAAGTTGCTACATCAAATAATCATTGGTGTCATCATTAGTATTGGCATCACCAAGAAGGAAATGTGTGGGTTGGGGAGGAAGTAAAGGTTAAGGCTAAGGATAAGGCAATTGTAAAGCAAATCTAACCAATACTACTAGTGTAGGAACATTCAACTGAGGACAAGGAAGTGGTGCAAAACGAGGCATATTGAGCTCAAATCTGCCATAAAAAATCTCATAAGGTGAATTTAACTCCTTCTAGGTCTGCTAATGTAACTTCTCCTAATAGATTATATACTATTGTTGCACATGGATGACCTGTTGATTCTAAAAAATGAAGGTCCACCTATCCTCTACTAATCTTGCATCCCACTACTACCTTCAAAGGAAATGTAATCTATAAACAAGCACTAGGGGTGGCATATGATGTCCTGGTAAGTACATAACTAACCACCTTCCCATACTTTAAATAAGTGCCGAAGATCTTATCAACAATGGCAAGCTTATTGTTTGATACCAAATTTTTCAGTGAGCCACTCAAGGATGCACTAAACTAGAAAGATCACTAGGTGACTAGATCCAATATCTTGACTTTAATTTTTTTAACAAAAATTATATAGTATAAGTAAACAAATTTTCATAAGATATTTAAAATTGTGAAATAAGAATTAAGTTACTTATATATGCAACTTAGGCATCTGGATACACTTACTTACCTATATGATATGTATGATAATCATAAAAATTCTTCCTCATTAGCTATAACTAACTTGTATCCTTATTTTTTTGTGCTAGTTTTAAAATAAGATATACAATGGTAGTGAGATCTTTGATAGTAATAAATTGTAGGATTGCTAATTTAAAATACCTTGTTGTGTTAATATGCCACAAAGATTTTTTTATCTATAATGATCATTGTTCATCTTCTTCAACTTATTATTCACATTTCTTTTAGACAACTTCTACAAATTCAAATTAAAATATTTATAATTATAAAAGTGAATAGTTGAAATTTAAAAATGATGACTTATATTTTTAACTTTATCCTTACTCTTTGTTCTTTAGTATTAAAGTAGGTGCATAACCTATCCTAATGATCAATTGGCATATTTACAACAATCACTTGCCTCACTCTATGCAAGTTGCGAACATCCATATACCCCTGTGCTCTAAAAAATGCTTATAAAGGTTTAACTTCTAATCTTAGTATCAATCAACTATTATTTGCTAGATACTAGTGATCATGAAGTGTTGCTTTTAGGGTGAAATGTCCATAAACTTGAAATAAGACTATATTGAAAGACATGTAACAATCATATAATTACTATGTCAAATAATTTTAATCTCAAACATAAAATAATAATGAAAATACATTGAATAGTATTTACACGAACTTCCTACATAATGCATGACCTCTATTTCTTAAATACTTTCCTCTAACTCTTAAGGAAGGCCTCAAAGTGCTCCTTAACTAGCATAACAAAGTGGTTAGAATTTTGACCCATTACATGCTAAGCATTTATCTTATTAAAATAGAATAATAATGGTTTAATGTTAGCCTTCTAAATTTTTTTAATGAAAGCTTAGGGACCTACCTTTGTTACGAACCTATCAAGTCAAAGAAGCTTTCAAATGTAACACAATATTAGTAACATTTATTTATAGGAAATAAATATTGAAACAAATAATACAATATAAGCAATATTACTTATCTTACACTATGAAGGAATGTAGTGAGGTAATGTGATAAGCCACCTCCATTATCTCCTCTATATTGGTATGACATAATTGGTGGATGCTGTAGTAACTAATTAGATGATGATTATATTTATGTAAAATGAATGAAGTTTTCTTTATATATATATACATATATAAGGCATTTAGTTGATTATTATATTTGACATTATATTTGTATAATATAAATAAATATAATAATTATTCTTAAAATAATTTATGTTATTCTTAAAATGTCCCTAGTTAAGTATTATTGTTACTTAGGATAACAATAATACATCACAACTAGCATGCATGTTAATGGATGATTGTGGTTATGGATATAAGATATCAAGTTAAATCATGCATACATATTAAAAAATCATTGTACTAGATTAACCCATTATAAGAATGCTATATGGATTATAAAGTTATAAGCAATTTTCATAGTGATAATGATGTATATGATCCTCTAACCTAAAGTTATTATAGTTTCCAACATAAGGATTCATATGCTTTAATGTTATCTAAAGTTCCCTATAAGAGGATCGACCTAAGAGATGGTAATTAGGTGTATCATGAATCATATGGAGGAATGTGAGTGATCTAGATAGAATTTTATCTTTTCTATGTAGGAGGAGCAATATTTATGGGCCTCTTAATTGAGTAAGTCTATAAAAAGCATGACTATGTTCAAATGGATTGATATATGATATTAATTCATTTATTTCGGTTAATTTACTCAAGAATAAAAAAACACATGGATTGAATTATGAAGAGGGTGATATATTCTATATCTTGAGTTCAATCTAGATATCCAAGACAAAAAGGACTAAATTATATGAAATATTAGCCATAGAAAGGTTATGTCAATCATTAACAATTCTCATTACTTGCACAGTAGTGATATATTGTTAGATACTATTCATTTGTATGTGATACTAAAATAGAATTTCAATATCATTACCAACATAATAAGAACCTATAGGGTCATACATAAAGGATGAGTTAAATATTAAGGTTTTAGTGTAATTAGAAACTCTTAGTTAAACTAGAGCTCCTAATTGAGAAAGTTCCAATATGATTAAGCTTCACTAAGTAATAACATGATGTGATTAGGTTATAATTAGGAATAGTAAATATAGGTTAATTAATGACTAGTCATGTTTAGGTCGGTTAATAACCAAAGCTTAGTTATCTCTTTACTTAAGATAAATTTTAGTTGAAGATCACAAATAAATATTTTATTTATGAAATAAAATATAAACTAATTATATAATTATTAAGATATATTTTTCTACAAGATAAAATTTATTAATTTGAAAAGGATTTAATTATAATCAATCATTTGTTTTAAATTAGATAAGATATGTGCCCTGATAAAAATGGAAACATTATTCTGCTTTTCAAATCCTAGTTCTACACATACGATATAGAGAACATCTAGATTAATTAATTGACATATGATTAAAAATAGATAAAGATAGAAACCCTAGTAGCTCGCACTACTATGTGAAAAAGAATAATCCTATTCAATTAGATTGAAGTCTTTCATTATTCATGTAGATACCTTTGAAACATTAGCATTTAATGATGTTTGTGATTTGACAATTGACACTTGAACAATCATGATGTTTATAAGTGTTCATATGTGTTTGTATGACATTCATATATGTTTGTGAGATCCATGTTAGTTGAATGCTTACGTTTATGAAAATAAATGCAATATGTACTTACTTTTGTGATTTAAATCACAGTAAATTTGGTTTGGATCAAGCCCTCGTACTTTAATTTGGAATCACACTTCAAAGATATATATTTTATTATTGCTTTATACTTATTTCATTTGGATCCTTAGTAGTTTTAGTATTATATTAAAAATTTCCACTTTGTTTTTAGTATTCAAAACTTTACAAGCATAACATCAACCATGGCTATTAGGCAACATGAATGGTAATAATTATTAGAAATAAGTGTTTGAAATTGTTTTAACAACATGACATAAATAAAATTAACATAAAATATCACATTTGTACCTTTACACAATTATGATATGAAAAGCAAGAAAGCCTAAACCTTCATCTAAGTCACTTTCATTAAAAGTAGCAACGTTATCTTCATCATCATTAGTTTTTTCATCATTATCAAATTCTAAAAGCTCATCCACTATATAATCATCAACTGTTTCATCTTTTAAAATGTCATCATCTTTTATGAAGTTATTAACATCTTCTGTGGTAAGATGAATATATTTAAAAGATGAAACACATTAAAGATAATTGTTTTGATCTTTTAAAGTAACTAAGTTGAAATCTTTAAAGTTAATTATAAGGGTGAAGTTTATGAAGTTATTATCCTATAAATATGAGACTTCATGAAGATTGATATCATTGTTAGGAAGATCCTATATATCATGATGAATCACATTATTCATGACTTTTTAGTTAGGTCCATTGAGAAAATCATCGATGTAGAAGACTTGTTTTGTTTAAGATATAAGCATATATGGATCATCTCTATACCACTAAGCACTAACAAAGATGCTTGTTATATTATTGTCAGTGATAATTTTCTTCTTCCGATGGTTGGTGTCATACTATTTACACTTCAATAAAGTCACATAGTAATTATTTAAATAAATTAATTCTATAATGTCCTCTAGTAGACCATAAGATGTGTTGTCTTTAGTCTTAGGCACAAAAATCCCATTATTTTATATCCTATGCCTAACATCTCGATAAGTAGTTAAAGTTGAATTCCATTTTTTACTCATGTAAAAAATGACATAACTATGAAATATGGATTGAAGGCCAATGACATTAGCTTACTTTTCATATCTGGGGATCCATTTTTATGTAGCTAGTACATCTATAAAATTTATTTGCCACAATAGTATTAAAATAAGTAACAAAAAAGGAAAAATAACAAAAATTATTATAGATGTGAATATGAGAAGAAATTATCTTAGAGTAAATCTAGAAAGAAAACTTGGTTTTTTACAATTGATCAATGTTTTCACCATTACTTGCTTGTAATTATCTTATCTATTCACTACACAACACAGGTTATTCATTAAAATAGAATGAGTTGGAAGAAAGAAAATAGTTTGAGAGACTTGCTCTACATACTTTTAGATTTCAATATAATTGCTTAAAATGTACCATATTATAATATCCTAATCTTTCTTACCAAAGTGAATAAAGTCTTTTCCCGATGGGTTAACATTGAAATCTAAACATCAATAATCACCTTTTTGCTCTAGCCTAGATTGCATCTTAGTTTCAATTAGGCTAAATAAATCTTATTTCCACCCCTTATAGATATATGGGATAAAATATTAACATTTCATCCATAACATATCCTTTAAATTCTTAATGTATGTCTTGTATAGGTACATCCACTGAAAATAAATAGGCTTCATAGCATTGCTTTCTCAAGTAAGTGATCATTAAGTGCACCATTATGTTAAAGAATTATGGAATGTGTTGTGCAAGATTTTATATATATTATTTCATCTAATTTTATGCTTTTTAGTATGTTACATATACTTAATTTTAGGAAATTAGCCTTATCATGTGATTAGGTATTAGCTTTTCAAATTTTTGAAATCGTTTGCATCTATTTCCATTTACTTTTTCCTTTTTTAATTTAATTTTGGAATCATAATCAATAATTGAATGTGAAAGGATGTCTTAAGTGGATCACTAGGGATTCAACCTAGTTTATTACCTTATATTGCAAAATTTTCATCAAACTAGTAATTTTTAATTTCAATCAGGCTCAACAATCATCAAGATATATCTTTTCAATTCTATTGGGAATGATGGCAACTTCTTCCTTAGCTTACTTAACATCTTTCCTATTCAAAGTTCTAGTGCAAATTTAATTAAAGTAATTGCACAACTTAATAATCGAATATGAAAATATTGTATTGAAGGTGCTAATAATCATTGCATAATGATGTAATAGTCATAAGATTTCAACCCCTTGATCTTGATATCATTATCAGTCATATTTTTCCTTAGATTACTAGCAAATCCATAAAAAAACTTAACATTGTTAATGAATTGGCAGAACCATTGTCGATCATCATGGTTGAGAGTCTATGTAGCATATAGTTTCATCAACTTAATCCCTTTTTATATAAATGTAATTTTGGTCTTATATTCATGTTAGCTAAATCACATCTTGCATTATTTGTATCCTTTGATTTATGTTCAATGTCTAGCATTGTGCTTACAATATTGTCATATACATTCTTCTCAATATACATCATATCAATATTGTGCCTCAAATTCATTGTGGGTAATTAAAAAAGTTCAAAAAATATTCTCTTTTCACTCTAGTTAAATTCATCTACACCTATCTTCTGTTTCACTCGATTATACTACACGTGTTTTTTAGAAAGTTTATGATATAATCTACTTAGTTTGTTTATGTGAATGTCATTAGTAAACTACCTTAGGGGAAGTTTCCTTCTCAATGTTCTTATTGAACTCTTTCTTTCTTCACCACATGTGACTCCTAAAAAAAGGCGATAATAATCAATATAAGCTATTTTTCCTTTAACCCACATTAATGGAGTATCTTCATTACAATTTAGGCATACTTTGTATTCCTGTTCGTTCTAACTAGAAAGACTACTTTGTGCAAAAAAAATCATTTATGGTCCATAACAATGTCATTCATATCTTAAATATGCTAATGATAGTAGCATTTTAAGTTTCAATTACCATCTCCTATAGCTATTTCAACTATTCTACAAGTGGTTTTAAGGAGACATTAATATCCTTTTTTAGAGATTGTGGTGTAGGGATTAATAAAGTAGAAAAGAAATACTTTTTCATGAAAAGCCATAGTTGTAAGTTGTATATGTTCATCACCACTGGCCAAATGCTATAAGACAAGCTTATATTACTATAAAGGTTGAATCCATTTACAATCAAGCCTAATTGAACACTCCTTGATTCTACGACGAAATTAAGATGCTTTCTATTGAAATCCTATCAAACTTCTCCATTAACAAGATGTCGCATGACACCATCCTTCATTAACCATCCTATATGATATTATATCATATTCTTTGTAGTATACTTTGATCCATACAATCACTTCAACCTAGAGGTCAACGAAAAATAATGTAGCACATTATAAGGAACCTTTTTTCCTTTGGTATTTTTATTAATCTAATAGCTCTCCCCACTGATTGGATAGTTCTCATTTATAGCATGTCTTTCTAGAAAAGCACATAATAATAGTTACAAATATGAATTAACTCATACCCTAACCCTAATTTATTGAGCCATTTGAGCCATTTCTTTGCACCATAATGTGATTTAGACAATTGATAAAAAAATAATTACTATTTTATTTTCTCCTATTTTATATCTTTTAGGTATTACATTTGCTTAATTTCACTTATTAGGTCTTGTTTTATAAATTATGGTCAATTTTACAATATTGTGAATTTATTTCGTAAAATACTAGATTTTGATACTATTTCTGTTCCTTAGTCATATCATGGGCTTTAGATGTTAGATTGAGGCATACTTTATATTGCTAAAAAGCTTAAAAAGAGAACTAAAACTTTTATGTTTTATTCCAAGCCTAATTTAAGAGTTTTGAAGGACATATGTGGCGGAAAAGTTGAGGTTGTGTCTTTGTCCTAGCTGAACCTACTTCTATATTTGGGCTATATCTAAAGCTATAATAGTTCAATTAACCTGAAATTAATGCCTAAATTCTCACAGGACATAAACCTATAATTTTTATGTTTATGGGTTTTTCAAATTACATTGATTATATGGTCAAAATCTGGTTGAAATTCTGACCTATGGGAATTCACATATTGATTTATTGGATTTAATTAACTTGTAACAAATAGGTCTAGGGTTCTAAAAATTAGAAAGACCTTATTATTGTAATCCTAAAAATCATACAATCCTATTCCAATAGGTTTTAGCTTAATTAGGTCAAATAAATAGGGGAGAAACTCCTTAGACTTCAAACTTTCACATAGACTCAGCAGCACAACTTTTCTTTCTTCTTGTTTCTCTTTTGTTCTTCATCAATGGAAGCTTAAATTTAGAGTTAATTCAAGGATTATGATATTATGATTTGTTATGATAACTTTATTTAATTAATTTTCCTTTTCCCCTCATTATATGTGTTGATTTCTTGATATTACATGTATTGGATGTTGACTTAGTATAATTGATGTTCATCCTTGTAATTTTTTATTTCTTTGCTATTTTGGTGTTGAATTATGGTTGAAAAGTTATCATTTTACACATAAAAGTAGAGGATTGAGGGATTAATTTAGAGGTTTCTAATTCAATTTTTTAATTCAACTGAATTATATCATTAAATCAATTTCGATCTAGCGTAGAGATTATAGTAGTTGCTTAATTGGCTAATCTTAATTGATCAAATACTAGGCTATCATCTAGCGTAGGATTCATAAGTTATTGTAGGGATTATGGGTAATTCAAGGTTAAATAATTAATTAAAAAAGTCAAATCCTAATTAATCCATGATTAATCTGAACTACAGTGGCTCAATTCCTTGAATTAACTACTTTATTACATTGAGTTCCTTTTTGCTTATTTTTTGTTTTACTTCTATTTTGTATTTGTTTAGTTTATTACTCTTATTTTAATTTTGTGCAAACAACCCCCCTAATTTTGCATTCTAATTTCATATCAAATTATGCATTCCATTTTTGCATTCTACTAGTAAATTATAGTAAAGGATAATATCAAGGGATCATTAGGGATAAGACTTAGTTTGTGTTACTATACTATATTATTTTAGCAAATTAATTTTTAACCTAATTTTAATAATTTTGGTGCATTGCGATGTGCATATCAAATTTTTGGTGCTATTATCGAGGATCCTCTTATGCTTATCTTTTCATACATATTTCTAATAATATATTACACAATTCTTCAAGTATTTTAGTAGGTAATTGCATCAATTAATTATATTTCTTACATTTTATAGTAACTACAATTTTCTACGTTTTCTTAAATTCCATTGCATTCTTTATTTTCTTTTCATACCTCTACTTCAATTCATCATATTTTATCATATTATACATCATCAAACATTAAAATAAAACTTTTTAGCCTAAGAAACCCGATTTTACATAGTTGTGGATCTGTTCCCTTGGAACCGTGCTGGGTCTCATTAGCTCTAACTGAGCTAAAATTTTTACAAGAGCAAGATTTCATTTTTGTCATCAATAATCACCTAATGGCTTATGAGATGCCCTTTTTTTGGGCTAAATTTCATTATTTTGACTACTTTTTTTAATTTTTTTAAAGATTTTTTATTGCATTTTTAGGTTCTATATAGTTATAGAAAACTTTTTGTGGTGGTTCTATAATTTTAAAAAATGTATAGATTAAATGGTGCATTTACATTTTGGTGTTTCTGTGTTCCTATAGTGCTTTTTTCTTCTATTCTGTGTAGTGTTGTGCATGATAAGAAGAAATCCTACTGAATTGTTTGATTTTAATTTGAGATGGATAGGACATTTCATTCACTTCATAGGAATAAAAATATGGATAGTTCTAGTATTCCTATTCCCATTTCTAGTTTAGAGAATATGGTAAATAATAATAGGACTTTAAAGGAATTGACTGCCCCTGATGTCACATATTAACCATTAGGCATCCAATGTCCTAAATTAGATGTTGATTTTGAATTAAAATCTGATTTAATACACTTGCTTCTAAGGTTCTATGGTTTTGTAGGTGAGGATCCAAATAAACACTTGAATGAGTTTTACGTGATTTACTCTACTATGAAGCCTGAAAGAATCTCAGAAGACTAAATCAAGCTAAGAGCATTCCTTTTCTCCTTAACTGATGCAACTAAAGATTAGTTGTATTACTTGTAGCCTGGTTCTATTACATGCTAGATAGACATGAAGAAAAAATTCTTGGAAAAATTCTTTCTTGCATCCCGAGCTACTGCTATTAGTAAGAAGATATGTGGCATTAGGTAAATAAATAGGGAGACACTGTATGAGTACTGTAAAAGGTTCAAGAAATTATATGCAAGCTACCCATATCACCAAATAAGTGAGTAGCTTCTGATTTAATACTTTTATGAAGGCCTTCTCCTTATGGATAGGAGCATGATAGATGTTACAAGTGGTGGTGCATTGATATATGGTAACTAATTCACAATAATTTGGCACCAAGATGCTCCCTGCTAGCAGAAGTGTGCATTAAATAAGCCTTCCCTCCTATACAAACTAGTAGAGAATAGAGCATGAGATTGATGAATTAACTTCCCTAGTAAGGCAACTGGTTGTGGGACAACAACAACAATAATTACAAACCCCTTTACTTGCTAAATTTTATGGTATTTGTTCTTGCTCAAGCTATCCCACTAATTCATGTCTAACCTTACAAGAAGATGATGGCTAATACCAAGCCTATGCTATAGTAATTTCCCCTAAGAAGCCACTATACTAGCAGCAATAATCTGAATATGATCCTTACTTAAATTTTTATAATCCTAGCTGGAAAGACCATCTTAATTTCAGATATGGCAATGCACCAATACAACAAACTAGACCAGCACCATATCAGAATATACCTTCATTCTAGTATCCTTCCAAGCTAATCTAATAATAGCAAAACTTCCAAAATTAGGAAGTAGTAACATCCTTATCCTTTCAAATATTCTTTGAGGACTTGATTAAGCAAATGGCTACTAATAATCTATAGTTCCAACAAAGGGTAGATGCTACAATGTAGGACCTATAAACATAAATTGGTCCACTTGCTTCCACCGTAAGCGAGCTTAAACCACAGGGTTCGAACAAGTTATCCTCCCAAACAATTCCCAACCCTAAAAGTAATGTTTCTACCATCATGCTAAGAAGTGGCAAGGAAGTGCAAATTCCTAACAATGTAGAACCAATAACCAGCAACAAAAGGTAAAGCAACTAGTAGCTGGTGAAGATGCTGCAAAAAACTCCTTCAATTAAACCTGAATTTAGACAAACTAAAAATAAGACAAAAACTAGCAAACTTTACAAGACCACTCCCTTTCTCCAATAGAATTACACAGTCCAGAAAAAGAGAAGAAATTGACAAAGACAAAGAGATTTTGAAAACTTTTAGGAAGGTGAAAGTTAACATTCCATTACTGGATGCCATTAAATAGATTCTTAAGTATGCTAAGTTCCTCAAGGAGTTATGCACATGCAAAAGAAAGCTTTATGGCAATGAAAGAGTGAGTTTAAGTTAAAATGTGTTAGTCATCCTTCAACCAAACTTGCCACAGAAGTGCAAGGATCTAAGAACTTTTGATATACCTTGTGTAATAAGCAACAATAGATTTAAACATGCCTTGATTGACCTGGAAGCTTCTATAAATATCATGCCAATGTAAGTGTCCTCCTCTTTACAATTAGGTCCCTTAAAGCAGATAGAAGTTATCATCTAATTAGCCAATAAAAGTATAACATAACATGTTAGAGTTATTGAAGATGTGCTAGTTCAAGTGAAGGAATTAATATTCTTAGTGGATTTTTATATTCTACCAATGGAGGATGAATCTACTAATAACCTTATACCTTTGATTCTAGGAAGGTCATTCCTTAAAATAGCAAAAACAAAAATTGATGTAAATGGTAGCACTCTTTTTATGGAAATTGGAGATGTAGTAGTGACTTTTAACATCTTCGAAGCCATAAGATCTCCTACTAAAAATCGTTCTATCTTTCAAATAGATGTGCTTGATGAACTTGCTAAAAATTCCCTTGATGATATGCTTGCTAAATTTCCCCATGTTTCTGACTTTATAGAAAGTTTTGATGATCATGAATGCACTTGTTATGATAATGACAACCAATGTGCCATATGTAGAGAATTTTTGCATTCCTAAGTGAAGAAACTAGTATTGTTCTAGAAAGTGTAGAAAATGCAAAAAGTGCAGAATTCTTTGTTCAGGAAGGACTTCACCTTGTTGGAATGGTCTCTACCATGAAATTAATACTCTTTATCATCTAGCCACTAACATTAGAGCTTAAACCTCTCCCAGACCATTTGAAGTATGCATTTTCAAAGGAAAATGAGAAGCTATTAGTCATTGTGGCAAAGAAATTGCAACCTCAATAAGAAGAGAGATTGTTATAGATTTTGAGAGCTTACAAATAAGCAATAGGGTGGACACTTGCAGACATCCCTAAAATTAGCCTTTCAACCTGTATGCATAGAATTATACTAGAAGAGAGAGTTAAACCAATGAGGCAACCACAAAAAAGACTCAACCCCTAATTTTGGATGTGGTAAAAAAAGAGATTACCAAACTTTTAGAGGCTATAATTATATATCCAATTTCAGACAGTAAATGAGTGTGTTTAGTCTAAGTTATCCTTAAGAAAAGTAGATAGATAGTAGTGAAAAATCAAAATAATGACTTGCTCTTTACTAGAGTGCAGAATAGTTAGAAAGTGTGCATTGATTATAAGAAGTTGAATCAAGCAACCAGAAAAGACTACTTTCTAGTACCTTTTATTAATCAAATATTAGAGAGATTAGTTGGAAAATCACATTATTGCTTCCTAGATGGCTACACTGGTTATTTCCAAATCCACATTGCACTAGAAGATTAAGAGAAGATAACATTCACCTGCATTTTTAGTACTTTTGCTTATAGGAGGATGCCTTTTGGCCTATGCAATGCACCTACTACATTTCAAAGGTGTATAGTGAGAATTTTTTTGAAATTTTAGAAGATTGCATTGAGGTTTTCATGGATGATTTTTCTATTTACGGTTCCTCTTTTGATGCATGCTTGGATAATCTTTCTAAGGTGTTAGATAAATGCATTGAAACTAACCTTGTGCTGAATTTTGAAAAGTTTCATTTCATTGTAAAGCATGGCATAGTTTTAGGATATATAGTGAATATCAAAGGCATTAAGGTAAACCCTAGTAAGATTGATGTGATTTCTACTTTATCTAACCTCACTTGTATATGGCAAGTGCATTCTTTTCTTAGTTATGCAAGTTTTTATAGGAGATTCATTAGAGATTTTAGTAAAATTGCTCTTCCATTATCCAAGTTACTTCAAAAAGAAATAAAATTTAATTTTGATCAATATTGCAAGGATGCTTTTGATAAGTTAAAGCAAGCTCTCAGCACCACTCCTATTATCCAACCACTATCTTGGGACTTACCATTTGAGTTAATGTGTAATGCTTCTAACTATCCAATTGGTGTTGTTCTTGCATAAAGAGTGGGAAAACAATCTCTTGTGATCTACTATGCTTTAAAGACTTTGAATATTGCCTAACTAAACTACATTATAATAGAAAAAGAACTTTTAGCTATTATTTTTGCTTTAGATAAGTTTAGATCATATTTGCTTGGTTCTAAGATGATTGTATTTTCTAATTATGTAGCTCTGAAGTTCCTTTTGAAGAAACCGAAGGTAAAACCCCGCTTAATTAGATGGATGTTGCTTTTCAAGAGTTTGACATTAAGATTAGTGATAGGAGTGGAGCTAAACTTGGTGGCTGATTATTTGAGCAGAATTTTAAGAAATGTAGACACTCTTCCCATCCATGACACTTTTCCAGATGAGTAATTTTTTCAACTATTAGGTAAAAATCCTTAGTATGCTAATTTAGTAAATTAATTAGTTACTAATGAATTACTTGCATATGATAAGAAAACTTAAATTTATAAGTTTAAGAGTGAGGCTAAATATTATGTATGGGACAATCCTTATTTGTGGAAATTTTATGTTGATCAAATAATTAGGAGATGTGTACATGATTTTGAGTTTCATTCCATACTTGCATTTTGTTATGATCATGCTTATGAAGGTCACTTTTGGCCTAAGAGAACAACAAGGAAAGTGTTAGATTGTAGTTTTTATTGGCCTACTTTGTTCCATAATGTTTACATGCTTTGTAAAAATGGTGAACAATGTCAAAAGATAAGGAATTTAACTTGTAGACATGAGACGTCTCAATCTCCTATGCTTTTTTGTGAAGTTTTTTTATGTATGGCGCATTGATTTTATAAGTCCTTTTCCTTTATCTTTTAGCTTTGTTTACATTCTTCTTCTTATTAATTATATTTCTAAGTGAGTGAAAGCTAAAGCCACTAAAATTGATGATTCTAAAGTTATTATAGATTTTATTAGATCTCACATCTTTAACAAGTTTGGCATTTCATGTGCTTTGATTAATGATTAAAGGATTAATTTTTGTAATAGAGCATTTGAGGCTTTATTAAAGAAATATGAGGCTTGTCATAGAATTTTCATACTACATCATCCCTAAACAAATGGGTAAGTGAAAATTTCCAATAAAGAAGTGAATTTAATCTTGGAAAAAATTATGAAGCCTAATAGAAAGGATTAGAGCCTTAGATTGGATGATGCACTTTGGGCCTATAGGACCACATATAAAACCCCTATTAAGATGTCTCTATATCGAATTATTTTTGGAAAAACTTGTCATCTTCTGGTAGAGTTGGAGCATAGAGCATTTTGGGGCATAAAAAGGCGCAATATGGAATTGAAAGCATGTAGAGAGGAAAGGAAATTATAATTGCAAGAATTGGAAGAGCTTAGACTTGAAGATTATGAGAATTCTAGGCTTTACAAAGAGAAAACAAAGGCATTCCATGATAAATTCATTCTTAGGAAAAATTTTGAGATTGGCTAAAAAGTTTTGTTGTTTAATTCAAAGCTTAAATTGATGTGGGTAAACTTTGTTTTTGTTGGAATGGATCTCTTGTTGTTACTAACATCTTTCCTTATAGTGTAGTTGAAATCAAGAGTTTGGAGAGTAATAAAGTGTTCAAAGTCAATGGGCAAAGGCTTAAATTATTCTATGAAGGCTTTTAAAAGCAAGTGGTGGAAGCAATAGAGTTAGGGATCCCAATTTATTCTTGATGGAGGAGCTTGAGCTTGATGTCTAGCTAAAGACATTAAAGAAAGGCACTTCTTAGGAGGCAAACTAAGTAACTTTTGAGATTTGATTTCTCTTACCCTTCTTTTTTATTTTCCATATCCTTTATCTTTCTTAATGTTATTTTTGATGATATTGATATACTTTATATTGAAGACAATGTAAAATTTAAGTGTGGGGGGGGGAGACTTTAGGATTTCAATTTTATGCTTTAAAAAAATAAAAAAGGTGTTTTTCACTTATTTTTAAGTCTTTTTGAGTTCTTTTTAATTACTTTCCATTGATGGAGATTTTACATTTTCACGAGTAAGATTCAATTAAAGTTAGATAAGATTTATAACATGATTGAATGAATGATTTTGCTTCTTAAAATTAATTGATGTAGTGATGGATTTTGAATTGGTAGATTGAATTTGGTAGCATAACCTACCTTATGAGATTTTAATCCTTTTGTTGAAAATTTATATTATGATATTGTTTGTCCTTCTTATGTGATGTTCTTTCATGATTTGTTTCTCTAAAACTTACTTTAAATCTTTTTGAGATTACATGTTGTATATGCATACACAAACATGATTAAGGCATTTTTTCTTTCTTTTAAGTTGGAGCCATAAACCTAAACTTGAAGTTTTCACCACTACAAGCCCCCTTGAGCTTTTATTGCTTTTTCTTTATTAATTAGCCTTGAGAATAATTTTTCAATTAAAAACAAATGTCTTTACCTAATCTTAAAGATTAGTAAAGTATTTGAATTTTTATGAGATGGGCTTTTAAATAGGTGTGGAGGTGTGTGAGTTTTCATGTTACGAAAAGTCATCAAAGGTTAGTTCAAAGAAAAAGAATAAAAAAGAGAAGCCAAGTAAAAAAAAATAAGGAAAAAATAAGAATTAAAAAAATAGAAGTGAAAAGAAAAAAAAAGAAAGAAAAGAAAAAAGAAAGAAAGAAAGAAAAGGAAAGAAAAAAAGAAGTTGATGAGTATTTGAATTTAAATTTGAGTTGTAATTGTTTATGATTTGCCCATATATTTTTTTATTCAAGTGGTCTATTAATGTCTTTAGTTCTAACCTTCCATATCATTACTTTTCCTACCCTCACATTAGCCCTATTAAAATCATGAATAAAGTCCTTTTGATTTATGTTGTGCATATGATTTGAGTAGTGAAGATTAGATGATTAGCAAGCATATGGTAGAGAAATTTTATGGAATGAATATAAGTGAAACACTTTGCCTTAAATACTTGAGAGTTGAGAGTGAAGTTTGTGAGAATCTGCCAATTTGATCTACTCTTTTTGAATGAAGTTGCTATGTTAATTAGTTCCAAATTTATCAATATTTTCCTTCATGATATGTTATGTTTCTTGTTACCTTTGGTTGTTTCTTATTTGTGGATTTGTGAATTTGAAGTTATCAGAAAGTAAAGTCTTTTGTTTCTTAGTTTTTAATAAAGTTATGTCTTATCGGAGGATGTGCAAAGGATAAGTGTGGGGGAATTTAATGAAAAAAATATTTACTACTTTATTTTTTCTTATTTATGTCTCTTAGGTATTACATTTGCTTAATTTCACTTATTAGGTCTTGTTTTATAAATTGTGGTCAATTTTACAATATTGTGAATTTATTTGATAAATGCTAGATTTTGATACTATTTTTATTTTTGAGTCATATCTTGGGCTCCGAATGTTAGATTGAGACAAAATTTATATTGTTGGAAAGCTAAAAGAGAGAACTACAACTTTTATATTTTATTCCAAGCCCAGTTCAGGTGTTTTTAAAGATATATGTGGCTGAGAATTTAAAGTTGTGTCATTATCCTAACTAAACCCACTTCTGTATTTGGGTCATATCTAGAGTTATAGTGGTTTGATTAAATTGAAACCAATGCCCAAATTCTTAAAAGACATAAGCCTATAAGTTTTATGTTTATGGATTTTCTAAATTACATTGATTTCATGGTCAAAATCTAGTTGGAAGTCAGACCTGCAAGAATTCACTAATTGATTTGTTGAATTTAATTGAGTTGTAACAAATAGGTCCAAGCTTCTAAAAATTAGAAAGGCCTTATTATTGTAATCCTAAGAGTTATAAAATCCTAGTCCAATAAGGTTTTAGCTTAATTAGTTTAAATAAATAGGGGAGAGACTTATTAGACTTCAAACTTTTACACAAACTCAACAGCACAACTTTTCTTTTCTTTTTGTTTCTCTTTTGTTCTCTATCAATGGAAGCTTAAATTCAAAGTTGATTCAAGGATTTTGAAGCTTTTCTCTTGAAGGATTATGAGAAAATGATTTGTAATGTTAATATTTTTTAATTAATTTTGCTTTTCCCCTCATTTTATGTGTTGATTTCATGAGATTACATGTGTTGGATATTGATTTGGTATAATTGATGTTCATCCTTGTGATTTTTTATTTCTTCGCTATTTTGGTGTTAAATTTGGTTAGTAAATTATAGTTTTACACATAAAGGCAGAGAATTGAGGGATTAATTTGAAAGTTTCTAATTTAACTTTTTAATTCAACTGAATTCTATCATTAAATCAATTTTAATCCAGTGTAGGAATTATAGTGATTGTTTAATTAGCTAATCTTAATTGATCAAATACTAGGCAGTCATCTAGTGTAAGATTCACTAGTTATTACAGAGGTTCTGAGTAAACAAAGATTGAAGAATTAATTAGAAAAATCGCATCCTAATTGATGCATAATTAATTTGAACTAGAGTGGCTTAATTCCTTGAATCAACTACTTTATTACATTGAGTTCCTTTTTGTTTATTTTCCATTTTGCTTCTATTTTGTATTTGTTTAGTCTATTACTCTTGTTTTAATTTTGTGCAAACAACCCCTAATTTTGCATTCTAATTTCATATCAAATTGTGCATTCCATTTTTGCATTCTACTAGTAAATTATAGTAAAGGATAATATTGAGGGATCACTAGAGGTACGACCTAATTTGTGCTACTATACTATATTATTTTAGCAAACTAGTTTTTAATCTAATTTTGATACATTGTAACATGCACATCAACAATATGTTCTCTTTTAAAAATGCTTCCTTCAATAACTTTGGAAAAAAATCAAATTAGTCCGCTTATATAACATTTTTAAATGCATAAGTTTCACTAAAAAGTTTAACCCTAAAAATATTATGTAACTGGGATACAATTCTATTTTGAATTTTATAAAAAGGTCATTAGGACTTTGATTATGAGATGTGTCTTCCTCTGAAGGCATCCTTTTTCCCTTTTACATTATTCCTAACTACTTGATTAGTGACATAAAAGTTGATGAAATTATGTATAATATCCACCATCTTATCTACATCATTGGGAGGTACCCCACACATAGCCTCAACACTCGATCTATCCTTCTTACCATGATGGGCCTAATTTATGTGCAATGAATTAAAACTATAGTTTATTATGTCTACCTCCATGGTCTTTAATCTTTGATATAACAAATTTATGCACTTTTTACATGGATATGTTACCATCTTTTATCATTAACAAAGTTTCTAACTCTCTCAACAAGTGCCAATACACTATTCTACTACTTATCAGATAAGCAATCTTGCAAAATTATCTAGCTTTTTGTTAATAGATACGATACAATTGGCCAACAATGTACAAGTTGTTATAAACTTCAATTTTACATGTATGTTTGTCATGTGTCCTAAATTCACCTTATCACTCCAATTCTAAAAAGTAAGGCCTTATCCCATTTGAGATATTCCTGTAGTCATTGTCTCAATTTATCCACAATACATTTCTTAAATGTAGAAATTTTAACAACATTTTCTTATAGTTTTTTTAGCATATAACCTAAACACCAATATTGTACACACCTAGAAAATAAGGAAAAGCTAAGAATTTTTTATAATGTGAAATGATGAATAGATAAGTTGGCAACAATAACTAAAGAACATATCCTAAATTATCCAAATTTATAAGATAATTCAAGAGTTAGTTTGTTTCTAAAAACCAACTAATTTGTTTTTAAAAACTAACTAATCCTTGAACAGATCTAAGGTTATAATGTAAATATATTTTAATTTCAAATTATTAGAATTTGACAATTATAATAATTTAATTTTAATTATACAATAAATCCACTTTTCATACTCATTTACATAGGATAAATGTTGCTACACTACACAGTTCTTAATATTCACCACTTTACTTAAGACCAAAAATAGCTCATCGGCGATAGTGTCTCTTTTCTTACACTGGTTCACTTAAATAATTTACTCTTATTTATTAAATTGATTAGAAATTAGTATTTAATTTTTAATATTTTTCATGTTGATATTTGAAATTCATATATTTTATTATTCAATTCTTCCTCCATCTTAAATCAAATACCTTAAATAACTTGTAATTTTAAAGTTTATTTTTCATAAATTTCATAATTTATCAATTAATTTATTTTTTATATAATTTAAAATTTTAATAAAATTATTCAAATGATATGTTTATACAATACAACGAATTTTATTCTCCTTTGTATTTTAGTACTACACATTTTTTAATTAGATTAAATTATTTAATTTTTAAATCTTGACATTACTTATTTATTTAATATTTTAAATTATCAAATATTTCACACCCTTAAACTTTTAGATTTTGACTACTTTGATTTTCAAAATTTATGTGTCATCATTATTTAATTACTTTAATTTTCTACATATTTTAACAATTTAATAAAATTATTTAAATTACTTCTAACATGAAATTATTATGAATCTTACTCCTTTACTATTTATTACTACACATTTATTAATTATTTAATATTTTTATTATTTAAATTTTAAATATTGACATTACTTATTTATTTAATATTTGAAATTATTACTTAAATTATTATATATTTCACCATCAACAATTTTATGTTTTGATTACTTTAGTTTTCAAAATTTATGTATCATAATTATTTGATTACTTTGAATTTCTACATATTTTTATTAATTTAATAAAATCATTTATATTACTTCTAAAATGTGTTTATTATGAATTTCTTTTGTCCTTTACTATTTAGTACTACATATTTATTAATTGTTAATATTTTATTATTTAAAATTTCAAATATTGACATCACTTATTTATTTAATATTCGAAATTATTACATAAATTATTATATATTTCAAATCATCAACAATTTTACATTTTGATTGCTTTAATTTTCAAAATTTATGTGTCATCATTATTTGATTATTTTGATTTTTACATATTTTAATAAAATTATTTAAATTATTTCTAACATGAAATTATTACAAAATTTTTCCCTTACTATTTAGTACTACATATTTATTAATTATTTAATATTTTTATTATTTAATTTTTTTAATATTGATTTAACCTATATAATTATTGTAATTACTTCTAACAGGAAATGGTTATGAATTTTATTCATCCTCTTATCTTATATCATACTCACCAGATATTTGAAATAATAAACATAATAAATTCTACAAAGATGTTATTTTACCAATCAACATAACGCATTAAGTTTTTTTTTATATTCATATACAATGTCAATATCATCATCAATTTAAAGTAATAAATATATCAAACTATACAAAATAACAATTTAATCAAACTAAACAAATGCACCTCATAGTAAAAAATCTATAAAAGGTTTGATTAGAAAAAAATTTATAAGTTTTTTTAGCCTAACTCAATGGAGCAATGAAAGCAAGAAACATAAATATCAAAATCTTACCATTTTGCAAAATAATAGTAAGAAAATATGCAAGAAAAATGAAAATATAGTAAAAATAACTAAAAAAAAGTGTATGAACCTTAGAAAGCTCTTTTCTCTCTTGATTTGAAGCTCCAAGGCACAAAAATAAGGAAAATGGCAACAAAATGGAACTTAGAGACAAAACTCTATGTAGATGATAAAAAATTCCATTGTCAATATAGAATTTTTTTAGTTATTAGTATAACTTTAATGAGGGGCATTTGCATTTTTTTTAATTGAATCTATTTAGATGACTTTTATTTTCAGTATGGTTGTTTAATTTTTTAAAATTAAAAAACTACACATGATATGTCATTTATATAGCTTGTTTGATAGGATTCTTGTCAATTGTGTGTGTGCTAGATTATCTAGATGACATATCATTTATATAGCTCTTTAAATTTTTTTAAAAGCTATGCCACTAACATTATCATCATTATAACCTACCTCGAAAACTTCCTACCAATCATTAGCAATCAAATTCCAAATTAGTTATCTAGATGAAAATGTCATCCGTATAGCTATTTTTTACAATTTTTTAAACAAATATTTAAAAATCCTACACATACAATTGAATTTTTGTTGTTAGTATAAAAGTAATCGCTATAGAGTGTAGTAGTTTTAGGGTTGCAATTTCCATTTCAAACCATTTTCATCCATCTAGAATATAGTTTATATCAATTGTATCTTTGTGCAATTTTTTTCTATTAATTTTGCTCTTCATTTATCTATATTTGTTTAATTTTATCCCTTGAAATTTTTTATCAATTCCATCCTCAATCAAATTTATCCAATTTTATTTCTTTATTGAGCAAATGCATATCAAATTGATTATAAAGGGTTGATATGAAACTCTTTATACTTGCATGGCAACCAAATTTTTAACTTGACCATTCACTATCAATTTGATACATACACTAATAAAGAAATAAAATTGGAAAAACTTAAATAAATAAGAATTGAAATTGATAAAAAAATATTTTTGAGAAATGAGATTGAACAAATTTAAGTATATGAATGATTGAATTGATTAAAAAAATACTTCTTGAGAATAAAATTGACACAAATTATATTTTAGACACAAAAATGAATATTTACTATTGCATTTAACAACTATGAGAGATTAATAAAGGTAGCCTTAAAAAATTATTTTTGACAACAATAGTATTTATATAAGTCAATTTTTTTAAACAAAATTGATCTTAATTTCATTATTAAAAAAATATAATAATTTTTTAATTATGTATTCTATAAAATAATAAATAGAGTTTCATGAGGAGTCTATTGTAGAGAGATTCGTATAGGCATTAGATTTAGGTAAAAATATAATTATTAATTGACTATTATCTTTCATTGCTATTAATACATTGCGATAAGTATTATTTCTTTTTTTTAAGGTAAAAAATGCACACTAAGTACTTTATGGGTTTAAACTATTCTCATATTTAGATAATAAAATATCTATATTTAGATAAAAGAGCAAGGTATTAAATGCAAGTTTCATTGTTTATAAAAGGCAAAATGGTGAAGTATGGTTAAAAGAATATTTTTCACATCCTTAGAAATATTTTAAGGGAATGTTAAATTCTTATATTTTATTTAAATTTTAGATAAATATTCTTACGAACATTCTTGGAAATGTTTTTAACTTAATATTTCTCTAAAAAATTTATAGAGAGGTGGGTATCATACATTACAATGACATAAGAATGTTTTAGTGATATATATAAACTATTTTTCTCATCCTTGCAATAAAGCTTTAATACTATTAATACCTTATTTTATCTTTACTAATCATTATTAAACATTGCTAACTATCACTTATCACTATTAACCATTACCTACCACCACTTGCTATCAATGACCATTACTATCACTACTTATCACTAGTAACGATTGTTAGCCACTAGCTATTACTAACGATTATGGTCAACTATTATCTATTGCTGATGACCACTGTTGACTATCACCTACAATTGGTGATTATTATCTAGTTATTATTAGCCACCATTCTTTATTGGTGACCACCATCTGTCACTACCCATTATTGGTGATCACAACTAACTACCACTAACTATTAATAACCACCATGTAGCACTACTAATTTCATCACCTACCACCAATGATAATTATTGACCACTTAATTTTCAATAAAGACATTTTTAATAATATAATAGTATTTTTTAAAATATTCAAAATAATTAAAATACAGTTATATAACATTTTTTGAAATATTTCTACTTGAATAAAAAATGGTAATGTCATATTTCTATGAATTAAATTTTTGGAAATCATATTCTTAAGTATATTTGATTTCTTGAATTAAATACCACCTAAGTGCTCAATTGATGCTGACAAATTTGAGTAATATATTGAATTTAAAATTTAAAATTCAAATCTTATGACCATTATTGTATCAAAAAGTTAAAAAAAGAAAACTTTCAATAAATTATATGCAAAGTATATACTAGTCTTAAATTATTTTTTTTATAAAAAAATTGCCACATGTCTTAAAATGAGATTAGCAATTTCACTTAAATATAAATATATTGATAAGTAAATTAACACATTGGATCTAGTATTCCTAAAGTATAGGACATGTTTTAAAAGGTAAAGTGAAATACAATAACCTTCAATGAGAAAATTAATGTGTTTGTGCTCAAAAATTACAAAATGGTAATTTGACTCTTTTCTCAAAGGTGGGGTCACATACAATTTACGGCAAAGTACCAAAATATCTAAAAGCAGATAAAAAAGTAGTACAAATGGGTGAATGAAAGTATTCAATGTGGAATAATCTGCATAAAAATGCTTTACAAAAAAGAAACTTAATGTTATTGTTAATCTTACTTGTAGTGACTAAAATGAGATAGGTGCTTCAACATTGAAGTACATAAAATGACATTAATCGCAACTAAGACTTCTTACTTACACTTAAGAATAGTGTTGTAAATTACAAGAAGCAATAGTAAAATGCTACAAAATGCTAGCAAAGTCTTAAATTTTGTTGCAAAGTGTGCATAAGCTAGATTAACAATTTAAAAAAAAAATGAGCTCCTTACCTATAGCAATAGGGGTATTTATAGGCCTCTTGCAGGGTGATCATTAGCTATTGACATGAAAGGTGGTTACTACCCTCTAAAGTAGTTAACCATGTCACAAAGCAATTGTGCACATGTTACTAAGTCTAGCAACTGCTTTTGATCTTATCCCTAAAATCTCGCCATTATTCATCTGGTGCCAAATTGGCAACTAACTTCCTTGCTTATCCTTGAGCACACTATTCTAAGAATCTTGCCTCCATGACCATATGATCTTTTTTCAACCTCTCTCAACAAGTCAATACACACACACACACACATAATTGGAACTTCACCATCTTATCAAAATTTGACTTTATCTCATGCACTAGGACATTTGAACAAGTTAAACTACCAATTGTTAAAACTTCATGATATGGGTTAATAGAGTGCATCCCTAGTTTTAATTCCTTAGAATGCAAGTTAAAAGGAAGCAAAATTAGTCCCTTTCATACTTTTTAACTTATGAATGCATAAAGGAATCAATTTTGACTTCAAAGTGTGTTGATGGATTTGAAAAAGATTATTTGCTAATGTTTTGAAACTCGGACTAGACTAATTGATTTAATCGGTCTAACCAAGAACTAAATCTTAATTCAATCTAGGTGATGGTAGAAATCTAACACCATGGTTAAACTAGCTTGGACTAGTCTCAACCAATATTTTTCCAAAATGCTATTGAATCAATATGAACCGATCCAAAGGGGTTTATGGTGGTGCATTCAATAAAAAAAAGTTAAGAATAGCATTGGCAAGGCTAAAGCACAAGACTTTTCACTAAAGGCATGCAACCTGACCATTGGGTATCGACATTCCTTCTATTATAGATATGGCTTTCATTATTTATAATACATATTATCTTTGGTTTTCTAAATATTACCTTATTTAAAATTTTTATAAATAATATATATTAACTATTTATATTTTATGCTATATATAATCAAATCATTATTATTTTTCAAATGTTTAATTTAAAATTTTCATTAAATTTAAATGAAGTATAATTTTAATATTATAAATAATATTAAAATTATGTTAAATGATTATAATTTTAGTAATATTAACATTTATTTTACTGTATTTTAAATATGTACTTATAAAATTTAAATGAATTTAATTTTTATATGTATATATAAAATATATAATTTATATATAAATATATATATTAACTAATTCAATCACTCAATTTAACCGATTGACCTGGTCTGACCTTAACTTGTTCATCTTGCCAAATCAATAGTTGGGCCAGATTTGGAAACATTATTATTTGCTAGTTTCTTTTTATGTTTGACTTATCAATTTCAATCACCTATGACTTGTGACATTTTCAAAAGTGATGCATTTAGAAATGATGATGTTTCAATACGGGAATTCTTTATATGCTTCTAATGGGCATATCTTTTAAGATCTACCTCAGACACATGGCAAATTGGGAGCACATACAGGCTTATTATCTATTAGGTTACCCTAGGTTGGCCATTATGACTATTATACATAAAGCACAAGAAAAGGTACCTTGTTTATGCCTTTTCAATACAACTTAAAGTAAGAATTGTGACACATAATGACCATTCAATAAATACTAATTCACTTTTTCCTTTTAAATAGTCCTTTTTTACTTATTTGTTTTCTTCACTTTTCGCTTCATCTATTTCCAACATTTTCCCCCTCTATGCAAACTCTTACTATTTACTGATCTTTATCTTTTTCTCAAGAAAAACTTAGCAATGATATGCCAATCTTTTACTTTTACTTTTTCCTTTTAAGTATCCAAACAAATCAAGATCACTAACCTTGCTTTAGCTAATTTTATATTCTAAAACTCTGAGTACTCTCCCATCTTCTACTTTTAAAACTCCTAATAATCAATCACCTAATTTTTACCTTAATCCTCTATCTATGAATATTTTAGATGAAGAGAATGATTCCTTTTTAACTCATAAACTCATTTTTACTTCTAATGTTACTCTTGCTTTTCCTTAGATTTTGAAAGATGCTAGGGCTTTTAAAAATTTTTCACATCTTACTGATCAAATTTTAGCTTGGCTGATTCATGTCCCATCTTTGAAAAAAACACTTTGGTAGAAATTAGGTATCATTATTTAACTTTCCCATTTTTTGTTTAAATGCAATTTGCTATTGTCAAGGTTTACTTTAACCTTTTGATTACTTATAACCAATAATTTCCATTTAGCCAATGGGACAATAAGCCCTTCCTTTTTTTAAATTTTAACCTTAATCAACCTAGCTATTACAAGCAAGCAAGTTTCCCCTTTTTTTATGCTAAAAGACCAAAAGTTTAAAACCTTAATTCAACTTAATTTTAAGACTTCAACTTATTTGGCTTTCTTAAAAAGGTATATGGATTAACTGAATACCTTTATTTCTAATAATGAACATGCGGCCTTCCTTTTTTATTGGCTATGTAAATGCCTTTTCTATATTTCTTCCTTAAAAATCACCTTTATTTAACTTTCATTGGCCTTAATTTTGAGTAAAGGTTAGCTAGTAGCTTTAAGTCGATCTATCTTAGCCATTCTTTTTGAAAACATAACCTTGGTCATTACATATATAAAGTGTCAACAACAATTTTCAAACTTGGGTGTCCTATTTTGGATTTTTCAAATATGGCTTTTAACTTATTTTTATGAGTATTTTTCTCTTCCTTCATCTTGCAAAACCCATAAAAAAAGGTTTAATTTTTGCTTTTAAATATATACAATTAACTCTCCATCCTAAGTATAAAAAAATTTCCTTGATTGCCCTTTTTAACTTATTTTTCAAACTTTTATATTCTTATAATGCCCAAAAATCAATAGAGAAGCTTTCTCCTTTTGCTTTTAAGTGGTTTATACATGAACCTAAGGGTAATAATCCATAAAGTGCTAAAACTTGAGCTCATCTATTGTGTTTCTAATACCTCTATATTGGATTGCCTTAGGAAAAAACCTTGTATATCGAAAAGCACATACCCAACACCATGTCTATGTAGTTTGGCCTAATCTAATGTCATGACCTACCTAACCATGATCAGTGTAGATCTCATTTCCTAGTTTGTACAAGCTTAACTATGCTTACTTTGGTACTATCACATAGTTAATGACAAACTGGCTATTTTAACTAATTGAATTAATAACTAATTTTATTATCTGCTACTAGAAAGTTTATATTGTAATGTTTGTATATATATATATATATATATATATATATATATATATATATAAGCTATCTACAAGGCCCTTAATGTTTTAATCACAACTAGACACTAAATATGGTCAGATAAATCCATTCTCAAAGAGATCCTCCCAAGCTATGGATAGGGACCATGGAGCTATAATAAACATATTTATAAAACATTTTAAATAACAATAATGAGTTATAGACTCAATAAACAAATAATCTATGTAATAATCACAATATTTATACCATCATCCATTTTATATTATCCATGTATACAATTATGACAATCCATAATAGTATCTACAACTCTAACTCGCATATTACACAACTTTATTATTCACAAACAAGGATATGCAACATTTAATAAGGAATTACAAGAAGATACACATATAATCTACTTTGTTTGATTCCTATTATTAATCACCATCATATACAATCGTAATACAACATAATGGTGTAATTTCAAAATAACAAATAATGAACCTAAATGACATTTATAAAAAAATATAAATGAAAAATATAATATCATCTAAATTTAGTGTTAGAGGATACTCTTATCTTGCTTACTTAATTAGCCTACTTTCCATTCCTTTTGCACTCCTTATAAGCACTTGAGCAGGCTATGGCATATGATGTAACATGAGGATATGGTCATGAGATACAGTATGACAATTTTTAGCACCTACTAAAACCATTCCAACTTTTACAAGAAGAAACCATTAGGTAAAGAGTTATACTTTGACTCTATTCATACATAAAAGCTCTTAAGGCTTGATTTTCACTCCCCATACAAAGAAAACTTAGGTTGTTGTACCACACACATAAATTCATAATATCTATAGATCCGTCTTGTATCTTTCAAGTTTTAGCTTGTCCCCTTTTGATATTTCTTAAATTTAACACAACTTCACAACATCATATCATCTTCATTTCTAATTCATTATTAATAGTCATCATAAATCAATAGTGTATATTATACATATCCCTAATCAGGATTTAGCATTAGCACACCACATACTCACTATGCACATGAAACATCACTAACTCATTAGCAATATTTCTATTAGAATTCTAACATTAAAACCCATAATTCCATTTCAATCACATATCATATCTCAATAATTTAATCAATTATAATCATGCATTTCTATTACATTAATATTACTAATAAAAACTATTGTTTCCTTCTTCCTATTATAAAAAACACATATACATAACTTAACCACACATATAAATACATTTATATAACTATACTTATTAAGCACTAATTAAATATAAATGTATATACATTAATATATTATAATCAATTATTATAATCAAATATAATGTCTCAGAAATGGATTTTAAGGCCTATACTTGATTATTGGAACTAAATATATTCCTACATAGCCTCTTCTAGTATTTAATTATATATTTGCATAATCTTTTGTGATATCCTAACATATGTTAAGAAAATCCACTACAATAATTTGTGTTAAAAGTTGAAAGTATTTTACTACTATAGCCTATTCCCTAATTCACAAATATGAAGCATTTTGCTATGTTATTTCATTACCTAGTTCACAATTATGAAGTATTCTATGGTATTCCATTACTTAATTCATAACTATAAAGTATTTTACTTTATAACTATAAAGTGTTTTACCATCATATCCTGTTACTTAGTTTTACAAATAAAAGTAATCAAATACAGTAGTAAACTACTTAGATGCAGAAGCAAATTCAAGTTTTGGTATTTGAATATAGTATTTGAATATAACTTTTTGGAGAGCTAGTATTTTAATATTATACTTAAATATTGATTTGAAGTTTCTAGAAATTCATATAAAAGTGTAGAATATGCAACCAAACTCAATCCTTAACTATCACTTAATATGATCAACTCATTAACACCATTTACATTAACATTTAACAACAATTTTTAGCTAAAAGCAATATAAACTTAATCTAGCAACAACATTTACACATATTCATCAATTATTAGATAAATCGCTAACAACCAAATCAAACCTAAGCTTCCATTCTTTTCTATTTAAGTAGATTATGTACTTACCTAATCTTAGAAGAAATGAAAGGAAGCTAAAAAAGAGATTGATTTATTCCTAACATACTGACATACAGGCTGCAATGTACCAAAATTAATTAAAAATTGGTTGCAAAAATAATAATACAATATAGTGGCACAATCAGGTCGTACCCTTAGTGATCCCTTAATTTTATCTCTTATAAATGTGTTTCTAATAATATTCACACAATTGTTAAATTATTTACACAACAAAAATAGGAGAAACAGATGCACACATAATGTAAATGTAGGAAATAGAATGCTGTAATAGAAACAAAATTAGAAACAGTACTATATGCTATGTGAAACAAAATGCAGAATGAAAATTATGTAGAATTGGGGGGTTTAGTTGCATTAAATTAAAGTAGAAGCCATGAAATTATCAAGCAAAAACAAAAATAAAACAGAAGGAATTCAATACACGGAAGCAGTCCATTCAAAGATATGATAGTTCTTATTGTGAATTAATCCTAGATCACTAAACATTTGATTGTTCTAATTGATATTTTAACCTTAGATTATCTAAAATCCCTAAAATAATCCATGAATCCTATGCTAGAAAATCGCCTAGAGTTTGGTCAATTAATATTAGAAGATGAATTAAGCAATTGCCATAATCCTAAAACTAGATTGAAATTGACTTATAGATAGAATTTGGTTGATTAAAGAAATTAAATCAAATATCATTGAAGTAACTGCTTAACCCGATATGCCAACATGTAAAACCATGATTAATCAATTATAATTTCACACTAAAACAGAAAAATAATAGAAATCACAAGATTGGGCACCAATTATATCAAATTAGCACTTAACATAAGTAATCTCAATAATTCAGCATAAATAATTGAGAAAGAAGAAAATCAATAGGAAGAAATTAACATTACTAATCAAAATCTCATAATCCTTGAAGAAGAGCTTCACAATCCTTGAATTAACTCAGAGAATCATCCTTCTATTAGAGAGAAAAACCTAAGAAAAATAGAAAACCATCAAGTTGTCTGTCTTCTCTGTCTCCCTCACATTTTGATTCTGCCCCCTATTTATTTATAACACTAGAAGCGTAATTAGGACTGGACCTGAACTAAAAACTTGTATCCTAATATATTAGGAAGCTACCCATAAAATTTTAGCCCAATCATACCTTCCTAGCTTAAGTTATAGCCAAAATACTAGAGATAGTTTAATCTAATCCGAGTTGAAGTAATGAGCCATCAATCTGTCTTCTTTGGCCTTCAAAATGACTTAGTTTCTTCAAAAGGGCTTCATGAATTATTAGATATGGATTTTATAGAATAATTGGACTTGGCCTTGGATCAATTAGACACTTAGAGCTCAATATATGAATTAATCATTGCAACTGGGTCGGGTCTAGGCTTGAACAACAACTCTACTTTGATTTTAAGCTAATCTTTGACCTCCAAGATGGTAGAACTGGGTTCTATGGTCAATATAAAAATTGTATCTTTTCTTCTTAGATTTCCAACAGTATATAGATCATCCAAATCCAACACTTGAAGCTCAAGTTATGATCAAAATACTAAAATAGTATAAAAAATCTAACATTAAGCCCGAAATTCAATCAAGCCCAAATTAATGCAATTAGTTTCAAATTAATGTAAAATTGATCCAATTAAGTATCATCACCTCCTAAGGGACATAAATATAAGAAAAATATTAATAGAATATTGTTCACATCACATACCAAAACATAAACTAATCAGCTAAACCTCTAATTTTTTTCTTTTCTCTGATAATAAAACTTAACTTTGTAGCTTAAATTCAAGAAAGGTTACCTTGTTTAAGGTGCAATTGTTAGTGAATATTTAAAAAGCTTGCTTGATCTTTATTCAACTTGCTTAAAATTAAATAAAGGTTTTAAGAAAGGGAGGATGGAGGAGTTGGTGAGTAGCTAAATAAAAAAATGAAGGAGAATAAGGGTTTTGGGTTTTTTATAGTGCCATGAGCATTTTCATAATTTTCTTAAGTCTTAGGGGCAAAATTAAAAAAATTTATCCTAAATCTCCTCCATACATATCTACTAAATTCTAATTATTTCCCAACTTTAGTTTAATTTTATCCTTGCTATGTCAAATATAATATCCTATTTCCTTTAATTAAATTCTTACCCTAAATTCATCTACAATAATTTATTAATTATCATATATATAAAGTATCAAATAAATAAATAAAATAAGTTATAATTTTGCATGATCCTATAATTAATTAAATTATGTTTTATCTAATTAAAATACGAAACTAAACCTATCCACAATAATCCTAATTACTGGCATGTATACATAGTAACTAGATGATTGAAAAAAAATAAAAATCTAAAATATTAAAGGTTTGACATTTAAGGTAGGCCACTCATAACTCTTGACAAGTGTTTTCAAGGATGGACCTTAATGGCTTCTAATGTACTCTTACTTGAGAAACACAACCAAAACCTATGTAATACCTTTCACCTATGTGGCTTTTCCTTTTATCATGCCTATATTGATTTTTTAGGGATTGGTGGTTTACTAACACTTATAAATATTTTGACATAACTATAAATGGAAAGTTAACTCATATTCTTATTGTACAAATTGTGGATACATTGAAAAAGATTATGAGTATGCACTATGTTGAGATTTTAGCTTTTGTAAAATATTATAAGGTCGAGTATGAATATTAACACCCTCAAGTTGCTTTTTAAGGCTCCAAAAAAACCTATAGGAAAAAGAAAGAAAACCATGATGCTTATTATGAGAGGAAATGGTCTAAGGCTTTCCAATATAGTCCTAATAGTGGCCTTAATATCCATAATCCATCCTTTAAGTCAAAACCAATTATTTTTCTAAATGCTCCTTTTAATATCTTATAATATCTACCTTTAATAACCAAAAAAGGGATTAGAATTGACTCTAGGTGTTACAATTGCTTTTCATTATCCATATAGAACCATAAAAGCCCTTTTATGAGCCAATCACTTATTGTGTAGTTAGCCAAATATTAAAAACCTTCCAACTACGTAAGTAAATTTCATTTTTTAAGCACTTACATTTGTCATGATTAACTAATGTTTTCAACATTGTTTTGGTTTGAAAGTATTACTTACACCACTAAGTTCATAAGCATTGCCCCAGATTTTGTAAATTGAAAAGCAAAAGAAGCCAAGTTAAAATAACTACATATAGAAGCCAAATGGATGCTTTTAAAAGACAAAGAAGAGGTTCCTTTGGGCATAAGAAAAAGGAAATATAATCAAGCAAGCAAATATAAGATAGTGGGTAGCCAACTTGCTAACAAGCCTCTAAGAAAGAGTAGGAAGAAAACAATTATTTCCAATCAATTCAATGATCCAACAAAGCCTAACCCTATTAATGATTTGACTCTCTCACAATCGAGGAATTCGATTACTAAGCTTTTAGCTCTTGGTATGGTGTAACTAGAGAAGTTGCATAATCTCAAGTAAACTATCCTTATCTTTTTTTTGTGATTTTAGTCTTTCAATTTATTAGGTTACATACATATTTTCATTAATTATAAGAAAATTTTTCTTTGGTCTCTACTCCTTCTATGACCATCTAACTTAAACCTTTGCTTAAGCTCTTTCAGAGGTTCAATTGGCATCAACAACCCTAACTCTAGTCACACTAGCTCTAATACCATCGAGAGAGCTTGTTTGTATGCTAAGTAGAATGCAATATTGTCATGATCTAATTTTTGGACCATCAAGATTGATGTATAATATCAATTGAATATCTTAATAAGCCTTTTTTTAAAAACCAAATCAACTTTTTAAATCTAATTATTTTTAGAAACTTGCATAATACAAAAACACAAAGTTGAATTTTTTTTTCACTTTTTTTGCAAAATCCTTTTCCAAGATTCTTCCTTCTAAAAATAAATGGAAATCAAATCAGAAAATCATTCTTCATAATTGATAAGGTTTAATCTTTTAACTATGTTTATTGAAAAATAGTAAGTAAAACTAGAAAATTATTTTTTAAAAAAGTCTTTTTCCTTTTTTTTTTCCATTTGAAGGAGTTTTTAAAAGAGATTTATGGTAACATTTTTTGGAGTTAAAATCCAAGACAAACAAAAGAAGTTTTCTTTTCTGATTAGAAAATAATTAAAACATAATGACCTCAAAAAATGATGAATACTTATGAAATATCAATTTATTAAAAGGTCATCACTTTCCATAGATTCTTAAATGGAAAATTTTTTACGAAACTATTTCCAAATGAGAAAAATTTTCAAACAAGATTACATGAAATTAAACAAACTTATGAAACTTGTTTAAATAACATTTTCTTGAGATTATTCCTAAAAAAACCAAAAAAAAATTTTTATAGAAAATTCTTTGAATACTAAGTAATGAATTTTCTTTAGAAGTTTAAACCATGAATCAAGCACAATAAAATTTCAGAGGTACAAATCATGAAACAAATAGAATATGATAGAATTAGGTTAGAAGAACTCAAAAAATTAAAAGATTTTATTCTGATTTAAAATGATTTGGAGATAACATTAAATTCAAGAAATAACTTTGAATTATATTCAATTTAAGATTTAATGAATATTATTTTAAGGAAATACTTAAAAAAACACTTAAAAGATTCTTTGAAAGTGATTCATATTAACCTTTAATAAAAATGGAACTATTTTTCCTTTAGTGTAATATCCTTAAAAGAAATAAGGAAATTAGAAAAGGAAATTTCAATTAGAATTTTGAATAAAATTTATTAGGTTCTATTATGGGTTAATGAATTTGGAAAATTACATAAAAGCCCCATAGGAAAATTTTAGCACTAATAGGTCAAATTTTGATATTTTGAGTTTAAAATTTTAATATTTCAATTTGGCCTATTTAGTTTTGATTTGCGATTGATTTTGGCCAATTTTTGGAAGCTTGTTCATAATTTTTATGCAATTGAGCTTAAAGAAAAGAAAAAATGCCTAATAGAGTTTTTTTTTTAGAATTAAGCTAAAAAGCCCTATTAAGCCCATATAAGCCTAGTAAAGGCTAGAACAGGTATGATAGGACCAATAATGATCTAATTGGGTCAAGGCCCAATAAGAAACCCAACAAAGGCCCAATAGTGGAAATAGAAGGCTAAATAGCAAACAAAGTCTAAAATCTCAAGAATCTTTCAAGAATGAAAGTGAGCTTAAGTACGAAAATGGGCCTAAATTCGAAATTAATTAGTTTGAGTGTATTTGAGAGGTTTTATGGATATTATAAATGAATTATATGAAGGTCCAAATGGAAGTAAGAAAAAGAATTATTCAAAAATCCAAAAGGAAATATCAATTAGGAAACCCTTAAGTAGTTAATTGGATATAGTAATTAGGTAAAATTCGGATAGATTATAGAGAAAATTAGGATATGTATCCAATTAAAATTTTTATGAGAAATTTATTAGGGATTGATATAAGCCAAAAAGAGT
The DNA here is from genome assembly GCA_020226215.1 of Sindora glabra. Lineage (NCBI taxonomy): Eukaryota > Viridiplantae > Streptophyta > Magnoliopsida > Fabales > Fabaceae > Sindora > Sindora glabra. The sequence goes on along the minus strand of CM035232.1, from coordinate 68,654,736 downwards.
TGGAAATAATAAAAGGAACTACTAGTAAAGAATTTGTTATATTTTTGGTCTAGTAGCTCGAAAATTCACCTTTTTGAGCCTAAAATTGAAATATATTCAAATTGGCTAATTTTATTTTGTTTTGGGCTTATTGGACTTGGTTTTGAAGGCTTAAATTAGGGTTATGGAAAGCTAACATGTGCAACAAGCCTTTAAAGAAAGCTAAGATGTAAATGTTATTAAGTGAAAAGTTAAAGGTATTTTTGAAAAGAGGGGTAAAAATTACAATTTGTGTGAATTTAATTGGCCCAAAAGTGATAAAATGGTAGAGGAGAAAACAAGGTATGCTAGCTAGCCCCGGAAATGTTTATCAATTTATTTTTTTAATTAAAATTAAAATGGGAAAAATGTGGCAAATTATAATTAGTTAGAAGGTTATATATAAGAAGGAATTTTTGCTAAATTTTGGGGAGATCTTTGGCATTTTTCCTTCAAGAGAGCCATGGTTATGGGAGAGCTTAAGAGAGGTTTTTTACACTTTAAAAAATTCTAAAAATTTTGAAGATTTACAAAAATATTACTGCCCTTTGAAGTGTGAGAAAGAAGATATGAAAATAAGAAAAGGAGGTAAGTGAAATTCTGCTTCATTTTTATGGATTCCTATGGCTTTAAGCATTTTTAGATCATTTATGGTGTTAGATTATGATATAGAAATAAAGGGAATTTTAAAAAAAATTTAGATATTTTAAAGATGAATTTTTATGAATACATGTGAATTAAGCTTAAAGGAACGAATTAGGTTTTGTCCCTTTTATTTCTTGGATTTTTAACCAAACACTTGATGGTTAAAACTTTTGGAAAAAATAAGTTTTTGAGGAAACTAAAGTCATAAGTTTTGTTAAAATCAAAGTTATTTCGAGTACCAAGAAATCCCAATTCCTAAAGTAGCTCCAGTGCCATCTAAAAATGGCAACATTGGATAGATGAATTTTTATGACTAAGAAAGTCATGAGATTTGGATGGGATAAAATTTTTCTTGATTAAATAACATGTTTAAACCTCATATATTTATCTAGAAATTTTTGGAGATTGTTTGAATATTTAAAAAAAATCATCTTTGTGAACACTGCTACCACTGCCTTGTTTTTACTATTGTGGAATGGTGCTAAGTGAACAGTCCTTAGAAAGCTTGAATTTGTGTCAAACAATTAACATTTTGCAAGTTATATATGTTAGCTATATTGTTTCCTATTTTGGGAATTTATGGAAATGATTTTAATAATCGAAAGAAATTTATTATAAAGATTGACAGCCTAGTAGGATAGTATTTTTGTGAAACTCTTATGGTTAGTTGGTAACTAATTAACCACACCCATGCTTGATGCTTATTATGAATTAATACTATGCATTATGATGTATGATATGTGATAATGTGATATATGGCATGGATGTGATTTTATCATTTGCAGAGAAGGAATGATATGATTTGATATAATATGCCTTGAAGTGAGTGGGATAATGCTAGCTTGGAGATATAAGGGGTGGCATGAGATAAAGTTGAATCAAAGATATAAGGTAAGGAACCCATGTGTGCCAACTAATACCATAAGAGTAAATGCATTTATGAATATTGTTTTATTAAAATTCATTATCGAAATTTATTATAATGATGATTTATTTTTGATGGTATGCAATATGAATTACCATATGTTAAGTTAATCAACAATACTACTTATTGGAAATACCTATTAGAAAAGAAGGTATATTTTTTCACTCACTGAATATTTTGTACTCAATCCTTTTACTTATGGTGTCTTATTTACAAATATAGAATATGGATCTGATGCTATTATTTAACACAAGTGCTTTTTCCTTCCATTAGATCCAATACAAAAGTGAGAATTTTGTTGTCTGTATTTTGATTCTATCTATATTATGATTTTTATTTGTATACAAGGTTTTCAAATACTAAAAATAGCATGTAAATTGTATTTACTATACATAAATATGTTTTAAAATTTTCAAACATGCATGCTTTGTAAAATATTTTAGCTATATATATATGTAAAATCTTTTCAAAAATAAAAAAATAATGAAATCAATAGTATTAGTAAGGCTTGAAAGGATATTTAGCTAGTATAGTAGTACTAGTTATGTATCTTTCTACCAATCACGATACCTAAAAGACAGGTTATGATATTTAGAGAGAAATTGTATAACCAACTCAATATTCATCACAAAATCATTTTCATAGAAATCATCAGTTAAGCAAAATAATATCATAAACTATATATGTATATATATTAATTATATAGGAAATTATCTAGGCTATATAGTAATCCAATTGGTAAAGTCTCAACATAATTATGTGGAAAATGATAATCAGACCATAATTATACAATATAAAGTTTTTAAAATAGATAAATATGTTATCAATATGGACTAACTATTAACTATATGTATAACTGAAATTAGAAATCCTGAGGTTGGGGAGGGTGGTGACAATGCCTTAGGAATTATTACTAGTGGTGTAGTTATAACTATTATGGGATCCAAGGCCATTACAAAACTTAAACTTATACTAACCAGATGTGATTTCCTCTAGGTACCATCATATGCATGGAAATCTCAGTGGTACCACTAAGACCAAGGTATCTAAAAAAATATATCCACATGTAGAGAGAATAATAAATTATATAGTGAGATAACTATCACATAAGTTTTCTAATCAGTTTTAATTAAGAAAATCATTAATATACAAGACATATAATAAAAACTTTTCTTACTAGAAAATATTTCACATTAATAATTTTGTACATTGCATAATATGATTTAATCACATAGATCAATTTTAAGTATAATACAATCATTTGATTAATGGTTAGATAGAAATGCAACATAGAAGGGTTCCTCCTTGTTACTTTAAACTAACCATAACCATGTGTGTCCCAGCCTTATTCCCTTTCCTTATACCTACATCATTTCATGTAACTCAAAATATAAAGCACTAGGCTAAAACTCTTATCATCTTCACAAGGTCTCATATCATATATCATGCCAAATTATCACATCATCACATACACATTCCAGCTTTAAAATCACATAAGCATGACATAGAGCACTCACCAACCTAGTTTTTACATAAGGTGTCACTAGCCCATTTTCTTTTTCACATTAGGCACTCTCCAACCCATATAGTACAAAATAGGGTAAAGTTAGAATATCATCCTTTATCCATAACTAAAATATAATAAGAGTATAATCTAGCAAGAAAGATTTTACAATTACCTTGTCTTTTTTCTAGTGACGACAATATATATTAATGCTTCCATTTTGTATGCTAGATTATTATACTACTTTCAAGAGCTCAATGTCATGGAGCTTCAACCACATAAACATATTATTGCATATACAAGTCACATATTGATTCGTGCCATTAGAGCAGTATCCATTTTTTTTCACAAAATGCTTTCAAGATAATTATTATGTATAGTAATGTTTTATCAATCAATCAATCAAAATATTAATTAAAAATTGATATAGCATTTGATCTTTACTAATAAAAACTAGGAATTCATAACTTGGATTTTCCAAGTTTCATAACTTTCAATTCTAAGTAGGTTTGATCCTTTGCTTTACATATCATTTTAACAAGTAAGAAAACTATTTTTCTTCACTAATTCAAGAAAAATTAGGTGTTATCTAGTAGTAATAAAACTACATAAAACTACCATTTACTAGCAATAACAAGTTAAGAAAACAAGTATGAAACTCATGAAGTTTCAACAAGCATATTTATCTTGAAAATTCCAATTAAAATATCAAACTTTATTAATTTTTTCTTAGATTCTTCAGATTTAATAATTAATACTTAAACATAATTTTTAAACTTTTTCTATGCTTAAACAAGTCACACAAGTTACCATTACATTCAATTATCAAAACTACTTAAAATCTACATTTTCAACATTAAAATCCCTTTAAAATATCAAGCTTTAGTGAAATTTTATGAAGCTTCCAAAATTATTATTTAAAGATAAAATAATATTTTCCAATCATTTTGAGTCATAAAACAAGTTGCAAAAGTCACCCAAAACAATTACCATTCCAAATAGTTTAAAGAAGAATTTTACTACTAGAAAATAGTAGTTTTGGAAATGCACTATCCTATAAACTTTCAAACATGTTTCTAAGCTTATTCTTGTTACACACTCTTCAAATAATTATTTAAAAACATTTCTCAGATAGTTTATAATATATTGTAATAATTTTTCTCATAAAAGCAAAACTTTTCTACACCAAACAGTAGTGTACTCAAGAACATGCTTCATATTATTCAAAACTATTTTTGCTTAAAAAATTTGATGTAGTCATTCTAAAATATTCATATCATAATATAATTTAATATTTGCTTAATTTTATCATGAAAATAGAATTTTTCACATAGAAACATAAGAAACCCAAGAGCTCCCCAATGTTGATATAAAGCCATTTTTTAAAAAAGAAAAGTTGACATTTATGGATTTTATCAACTCTTAATTAGAATAAAATGTAGTGTAACAACCTTTATATAATAAAAATAGAATTTTACCTATCTTAAAGTAAAAAAAAAACCTAAGAACTTCAAGAGCCTTTCTTTCCAAAATTTTCTTCCATTTTCATATAAAATTATATTTCTAAAACTTTCCTCCTTTGAAGATATCATTTTCAAAGTTAATAAGTTTGATCATAAAACTTTTTAAAAAGACTCTTTCAAGGCAATCCACCATGATAGTCATGGATTTAGCACACCATAAATCATAAAAAAAAATAGATAATCCACCATAAATAATCATGCTTCAATACATTAATTGATAGTCAACCACAAATACATCTCATATATAACAATCTTCTTAAAGAAAACCAAGTAAAAAAAAGAATGAATCTTTACTCACTCAAGAAAGTTTAAGAAACTTGATTCTCTTCGCCCGGAATTTTGAGTGTAGCATCCAAAATAGTATAAAGTCAATAAACAATTTGAAGAAATAATTATAAAAAAAGGATAAATTCATGGAGATTTATAGGTTTTTACCTTTACTAGAAGATTAAGAGAGCTTTTGTCTCTAACTAACTCTTTAGAATACTTATAAAACTAGTTAGTAAAATTTTTCTAGAAAATAGCTAGAATACTTAAGAACTTAGCTCCTTTCCCTTCTTTCTCTTTCTAGTTGTGCATTTCTCTTCTTTCTCTCTCTAGCCGTGCATGCTTGTGGGTGTGAGAGGAATTGATTGCTGCTAGCCTATTTATAAGAGAAGTATGAGTGGGTTTCAATTAATGACATCATACTAGCATCATCAAAATGAAATCATTTTACTTTGCTTCATCCAAGAACATTTCATATTTTTTCTTTATACTTAAGTGTTACTATTAAATCCTTCATTAATTCTTTAAATATTAATAAATCCTAAATTATTTAAAATTACTTTAGTATCCTAAAATTAATTCATATTAACTTAAGACCCTTAAATTATGCCAAATTCCTCCTTCCATCATTATGTAATCATCTATTCCTTTAAAATGGGTAAAAATTGCATTTTTATTGCATTAGGTAAATTTTTAGATGTTTTTGAGTAAAAATACTAAGTTACTCCAAATTCTATCAACCTTTGATCTAGAATGCCTTTAATTTCCTAAAAATTTCTCAAATAACTCCTAATAGATTATTTATTTACTAAAATTATTAAATACTTCTAATGCCATGAATAAGTAATTTTGTTAATTTCTATTAATAGTTATTTTTTGACTCAATTCTATCTATTTTTTACAACGGGATTTTTACCGAGTGTTACAAATACTTAGCTAATGAAAAAGTATTAAAAATTATCATATTGGTCAAGAAAGAGATGATCGTGTTAGAAACCTAAATGGTGATACCCGAATTGAAAACTCTATAGACTCAAGTCCACCTAAGATCTTAAAAAGTGGGAAGGATGTTGAAGAGGTAGAGATAAAAGAAAATTAAAAAGCAAACATAAGGACCCAGAATCGTGGAGGGAGTGAAGTCCTTAAGAAAGAGTAAACCAAGGATGAAGATGATGAGGAAGGCCTTTTTATAGTCTTAAGATCCTTGATTTTAGTTACGACTTCAAGTTCAGCCTTAACTGCATTAGATCCAGCTATGGCTTAAAAAAAAGGTAAAAGTTCAAAAAGCTATGGCTAATGTAGCACCCTTCCTAAATATGGAATTAAAAGACCTTATACTTGATATTGAAGGCAAAAAGAGACTAAGCTTAACTTTGACTAGTCTTAAATTTCTCTAAGTCATTTATATATTGATCTCATGTATACTTGTCTTGTATGGTTTTTAAGTATATACCATTTATAATTTCAAATATATTATCTATGATGTTATGTATCCTGTAACAAATAATATTGAAGCAAAGTTACTAATTATGGCAAGTGCACCTCTCCCTCAAGTGATATAGTTAATGAATGGAGTATCATCTTCATAAGGATAGAATAAATAATTATGAAAACAATTATTAATCCAAACTTCATTTGAATAAGTCAAATTGAAATTATGATTGAAACTCTTAAATAAAAGTAAAAAATGACAAAATTTAAAGTACAATGGTAAATTTTAATTCTAATTTCTAAAATGACTAAGGCATTTGGTTCACCATATCAAATGTTATGTGTTCCTAATTTAAACGTTATTCAAAAATTATTTCCATATTCATATGATAGCAAGATTTTCTAAAGCTTTGTTTGGCTATAGGTGAAAATGAAGGGTAGAGGAAATGGAGGTGGAAAGAAATGAAGGGGGGAAGTAATTAAAGGTGAAAGACTTTTCACCTGATTTTTTTGGAATGGATGAAAATGAAAGGAAAAGGAAATAGGAGTGAAATTAGTTTCTTTTGTTTAGAATGATTGAAAATTAAGGGGGAGGAAATGAGATTGAATCAAATTACTATAGTGCCCTTAACATATTATTAGTTTTTGTTATAATATTAACTTAATAAACTCAATTAAAAATTTATAATATACTGATAAAATGCTATACATTTAATAATAGGTAAATTTTTTTAAATAATTTTAAATAGTAATGCTAATTTTTATTTTCACATCTACATCTAATATTAATATGATATATTGTTGGATTCAAATATTTTCAAATATTGACACTTTAATGATACACATTTGCTTATCATATTCCAACTTGAAAAGTCTGATAAATGTAAACAGTTGTTATTTTATATTTCTTTCAATATTTTTATTTGACATATTTCAAATAATTTTTTATTTTTTATTTATTATTTTAAATTTTTAATTAAATATTAAATATATTTTCTAATTTTATTTTAATTAATAAATATTTTATTATTTTATATTGCTTATCAAATAAATTTTTATTTATTATTTATTATTTTAGAATGCAGATGAAGGGTAACAACATATGAGAAGGGTAAAAGTTGGAAATTTTGCTCAAGTGAGGCGCATTTCACCTCTAAAACCCTCCATTTTAGAGAGGTAAATTGTCATGTGGGCCACATATCTTTTTTCACTTTCGTTTACCCCCTTCGATTTTCACCGCCAACCAAACAGGGTGAAATGCAAATTTCACCCCTCTCCTTCCCCCTAGTACCCCTATTCCAAACAGACTGTAAATGTTTTAATACCTTTTCTCAAGGCATGTCAAACCTACCTTCATCTATCAATTTAGTACATCTCTATATGAATTTAAATGGATAAAAGTGCACAAAGTTCAGTAAAAAAATTCTAAATTAAACAATGTTTTAGTTCTACTCATAGCTACCACATGAATCATGTTTATACATCTCTGTATGTCATTCAATTCATAGTATGTATTATAAGAAGCTTTTTGCAAAAAAAAATTAAAAAATGATCCCATTCCCTTTGTTAAGCTACTGTTGGGATCGGGAGCTAAATAAGCGCAATGAAATAAACCAATCCCAGCTAATAGATCTATGTAAAACATTAAATTAGAATAAGGATTCATTCAATACCTTTAATGATGACTCAAGAACTCGGTCGTTGATTACCTCTTTAACTTCCTTTTGGCCAAAGACTCCGAGGTATCCACATGAACCCGTGAATCACTAATGAACGTCCACACGAACACCAGTTGGAATTGTTCTCATTTGCTTCATAGTGCTAGCTACGCCTCTTTAAGGATTTTTGGTCAAGGAAAGGCGCTAGGGTTTTTCTATGCTTGGGATGCGTGAATAATAATCTCTATTATTACCCAACAAGTCTATTTAAATAGGTGCATGGAAAATCCTAACTAATTGGGCTTTGTTCCATGTATAATTATGGGCTTATTATTGGGCCTTATAATGATAACATGGAATTCCCAAATATTAGGCCTAAATAATTTGGTCAATTAATTTTAAATCCACTAGGCTCTAAGTATGTGACCCTACAGGGTCTCATTACATTGGCAATGATCATTAATCATATTAATGATCATAAATAATGAGTGATGTCTAGTAACATATCATTGTTACCCAAGTAATGAGAAAGTCGATGATTTGACTAAATCTTTACATGTGATCATCATCTATGTCTTTTTATCCTAAACATCTAGATTGAGCGCGAGACATGGACCGTATCATTCCTGTATAGCGCAATCTTGAGGTTTCTTGATCTGTAAGTAAGCTAACTGAAGCAAATGTAATTGACATCTCATGTCAATTCATCTAAGTATAGCCATGCATTTTCTCGACTTTTCTTAATCAAGGGGCTCACAGATGTTATTCCTGTTATATAGGAGGGAGAAATTCCATCTTGATCACACAAACCCCTTCGCATGATATGTGACATATCCAATAACTACCCTTGCATTCACTTAGCCATGAGTGACATAAAATAGTATCAAAATATGAAACTCACATGTAAGGAATCTTGGTGATCTCAGGTCAAAGGACCATATTAATAATTATTACTAAGAATCACTCATGACACTCATATAACGATCCATGTAGTATTCTTAGGATGGGTTGGTCTAATACACAAGTTCTCTAACTTGTACTCTTGTGTAAACTTAATATCCCATATAAGTCACCACACATGCTAGTCTTCACATATCAAAGCAACCTAATCCACAATGATATCTGACTAGGGACATTTAAGAATATAATTATTCTAAGGTTATTATCATATTTAAATATATTACGCAGACAATATATATAAATATAATAATTAAAATTACCATTAAAATAATACAATTCAAATTTACAATCATCAATATGATTAGTTTTAGGGCATAACCAAAGCTATATTTATAAATTCACACACAATTTTGGAGATACAAATGAAAAGTATGGAAGTATTAAAATCCAAGCTAGAAATTCATAAACTTTACTACTATACTAGAGAAGTATCTTAAAATTGAAATCTCTTTCCTCTCTCCTTTTTTTTGTATACTTCTCCTTTTTTTTCTTTTCTCTTCATCTTTCCTCCTTTTAACCCCAAACAAAGTTCTCGATTTATAAGCAAAAGAATTGATCAACTTGTTAGTAAATTGTAGTTTAAATTGTCAAAAGAAACAAGTATTATCTTCATATTGTTACTATCGTGCTTTTAAGCTGCTATGTTATCAAGTGGCTAACTTGTGGTTTAGCAGTTAAAAAGGTTATTTATGACTTTTAAAAGTAGCCACACTTCTTTATCATAATATATGCCTCCCGTTTTCAATTTCTTAGGACTTGAACATCATGTGACATGTCATTTCACATGGTCATCATTAACTTTTATATATCTCTTTCTTTTCTATTATTATTATAAAAAAATAAAGATGAAGCAAATTTTCAAACATAAGACAAACTATTAATAATAATAATAATAATTAATAGGTAAAAATATATAAGAAATAATTACAAATTTATGCATTATCAAATACGTCCTAAATTAAAATTTGCTAATCCTCAAGGAAAAAGGTCAAAAATACATATAAATATATATAAATTTAGAGAAAATTTGGAATAATAAAATAAGGTCAATTTTTAACTCAAGTACCAATAATATCTTAAAGAAAGTTCTAAAAAAGATAAAAGTAGTCAATATAATTTTATACGTGCTTCTTAGATTTGGTTATATAGATAAGTACTTAGGTGATGCATTTGATTTTCCATAGGCATGCTCTTTATATCTCTCTCTACTAATGTAGATAAACAAACTATTAAAGATTAAAAAGGCTTTAATAGGATTTTAATGTTAGGCTTGTAAATTGAAAAGAAAATTAGATACGATCACATTTGAACTAAGAATAGTAATTGAGTACCTATATATATATATATATATATATATACTTGTCTTTTCAAGTGACCAAAGCACAAATTGTAAGCTAAAAATGTCTCCTCCTCTTCCTCCTCCTTCTTTTGCTTTCCTAAAGAATAATCATGAATTCTCTTAGGTTTAATTTCTTATTTATTTTTTTCCACTTCCTTTTGTTTCTTTTTTTTTTCACATACTTTGATTAGGCCTATAAAAGTATCTGAGAACAAAAATATGAATAAGAGATAGCTTATGATACAAAATATGGATAAAATGTAAATAAAGGTCAAGCTTAAAAAGGGCAATCTAAGGACAAATACAAATAAAGGTTAGCTTGGAAGGCTTAACTAGTCTAAAAATTTCCTAAAGAATTTCTTTCATAATGCATTTGTCTAGGATTTCACCTTGAGAGATAATCAAACAAGTTCTAGAAATCAAATGTGAAACTAATCTAATTTCACTTAATGAACATAAACTTTCCCTAAGCATGCAATGTATAAAAAATCATGATTATATACTTAATAGTTTCAAAAACACACCAAAGAAATGAAATTAGTAAAAGAATTAATCATCAAACAAGTTTAATATTCCTCATTTTTTGTGAACCATTTATATATATTATATAACAAAGAAAATACATTTAAAATTAAAAAAATTAAAAAAATTAAAAAAATAGAGGTTTTTTTCTCTTTTTTCTTTTTTTAACAAACATATCAAAACAAAAGTTTAAAAAAAATGGAATTTCCCACCCCAAAACTTAAAGATTGTAGAGCTATCAAGTGAATTTAACAACTTCAACCCTTAAATTTGCCTAAAAGCATAAAATAAAAGGAAATAAGCAAAATATAAAAGTAACCATATCAAAAGAAGTAAATAAATAAAACTAAAAGAAACATAGGTTACTCCCCATATAGTGCTATATTTATAGTCATTAGCTTGACTTGCTATAATTCTTATTTGGAATAAAGTAGGTTAACGGTGATTCTTGATTTTTTTTTAAAATTCACCCTCTAAAGTTTCAATCTTTGACCATTTACCTTAAATGTGCCTTTTGTGTTATGTGAAACTTCTACCATTCCAAAAGAAAAAAAATTTGTAATAGTGAAAGGCCTAAGCTAACAAGTCTTTAATTTACCTGGAAAAAGCCTCAATTGAAAATTATAAAGCAAGACCTTTTATCCTACTATGAAGTTACATTTCATTATGTGCCTATCATGCCATTTTTTGCACATTTTTTATACATTTTAGCATTTTCATAAGCTATATAGTGAAATTCATCCATCTCATTTAACTATAATAATCTATTTGTTCTTACAGGTCATATATCAAAATTTAAAAAGTTCATAGCCTAGTCTGTTCTATACTTAAGTTCCATAAATAAATGACATGTTTTTCCAAAAACTAGCTTGTACGGAGACATTCCTATTGGATTTTTGAAAGCTATTCTATATATCCATAGTGAATTATCAAGTTTAATGATCAATCCTTCTTGGAGGCATTCATTATTTCTTCTAAAATCCTCTTTAATTGTATATTGGAAATCTTTACTTGGCCACTAGTTTATAGGTGTATATGGTAGCTACTATATGTGTAACACTATATTTACTTAAAATATTTTTGAATTGTTTATTGCAAAAATGTTTTCCTCATCATTAATGATTGCTCTAAGTATGCCAAATCTTGTAAAAATGTATTTCTTCAAAAATTTTACAATAACTCTAGTATCATTATTGTGAAGATCCCTAGTTTCCACCCATTTAGATACATAATCCACTGTTACAATTACATATTGATTTGACAAAGAGCCTAGAAAGGGTCTTATGAAATTAATACCCTAACATCAAATAATTCATAAACAAGAATGTTTCTCAAAGGCATTTTATTTCTCCTAGAAATATTTCCAATTTTTTGGCATCTAAAATAAGAAGATACATAAGTATAGGAATCTTTAAAAATAAAAGGCCAATAAAAACTTGATTAAAGAATCTTAGTAATAATTTTTGTTAAACCAAAATAACCACCTATTTCAAAACCATGGCAATTGTCACAATCCAATTTTAAGGCATCGTGATCAACATAAAGATATCTAATTAGCATAGATCTACTAACTAAATACCTTTACAAACCTTGATACTCTACGACTTTCTCACCACTTCTACTATCATGCATATAGTAAGAAAATGCTTATAGTTATGTAAGCATCAAAATACAAATTGATAGTGTAATAAGAGAAATATATACATAAGTTTAGAAAGTACACAAAATATGATACTATTAGTATATACATATAAGATAAATATCTCATGAATTTTTTGACATATAAGACAAACTATCTCATGAATTTTTCCTTTGGTGCACCTTTACGGAGTAAGGAAAGGTCCAATACATATGTCAATTTGTTTCATTGGGACCACGACCAACATCTACAAAAGAAACAATACACATGAGTGTGAGTAATAAAAATTACTCAATGAATGGTTATTTTCTTCTTCTTCTTTTTTAAGAGTTTTTGCCATAATAATTTAAATATATATCAATACATTCAAATATTCATCACATAATAAATTCTTGATAATACTTTCTTTAAAATAATATTTATTCAAATTATTAAGCTAAATGACTATAGTTGATACTAAGGTTTTTCTCCTTGTAAATTTAGTTCTACCTTATACTTCTCCTCCCTCTATAACTTCAGTCCCGCTTTATACCCCTCCTCCCCCTTATAACTTCAGTCTTACCTTATACCTCTCCTCTTAGAAATAAGTTATTTGAAGACTACATATTTTCCCATGCATAACAAATAAGTATTAAGCCATCATTGGCATCAACTAAGATAAGAAACCATAAGCATCAACCATGTTGTAACACTATAAGCATCAATTATACATTCTATTATCACATATCATAGGTATTGTCCAAATACCAACTTAGCCATATGTATTTTATTAATTATTTTAATAAAAAATATAACATATGATATTTCAATACTAAAAACTACTTGAATAACAAGTGTATAATATTAATTCAAAATATACTTTACTAATCCAAAAGCCTTATTAGGCTATAAAAGGGGTATTCATAAGTAAATCCCCCTTTCACCAGTTAAACTCATTCTAAATTTTACCAAAAATTTATATGATGCCCTTAGCATCTTATTAACCCATTTTAAATCATCAAAGGTCAATTATCTTACATTGTTATGGTTTTCTATTACTGTTCACATAGAAATGAAAGCACATTCTCGAAACAGGGCCAGCATGGAGTGTCATGTAATAGAAGGGCTTTTTTAATATTTAAAACACTTCCATAAATTACCAAAGTTTAATATGGAATCTTTAACATGTTAAATAATAAATAATTCATTTATTGTACAATTAATTTCATGAGTTTCATCATGCACCAAAAGCATGAACTTAAAGCTATGATATTTGGATAGCACTGGAGCTATCACAACAACTTTATCATTTGGATAAACCAATCAACTATAATTGTCACCAAAATTTGACATAAATTTTATAATATCCTAAATATCATATAATTAAATTTTAATAATTTTTATTAATCATTTGATGGTTTAAAAATTCCCAAACCCGAGACTATATAGATAGGGTCTAGAATCAAGACTACACTAGAGCATTTGAAATAGAAATTTTTTTTGGATAACTACATAAGCTTTAAATATCACCAAATTTGACGGTGAGTTTCCTAACATATGTAAAGGTAGGTACACAAATTTTCATAATTTTTATCCATCATTTGGTTTCTCAAATGCCCCAGGAACAGAAGCAAAACTTACCAGCATTTTATTCTGACTTCATTCCTCCTAGGCTTATAAATACTCACTTTTCACATTTCTAAAATTCTGTAAAAATTTCCAAAATTTTCCTTATATTTCTTAACACTATTTATAACATTAAAACATTAAAATTTGTAATTAAAACAAATCCCAAACATGAATTCAAAAGGGGAAACAAAAATATGTTAACAATCCCCTTAATAGAATTCTGTTTCTAAACTTTCCTATGATCATCTTGCAATCTATTTTAGTGAAACTTCTTCCACATATTTTATTAACCCAATAACATCCTAAAATAATTAAACAACATTTAAGAAAGGACAAATCAAAACCATGTCTTTATACATGGCCACACATAAAATCATAACAATATGATCATAAATCACCAAATTCATCACTTTCCTTAGGAAAACTCTAAAGAAAAGAGGTAATGGCCACTCACCTTAAATTTTTCACTTTTTGTTTTCAATACCTCCTTGAAATAGCAAGTCACTTCATGGTAATATATCAAAATTTTTAGGCATTTAGGAAGGAAAAGATTAAGAAATTTTAATAAAAATTGAAAGAAAATACCTAGTTACCTCACAAGATTTGAAGCTGGAAAATGAAGAATTCACTTAGATAACTTGAAGGCTTGGACTTCCTCACTAAACTCCCTCTTCTCTTGCACATTGTGGTTGGCCAAGAAGCAAAAATTTTCTACTCCAATTGGCCAACTCATGTTTATATAAAAAGCCTGAAAAATCTAACTACAAAAAATCTATAAATTTCTACACTTTTCTTTCTATTATTACTTGAATTTTTTTGAGAAAAATATTAGGACAATTATGCTGGTCTTGGATGTCCAAATGTCCCCCCAAATCATAGAAATGATGACCATAACATCCAATAAAAATAAGCCTCCTTAAAAGTAAAAAGGGATTTATTGTAAATTGGTCCTAATTTTTCTTCCTTTTACACTTATGTCCTTAGCTTCTTTTAGAAGTTTTGGGCCACATTTTTTGGCCTTAAGAATTAGATTTAAGCCTCCAAAAATTTGGTCAAACCAGCTTAATGCCAATGAAAATCAACCACTTAAAAAGATAAAAAGTTTATTACAAATTGATCTTAAATCTCTCACTTTCTTTGCACTTTTGCCCCTAAAAATTTAGATATTTTTAGGCCTTTATTTCTATACTATCATATACATTTTGGGTCTAAAAAATTTTATTTAGGTCAGCTTAAGGGATATTAAATTAATTTACTAAGTTTTTGACGTAATTTTTCACTTTTTAGTTTACCTAGATTTTGAGACTTTTGACAAATTCTTATATAAATTTTCCTAAACTTATTATTAGGTTTTTAATTAGATTTTAATATATTTTGATGTCAAATAAAATCTTCATAATAATTCTAGTTAGGCTTGCATCAAAATTACTCTTACGATTCTTTCGAATTTCATTTGATTTTCCCACTAGGTTTTTTTATTTGGGTATTTTCTAATATAATACATATTTGAAATTTCTAATTCACTTAAGGTATTTTCTAAAAAATATTCTTATGGGATATTAGAATAATGATGTAGGATGTCCTTCATTTCTCCTTCAGGAACAAAGTTTTTAATAATTTGATTTGCACAAATTTTATACAAGAAAGGCTTCTTCTAAAAGCAATGTTTATTATTAGAAAAGAATTTTTTTTTCAATTGATAAGTAAGATCAACAAGAAGTGTGTTAGTAGTGAAATAATTTGAATTTGTAATGCATAAATCAACTCATCTAGGAATTCTTCTATGATAGGATCTCCAAGCCTATTTAAGTTAGAATTTTCAAGCCTAGATAAATGGTTTGCCATTTGATTCTCTATTCCTTTTTTATCTCTAATTTCAATGTCAAATTCTTGCAAAAGCAAAATCCAATCAATCTAAGTTTGGCATCTTTCTTTGCAAGTAGATATTTAAAAGTAGAAAGGTTAGTGTAAATAATAACTTTATTCATAATCAGATAAGAATAAAATTTATCAAAAGCAAATATTACTACTAAAAGTTCCTTTTTTTATGTTACATAATTTTTTTAAGCTTCATTCAAGGTGTGACTAGCATAATATATGGTTTGTAAAACTTTATTTTTTCTTTGTCCAAGAACAACTCCCACAACATTATCACTTTCATCACATATAATTTCAAAAGGTAGTTCCTAATTTGGTACCACCATGATGAGTTTAGAAATTATCTTTTTTTAACATTTATTAAAAAAATTAAATGTTATATCTTTAATCAAAAGATTAGATAGAGTTTTTGATATTTTTGAAAAATCCTTGATAAATCATTTGTAAAATCTTGCATGTCTTTAAATACTTATAATAGCTTCTATTGACTTTAATGAAGGCAAATTTTCAATTACATCAACTTTTGCTTTATCCACTTCCATCCTTCTACAAGAAATTCTATGTCCTAGCACAATCCCTTTTTACACCATAAAATGACACTTTTCCTAATTCAAAGCAAGGTTAGTATCTTCACATCTTTGTAAAACTATAGCTAAATTATTCAAACAATCATCAAACAAATGACCAAAAATAGAAAAATCATCCATGAATATTTCAAGAAAATTTTCAACCATATAAAAAAAAACTACCATCATGTATCTTTGAAATGTAGCAAGAACATTAGATAGACCAAAAGGCATTCTTTGATATGCAAAAGTTCCATAAGGACAAGTGAAAGTAGCTTTCTCTTGGTCCTTCAAAGCAATAGAAATTTAATTATACCCTGAATATCCATCTAAAAAGCAATAAAATTCTTATTCAAGAAGCCTTTCTAACATTTAATCAATAAAAGGTAAGAGAAAGTGATCTTTCCTAGTGCCATCATTTAATTTTCTGTAATCTATACAAACTTACTAACCAGTTACTGTTTTAGTGGGAATTAGTTCATTCTTCTCATTTTTAGTAATAGTAATACCACTTTTCTTAGGAATTACTTGAATAGGACTAACCCATACGCTATCAAAAATAGATAGATAATACTTGCATCAAGTAATTTGATCACCTTATTCTCCACCACTTCTTGCATGCTTGGATCTAACCTTCTCTGTAGTTGAATTGTTAGCCTAAAGTTTTGTTCCACGAGGATTTTTTGTATGCATATTGAAGGATTAACCCTTTTAATATAAGCTATTGTCCATCCTAATGCCTTTTTATACTCCTTTAATGCCCTGAGCAATTTCTCTTACATCAACTCTATCAATGAAAAAGATATAATTTTAGGTAAAGAATCATTATCATCTAAAAATGCATATTTTAAATGAAATGGCAAAGGTTTAAGTGCTAGCTTAGATTGTTTCTCATTTTGCGGTTATCTATTGAGGCTTTCAATTTTTTGCACTTTTGTCCTCAAATATGGAAGATTAACTTTTAAAAACATTACACATTCTTTTATGATTTTATTTTTATTCCTAATGTTTCTTAACTATGAAATGCAAGCTTCAAGTAAATCTTTAATCCTATTCTTATGAAAAATTTCATCAACAAGGTCAATAACATCAATTTTGAAATAAGTGTTATTATTTGAAAGGTATTTCATGGCTTCAAAAACATTAAAAGTAACATGCTCATCTTGTATTCTCAAGATTAATTTTCATTGTTAAACATCAATTATAATTTTGCATATGGTCAGGAATGATCTTCCTAGGATAAGAGGCACCTCATGGTCCTTTTCCATGTCTAAAACTAAAAAATTTATAAGAAAAATGAACTAGTCAACTTTTAATAGAACATCTTCCACCATTCCTGTTGGATGTTAGATTTATCTATCTACTAGTTGCAATGATGTTGGGGTAGCTTTTGGCTCTCTAAGTTTTAATTTCCTAAACATAAAAAATGGAAATAAATTAATAATTACACCTAAATAGCACAACTCTTTATTATCAAAATATGTATTTACAATTATGCAAGGAATAGCAAAACTCTCTAGATCTTTTAGTTTTGGTGGTAACTTATTTTGCAATATTGCTAAGCATTCCTCAATCAATTTCACAATTTCAAAATCTTCTAATCTCCTTTGATTTGCTAAAATTTCTTTTAAAAATTTAGTATAACTGGGCATTTTAGCTAAAGCATTTGCAAAAGGAATATTAATATGAATTTTAAAAAAAAAATTAAGAAACTTCAAAAATTGCTTTTCTAAATGATGTTTTTTTAATTTTTGAGGAAAGGGAATACAATGTGCATATGGCTTTGGTTTTAGGATTGACTTAGGAAGTGCTTTTGTTTCTTTTTATGGGTTTAAAGCACTCTCTTTATTCTTTGGTATTTCACTAAGTTCCTCATAACTCCTTAAAGTTATAACTTTTATTTGATTTTTAGGTTTTTCCTCTATATTACTAGGTAAGTTCTTTTAGAGAATAAATTAACTAATTGACCAATTTGTACTTCTAAGTTTTTTTATGGATGTTTCTTATTTATGAAATTTAGTTTCAATGGAAGTAATGAATTTTATCATTAATTCTTCCAAATTTGACTTCTTTTTAGAAAATGGGAATCCTAGTAGTGTTTGTTTCATTGCATTTTGGCTACTTCATGAAAAATGAAGGTTATTTCACCATCCAGGATTGTAGGTGTTAGAATATGGATTATTTTGCTACCTATGAAAATCACTAACAAAGTTAGCTTGTTTAGAAGATTGTGAAAATTTATTACCTACTTGACAATCAATGTTAACATGTCTCCCTCTATATAGATCATAATGTATATTTTGTACATGCATGGCTAAGGTAATCATTCTTTCTAGCTTTTTATCAAGGGCCTCAATTTGTACAAATAATGTAATGAGGATATCTACACTCTATGCCCTAAAAGATCTTTTGGTTGGTGTCTTTTATGATTACTATTGCTAGCTATTTGAAGCTAATTCCTCGAATAAGTTATATCCTTCTTTAGGTGTCTTCCATATAAGAGTTCAACCTATAGCTACACTAATAATTCAATGATTAGAAGGAATTAAACCATTGTAAAAAGTTTGAACTTGGAGCCTAATGGGTAAACTATAATGTAGGCATTTTCTAAGTGGATCTTTAAATCTTTCCCATGCCTCATATAGTGTTTCCATATCAAATTACATAAAAGAAGTTATATCATTTCTCATTTTTGTAATTTTATTTTGTGGGAAAAATTTTGCTAAAAAATTATGTGCTATAACATCTCATGTTGTAATAATCCTACTAATAAAGAGTTTAACCAAATTTTCACGTTGTCTCTTAAGTAAAATGGAAGCAATCTAAGTTTAATAGCATCATTAGTAATATCATTATACTTAAAGGTGTCACATATCTTAAGAAAATTTGCTATACGACCATTAAGATTATCATTAGGTAAACCACTAAATTAAACTGAGTTTTGGATCGCCTAGATAATACAAGGCTTGATTTTGAAGTCACTGGCTTAAATACCTAGTATTCTAATACTAGAAATTGTTCCATTTAAGGGTGGTCTTGCATAGTTACTCAATGAATAATGGGGACTAATAGTTTCTTCATCATTTTCCATTTCTTTGTTACACCTCCTTATAAGCTTGTGAAAAGTTCTTTCAATTTCTAGATCAAATGCTTCAAGTTTCTTATTTCTATTATGGATCATACATAAGTAGTGCACCTATAAAGATTTGAAACAAAATTAAATTTTAAATTAAAGTTAGAATCAAGGAGTTTTGATATTATTTTATTAGCAATCCCTAACAAAAACTTAATAATATCTAAGCATATTTGCTAATCATAATAAGTGCACCAGTTGCTTAAGTAATATAATTGATGAGTGGAGTATCATCTTCACAAGTATTAAACAAATAATTATCAAAACAATTGTTAATCTAAACTTTAGTTGAATGTGTCAAATTGAAATTATGATGGAAAATCTTCAATAAAAGTTAAAAATGACAAAACTTAAAGTACAATGATAAAACTTAATTCATTTAAGAAGATTATCTTGGTTCTAGTCTTAGCTATTGCATGAATCATCTTTATATATCTCTGTATGTCATTAAATTCATAGTATGTATTATAAGAAGCCCTTTGCATAAAATTCCTTCTTAAACACATTTTATGCATAACAAAGCATTTAAAAGGTGATCAATTCTTTTAAAATCATTAAGAACAATAATACATACTTATCATGAAGTTGAAACTTTTTGATAACAAAAAAAAAAAAATGATGACATAATCATTGTTAAGCTACACCATAGCCTTAGCATGAAAATTTTAGCTCATAATCATAGCAATATTTATACAATTCACACAATTTTGGAGATACAAATGAAAAGCATGGTTTTACTAAAATTCAAGCTAAAAATTAATAAACTTTATTGCTATGCTAGAGAAGTATCTTTAAATTGAAATCTCTTTTCTTTCTCCCTTTCTCCAATACTTCTCATTTTGTATATATATTTTCCTTTATTATTATTATTATTATTATTATTATTATTATTATTATTATAAGAAAAGCAATAAAGATTAAGCAAAATTTCAAAATAGTATAATTATTAATATAAATAATAGCAATTAATAGGAAAAAATATATAACAAATAATTATAAATTTATGCATTATTAGTCGTAATTTTCATTAAAAGACTTAATAGTTGATAGTGATCTTTCCTAATGAAGTAACCATTTTCCATAACTCCATTTAATCCACATCAATAGGATAACCTTCCATACTAATTTGCCCACTAAAAACCTTTTCTCCTTAGCATGTTTATTTTATTGCTTGGCCAATTTCTCTTTGTTATGTATCAATGAATCCAAAGCATTCCACCATAATTCACTAATTTATCTGTTCGATTTAATTGACTTATAACAAATAAGTTTGAGCTTTTAAAAATTAGAAAGGTCTTATTACTGTAATCTTAAAAGTGATACAATTCTAGTCCAATAAGGTTTTAGCTTAATTAGGTTAAATAAACAAGGGAGAGACTCAATAAACTTCAGACTTTTACACATAGACTCAGCAGCATAGCTTTGCTTTCTCTCCTTTCTTGTTTTCTTATTTTCAAGCTATTGAAGGGTAAAAACTCTTGGTTGATTTAAGGATTGTGAAGCTCTTCTCTTCAAGGATTATGAGATCTTGATTAGTAATGTTGATTTCCTCCTATTGATTTTCCTCCTTCTCTAATTGTTTATGCTAAATTATAAAGATTGCTTGTGTTAAGTGTTGATTTAGTATAATTGGTACTCAATTTTGTGATTTCTATTCTTTTGTTGTTTGACTGTGAAATTATGATTGGTTAATCATGGTTTTACATGTTGGGAGAGAGGGTTATGAGATTACTTCAATGGTATTTGATTTAATTTTCTAAATCAATTGAATTATATCTTCAAGTCAATTTCGATCTAGTTTAAGGGTTATAAAAGTTGCTTAATTCTTCTACTAATCTTAATTGACTAAACTTTAAATGGTAATCTAGCTTAGGATTTATGGATTATTGTAGGGTTCCAGGTAATCTAAGGTTGAAAAATTAATTGGAACAATTAAATATTTTGTGATCTAGAATTAATCCATATTAAGAGCTATCATATTCTTGAATTAGCTACTTTTACATATTGAATTCTTTCCATTTACTTACTATTTTGCTCCTATTTTGTGTTTGTTTATGTTATTTTTATTTTTATTATTTTAATTCGTGCAACCAAACTTTCCTTAATTTTACATTATGTTATTCTGTAATTATATATACAGCATACAATAAATTGCATAGTGCATTCTACCTTATTGCATTTGCATTCTTTTTTCATTATATTCCTTCATTTTCATTACATCAATAAGTTAAGAGCTATGTAGATATTTTTAGGAATTCATTTAGAAAAGTAAAATCAAAAGAATCACTAGGGGTAGGACCTGGTTGTGCCACTATACAATATTATACATCTAACGTACCAATTTATTCTAATTTTGGTGCATTGTAACATGCATATCATGCCTTCATGCATGACATAAATTTCCATAACAAGTTTGTACAATCATAATCAAAATGTATTATAAACTATGCTACAGCATTATCATTCCTCCATTGCATAGCCATGAGGGCACTTAATAGTATCTCACCAGAAATATTTATTTTAATATATAAGATATGTCAATAAACTATTAAGGTAAATATGGTATTAATAGATGAACATAATTAAAATGTGTCACATTCACAAGAATGTTAGAAATTTATAAGTATCTATATTCTCACACACATATGTCTGATTTGTATATACAATAAGCAAAAATATAAGATTAAATGAAATATTAATCTTGGGTAGAATATACACTCATATCTAAATGCAATTTCTCCTAAAAATTTCAAAGTATTTGAGCTTACCACCTTTACCACTTACCTATCAATCTACAAGAATAATTCCTAAGTATATTCAAACTAATTATTTCTATTCTTGAAATTCTTTCTTTATTTTCTAAATATTTAACTCTAATAAAATAAGTTCCTTATTTTTCTAAAATCATTATAAAAAAATTTAAAGTTTGTAGGCTTCTTGGGTTAAGCTTCAAACATACAAAAACATTAAATCTTATATTTTAGATGGGCTTACCTCATCCTAAGACTAGCCTAGCTTAGGGGTGGTTGGAGTGTGGCAAATCTTCATAAAAAAAAAGAAGGTTGAATAGCCCTATTTTTAGCTATTTTCTTAGGTATAATTTGTGGCTCTCTTACTCATTTACACTAAAGAATGGCAGTCAAATAAAAGCACACAAGTGAAGCAACGTGCAATAGTGGCTAGTAGAAGAAGGGTAACTGGAGGAGAGAAACCAAAAGAGAAAGTTAAGTAAAAGAGATAGGAGAAGGAAAAAGGACTGGAAAAATAATAGAGAAGATAAGTAAGGGATTTTATACCATAAATTGGTTGTAACTTAAGCTTAGACAAGGCCAATTTTAGCCTTCATCATGTTAAAGTTAAGGGGAAATAAAGTTGAAAGAAAGTTATAATATGATTGGAGTATAATAGCTAAACATAAAAATTAATCCTAGCTACCCTTTTTCTCATACCAATCCTATTTCTATTAAATCTTAGTTAGTTACTTCCAATTTTATCATTTTAAATTTTCTTCTTCTTTTTTGATAATTTCTATAATAAGACAATAAATTTTTGAACTCCAAAATGAATGTCCTAGTGTTTTATAAATTTTATATAAGATCATTTACTAAAATCTACATAAATTCTTCTATAAATTTTTTTTTGCATTTGTACATCCTAAGTATTCCTTATTCTGTAAGAGAAATATTGTAAAAACCATTTAAAAGAAATTTAGGAAAACATATTAATTAAATAAATAAATAAAACAATAATACTACTTGATAAAATTAAATTGCTTGGAGTTTAATGTAAAATGAATAGTGATCAAATAATTAAATGTACAAATTAATTATTTTGCCTTTGGAAATTTGAGAAAATTGGATGATTTAAATAATACCAACTAATTAAATTAACTTTTTGACACATAAAAGAATTCAACAAATTGTGAAAATAGCTCGGGTGTTATAAATTCTCCCTCTTAAAAGATTTCATCCTCGAATTTTGTAAGCATTGTGCTAGAAAGGAAGATAAAAGTTATTGGACTAATAGATAATTGACCATCGAAATCATAAAATAATTTTAGAGAGGACATAATATAGTAAAGGTATACTATTTAAATAAGAACTTTACTTTATCATAGGTTATAACCAAATTACTATTTCTATTCACGCACCTTGCATGGTTATAGTCCTTTGAATTTGAGAATTGCATAAATGTTATATATTACCAACCTTCTTCCAATTCTTTTCATAACAGCATAACCATCCTTCTTAAAATAACTATGCCTAATCTATCCTCATTAAAAAGCACACTACACTTCCATAATGCATCCTTTACTTCTTTAGGGCTATTGATCACAATATATATTCCTAATAGAGCTAACCTTATTGTACTCTTAATTCACCTATGAAATTATCAAAATATTACATTTCTCATTCTAAATATTTAAACTTTACTCTAACATTGTCTTTGTTCAACTTTGCCATCAAGATCAAGTTTCTAATTTCATTCGAAGTATTTTACCCTATTTGACACACTTAACTTTCATTCTTAAAGGTTACAAGCATTAACAAATTAAAAATAATAAAATAAAAATAAATAAACTTTTAAGAGTAATGGTATAAGTAATAGTTAATGTTGTCAAATGTTCAATAATAGCTAGGCATATTAATATCTACCTCTAATATAATACTCTACCATAATACTCTAATTTTAACAAGCTATACATTAATATAAGCTAATAAGGGCATTTGCCTATGCACACAAGTAATATACATAGATAATTCCATTGAATATTAATGGAAACAAATTAATTTAGCCTAATATAGAAAGAGTATTTTCAGTAAAATCATAAACCAATAATTCAAGCAAGGGAATGGAAGCACTTTCACTTCTTTAGTTCATTTACAAATTTGGAAATTACTTCAATTTGTTTTAGATGTGGAATAAATAATTAAAAGTAAACAAACATATCTATTAGACAATTCCATCCATGAAATGACAGTCAAAGGATCATGTATTTGCTAAAAAATAATACTCTATTAATCCATTAATAGTCTCTTCATTAACTCTAAAGATATTAATATCATGGGCAAAATAAAAGCTACATGTAAATATTCAATAAAAAGACTCATATAACATTAGTGCACCATGTGCATTCAACTTCTAAACATAATTAAATGTGTTATGCCACCTAAATTTTTCTTAAATCTTTTAGCCTCTAATTCATAATCTAACTCACATAATGTGTATTCTTAAATGTTTTATACCACCTAATATATGCATATGTATGTATGTATATATGTATGTATATGCATATATTAATACAGACATGTATATTCATTTCTAGTAGTTGAGTATCATATTTCAATATCATTCATGCATCTCTACTAGTCTTATAATTTAACAATCACCATTCATATGCTTTAATAATTAAACATAACATTAAGATACTCAACCTATTCAAACCACAAGAAAAAAAGCTCATAACTAGCCATTCAAAAGTCATAATCCATTATATACTTGACTATAAGTTGTCTAAGCACATTTACTCAGGGTATAATCAGCAATATATGTGACTACAAACCTTCTAACTAGCCATTATAGTCGATTATCCAATGGCAAAGAACAAATCTATTATTTAGTAATTAATTATCTATGTGACTATGGGATGACAGAAAATAACTCTACCATTTTGATAAATGCACAAATGCACCTAAATTCTATGTGCTTCATCACTTATTTACTTAGTATTTTGTGCCAATTGATTGAAAAGGATACTTAAATGCTCTATATTTTGTTTTCAGGTCTTGAAATGACACATATGAGCATTAGAAAAGGATCCGGAAGCAAAACCATTCAAATTGTGAAGAATCGAAGCAAATTTGTTCACTTAACAAAGAACACGGGGTATGGGAACCTCGTGTTTAGGGCCGTGTTTCCTTCTGAATTGCTTCGAGGATTCACTGGACTGCTCAGAGAAGAACATGGGGGTAAACACGAGCAGTGTCATTCCCCGTGTATCATACTGCCCTTCAGTTCTGAGGAAAACACGGGGAGTGTCACACCCCCGTGTAACATGCTGATCAGCCTTCGTTGAAGAACACGGGGTACAACATGGGCCATGTCATACCCCATGTACATTACTACTTGACACCTCAGAGAAGAACACGGGACATATCGCACAACGTGTATCATGCTGCTCAACTTTCGTTGAGAAACACGGGGTACAACACGGGACGTGTTGGACCCCGTGTACATCAACAATATAAGTTTTGTGCGAAATTTTGAAAGGGAAGGAGGAAAAATTGAGAATTAACAAGGAGAGCTGCTGGGAGAAACCCTAGGAGAGATCCAAACTCACCAAGGGCACCTTCTAACGTGGATTCAAGCAAGGAATTGAAAATTCAAGCAAGGAATTTGTAGATCTTCATGAATTATTTGACTTCCCTCTCTGTTTTCTGGTTTTCTTCTAATTTTGTAATGTTTTCACACTAAACCCTTGTGCTCAGCTTGGGTGAACTTGTTCATGGATTTATGGATTTGAATTTTATATAATCTAGCTTGATTTACTGTTAATTTATGATTTGATTATGCTGTTTGTGCTGGAACAAACCAATATATCCGGAATATTGGATTTGTGTTATGGATTAATTAATTTTAGGTTGAAATGACTAATTAATTAATCGGACCTTGCATGATCATTGGGAATATCAATTAGACTTAGGAATTAAGCTAATTGGATTCTTTTGCACAGGATGAAATGTCCAAGAATGGATTCTAAAGCAAGTTAATGCAACCTAGATGAGTGATTACTAGAGTAATTCTGGGCACTTAATCTTTTGGTTAGTAGCTAGTAACCTTGCAATGAGGTATAGCTTAATTTTGGTAATCCAGCAATCTTAATTAACAGTAAACCAAGTTAGAGGATTACATTCATTCCATAATGAAATGTACAAGGGATCCTTAAGCTGAGTACACCTTCATTCCATTGAATTAAACCTTGTTTTTGATAGCTAAGCTCTGTTTTACATTTTACCCTCAATTCCTAAAATTAATCGATTCGCCTAGATAATCTTACTTGAAATTTAGTTAGTATTCAACATACAATCCCTGTGGAGACGATAATCTTTTATACTATAACTCGACTTAACCCGTGCACTTGTGGGATTGCTAAGGTCACATTTTGTCGTTGATTATGTAATCAACTATACAATGGCAAAGGGCTACCCTAATATGTGGTAGTTGACTATATAATTGACTAGTCTTGCCCAAGGACTAATTTAAGGGCTTATAATTAACTATGTAGTCGACAACTATTTGGGATTTTTGTGATTTTAGCTCAAAATACTATTCACTTTGCTAGAACTAGGTTGTTAGTAGATTAATTTCACAACAAGTTCATACCAAACAAAAAATGCACATTTAGAGCATATTCCTCTCCTTCATTACTAAATTAATTCAAACATCATAAATTAACTCATTCTTATGCATTTTAATCATAACTATTGAAAACTTAAAATAAATATCTAAGTCAAGCAAATTCTTGAATTTTTTGATAAGAAGAGATAAAACATTTACTAATGAAATTCCAACTTACCTTGTTTTTAAGATCTCTAAAACTCATAACTACTCCAATTTTAGATTCAAATTAACGAATATGAAATTTTCAAGTTAACTCATCTATGAATATATAATAAGTTGAATAATTCAAATTACTAAACCTTAGTTTCCTTTTAACATGATCACGTTTATGGATAATTTTTTTTAAATAAAATTAAACATATCATACAATATACGCATTAAGTTAACTAGTAAGATTTTCTTCTATCATTTATTTAAGACAACATCACTATAAATTACTTTTTTGTTCCATCTATGATCATCCATATTTACACATGGAAGCTCATAACCGACAACTTATCTACACTCAAACTCTAAATCACTTAGTAGGTATCCACCATTCAATAAATCTTACTCATAAAATAGCAAATTTGAAATAGCAAGAAACTACTGCAAATTTTCATATTCAATAGGGAATGTGTACTATCTTGCATGTAACCACTCATACTAACACATAACAATTCAAAGGCAACCAAGTATATAGTACAGAGAAATTATCTAATTCATTTAAGCTAATAACACTAAAGCTAAAGTCTATTAACCATTTTGATTAACATTCCTATATAAGTAAACAATAGATTTGTTGCTATTCTTGGGCTTTAAACAATATAAAAAGATCTAACAAAAAAACAACAAGTAATGTAAGCCATAGTAATAATGGAGATCCTAAGACATCCCTTAATAATGGACTTCAACATATTAACTTTCATGTTGTCAGCCATACTATCATGAACTCAATATGCCTAATTGAATTTGATAGTTAGAAACCTCTAGCCTATACACCATTAAGGCCTAGACCATACTTTAATTCCAACTTTGTCATGATCTAACCTAATTGTCACAAGTGTAGAACCTACTATTCAATTTTCACTAACCTCACATTATTGACCACACAAACTCTGAATCAATAAATTTTCTTTATTTCTATAATAAGTAAAACTTGATACTATTTTCCAAAATATACAAATAGAGTTTCTTCTAATTATCATCACTTCCAAAAGCCTATATGTCTAAAATACAAAACTTGTTAATAAAAAACAATTACTAAAGATCATGTATGAAACTAAACAAAATAACACAGCACTTATATACATATAATTATATTCAACTTTATTTCATCTATCAAATTTTAGTAATAAGGTGTCTTTGATCTTTATAAAGACTACATATGTTGTTAGTTTAGGTCAACCCTAAAAATATTAAAAATTAATAAAGGAATGAGTTATGAGAACTTAATTCAAGGTTCAATTCCAGTAGGTTAGAGACTATGGACATGACTTCAACCACCTCAAGTAGGGCTATACTACTTTCAAGGCCTCCTAGTATCAAAATGGTCAAATTTTAATTTCGGCATTTAGTCCATGAGAATTCCCAAGCATAGGACAAGCCTAGATCAACCTTTCTTTCATCCCTATTGTAGAGATTAATTATTTGAGGAGTGTATATCTATTAAATCTCCAATTAAAATTAATTAAAAATAACCTAAAATCAATCAATCAATCAATAATTGAATAATCTACAAAGCTTCATACCTAAAATCCTTAGCTTAAAAAAAATAAATGTATCAATCATGTACTTTCATTTGCATTCAAATTAAAGTTTCTGTAAACAGAAGGAGTTATAATGCCAAAGGAATTCCAATAGTTTAACAACAAAAATCCTACTTCATTAATAAGGAAAACAAGCAAAATGCTAGGATTTAGTAAAATCCAATAATGATATGCATATGAAACATAAAATAATATAATTCTTAAGTAAGTTCGCACTTCTCAATTTGTTTAATAACTTTAATATCTTAACACACGATTTATACTAAAAATAAAGATAAAAATGCAGATAAATCTCTTTATGAATCTTAGGTTAACTTTATCCTTTCACAAACCCATTTTTATCCCTCCAAGCATAGCTTTATCTTTTCATAAATAAGCGTGTGAATCTTATACATAATATCAGAACATTAATATATTTGACTTCAACTCATCATTCTCAACCATGGCCATGGCATCATATTTACAATGAACTCATAATTCATAATTCATCATAATAACTTATTACCAAATATAGTAATGATAATATTAGGTAATGGAAATGCCACCCTTTATTGCTTAGCCATAACTATTTATTTAACATTAGTTATGTACTTTATATATAAACATTCAATTTAAATATTGTAAAATATGCAATAATACTGTCATGCCTTTATTGCATAGCCACAGATTCCTACTCCATAATAATTAACAATTTATATAAATATGATCAAAATATTTTATAAAATAAGCTACAACATTGTCATAATTCATTACATGACCTTGAGGATGTACTTAATAGTATCTCATTAGAAACATGTATTCCAACATATAGGATATGCTAATCAACCATCATGGTAAATATAACATTAACATATAAACATAATTAAAGTGTCTCCTTCACAAGAATATTATAAATTTGTTATTTACACACATACACACATATATGTAAGCGATTTGTCAATACAATACATGAAGATATAAGATTAAGTCAAATATTAATCATAGGTAGAATATACATTCACCTCTAGATGCCATTTCACCTTAAAAATTCCAAAGCATCCAAGTTTACCTTCTTTACCACTTACCCAACAATCTATAAGAATAATCCACAAAATACTTAAAATGAATTATTTCTTTTCCAATAACCTTTCCTTTATATTTTAAATGTTCAAATCTACTAGATCAAATGATAAGTTCCTTATTTTTTCTAAAATTATTTTTTAAAAAATTGAAATTTACATTTAGGTTAGGGGTCTTAGATTAAGCTTCAAAACATATAAAAATATTAAATCTTATGCTTTAAATGAGCTTACCTTATCCTAAGGAGAAAAAAGTTACCCTTAGCTTAGCAGCAGTCAAAGTGTAATGAATCTCTATTGGAAGAAGAGGGTCGAATGGCCTTATTTTTAAACATTTTCTCTACTACAATTTGTAGCTCTCTTTCTCCTCCTTGCCTTAAGGTAGTAGCCAAATGGAGTCACCCAATTGAAGTAGGATGTGGCAAAAGCTAGTAGAGGCGAGGCTATCGAAGGGGAAAAGTTAAGAAGGAGAAAGTTAAAAAGAAAAGCTGAGTGAAAAAGACAAAAGAAAGAGATACAACAGGAGATAAATAAGGAAAATAAGTGAGGGATTTTGTACCATAAACTAGTTTTAACTTAAGCTTGGACAAGGTCAATCTTAGCCTTTTATCATATTAAAGTCAAGGGGAGAAAGAGTTAAGAGAAAGTTATGGTGATTGGAGTATGATAGTTAAACATAAAAATTAATCGAGGCTACTCCTTTTTGCTCATACCAATACTATTTCTATTAGCTGCTCACTTCCAATTTCATCATTTTAAATTTTCTTCATTTTTTATAATCTCTATAATAAGTGAAAAAAAATTTGAGCTCTAAAATTGATGTCCTAGAGTTATATAAACTTTAAATAAATTCATTTATTAAAATTTGTATAAATTCTTTTATAATTTTTTTATATTTGTACATTTTAACTATTCCTAATTTTATAAGAGAAACATCATAAAAATCATTCAAAAAAACTTTATGATAACATATTGGTTAAATAAATAAATGAAATTATAATACTTTTTAATAAAATTAAATTGCTTAGAGTTTATTGTAAGGCTAAATGAATAGTGAATAAATAGACAAATATACAATCTAATTAACTTTGGAAATTTGCAAAAATTAGATAATTTAAATAATACTAACTAATTAAATTTTTTTGGAACTTAAAAATAAATTAGACAAATTGTGAAAATAGCTCAGGTGTTACATGTTACAACCTTCAGTTCATCATAATACTTCTTATAGCTTTCTTCATCTTAAATCCTCTTGATGAAGTTAGTGTTTGACTCACTTTCATTTAGGTAGGTTTTAGAGGATAAAGATGAATGTAAAGGGTCATCATACATACAGTAGGACACCATATAAATATAAATGTCAAACATGCCAATGCCATCCATCACTTAACATAATTAAACCCAACTAGGTAGAGATCTTTATCAATGAACATTTCTTTCTCGTTGCCTTTGTCAACAAATCTTAACCTTCCTTGTTTGATGGCTTTTTCAATCATTTCCTTGAAACAAACATAGTTATTAGTAATATGGTTGAACATATTATAATATTTATAATATTTTTTTATCTTTTATTTCTTTTTTAAATAGAATCTTATGACCTTTAAATAATTTTATTTATTTAACTTTGAGCAAAAGCTTAAATATTGATCGGTCTTATTAATGTCAAAGGATTATATTTTCTTATTAACATAATCCAATTTACCATCTTTGTCAACATTTTTTAATAAGGAATAAGTGTGTGGGGGGTTGAGTTTAACTTTTGCCAAATAGATCTCATTTTTACTCTCTTCATCATCTATCTCTTCCTTAATATATGAAACCTTTTTCCTTCCTAAAGTATGTTTGATACAACTTCTTATCTTTTCTTAACTTAATTTCTCTATCTACAAAACTTTTTTGGATAACTAGCTTCTTTTAAATGGTCATGTCAAAGCTTGTTACTACTATTTTCATTATTTCATTCTCAGCAATTTGAATGAAACAAAGACTTGTTACTTGCTAAAATTTGTACATATAATCTTCGACTAACTTTGTAGAACTTTTCTTCATTTTAATTAAAACCGATACTCATCTCCCCTCTATAGAACTAGCCATGAAACATTCACTACATTTAGGTTTAAGTGATACAAAATTAGGCAGGAAACCTAAGTACTAGGAAAATGTAGTCCCTATCAAAGATAAAATGAAATGTTTTAGCTTCAGGAATTCATTACTAGTTAGCTTTTTACTTTTTCCTATGAACCAAGTTATATGCTTGATTACCAATTATCTTCACTAGAGAAAATGGTGAACTTCAACAATTTAAACATTCTATGTAACTTAATCTAATGAATCCATTCTAAAAATCCCTCTTTATGGTTAGGATATGCATTCTAACAACCTCTCAATTAAGAATTATATTTTCTAATCTTATCCTTGGCCTTGGTTTGATAGTTCAACATGTTATCTTATGCACTTATTTTCAGTGCCTATCTACTGAGCTTTATTCATGTGTCCACCACATCTTACAAGTCTTGCTTAGTTGTATTTAGGTCTTTTAGCCTTGTTATAGTTAGACTCAATCTCATTCTTTACTCTTTTTGAATTTTACTCATCATCATATTAAGAGTTAAGATATATTGCTGCTTTTTCTAATGTTTAGTTTTTCCAGGATTAACTTACAAAAGTGTCTTCAAGGATCAACTTTAGTATTAAGGTTATATATTGGTAAAGCATATGCACCATGTCATAGTTGCTTTTGTCCATTTGTTATTTGATTATGGATAATTATCACCATGTTATTAAGGCTATGATTACTTTTATTAACCATTTTGGCTTGTTGTATATTCAATCTTTTAGCTAGTACATTTCAATTGTTGTAAGGTACAACCTTATTGCTTTCATTAGTGTGTGACATACTATAAAGCATTCTAACACATAAACTAAAAGGCTGCCCTAATATTATTCCTTCACCATTATTTGGCCTATTACTTTTATTATTGTTGTTGTTAGGATCATTATAGTTGTTTTGTATAGCTTGCTTAAGATTTAGCGACCATTCCTTGGATTAGCATTTTGATCGTGTTGTTAATTTTGTCCAATATTAGGCACATTATTTTGATCATTTTTATTTTGGATAATATTAACATGTTCTAAATTTTTAGACATAACTTTTAGTTGTTGAGGCTTACCAATGTTTTTAATAACCCTTTCTTAAGACAATAGGTTATCTAAATGGCCCCAAAAGTAAAAGTTACATTTATAT
Organism: Sindora glabra; assembly: GCA_020226215.1. Lineage (NCBI taxonomy): Eukaryota > Viridiplantae > Streptophyta > Magnoliopsida > Fabales > Fabaceae > Sindora > Sindora glabra. The sequence continues at coordinate 68,621,669 of CM035232.1, read as the reverse complement.
TCATATTATATGGTGATAAAATAGTAATATTTCTTAATTATATGAAAAGAAAGTAATAGAGATGTCAAAACTAGATACCTTAACCATGTCTTACCTAACATACTAATTTATTTGTGATCACAAATTAGAAAGTGTTAATTTAACTTTTTTCTTAAAGGTGGGTTGAATACAGCTTACTAGCGAATTTCCATAATCTTTAAAGAGTAAATAAGGATGCAATACATGTGAGTGAATAAAAGCAGTCAATGTAGAATAATTTACACAAAAATGCTTTACAAAAGGGCAACTAAATGTCATAATTGTTGTCACTTGTAGAGACCATGATCAGATGGGTGTTTTAACGTTGGAAAGCATAAAACAACATTGTTGGAAACCAAGACCTCTTATTCACACTAAAAAATAATGTTATGAATGAAAATAAGTTACAAGAAAAATGTAAAGAATTGGCAACATAGTGCAAGGATTGGATGCAAAGTGTGTATAAGCTAGAATAGTAATCTGGAAAAAATAAGCCCTTTGCTTGTGGCAATAGTGATATTTAAAGGCCTTTTGCAATGTAGTTACAACTTCTAAGCATGGTTAGCTTGTAAACATTTTTTAATAAAATAACACATTTTAATATGATTGGATTAAATAAATAATTTACTGTTAGTAATATAATAATACCTAGACCATATTGTATAATATAAAATATAAAAAATGTGTATGTATATCCTGACTCTAGGTTAACTGTGATGGATTGATTAATCCTAATTGGGTCCTGATCAAGGTTTGAGTCCCTACTCACCTCTTTATAAAGTGAGTTGCAATTTTCCATCAGACTACAGATTTTTTTTCACCAAAATTCTCTTTAAAAGACTTATTTAAAAAGTAAGTAAGCAGTGAACCATCCCTCTATCTTCTTCCTTCCTCTTTTACAAATTCTTTTGATTTGATTAAATGGATGTAATAGGAAAGTCAGGTAATTCAAAAACTCCTTATCCTATTTGTGTAATTCTTGTACTTTTCTTTATGGATTTTTGGCTTGTATAAATATTATTTCTAAATTATAGATTAAAAAATTTTCACAATTGATATCAAAGCTTAAAATCCATATTGATGAGTCAAATTGCATAAGTTATATAATTTTTTGATGTTGTATAATTTTATATTCCATTTAACTTGAATTCTTCATATGCTTTTAACCATAATAACTAAGAAAAATTATGGCAAATTTATTCTTAATTTCTTGCCTATTTTCTTATTGCTTATGTTGTTAATTGAGAAAATTATAATATAGTTAATATGTAAGCAATTTATGGTGATGGATTTTCTATGAGAATTTTCTAGATATAGAATAGAATATTTTCCTTGATTTTGTATGGAATTTATGCTGATTGATTCATAGAATCAAAAAAGAAATTGTTTCTAGGTTATTTTCTATAAAAAATCCAATTAGAGCCTTAAAATTTTTGTGCAATCGAGAATGTTATAGATGAATTCATTAAGGACCTTTATAGATTAAAATGTTTTAAAAAATTATCGAAATTAGCAATTAATTGCAAATATTAATTATGAATAATGTGTTGTAATTAGAAATCAATGTTACATGATTTTAGATGAAGGAATTATGATAAGTACTAAAATAATTATGTAAAATTGATCTTATTTAATGAGCAATTTTGGAAATAAATTAGTCCATAATGTTATGAATTAAATTGGGAAATTAATCCATAATGTTTGGAAATAAATTAATCCATACTGATATAAATTAAATGAGGAAAATTACTTATTAAAAGTCTTGATAAAAATCATTGAATACACTAAATTAGAAAATAGGTCAATTTCAAAGCCGAAAAAGCAACTACACAAACCTAAATATGAAGAATCAGGGCAAAGAAAATGATACAGATGTATATGTTTACAATATCCACTCATGTGAATGGCACGTGCAAACCATATGCCACCTTTCATAGCAAATTTTGCTAAATCAAACATACTGTCAAGCTCTACTCTCTAATCTTTTTTTTTTTATGATTTTTCTAGAATTTTTTTGAAAATTAAATATTTTGATAATTTTATCCTATTTTTATAAATATTAATTTAATAAAAATTTTAGCTTGATAATTTCATTGTACAATCTTTGTATGATTATCTATCATATGGAAATTTATTGGATCATTTATATACTATATGTATATTTTCCTTAATTTTGTTAATAATATGCAATTATTCCACTTATGAAAAGATTGCAATTACTTATGTTATGCCTCTAAATTTTATGTAATTTATACTCACCTATTATGGGTTAATTGCATAAAATTTTGTGATATTGTATGAAAATATCTATTATGTTATTTAATTATATATATATTGATCAAAATAAAAGTGTGAATAAATAAGAGTACTATATTAGTGGTAGTTTACCCTATCGGTATAATACTATCAGTGTAGTTTGTAGATGATGACATAAGTGCTAGAATTGTATATTAATTTTTTAAAATTATTAAATTCCTTATTAGAGTTTGGTTTTAGGAATTTAGCATATAATTCTTGTATTATGTTGTGATGCTTATACCCTATCAATACTAAGTCTCATAACATTATATTACAAATAGTTACATAATTATGAGGAAAAATTTTAGCATGATTAATGTTTGACATGCAATGTTGATAATTTATGACTACTTTCATAAACTATTTAATGATTTTCCTGAGCTTCAATTCCTATGCAACTAACTTTTATGAAAACGTTGAATAGGACTAATCATGAGGATTAAATGGAATCTTTGAAACCATATCTAGTGATCTTGAATCTTAACCTGGCCTTATGTGAAAAGGAATCGGTAATTAATAAGGAGTTAACTCTAACTCAAAGAACACAACATGAAAAATAAACTTATTCCAATAGAGTATGTCTCATGGTGATAAAGCATATTATAGAGAAAACCATGAGGCAAAGTATTCTTGGTAATCAGAATACAAACACATTCCTAAATTTGGTGGTGAAAAAATATGTTAAGTTCGACAAAGTAAGGAAAGGGCATTATTTATCCTTATTGGAGAAAACTATTTATGATGGGAGTGGTGCTCAAGAGTACATATTAAAGCTAGTGCATTATTATAACCAATTAAAGAGTATAAATGTCGACCTAAGAGATAGTTTTCTAATTTGGCATGCTTTAAAGTCATTTCCTCCTCAGTTTGATATGCTGAAACTGTATTACAACACTTAAAAAGGAGAATGGATTATTAATGAAATGATTTCTATATTAAGTCAAAGGGAAGAAGATATGAAGAAAACAAAGATGCAAACCACAAATTTTATCTCTCATGGTTAAGTTTTGGATAAGGAAATAAGCCTATCCAGAAGGACAATAAGGGAAGCCTAGTCATGAAATGAAGAATATTGATATGAAGGAGTAATGGCATAAGCCCAAGAAAGCCTTGTCCAAAGGAAATTGCAAATTCTGTAAGAAACACGGGCACAAAAAGGTTAATTGCTTTAAATTCAAGAAGTTGCTTGAAAGGAAAAAGAAAGGTAACCTTATAGCTCTAGTTTGTTTTAAATCAAATACTATTAAAGTTCCTTCTAACACTTAGTAGTTGGATATTGGTGTCACTATCCATGTCATAAATTGCTTGCAAGTGTTAAGAAATTTGAAAAAGCTAAGTGAGGGTGAAATGGCTTTGAAACATAGAAATAGAGATAAAGTACGAGTTGAAAATATAGGAGTTATTTCTCTATTTATATCTACTGGTCATGTTTTAGAATAAAAACATATTGTTTTTATACTTTCCATAAGAAGGAATTAATTTCTATAACTTGTTTAGACCAAGATGGATATTCATGTTTATTTAGAAATAATAATTTTAAGTTATATTATGACTCCTCTATTGTTGAAACTAGTACTTTGTGTGGTGTTTAATATAAAATTGATTTAAATAATGATTTTAAAAATTCCATTAACACTTTGTTAGAAATAAAAGGAAAAGATGTGATGAAACATCTTTAATACCTTGGCATAGAAGATTAAGCCATATATCTAGAAAAAGAATGAAACGATTAATAAAAGAAGGAGTTTTACCTAATCTTGACTTTTTAAATTCTAGTGTTTGCATGGATTGCATCAAAGGAAAGCTAACATCTAAAGCTAGGAAAGGGAACAGAACCAAGAAAGCAAGTATTCTAGAATTGATCTATATTGATGTGTATAGACCTATCTCATCCAATGCAATGGGAGACTTCAAATACTTTATTACTTCCATTGATGACCATTCAAAATTTGGATGGGTGGAACTTCTCTCTGAAAAGTCTAAAGCATTAGAAGTGTTCAAAAGGTTCAAGGTTGCAATTAAACTAAAATAGGGGAAACAAATTAAATGTGTGCATTCAGACAAAGGTAGTAAATTTTATGGCAGATATGATGAAATAGGAAGGAATCTTGGTCTTTTTGTAAGATACTTACAAGAGTACAAAATAGAAACCAATTACACTATGCTTTGTACACTAAAGCAGAATGGAATTGCAAAGCAAAGAAATAGAACACTTGTGGAGATAGTGTTAGCTTTCTCATAGTTTTTTTAACAAAATTTTTTTTATAAAAATGACTCCTTTTATTTGGTGTGTAACCAAGGTCTTCTTTGTTAAAGCTAGTCTTTTGACTAAGAAAACTATCAAGAGAGTCTTTGCCCTTTATAAACTTCTTAAGAGTTTTAGTTAAATCATCAAGCTTTTACTTGAAAGTTTTGCATAAGGATAATTTTTAAGAAGTTTTCTTAAGGCTTTCAATTTCTTGAATTAACTCTTCATTTTCTTTTTCAAGTTGTTCAATATTGTCTTCCAAAGAAAATATTAACTTCTTTAAAAGTTTAATATTTCTTTTAGCCTTAAACAATTCTAGATTTAAATAAAAAAATATCATATTCTAGTTCATCATCTGAACTAGAGAGGGATACCTCATCTCCATTTTATTCTTCAAGGGCCATTAAGCACAAAAAAGCTTTTTCATCCTCATTATCATCATCATCTTCCTAAGTAGCTAAACGTGCTTTCTTATGAGTATTTCTATTCTTCTTCCTTTCAAGCTCTAATTGCTTTTTCAAATAAATAGGACAATCAAATTTGATATGCCCTTTTTTTTTTTTTTTGCATTCATAGCATGTTAGAATAACTTGTTTGATGGCTTTTCCTTTATTTGTATGCTTGTTTCCTTAAGGCACTTTTTTTTCATCACCTATTTTTTTAAGTGTTCTCTAGTATTTCTTAGTGAAAAAGGCTAAGTCATCCTCCAATGATGTGTCAAATATTTGTTCTTGACAATTTTCATCACTTCATCACTTTCATCTTCATATATATTTGTTTCTCCTTTAAGGGCAAGAGACTTCTTCTTCCTTTCATTATCCTTTGCATATTTCTTAAGCTCTAGTTCATGCTCCTCCAAATTTCCAAAGAAATCTTATAGAGTTAGCATATTTATCTTCATAACTTCTTTGACTATTGTTATCTTTAGTTGCCACTCTATTGTTAATGACCTCAGCATCTTGTGGACAAGTTCTCTATCTGTAAGGTGCCTAACAAGAAGACTCAATTGGTTAACAAAAGTTGTAAACCTTTGCATCATATCTTTAATAGATTATTCATCATTCATTCTAAATAATTCATATTGATAGACTAATTTATGCATTTTACTTTCTTTGACTTATGTGGTACCTACATGGGCTACCTCAAGCACATCCCATATTTCTTTAGTAGCCATGCAATTTAATACCTTTTCATATTCACTAGGCCATAAAGCATTTGATAAAATCCATTTATCTTTAAAATGTACTTTATGTTTTCTTTTCTCTTCTTTAGTCCATTTAGGTCTTGGTTTCAAGGCCTCTATGTTATTTTCCTTTTTAGCTGGTAGACTATAACCATTTTTAATTAAATTTCAAATGCCAATGTCAGTAGCCTCTATAAAATCTTTCATTTTTTATTTCCAATATGTATAGTTTTGTCCATTAAAGCCTAGTGGTTTGTTTAATAGAGGACACTTAAGTAAAATACTAGCACTATTTATATCCATTGGAACCTCTTAAAATCATGAGATCTTATACCAAGAGCCAAGCTCAGATACCAAATGTTATTTAATATTTTACCCAAAAGAGGGGTGAATTAGGTATAAAATCTTTTTGTCTAAGATGATCAAGTTTGATTTTAGTGATTAAATGATTCAATCAATGAACAAATATATGTAAACTTAGCACAACAACATATATAGTTCAAAAAAATAAAGTAATAAACAAGTATATAAAGAGATTGGCAAAAAAAGAATCAGACATAACTATTTATAGTTGTTCCAACCTTGAAGATCCAACACTTTAAGATGTACATCCATTACCAAACCTCTCTGACTTGGAACTCTAAATTACTATCCTTTCAAGTTTAAGAGTACTTGAAGAAGCCTCAGTACAAGCCTTTATTTTTCTTTTACAAATCCTTTTAAGAATCCTTTCTCAAAGTCTTTATCTACTAAGAGATCCAACACTCTTGATGTCCCTAAGGATACCTCACCCTAGTATAGAACAAATGTATGTTTTGAATACAAGAATGTAGCTCACAAACTCTATAAGCTTGATTACATAATAAAGCACTAAGAGAGGAATTTCAATCTAATGAGCTCAAAGGATTTTTAGGTTTTGGATGAGAGAAAAAGTGTTTCTTATGTCTATGTAATAGTTGAAGCACTTCCTTATCTTTTCAATTTGAAATGAGAACTTTATATAGAGGTTGGAGGGGTGAAAAAGTTGTTACTCAGAAAATATAGCCATTACAAAGCAATTAGTGCCTTATGAATTAATTAGTGAATCGATTCAAGCTGCTTTTGAATTTTTGAAAAACTCTTGGTGAATTGATTCATTTTTAAAAGAGACATATGGTGAATTGATTGATAATAGATTCATTAGACCCTAGTTTAGCTCTAGATATGCAGAATCGATTGGTGAATCGATTCAACCCTTTTAAAAACAAAGTTTGAGTAAAATCTTCAAGTTAAAGAACAAATTTATCAATCAATTTTTGGAAAGTGAAAATTTGAATTTTTTGAAGTGATGAATTGATTGCCAACTCAATTCATTTTACCATGTTTGTTCCTTAGACCTTCAAAATCGATTAGTAAATCTATTCTGGGTGTGTAGTTAGCTCTCTAGATGCTTAAAATTAATTAGTGAATCAATTTGAACGTTCTAGTTTACTTTCTAGATGCTTGGAATCAATTTGTGAATCGACTCGAGCATTCTAGTTTGCTCTCTAAATGCCTAGAATTAATTAGTGAATTAATTCAAGCATTCCAATTTTTTGCTCTCTGGATACTTGGAATCAATTAGCAAATTGATTCGAGCATTCCATTTTATTCTTTGGATGCCTCATGAATTGATGCACACCCAGTTTTTAAGTTTTCTCAAGAGAGCTACTTTGAAATACAATGTTTTTCTCTGATACTCTATCCAATCTTATTCTTCAAGAATTTTAGACACAAGATTGATTTTAAATGAATAATATTTTTCATGAAAACCTGAATCCCTTAATGATTGATTCCTCTTTTACAAAGTCATTTTGTGATCCTAACTAGAATCCTAGCTAAATTAATCAAGTTCTTCAATCTTTAATCTCCATATTTTGCTTCAAGATTCTAGATGATTATATGTTAAATCCAAGAGTATCAAAACATTTTATTATCATCAAAACTTCCTTAATAGGGCTAAGGTTAATTCCTTTTAACAACTCCATTTTGTTAAAGTGTTCTAGGAGATGAGAAGTTATGCTTAATTCCATTTTCATCACAAAATAAGTGAAATCATAATTTTTGAATTCCTTACCATGATCACTTCTAATGCTTATGGACATTCTTTTTTCATTTTGTAAAGATTTTGCAAGCTTTTTGAAAGCTCTAAAGGATTTGTATTTTGAAGGAAGAAATAATGTCCATGTAAATCTTGAATAGTTATTAACAATTACAAGTACATAGAGATTTCCTCCTTGACTTTTAATTCTTGATGGACTAACTAAAACCATATGCAATAATTTAAGTAATCTAATGGTGGAAACAAGATTTTTGAATTTGAAATAAGTTTTTACTTGTTTCCCTTTTTAACAACCATTACATTTTATTTTTGACAAACTTCAATTTTAGCAAATCATTAACTAAATCATTTTTGGAAAGTTTTTCTATAAGATCCATGCTAGCATGAGTAAGTCTCTTATGTTAAATCCAAGAATTGTCATTGATACTAACCAAGCATTTAGAATGTAGAGAAAGTTCATTGTCAATGTCTATCATATAAATGTTTCCATACCTCTTATCAATTAACTTAATTTACTTATCATCTTGATTTTTAACAATGCAACAAGTGGAATCAAATGTGACTTTGTTCCTTTTGTCATAGAATTAACTAATGTTAAGCAAATTATGCTTAAGCCCTTTGACATATAAGACATCATCAATATAAGATTCAGAGTTCTTACCTACTTTACCTTTTCCTATGATTTTTCCTTTTTAATTATCTTCAAGGGTAACATTTCCTCCTTCCTTGTGTGCTAATGAGATGAAATTGGATTTATCTGCTATTATATGTCTTAAGCAGCCACTATCCAAGTACAACAGCTCACTTTAAGTTCTCAAACATACTTATAAAAGAAATATCAATTCTTAAATTTTGGTACCTAAATAACCTTAGGTCCATCTTTATTAGTTAGAACATATGTCCCTTTAAGGACTTAAATTTTTCATGTTTTAACATTTATGTTTCTTCTATATGCATAAGAATAAACTCTATGTCCTTTTTCTCCACAATAGAAGTAGGTTATTTTTGGTTGCAAATGTTTTGTTCATAACAATGGAAAAGATAACCTTGGAAAGTTTAATGTCAAATCTGATGAAGCTATCTTCATTAGGTATTCTTCCAATAGCAAAGCTTACAAAGTTTACAACAAAAGAAGTTTACTAGTAGAAGAATTCATACATATTGTATTTGATAAGTCTTCACCTGACACGAAAAAGGTATCAAATAAAGATGAGGAGTAGGTTGACTCATGAGTGATTCAAAAGAAGCAAATTGAAGAGATGAAAGATGAAGAAAAGGATGATGAAATTAAAGAAGTAGCTACATCCACAGAAAATGTAGAACAAGAGCTAACTCATGGACATGAAAAAAAATAGAAAGTGATGAAAGGTCACCCTATTGACTAAGTCATTAGTGATATGACTAAAAGGGCAACTAGAAGCTCACTTAAGGATATTTGTGACCATCTAGCATTCTTGTCTCACATTGAACCCAAATCATAAATAAAATAATAATTAATAAATATTAGGTCCTAGAAATACAAGAAGAATTAAATTAGTTTGAAAGAAATGAGGTTTGGGAAGTTGTGCCAAGACCAAGTGATTATCCAATTATTGACACAAAATGGGTGTTTACAAATAAGTTAGATGAAAATGGTATTATAATTAGAAATAAAGTCAGATTGGTTGCAAAAAGATACAATCAAGAGAAAGGCATTGATTATGATGAGACATATGCACTGGTTGCTAGATTAGAAGCAATTAGAATGTTATTAGCATATGCATGCATGAAAGGTTTCAAACATTACCAAATGGATTTTAAAAGTGCTTTTTTAAATGGTTTAATCATGGAGGAGGTGTATGTAGAACAACCTCCAGCTTTTGAAAGAAATTTATTTCCAAATCATGTATTTAAACTAAAGAAAGCCTTATATGGTCTAAAACAAGCTCCTAGGGCTCGATATGAAAAGTTAGCAAATTTCTTATAGGAAAAGGATTTTTAAGAGGAAAAGTTGATAGTACTTTATTTACAAAACAAAATTTTAATGACATCCTTCTTGCACAAATATATGTTAATGTTATCATATTTAGTGCTATTAACGAATCTATGTGCAAAGAATTTGCTAAATTTAATGCAGAGTGAGTTCGAAATGTCCATGATAAGTGAGCTAAATTTTTTTCTTAAGCTGTAAATTAAATAATCAAGTGATGGGATTTTTATAAGCTAAACAAAATATACAAATGAGCTATTGAAGAAATTCAAGATGAATGAAGCCAAATCATCTCCTACTCCTATGAGTGTAGCAACCAAGTTGGATTTAGATAAAGAAGGAAAAAATGTTGAGGTAATAATATACAGAGGAATGATAGGATCTTTACTCTATCTAACTGCTAGTAGACTAAATGTTATGTTTAGTGTGTGTATGTGTGCAAACTTTCAAGCTAATCCAAAAGAATCACACTTAATTCTTGTGAAAAGAATTTTTAGATATCTTATGGGCACACCTCACTTCGATTTATGGTATCCTAAAGAAAAATATAATTTTCTAATAGGTTATTCAGGTATCAATTTTGCTGGTAATAGGTTAAATAGAAAGAGCACTAGTAGAGCAAATCAATTTCTTGATTACTCACTAGTCTTTTGGTATAGCAAAAAATAAAATAGTGTGGCACTATCCACTGTTAAGATAGAATACATACTAAGAGGTAGTTGTTATGCTCAACTCTTGTGGATAAAATAATAACTATTTGATTATAGACTAAATTTTGAAAACATTCCTATAAAATATCATAACACAAGTGCCGTAAATCTTATCAAGAATCCTATCATGCATTCTAGATCTAAACACATAGAAATAAGACATCACTTTATTCATGACCATGTCCAAAAAGGAGATATTTCATTAGAGTTTATTCAAACTAATTTTCAATTAGTAGACATCTTTACTAAGCCTCTTAGTGAAGATTGTTTCAATTTTATAAGAAGAGAATTAGGCATGATGAATTTTGTTGAAAAATAATTTGTGAATTAATTTTCATCTTGTGATAATTATACTAACTTAAGCATCGGAGATATCCTAAAAGTTTATTTTGTAAATTCAATCCTTCATCTTCAGTAATATTAACTCAAATTCAAGATTCAATCATCTATAGGGATAAAAAGATGAATTACAAGCTATTTGAGAAGTGAATTGACATAAAAAGGAGTTTTAACATGAAAAGAATTGAGTAGTGAATCGATTCTAGGAAGAAGAATTGAGTAATGAATTGATTTAAGAATTTGCAATTAAGGAAATGAATCAAGTGGTGAATCAATTCCAAGGGAAAATGTTAGTCTCTAGTTGTCTCAAATTGATTCACCAATCAATTGATAGTATATGGAAGGAATCCTAAATTTAAATACTTTGTGCAATGAATCGAGTGGTCAATTGATTCATAAATGATAATATTCATCTATGAATTGATTCACTAATTAATTCACAGGGTGTCTATTTAAACCTTATTGTATAATAATTATGCCATTTATTCCCTTATTTCTATATCTTTCTCTCATATATAATTGTGTCCTTTCACTTTCCATCATATTTCTTTACCTCCTTCTCATTAAAAACCTTCAAAACACCATTTAAAGCCATTCTCCTTTTTTTCCAGCATCCTTCAACATATCAAATCACCTGGATTCTCATTTTCTAATTTAACCTAAAACTTATTCAATTAAAACCCATTCCTAAACCTTCCTTCTTCTATCAAATTTGTGTGATCAGCATTCATATAGGAAAGAAAAGCATGGATGTAAAGCATCCATGCACTAAATCAAGTAGAGGTAAGGGAAAAGCCTTAAGGTTATTATCTTAACCTCTACCCTCTGTTGAGCAAACTCCAAAAAAAGTTTACTACTTTAAGGTAATAGTCTTTGAAAAATTTCTACAATGCATGACAAGAGAAATAGAACTTAGAAATTATTAGGATGTGTGATTTTTGCAAAGTAAAAATTTAGAGATATATCATTTATTGGAAAACTTGAGTTTTCTTAAATTTACTGGGCATGCTGTTGATATATATCCTAACCTTATGTATCAATTTTATGCTAATCTTAAGAAAATGGACAAGAAAGCCTGCTTGAATTTATCTCCATTGTCAAGGGTGAGAGATTTTTTGCTAGCATTCATGAAGTGGCTACAATTTGTAACATGGATGTAAACTAGCCTTTCACTAGTGTTGGAACTATTGTAAAGTATTTGAAGGTGGCTACTATAAAGATGTTTTGGCCAAACTTCCCTCTGAAAATCATAAAGAATAAGTTACAAATTACGAGACTCATAATGGAAAATTAGCTTTTGCACTACACCATTGTTAAGATAATTCTTCCTAAAAGATACAACTTCACTCAAATTAATGATTTTGAGCTATTTCTTATGTGGGTCATTAGACAAAAAATTCCTATTAATTTTCCCTACCAAATTCTACTCCACATGTATTCACATGCAAATAGAGACTTCCTTCCATATGGGATAATACTTATAGAGCTTTTCAAAGTTTTTGGGATCAAGGTTAATCAGGAGGCAAAAATGGAAAAATTCAAAGAATCTAAAAGGTTTAAGGCCAAACGTATGAAGCAAATGTATTTTCAAAAGATTGAAGGTATTTGGTGCTTCATTGAAAAAGGAGATGCTATTGAAGACTTTGACATGAGGGATTTGAAAGATCATATCACTACACTCCATTAGGAGATAAGGAAGGAGCTTAAATCTTACATTAAGCATCAATTCAAGAAACTCAAAAGCAAGTTAAATATTACTAAAGAAGAAGATGATCATAGCTCTCTTAAAGAAGAATCAGCTTTCGCTCCTAAAGCAAAAAGAAGAATTAAAGGGAAACAAGAAGCTATTCCCTCAGAAGAAAAAGGAAGAGAAGGAGATTCTGAAGCCACTACTTTTGAAAATGAATAAGAAGGGGACAGTTTAGAACAAATGGTAAATGACTAGTTATAATTATTCCCTTAGCCCTATTATCCCCCTTAGGTTTTATATTTAAAAACTCCTAACTGGTTATGTTTTATACTTTATGATAGACCTATCAAACTACTTACTCTGTTATGATACTATTATCTTTTATGCTTCATACTTATCTTTGTTATATACGATTAGTTATTACATATTGCTACATATTTTTTAGTGCTTATTGTGTTCCACTTTTTTATTGATGCCAAAAGAGGGAGAAATTTAGAGTGACTTGCAATTTAATGGCATGATTTGAGCGGGAGTATTTTAATTAAGGGGAGCTAACATGAGAAAATATGTTTTAATTTTTAAATGGTTTGTCATCATCAAAAAGGGGGAAATTGTTAACCTTAACCCTATTAAGGAAGTTTTAATAATAACAAAATATTTTGATACTCTTGGATTTGGCATATGATCAACTGGAGTCTTGAAGAAAAATTTAGAGATTAAAGATTGAAAATCTTAATTGATATGGCTAGGGTTCTAGTTCAGATCATAGAATGAATTTGTAAAAGAGGAATCAATCATTAAGACATTCGAGTTTTCATGAAAAATACTATTCATTTAAAATCAATCTTGTGTCTAAAATCCTTTAAGAATGAGGTTGGATTGAGTTTTAAAGAAAAACATTGTATTTTAGAGTAACTCTCTTGAGAAAATTGAAAAACTAGGTGTGAATCGATTCACCAATCAATTCCAGGCATCCAAAAAGTAAACTAGAATGCCTGAATCAATTCACCAATTGATTCTAAGCATCTAGAGAGCTAACCGTACACATTAAATCGATTCAACAATCGATTTTCAAGGTCCAGAAAGCAAATAAGGTAAAATAAATTAATTTACCAATGATTCATCACTTCAAAAAATTCAATTTTTTAGTTTCCAAGAATCAATTGATAAATTTGATCTTCAACTTAAAGATTTTACTCAAATTTTATTTTCAAAAATGCTGAATTAATTCACCAATCAATTCTATATATCTAAAGTCAAACTGAGATCTAATGAATCAATTAATCAATCGATTCATTATATGTGTTTTTTAAGAATGAATTGATTCATGAATCAATTTACTAAGACTTTTTAAAAATTCAAAAGCAACTTAAATCGATTCACCAATCGATTCACAAGGTGCCAATTGCTCCGTAACAATTATATTCTCTAAGTAACAACTATTTTCACCCCTCCAACCTTTATATAAAGGTTTTATTTCAAATTGAAAATGTAAGAAAATGCTTCCACTATTACATAAACATAAGAAGAACCTTTTCCTCCCATCTAAAACTTAAAAATCCTTTAAGATCATTAAATTGAAATTCCTCTCTTAGTGCTTTATTGTGTAATCAAGCTTATAGAGTTTAAGCTACATTCTTGTATTCAAAACATACATTTGCTGCATACTAAGGTGAGGTATCCCTAGGGACATCAAAAGTGCTAGATCTCTTAGTAGATAAAGACTTTGAAAGAGGATTCTCAAAGGGATTTATAAAAGAAAAACAAAGGCTTATATTGAAGCTTCTTTAAGTTTCCTTAAACTTGAAAAGATAGTGATTTAGAGTTCAAATCCAAGTCAGAGAGACTTGGTAATGGATATACACCTTACAATGTTAGATCTTCAAGGTTGAAACCACTATAAATAGTTATATTTGATTCTTTTTTTTCCTATCTCTTTATATACTTGTTTAGTACTCTATTTTTCTGAACTATATATGTTAGTGTGTTAAGTTTACAAAAATTTATTCATTGATTGCTCCATTCAATCACTAAAATCAAACTCAATCATCTTAGTCAAAAAGATTTTATACCCAATTCACCCCCTCTTGGGTAAAATATTGAATAACAGATGGTATGGTGTGTGACCTCTCATTCCACCTTACCAGAACTTTTATAGGGTGATGCTTTAAGAATTGTTGCATATGTGTTGAACCAAGTTCCAAGTAAATCTATGCCAAAGACTCTTTCTGGGCTGATGCATGGGAAAAAGCTTAGCTTGAAACATTTTCATGTATAGGGTTGCAAAGTAGAAATTAAGCCTTATAACCTACACACTAGGAAACTTGAATTAAGAACAATCAGTTGATATTTCATTAGTTATTACATTGGTTCAAGAGGAAGCAGATTTTATTTCCTAACTCACTTAATAAGAATTATTGAGTTGGATCATGCTATCTATTTTGAGGATGAGTTGAACAATAAAAGCAAGTTATCCCAAATTGCTCTTAGAGAGGAATAAAGCAATGTCTCGCAAATGGCTGATAAACAAAGTATTATTCATCTTATAGTTCCTTTAGTCGAACCATCTAATATAGAGTGATAGATTGATCCATATCAACCAATGATTAAGCCACAAATTGATCCAATTCAACCAATGATTAAACCAAATATCATGACTGAAGAAGTTCCCCTAAGAAGATCACAAACAACTTATTAACATGTAATTATATATGAGTATGTAGTTTATTTGCAAGAACATGAGTTTAATATAAGTGATAATTCAAATCCCATTAATTTTTTAGAAGCTATTTCAAGTTCTAATTCTTTAGAATAGAGGCATACTATGGAAGAGGAAATACATTCGATGTATAAAAATAATGTATGAGATTTGATGGAATTACTTACAGGTATCAATTAATTAGGTGTAAATGGATTTTTAAAACTAAATGTACTGCTCAAGTGAGATTGAAAGATACAAGGCCAGATTAGTAGTTAAAGGTTACACTCAAAAGGAAGGGGTAGATTATAAGGAAACTTTCTCACTAGTCTCAGCTAAAGATTCATTTCTAGTTATGATGGCTTTAATAGCTCATTTTAATCTAGAGCTACATCGAATGGATGTGAAGATTACCTTCTTTAATGGTGACCTATCAGAAATAATTTATATAAAACAATCAAATGGTTTTTAAGAAAAGAGAAAAGAGCACTTAATGTGCAAGTTAAATAAGTTAATACATGGCCTAAAGCAAGCATCCAGGCAATGGTACCTTAAGTTAAATAAGGTTGTAATTTTCCTTAGTTTTAAGGAGAATGTAGTAGATCAATGCATCTATTATTTGATGAATGCAGACAATTTTATGATCCTTGTTTTACTTGTTGATGACATTCTCCTTATGAGTAATTATGTGAACTTATTGAATGAGACAAAAAGGGTATTATCACATAATTTTGATATGAAGGATCTTGAAAATGCATCTTTTATGCTTAGTATAGAAATCCATCATTATAGATCCTGAAGTTTGCTTAGTTTGTCTCAAAATTCATACATTGAAAAAGTACTTAAGAGATTTAATATGGCTTTGTGCTCACATAATTCTTTGCCTATTTAGAAAGGTGAAGTGTTTTCAAAAGCCCATGTCCTCAAAATGATGATAAGAAATATAGAATAAGTATGGTCCCATATGCTTCAGTTGTTAGTAGCCTGATGTATGCTCAGGTGCGTACATGCCTAGATATTGCTTTTGTAATTATTATACTTAAGAGGTACCTAAGTAATCCTAGTCAAAGACACTAGACAATAGCTAATTCATGAGATATATTTAAGGTACAAAGAATTATATGTTAATGTATAGAAGGTCTAGTAACTTAGTTTGTACAGGTTATTCAGATTCTGATTTTGCAGGTTATCCAAATGATAAGCAATCAACATCTGGATATATCTTTATGCATGCAAAAGGAGCTATGTCATGGAAAAGTGTTAAATAGTCATTAAAAGCAATCTCTACTATGGAAGCAGAGTATGTTGCTTGCTATAAAGCAACTCGAGAGGTTATGTGATTAAGGAATTTTAGTTTTGAGTTTTGCTTAATTGAAAGCATTTTAAAACCTTTGACTATTTATTGTGAAAATACTACCGTTGTGAGCTTCCCTCAAAATAATAAAAGTTTAGCCGCACGAAACATTTTCATGTGAAGTATCAATTTGTAAGAAAGAAGATATGCAAGCATTTCACTCAAATACAACACATTTTATTAGATTATATGCTTATGGATCCACTAACCAAGGACCTTGCTATAGAAATGTTTAAAAGACATGTATTTAGTATGAGTCTTGTTAAATCTTTTAATGTTTTAGGTTGTGGGAGTATTCTGTATTTTGAAATATAAAACAATATTGATCTTGAGATTTTATGATAATATAATATTGTAATTTTCATATATTATCAAAGGTGCACATATTGTATTATAACAGTATAAGGAGACATTTAGACTTTGTCTTAAATTATTATAAATGCATCTTGGGTAGATGCATGAACCATTTTTTATATTTTGATTACACACTCATTTCTTTTATTTGATCATTTTGCAAGGGGTGTTCTATAAATGTATATCTTTTCAACCCTATCGAATGATCAGGTATACATTTGTTGAATACTCATATTTAACCTATGGTTGTAATGGTATGAATCATATTAATGACATTGTTTGAATGTGGCCATATATTGTAATCCAAGTTTTTATGTATTAAAATGTGTTGTCCATGTGGGATATTATAAACATTTTTTAGTGGACTAATATATTTTAATATAGTTAGATTAAATAAATGATTCAATGTTACTAACATAATAATATCTAAGACTATATTGTATAATATAAAATATAAAAGATGTGTTTGTATACCCTGACTCAAAGTTAATTGTAATGGATTATTTAATCTTAATTAGGTTATGATTACAGTTTGGATCCCTACCCACTTCTTCATAAGGTGAGTTACAGTTTCCTATTAGACTATAGATTTTTTTTTTTAACAGAATTCTCTTTGAGAGACTCACTTAAAAGGCATCTAGGCAGTGAACTATCCCTATGTTTTCTTCCTTCCTCTTCTACAAATTTTTCTAGTCTGATCTGATGGATGTAATAGGAAGGTTAGGTAATTCAAAAACTCCTTATCCTATTTGTGCAATTCTTGTATTCTTTTTTATTGATTTCTAACTTGTATAAATATTATTTCTCAATTATAGATTTGAAAATTTTCACATAACTATGTTGCAAAGTAGTTATGCACATATTGTTAATTCTAATAACTGGCTTTGATCTCATCCTTAAAATCTTGCCATCATCCACCTAGTGCTAAATTAGCGATAAACTTTCTTGCACATCCTCAAGTACATTATTTTGAGAATCTCACCACTACAACCACATGATCCTTTTTCAACCTCTCTCAATAGGGCTATAAAATGGATTAGGGTTCGTGGATTTATGTGGACTACTGCACGAATCTATGTGAATTCAAGCATGCAAAAAGGCAATCCATTTTTTATGTGAGTAAAACAGATTAGACCATATGGATCCGAATCCAAACGGATTAGTCCCATAAGGATATGGACCGATCTGTGGACCAATCCAAAAAAATTATGAAAATGCAACAATGGCCCATCCACCAATCTTAAAACACTTAAGGCCTAACGGACCCAACAAACAGGCTAACATCACAAGCACAACAACCTGCTTTTGATTTTCTCTCATTTTCAGATTTCGAAATTGGCAAATTGTTAACTTGCGTCTTGCATTCTTACAGTTCTGTTACCTACTTACCTTTTATGGTAATAGTTGTAGCCTAACCTGTGCCTTGTAGCCAAAACGACAAAATTGAATTAACCACTAACTAGTGACCAAACTTAAACAGTCAAACTCAAAGCAAGTTAACCCACTGGAACCCAAAAAAAAAATTAGCTAATTAGACGAGAGGCAGATTCACAAAGACATTGAGCAACACAATCACACAGGCTTTCTTTCACTCTTTCAATTTCACAATCCCATGCTCTCACTCACTAAGCTACCATAAACTCATAGCACACAGCACACTATTGGTTATCGGCACCCAACTCCACTTGATGATAGCCTTAGCAAGTAACCAAGTCTGGTACTTTTACAAGTTTTTGTTTAATGTACAAGTTTATTGTATGTGTTATAAAAATGGATTGATCCGTGGACTAGTCCAGTATTTTCACAAACCAAAGTCAGACCATATTTACATGTCCCATATTTTTATACAAGTAAAATGGACCGGTTTGTATGGATCAAAAAGCACACAGACTTGGTCCGGTCCAAACTGATCCGTCCGTTTTACAGTCTTATCTCTCAACAAATTGAAAAAACAAAACATAATTGGATATTCACCATATTATCAACTTTTGACTTTACCTTATTTCAAAAAAGTGTTAAGATGTTTCATTAACCCAAACTATCAATCAGCTATGAGATAACACAATGATTTAGAATTTATTAAATAATAATTAATTTATAACTAATTTTTAAATTTATAATTACTTACATTCTCAATTTTTCATCAAGAAATGTAATATTTCACTTATTTGTAGTATTTTATAAAGTTATGCAAGTCTCTTTACATTTTGTACTTTCATTTACGTATTTACATTGATTATGTATTTGTTTTGTATATTGCTTGTGTATTTGTTTTGCATAGGGGATTGGAAAATCTTTAATAAACTGTTTATAAACCCCCTTTTAAAAGGATTAGAGCGGCATTGCAATTTTCAACCGCAAGCAAATACATAATTTGTTTTAGAACATTATATATGTATACAAATAGAAATAGTTATGTATCACATAGAAAATTAATTATTACTGGCAATTACACCTGCGCGAAAAACATCCGCAGGTCCTAACGGAGTTTCTGGAAAAAAGTTTTGTAACTGTGCTTCGAGGTAATAAAATAAGATAATAATATATTTAATAAAGAAAGCTGTCGGGGGAACAATGAGACAATGTAAAAGCAATTACAGAGTGTGGTGAAAAGTTGGACTTTGTCACGTTAATGCATCATGATGAAGAACTCATCGAAAGTAAGAACACCGTCTCCATTTAAATCAAAGGCTTTGATCATTACTTCGCAATCATCTATGGACGTTGACTCGCCGAGTCGACTCAGCATCCTCTTCAAGCTGACCGGCGTAATGCAACCAGAGCCTTCCATTTCATACATTCCAAATGCATCTCTAAGCTCCTTCTTCTTGTCCTCTTCTTCACCGGACTCCATCAACTTCTGGAATTCTTGAAATCCTAGTTTTCCATCTCTGTCCAAATCCACTAAACTCACCACGGTTTCAGCCTCCTCCGCCGACAGCTCTGCTCCGAGATTTCTCAAGCAGCTCCGCAACTCCCCCGGGGATACCTTACCGTCTCCGTCTTCGTCGAAATAACTGAAAACTCTTTGAATCTCGCTGCAGCTTCTTGTTTCATAATCTTCTGATTGGGGTTGCTGTTGCTCTGTAGGTGCTGGTGATTTTTTCAACGACGACGACATTTTGTCGCTGATTCGGCGCCGCCTCTTTGTGGATGAAGTGGAAGAACAGCTTGTGGTAAGGAAAATTTGTCGCTTCAAAATCCTTAAAGTTATCGAATATAAATCAACAGGAAGAAAGTCTGCTAGAATGGGACGGTATAGAACCGCAAAGGGCCATTTATAGTTATGGAGGTCAGTCTCGCTCGCTAGAATGGAAAATAGGAAAAAAAAAAGAAAAAAGAAAAAAGAAAAAAGATGAAATTACATTTTACCCCATAATCTACACTGTTATTATAATACTTATAATACCTAAAATGACCAACTGGCACCCAAGCCCGGTTTACTAGCCCAAGTGTCTCCATGCTACCATTGTTTGGGTAGCTAGGGGTCTTCACGCTCATTCTTAAGTTTGATTATGATAGGATTAAAATAAAACGAGATGAAAAAAATTATTTAATAAATATTATGAAATAAGAATACTTATTTCTAAGAATAGCTTCCATTAAATGATGGAATCTTCACTTCATGGCAAAAATAATAAAATGGTTGTTCCATTATTTATAAAATAATTTTTTTAATACCCTTATTCTTTATATTTTTATATATTTTAATATTATCTTTTCTTAATAAATAATAAAATAATATTTTTAATATTTTTATTCAATTATTTTGATAATTATATTTTTAAGAATAAAATTTAAAATAAAATATTTTTATTCTTTGTAAAAATTATTTAATATAAAAATTGATAAATTACATTTTTTATGTCTTAAATTTATAAAATTTTATGTTAATATATTATACCCAAAAAATTATTTAATATCAAAATTAATATCAATATATTTACTTGACATTTAAAAAATGATAGAAATATTAAAAAAAGTTATAAATTAATTTGACACTAAAATGAAAAAAATAGAATTATAAACAAAGGAATTATTTAATTCAATTTGTATTGCTTAAATAAAGAATTATAAATAAAGAAATTATTTAAAAAAATTAACGAGGACAAAGTTGATGAAAAAATGCATTCATCATCTTTGGAATGACTGCTCTATTGCTTTATAATAGAATGGGTATTCTATCATTTAATACAATAAGCAATCTCGAAGGAATAAGCATTTTTATTCCATAGGCCTACCAAACAAATATTTTACTCTCCATTCCATTTCTTTTTGCCCTACAAAACATGTTGTTAGAGTGTATTTAGTTGAATGAAATGAAATAAAAAAAGGAACAGTAAAAAACTTTATTTAGTATGGACTATAAAATGAGAATACTTAGTCCTTAATAAATAATTTCATCAAATAATGAAATTTTCATTCTGTAACAAAATAATAAAATGGATCATTTCATCATTTATAAAAGATTTTTTTACATACTTACTCCTCATATTTTTATGATGAGACACTAGGTGAGAGAATTCAAGGCCCCCAAACCCCCCTAGAGACATTAATTAATCTTTTATGGCGATACACCAAACAAAGAAACCATTTTGAGATTAAAGCATCAATGAATTTTTTTCCTCATAATAAAATGTCATTTTTTGGATTCAAATTGTGTTCATTGACAGATAAAGTTTACCCTAGACTAACACTTTGTTAGTATATTGATTAATTTTAAAAGTCTATCCCTTTTTAAATAATAATAAAAATGATTAAATCATTAAATGTATATATGCATAATCTTGGGATCAAATCCAAAATCAACAAAAAGAAAAAATCTTTAAATAATATTATATACATTTTGAGTTGAATACTCTCAATTGAAAGTTTGTCCTTTTACTCCTTCAAATTTACATTTTTTAACAAAATGGTTATATCCACTTTAAAAAAAAAATCATATTCTATCACATTTTTTAATGACTTTCCAATATATCCTTTCATTATTTATTAACATAGTAAAAAATTTTAATCATGCATTATACTTCACAAATAGATGCTAAAATTAAATTTTATAAAGATAATATCCTAAATTCAATCATGTGAAAAGAATAATATTAAATATAGGAAAAAGACTAATAAATTCATTATAAGGTGAATATGAAATCGAGATTTGGTGCAAGTTACAAACAATCCATAATCGGTCTTGATCATGAATTCTAATAAGAATTTGCTACTTTTATCAACTCTAGATGAAAACTTAATTGGAGAAGTTTCCTGAAACTAGTGTGGAGTGTATAGAATTAATCATAAAGTTTAGGAGTAGTGACCTTTATTTATATTGATAACATTGCTAGGTTGATCCATCATCAATAACCACCCATTACCATATTAATTGAGTTAGATTACTATTGGTCCCATACCATTCAATCACTTTAATATTAGGCCATTTTAATAAGATGTAAAAGAAAATTATAGTATTTTTACACCTATTAATCTAAATTGAAATCATAAATTCCTAGTAATATAAAATATAGTATCTAATAAGGAATCAATGAAATATATATATACTATACACTTATAGCACACTAACTATATATAATATTTGATAGGGATATACATAATAAAATTATGCATAATAAGGTTTATAGAGCAAAATTGTGATAATATATGTAAATCTTTATATACTAGGTTGAAGCATCTACCTAAGATGCTAAATGAGAATCATAATTATCAACATAATGTTGATAATTATGATTCTCATTTAGCATCTACCTAAGACAAAGTCTAAATGTCTCTATAAATATGTCGTAACAAAAATGTACATAATATATGGCAAAATATGAATATTTTATTATGAATATTTCATTTATATAAATATCGAGAAAATAGTTTATATTATAGTACTCCTACTAACCCAAAGTATTAAAAGACTTAGATAATCCCATATTGATTACATGATCATGATATACTCCTATCACTAAAACTTTGGTAAGTGGATTCATAAGCATATGATCTGTAGAAATATGTTCAGTATGTATAATATGCTTGTGTATCTTTACTTACATAAACTAGTATTTTATATCAAAATGTTTTGTACGAGCAAAACTTTTATTATTATGAGAGAAGTTTATAGTAGTAGTATTGTTACAATAGATAGTCAAGGGTCTTAAGATGCCCTCAAGGCTTTATAACATGCGACATATTCTGCTTCCATAATAGAGGTTACCGTTAAAGACTACATAACAATTTTCCACGACACAACTCCTCCTACTATTATAAAGATATATCTAGATGTAAGTTTGTGACTATCTAAAAAACTAACAAAATTTGAATTTAAGTAGCCTATAACTGTGAGATCTTTCAATGTCCTATAGGTCAGCATGTAATCTTTTGTACCCTGAAAGTATCTCATAACTTTCTTCATAGTAGTCCAATGTTTTTAAGTAGGATTACTCAAGTATCTCCCTAATACACCAATAGCATAAGTTATATCAGGATGTGTACATACTTGAGCATAAATTAGGCTACCAATAACCGACACATATAGGACATTTTTCATTCTTTCCATTTCAATATTATTTTGATGACCCTGGAACTTAAAGAAAATTTCCTTTTTGAAATAGGTGTGAAGACTTAAGAGCAGGTTAACATGTTAAACTTTTTTTTGTACTTTCTTAATGTAAGTTTGCTAAGATAAATCAAGCAAACCTTGAGATCTATCATAATAAATCTTTTTCCCTAAAATATAAAAGGTGATTCCATGATCCTTCATATCAAAATGTTTAGATAACATTTGTTTTGTCTCAGTTAACATGTTCACTGTAACACCCTTACTTATCAACGCCTTATTCCTTATTTACTAGATGATTATACGTACTCATTCGCCATCTACCTCAAGCTAATACGGAATATCTCAAATTTCTATTCTTTATACACATGAGCAAAAGTCATATAACTATACAAAAAGAGTTCAATTTACAAAAGATACATCCATCATATACAATGTCACCAACTATATAATTATTTACAACTTCGGACATCATTGCCCTTTATCATGAGAGCCTTTGGAAGCATCACCTGGAATGGTTAGTCACAATACAGAAAAAAAAACATAAGAAATAAAGTTTCCCAGTAGCTAGCTATTACCATAAAAACATATCAAGCCATTCCAGATCCTTAAGCAAATAAAACGTACATTTTGAAATCAGTCAATCATATGTCACATCATTCATTACCATTGTAAGAAATGTACATCACACATAACAATCAACAATCCCCTTCAAGGACTCATATCAATATCTAGATGGCCATCACAAATAATTGTACCTAGGCCTCATATATAGCATCACGCTATCTTCCCGGGGTTCCCGAGCCAAAAAGGCCTAACATAGTATCACACTGTCTTCCCGAGGTCCCTGGCCATAGGTACCACACACAACAAATGCACTATTATCCCCGAGGATCCCGAGCCGTAGGCCAAACACAGTATCACACTGTCTTCCCGGGTTGTGCACAAACAATCTCATACACATTCCATAACAATCTCATACACATTCCATAACAATCTCATACACATTTCATACAATGGCATAAAACACAGAAAATCATGTAATAGAAAACAGCTTAAGGATAAAGCTAGCTACCTTTACAAGCTTCCAATGTGATGTTCCCTTTGCTCTCACCAAAAACTCCTTTACACTTCCTCTTGCCTTTGCAAGTTGTCACTCTTTAGTCTATACAAATACACATCATAATTTCTTATTAGAACATCATCACTTTCCCTAAACCTCATGTATTCTTTACTTTCCCCACTTAATTAAATGCATACTTAGATGCTCTATACTTTACTTTCAAGTCTTGAAATGACACATAAGAACATTAGAAAAGGATCCAAAGGCAAAACCATGCAAAACGCGAAGAAACCAAGCCAAAAAGTTCACTTAACAAAGAACACGGGGGTCCCATACCCCGTGTTCAGGGCCGTGTTCCTTACTGGTTCACTTCTGGGCTACTCGACAAAGAACACGGGGGTGAACACGGGACGTGTTCTACCCCGTGTACCTTACTGCCCTTCAGTCCTGAGGTAAACACGGGGAGTGTTGCACCCCGTGTAGCACACTGATCAGCTTCGACGAAGAACACGGGGTACAACGCGGGCCGTGTTCTACCCCGTGTACTTCACTGATCCTCCGAAAACACATTAAACAGCTATAACTCCTTCCTTCCTTCTTTTTCATATCTATAGTTTTAGCTTCTCAAAAGGGAAAATGCACACCAACACCTTCACAACTCAAAGTTTCATCTTCCATAAGCTTCATAAATTCATAGAAACCAATTTAACTTCATCAATTTAGCCAAGTTCTAAACATATCATGCCAACACTACACATGCACCATTATGCCTCTAAAACCCAAATGTGTACATCATGTTTCTTGCTATTTTTACACCAAACCAAAGCTATAAATCATCATAACAACATCTAAAACACCATTAAACATATTCAAATCATCCTAAACTCCATGTTCAATCACCCTTAACCACACCAACCTCAAGATTTCAAGAAACTAAGAAGAGTACATTAAAGAACTCTTAAAGGAGAACAATTTTACCTCTTGCAACAACTTGAAAATCCTCACTTGGAGCTCCCCAAACTTAATCAAACTTGAGCTTTTCTTCACTCTAAGCACACCAATGGATAGAGCTTTATGAGAGGAGCAACTTTCCCTTCTACCACTAAACTTATATCTCACTATTTTTGAGTGAAAAACTCAAAAGAAACTTTCTCTCTCTTCCTTCTCTCTCTCACACGTCCAGCTTGCTTTCATGGAGGATTTTCTGCAGCTTTTTGGAGAATGGAGAAAGTAGTAGAGTTTTCATGAAGCTCTAGGGGTATTTTGGTCATTTTTGAAATTCTCAAGGGTATTTTAGTCCTTTTTCACCAAAAGTAAGGCTATTCTTGTCATTATTTTTCTAACAATGACACTTGTTATAAATCCATTGGTCACACTAATAAAAATCATATATTGCACCCCAAAACTCTTGGTTATTCATATTAGATCCCAATTCCTTAGTTATTTCACTTTAACCACACCCGATTCTGCACTTTTGCAATTTAGTCCATAAGGTTTCTGTCTATTTAAAATTTCTTACACTGTCCGACTTAGATAACTCCCCCTTTTAGGGTTTTCTAACCTCCTCTGATTATTCATACTATTTAGGGAAATTAATTCTTTCCCTACTATCCTTTTCCTTCAAAATTTCATTTACCCTTACACTTAATTCCTTTCAACTTAAGATTCACCCACCAAGCTAACTCAAACGTGCTCTTTATTTCTACGACCTTAGAATTAGAGATTCAATTAATAGAATTGAAAATTCGGGATGTTACATTCACATCATTGCTTGTAAGGAGAATGTCATCCACATATAATATTAGAATAATAAAACTACCTGCAATTA
The DNA here is from genome assembly GCA_020226215.1 of Sindora glabra. NCBI lineage: Eukaryota > Viridiplantae > Streptophyta > Magnoliopsida > Fabales > Fabaceae > Sindora > Sindora glabra. The sequence continues at coordinate 68,595,284 of CM035232.1, read as the reverse complement.
TCAACATATAAATATACTAATCCACTGCATTCTCCTTGAACCCAAAAGAAATTACTACCTCATCAAACTTAAGGTACCATTGTCTATAAGTTTAAATGAACTTTTTAAGTTAACATATAAGATGCTCCTTTCCCTTTTCTTGAAAACCATCTAGTTAGTTTATATAAATAATCTTTGATAAATTACCATTTAGGAAAACTATCTTTACATTCATCTAATGTAGTTCTAAATCAAAATGAGCCACCAGAGCTATGACAACATGAAATAAGTCTTTAGTTAAAACTAGTGAAAAGGTTTTTTTGTACTCTATACCTTCCTTCTAGGTGTAGCCTCTTACTAACAACCTAGTTTTGTACCTCTTAACTTCACCTCGAGCATCCCTCTTAGTCTTAAAGACCTATTTGCATTCGATTGGCTTATAACCTACAAGAAGCTTTATTAGATCTCACACTTAATTTTTATGCATTGAAGCTAACTCATCCTTCATAGCATTTATCCAATCAGAATAATTTAAACTAGATATAGCTTAAGAAAATGTTGTAAGATCTATATCATCATTAATATCATATTCATGCTTCTACAGATATACGAGATAAACATTTAGAATTACTAATCTACGAACTCTATAAGATCTTCCCAATAGAATTTCTTCATTTACATTATTTGGCTAAACATTTTTTGCCATTGGTTGTACTAGATTAATTAATGGAGTAACAGAAGATGACTTTCCTAATGTTGATGCTAAGAAAACAATTATTTTATCTTTAGAGAAATCCATAATGTCTAGTATTTAGCTCCTACTATCCAACTTATCGTAAAAAAGATGACTTAATCAAACTTAATTATTCTGGTCGAATGAGTTGAATAGTAAAATCTACTTCCCCTCAAGCCATTGTAGTACTCAATGAAGTATCCACTAATAGTTTTTAAATTAAGTTTCCTTATGAATGGATGTATGGTTTTATCTTCACTTTATAACCTCAAACTCAAAAATGCCTTAAACTAGGCTTTTTATCATATAATAATTCATAAAGGATCTTAGGTATTGACTTATTAGGATCCTAATTTAGAATGTATATTACTATTCGCAATGCATAACCCCATAAGAATTTTGGTGCAAAGTATAGGCCAACATATATCTCACTATGTTGATAAGAGTTTTGTTTCTCCATTTTGCAAATTCCTTTTTGCTTTGATATACCAAGCATGGTGTAACTTGCTTGAATTTCACAATTTTATTGGTATCTCATAAAAGGATTAGGGTTTCTTCTTGTTTCATCACACCTACCATAATACTTATCATTTCTATCAGAATTAACACATTTTTTTATCTATTTTCCTAGTTTCAATTCAATTGCTACCTTGAATAACTTGAAGGCTTCTAACAATTTGACTCTTCCTTAAGTAGCTTTACCTAACTAAATATATAGTAATTATCAATGAATGTGATGAAGTGTTTATAGTTTCTCATAGTATTTGGTGTGATGGGCCTACTAATTTTAGTATGGATCAGTTATAAAATATTCTTTTTTTTTATTTCTTTTACCCTTTCTACCCCTAGTTGTAAGTTTTCTTTTAATACAATCTACACATGTTTTGAAATCTGATAAGTCCAGATCACAAAGTACTTTTCCTTTCATAAGTCTTCTAATTCTTTTTTCAAAGTTGTGTCCTAATCATCTATGCCACAACATTAAAGATCTTTCATCAATACAACACCTTTTCTTACCCATAACAAAGTTTATTGAATTTACAAATTTAAGATCTACATCAATTCTATATAATCTATCACACATAGAACTTGTACTAACAATAAAAGATTTATAAAATAATTTAATTCTTTTTCATTTCCAAAATAACAAAATTATCTAATGGAATCCAAAGTAACAACTAAAATTAAGTTCCTTCTCATGGATGGTACATAAATACATTATTAAGTAAAAGCTCATGTCTAGTCTTCAATTTCAACTTTATTGATCCTATGTACTATACTTTAACTCTATCTCTATTTTCAAGTCTCACAATCAACTTTCTTTCATTTAGTTTCCTTATATTTTTCAATACTTGAAAATAATTAGTTATACGAATAGTTGCACTAACATATAACCATAAAATGTTTAATGGTACATTAACAATGTTTGACTAAAAAAAATAGAGCTAGATTGGTACCTTTATTTTTCTTTTTAACCCATTTTTTGTATTTAAAACAGTCCAATTTCTTATGCCCATACTTCTTGCAAAATATGCAATTATTTTGTCCACTTGATTCATTTTTCTCACCTTTCTTTCTTCCATAGTTATAATATCCCATGTTATCTTATTTATTAGACCTTCCACCATGATCTGAATGGTGTCATGAGAGGTATAATTGACTACCTAAGTCCTTTCTTTCTTCATGTCTTCCTTTATCTGTGTAATAAGTGAAATCAGTTCATTAATAATCCATACAAATTTTTTAGTATTATAAGATGTTGTTAGAATGTCAAATTAAGATGAAAGAGACTCCAGTACACATAAAGTCAAATAACTTTATCCCAAATTGACTTATATAGTTTTTAGTTTGTTATGATAGTTAACCAATTTTAGAATGTGCTCTCTCACCTCGTTGACTCCATTATACATTAATTTTTTCAAGCAATGAAAGATATGTCCTTTCTCAACCTTATCAAACTTTTTATACTTCTTGACTACAGAATTTAGGAACTCCTTTGCATTTGTCATTTTAGGAATACTCCCTCTTATTATTTTATCCATTGTGTATTTCATTACCATCAAACATACTTTATTAGAGTATGTCCACTTTTCATGATAATTTTTCTAATTTATTGTAAATTTAGCATTGATTTGAAGTTCAATTTCTCTAATTGTTTGGTCAAAATTTAAGACTACTAGATATAACTTTAGTGATTCGGTCCAGTTCTCATTATTAGTCTCATTAAGTATTTTAATTACATTTAATTGTATAAGTAAATGAGTTAACGAAATAAATTTAAAAAATATTAATGCATGTTTAACCTTAATCATGCTAGAAATTTTTTCTTAATAAAATATGATACTGAACTTAGTATTACAGTATAAGGCCCAATACTAATAGGGCATTAGGGACTCCATATTGCAATACAAGGGTTTAATATCATATTCCTAAAATTTTAATACTAAGAAGGTGTAAAAATTTTAGGAACATGATACTCATTCCTACACTTATGTTATCACCAACAAACCATATTAATAATATTATACTAATAAGGTATTAAAATATTATTAACATGATACTCTCCTTAGTCTAACTATCATTTTATTTAAAAATGAATAAAATTTTATATAATTAAGCTCGCAATAGGTTGTTTACAATTGCATAAGATTTCATAGTATAACATAAGCATAAACAATTTTTTAAAATTATTTTCCTATACATACATACACATAGAAAAATAATTAGTAAACCAAACAATGTCTAAAAATTTGATAAAAAATATATATGGAAGCCCGACATACAAAAACATAATAATAAAATTTTTATCTCGAAACAATATTAATTAGCTATTCAAAATAAATAGGCAAATATAATTAAAATATTTTTAATTTCAAAAAAATATAAAAAAATATTTAATAAATCTAACTCAAAGAGTGGAGCCCATAACATTACTCATCTTCACTGGACAACACCGACATGGTAGTAGCACATGATGCTCACGCACTAATACTATGTGCAGACATCACCCAGCTTAGCGTTGTTCATCTCCTTCTAGCTCCAACTAGGTCTGCAACATAAACAGGGCAACCCAGTTGCAGACCCAACGCAATTCGGACCTAAAAATGTTATTTTGATGCATTTTTCAATGTGCTTTTCATACATATTTATCATTTAATGTATTTAATGCTGGAATTTCTAGAAAAAAACTCACTTTAAAAATAGTTTTGAAATTTGAAAATTTTCCAGAATGGTGTTTTACTCTAATGGTTTTCTCCTTTAATAAACTTTGTATTCAAATACTTATAAATGCCAAAAATATTTTCCTTAAATTGCAAAGCATAAAAAATGAAAATTATTGTCAAATTAATTGCAAAAATTTCAAAGTTCCATTATGAAAAGAGGATTGCTAAAAAAATCTAGATTTTTTATATTATTATTATCTTCAAATACCATTAAAAAAAATTACTGGGAATGAATCAAAAGTTCCTTAAAATAAAAAACGTGCATAAACAACAACCATAACATAGGTTTTTCCAAATTTTGGTACTATGCATTCTTCAAAATGATTCTATCCCACCCAATTTTTTTCTATATTCTAGAATTTTTTTATTATGAATCAAAATAAAAATGATTAAATCTATAATTTTTCAAATAAAAAAATTCAATAAAAAATATATATGCATATATGACTGCGCCATGATTTGTCAATGGAATACATATTTACATATAAAATTATAATATTTCATATCCAAATAAATTCATCCAAAACATATATAAAAGCTAATCATGGATGAAACATAAATTTTATTCACATACAATATGTATAACATTCATAAAGAATAAAATAATAAATATGAAAAAAAAATATATATATATGAAGTGCTATGATATATTTTGACATTCATAATGAAATTTCATCCAAAATATATTCATCATATGATATAAAATTATGAAAAATAAAATTTTATTTTTGAATTCATGTAATAATATATTTAATTCACATGATTCAAGAACTCTAATATCAATTGTTAAAGTGAAATTTCATAAAAATAATATCTTAAATTGAATCATGTGAAAAAAATAATATTAAACCTAGGAAAAAGATTTATTATTTTCTAATAAATCCATTGTAAGGTGAATATGAAATTAGGTTTTATTACAAGTCATGAATAACTTAAAATTGGTCTTGATCACAAATTCTAATAAAGATTTATTACTTTTGTTAATCCTAGATTAAAACTTAATTGAAAAAGCTTTCTAACATCGATGTGGAGTGTATAAAATTAATCATAAAGTTTAAGAATAATAATTCTTATTTATATTGATAATATTGGTGGGTCAACCTTTTGTCAAAAATCACTCATTATCACATTCATTAAGTTAGATTACTGTTAGATCTATACTATTCAATCATTTTAATATTGAGCCAAATCTTTTATATTTTATTTTATTATTGAATTAATAGATCTAAAAAATCTTATAATAAATACATTAGCTAATTTACAAGATTCAACATTTGAAGTTGTTTCATCACTGTGATTCAATACATTCACTTTAATTAAAATAGTTAATAGTTGATTGTGTGTTAAATGGTAGAATAAGCATGAAATCTTTTATATACAATCTTTAGAACCGAAAAAGTAAATACGGACAAAATCTGATACGAATTTAAATTTGATTTACTGTGGTTATAAATCAATTTTATATTTTTTTTATTTTTATATTATCATATCATCAAAAAATTATTATAACTTTATTACTACTAGTAAAAATCTTTAATTACTGTTATTCTTTTAATAATGTATCATTTTTATATTTATTAATAGTGTAAAATATTTTATAATAATACATAAAATTTACTTTTAGAAAATAAAAGAAGACATGCCATTAAAAATATAATAATAATTAAGAAATTAGATTTAAATTTGATCTATTTTAAGTATAAACTAATTTTAGACTATCACTCATTATGCGTTAACATATCATTAAAAATTATTAAAACTCTTTTTTATTAGTAAAAATTTTTAGTTAATATTAATTTTCTAATAAAGTGTTATTTTTTATTCATTGATAATGTAAAAAAAACTTTACATAGAAAATAAATTTAATTTAAAATTTAAAATTTAAAATTTTTTAATAACAATAAAAGAGTTTTAACAAATTTTTATTAATATGATAATACAAAGATAGATCATAATATAAAGCTCATTTATATTGAAAGTAAATTAAATTTAAATTTATTTAATAATTTAAAGTTAGTATATCAATTATATTAAATGATATAGGAATATAAAATTAATATATCAATGATCAATAATATTAAAACTATGTTGAAGGAATAAATAGTAGTAGGATTTTAAAGTTATTATATTAATAGTTGGATCCGGCAAAGATTCAAGATAAAAACATTTTTTTTCCAATCTTATATATAAAATATGTGAAGATAAAAATTACAAGAAAGAAATTAGTTTATATATAGATTAGAAGATTGAGTCTATTAGACGTGGTTGTCGTATCCGTACGGAAAAATCTATAATGTATACAATAATACACTAATATAACGTTAAAATTAACTATTAATATATTATCTTATAATATATCCTGAAAATATATTAATTTAATATATAATTAAAATTAATAATATATGCATCATTATATTGTAAAAAATTCCATCTGTTTGTTATCGGATAAGATATGATATTGGGTGAGAAAAAACTGACGGGGACAAAGCCGTATTAAAAATGCAATTGCAATATATAGCTAAAATCCAATTACCGGATAATGTTGGTCCGCCTATTGTTTTATTAATTCAGGGGCAGAGAGAGAGAGGGACAGCGGCGGTTTGCTTTCAACTTCTTCCAAGTAACGATAAATTTGACTGCTAATTTGTTGGCTAACATCCAATGGCATTTGAAAATAATAACTCGACTCTTTTTAATGTTATTTTAAAAATTTTATTTCTTGTATATTTGAGATTTAAAATTAAAATTATATATATGTATTAATTAAATTATTATTTTTATAATAATAAAAAAAATTCACCTCAGTTGAGGGATTGAGTCCGCAACCATCCTTTACGCTCCTGGCAGTTTCACTTAGACTTTATTTAGATAGGAAAAAGGAAAATAAAAAAGAAAAAACTTTTTGAATGTGGATAAAAAATAAAAAAATATTAAAAATAAAACTTATAATTATAATTTTATAATTAATTTAAATTTTATTTTTTCCATTTTTAATTTAAATTTAAAAAATTTCTATCTTTTCTCCACTACTTTTCCTCCATCCAAATTAGGGGCGACTATGGTTGCCTTCCACATGGCAAATGACCCTTCTCCACGGAACGTGGTAGCAGAAAACGCTTTTATGGTAAGGAGAAAAAAATTAGTCGGCAGAAATTAAAAATATATAAAAATAATACATATGTTATTTTATATATTTTAATTTAATATTATATTATTATATATTTTATCATTTATAATAAATAAATAAAAATAAATATAATTCAAAATAAATTTATATTTAGTGTGTTGTTTATATTATTATATCTTTATTTTTATTTATTATTTTAATTTTTATATTTGTTTTTCATTTTAACATTCAACTGAATAATAAAATTCTCTAAATTTTTCTATTTTATTCAATATCAATGGACATATTTTATTAGAAGTATTCAATTGAATTTGTATACATACACAATTTATATTATGTGAGTCCGCTTACTTGAGGGGAAATCCATTTTAATTTTTAATATAAGTTGATTTTAATTTTTATAATCAATAAAAATAATTTATAATTAATAAAAATAGATAATAAGTTACAAGTTTAAAAAATTTAATTTTATTTAAATTTATTAATGTTTCTAATTTTTTTATAGTTTTATATGATATAATAATTATTTTGATAATTTTTTTAAAAAATTTAACATTAAATAAAATAAAAATTAAAAAATATCAATTTTTTACGTAAATCAAAACAACTTTAAGTATATTCAAAAAAATTACTAAAAAAATTTCTTCAAAAAGAAAAAATTTAACTTACAAACGACTCCACATAAAAAGATGGAGATTAATTCACATCTTCTTAACTTACATTAGTTCATACACTATTACATAATTTTTATAAATTTGATTTTTGTCAATCCAATGATGAGATTATAAATGATCATAAAATTAATCTTGCTTATCAAATTTTTATATGAACGAAATGATTATTTTTGAAAAATCTTTTTATTTTATTGTGTAACACTTAAAAGTACTGTGAATGGCAAGGGTGACAATTTTTAATATAATACACTTACTTGAATTTTTATTAACACACTATTTGTTTAAGAATTTAAATTTAAATTTTAAAAATATTATTTAAAAAATAATTGATAATTAAATTATAAATAGTATATATAATAAAAATATAAAATTGTTATTTTAATAAAATGATGATAAAAGTTTAAAATAGTATTTTATTAATAATTAAAAATATTTTTATGAATAATAATAAGTAATTAAATTTAATAAATAATTTCATGATATAAATTTTATTAATTAAAATTATTAAATAAATTAGACAAGTAACACAAAATGCCACCTCAACTTTCCATTACAAGTAAAATTGCAACAATGTTCATTTCAATTGCACATTTTCTTCTTCATAAGAGGTAGCCAATAAACAAGTATAGCACACAATTCTTATTTTAGGATTTAACCAAAAGGTTTTGTTTTAAACGTAAGAAGAGAGTATTAAATATGATGTTAATATATTTTTATTTTAGACCACTATAATTTATTAATGAATGGTGTTTAATGTCAAAAGGCCTAATTTGGATATTTCAATTGATGGACCACAAGATAATAAATTCGTTAACATTATTCAAACTAATGGATATGAATTCTATGATGTATAAGATTCATGATCTGATTTTATATTTATAAAAGGGTCCCACTTCATTAGAATGGAAAGAGTCTGTATCTATTCCATCAATGATATTGTATATCTCTTGTAATTATGATAGAGATAAAGTAAGTCTGAGTTCTAACTAAGGAAAGTAACCCTTTTGTAACCTATCCTTTTGATATTAGGAGATTTAGTGCTGTTAATTTCTAAACACAAGGAATTGCATCATTGAACACATAATGGATTTAAGAGAACAAGATATGTCGACCTATATTATTATTTGAAAATCAAAACAATATTAGTGAATTCTCATGCTGTAATTTGAAAGCCAAGATTCGAAAATTTTGAATAAAACAAAAATAATTTTATCAATTAGTATTAGAGGTAAGTTTGGCTTTAAATTATGGTCAAGAATTTTAGATAGCTCTGTAGTAATTATGTGAAATTATTTCTACATCTCTCTCTTTATTATAACATAATTTGTTGTGATGTATGTTTGGCCATATACACATATCTTATTTATATTGTTTGTCATGTTGTTGGAATTGCATTCTTTGCATACATTCATATAAATGTGTATGATAGTGGCTTGGTGAATTTTAAAATTTGAATCAATCAATCTATTCTTAGTATGCTTGTGTTTGCACACTATCATGATTTTTAAAGAATATGTATATACCAAAATTGGATTTACATATCTATACTGCCATCCTTAAGCATATTTTTGCATAAATATGTATATGGCTAATTGGGATTAAGTGTTTTGTAAGTATATTTATGAGTTATTGAAACCAAAATATTAGCGAAATAAAATGGCTTGGAAAATTGCATGTATGTCTTAAAATTATAGGCATTAAGGGAACAAGGATTTGAACATGTGTTAGCTACATTAGCTTGAATTGTTTCCTAAGTATAAGTGTTCGTTTAGAGCTTAAAACATGGAGTTAAAATCTCCCTAAAATGGTAGAACAAGAAAGACCCATCATTTAAGAATTTTAAAGCTTTAAAAACTAGTTTTGAACTATTTAGAGAGAGAGAGAGAGAGAGAGAGAGAGAGAGAGAGAGAGAATTTTAACTTAATTCAATGCATAACCTTTGAACCATATAAATGCAATTTTTTTGAATTTGTATGAAAGTCTAAGAAATGGTTATAATAGAATCACATAAAATTTAAACTTGGATTTTCCAAAATTTGTAACTACACAGCAATTTTCCAAAGTGATGATAAAAACTGTTTAGGTTAAAAAACATGGAAAACTTGTCCCTTCAAAGATGAAACCATAGAAACTAAGAAGTTTTGTGGGAAAATTAGAAATTAAAAAAATATTATGTTTTTGGAGATATTTTGATTAAGATAATTGTAACAACATCTAAGATTGAATTCTAGGTAGAAATTTGCACAAAAAATGCACAAAAACGATGTCGAAGCACATTGGTTTGTAGTCAGGCTCTACCCATTAGTTGTAGTCGGGTGAAGAAGAAAGCATAACAATGTATGTGGTGCACTCATCCATTCACACAACCAATAATTGAGGGCAATGATCATATCTCGGTACTCCATTCTCTGAACACTCTTTTATAAGCATTTTTCTAGAATTTTCTAGAATAAAAATATTTTATAACATTTATTGTCTAACTTATTTGGATATTTATTTGAAATTATTTTTAACTAAAATTTTTTCTAAGTAATTCCTATATTATTAGTTACTTACTATGATTTTTGTAACATTTATAGAGACTATTTGTATAATGTATAAATTTAAAGGATTATTATATTAAATATAAATTACTGTATACTTATGTTATTCCATAAAAATTATATGTAACTGTGTTCTTGCCTTCGTGAGACTAGTTGCATGGAATTTTGTATGAAAAAATTTGAAAGCAAAATTTGTTTTAAAATCTTTAAAGGAGAGGTTGTATTAGTAATATTACATACCATTTAGTGTTATATTATTAGTATACTAGGTTAGCAATAATTTGAGTGTAGGGTTAAGTGTTTAGAATTTTTAAAGACACTTCTATGTTAATTTTTTGGAGTATGATATTTGACTTTTGTATTATATTATAAGGATATAAAATGCCCTCTGGTATTGGATTTTATAATATAATATCATATAAAATACATGATTAAGATGAAAATGTGAGCATGATTAAGTATATACATGCATTAATGGTTTAATAAATTTTTCCTTAGGTACTTTGCGTACACAACTAGCCCTCCATAAAGATGTTGCATGAGACAAATTATAAAGAATGGGCCGAATTTGTGAAGTTATATCTAGCAATCACTAGATTCAACATGATAATCAATGAATCAAAAATTAAAATTGAACCAAATTCATATATAGATGTAAAAGCGAAATATGAAAAATGGAAGGAATTAAATAAGATTTGTCTTATAATCTTAAATTATTCAATAAACCTAACCATTAGATAAAACATCTGTGTGACTAAGACTATATATGCAAAGACTTTTCTAGAATCTATAGCAAAAAAATTTAAGAAATTCAATAAAGTGCAAAAGGGATACTATCTCTCATTATGTGAAAAGACTGCTTATGATAAAGTCAGTGGAGTTTAAGAGAGCATTATAAAACTTAATAATTATTGTAGCAAATTATAAGCCTTAGGACTTCAACTAGATGATAACTATCTTATCTACAAATTATTAAAATCACTGCCCTCAAAATTTAATGTGCAAAAGGTTACTTATCAAGCTTAAAAAGGTGAATGGACAATAAATAACATGATAACCATTCTATGTCAAGCAAAGAAGATATAAGAAAAGGAAAAATTCACACAGTTAATTCAATGGCTTATTGTTTTACTTTTGGACAAGGAATGAAAGAACACTTTAAGGACAAGTATGGGAATCTTTCAAATGATAGGAAAAAAGGGCAAAATAATGACTATCTTAAACCTAAAAAGGCCTAATTCAAGGGAAAGTGTCAATTTTGCAAGAAATTTGGATATAATAAAGTGAATTGCTTCAAATTTAAGAAATGAGTAGAGAACAAAAAGAAAAAGTTAGAGAAATTTGAAGAAGAAACTCATTAGTTAGGGATAGTTATTTTGGTTAAGCTTATACTTAAAATATTTTCTTATTTTTCCATTAATAACTTGTTTATTTGATAGATGTTTCACTTGGTTTTATAGAATAAATTTATTTTAAATAAAGTATTTGTTTTGGTATATAGCTCAATTATCTTCATATTTGACTGAAGGTTATTATTTAAATTTGTTAAAGTTTTGAAACCATCTTTAAATTTTAAATTATTTTTTAAAAGATATTTTTGGATAATGGGAGCTATCAAAATGCCGAGATAGTTAGAGTTAAAGACAATATATGTTAACTTTGTTACTAACAAATTCATTTGGTACTTCTATAGTTTGATCCAATTCAAGATAAATAAATAAATACATATATGTATTTGGCTACAAAAGGGGATATTGAATACAATTGTGGGTTTTAGGTCAGGTCAATAGTCAAGAACTACATTTAATCAAAATATGTAGATTGTAAAGACTTTTGTCTTTCAATATGTATAAAACTCACTTATGGTTTATAGTAACTTGTTTTAATGGGACCGATGTTAACTAGAGGAAAGTATACTCTTATGATATAATAAAATAATGTATAATATATGCGAGATAGCCAGATAATTATCGAGAAGGGAAAAATGAAGTTGTCTTACTTATTGTGCATCCTATTTACTCTTATGGCTTAACGAAAAGAATTGTTATTTCTTTTCTTAAAAATTAGGAGAGCAAAATAGACTAGAATATACAAGCATTTTGGAAATTCTAGATATATATGATGATAATATTTTCTTAAGTCTATCATGATATAGGTTAAGTGTTGATTTAAACTTAGACATAAGGCCTGGGAGTGAAAGTGTATGGTGAGCCTATAACCCCAAGGTCCTAGGGAAGTTTGGCTTGTCTCAACTTTGTACTAAAGGAATATAACACGTTAATGTGATCTCATATTTGTTAATCTAAAGGATTAAAATCTATTAGGCCTAAGTGTTTTTTTTTAAGTGATAAGGTTGTCCCATATATGTTAATTATAGGTAGCCTATTGCTAATTTAAGTAAATGGTTTTAGATTGCAAATGTTATTTGTGTTTGGGTAATACAATTGATTATATACTAACTTATAGAAGATCAAGAGATCTTATATGTGTAGGTTACTAAGATTTGCTTTATTAATTATTTGTGTAATCATAAATCTATGACTAAATATGTGCTAGAAGGAGTTGTGTCATGGAATTACTTGTGGTCAATTGCAACAACCTCCATTAAAGTGTAAGGCATGTCATGTGTTATAAATCCTTTATCAAGTTGATAGGTTAAGGGTTTTTTTTACATTAATCAGGTATATGTCACAATAATATTATTGCTATAGAATTTTCTCTTTGAAATGACAACTTTGCCCATGTAAAGGACTTTAAGTTGAAATACTTGTTTGTTTATATTACTTGTTTTCCATTGATCGTATGCTCACAAATTCACTAACTAAAAAGACTTATGGGTAAATATAAAAGTATAATTATGTGAATGATGTGAATTCTCTTAAGCCTTTCCGGTGTATTGGATTAGTGAGAGTCTTGATGGTATAAGCTTATTAATATGTTATGATATGCTTAGATGAAATACTTATGATGAGATATTTGTATTGTCATCATACACATTATATACATTCTAGGGTATGACATGTGATTAGAGACATTTAGACCTTATCTTATGGTGGCTGAGAATTTTATCCTCACCAAGCATTTTGAATAGATGTTACTATCCATTGTGTAAAGATTTATACATAATCACATTAAAGTTATGTAAATCTTACAGTACACACCTTAAGATTATTATTTGTGTTGGTTAGCAATGTGTAAGTATTTACTATGTTAAATGTTAACATCCCTTTAGATTTAGCATTATGTGTTACTAAATATTTATGATCTCAATTTAAACTCATGGGATACGATAATATAGTTTCAATTGATATTGATATTGTAATAATTATTATTAATAAATTGTGTGGGTCCAAGTTAGAGATTATTAATATATTTTTATTTTGAACCAATATAATTTATTGATGAATGACATTTAATGTCAAAAAGTGAATTTTAATTGATGGGTCACAAGGTACTAAACCCATAAACATTATTCAAACTAATGGGTCACAAGGTATATCCTATAATAGATAAGATCCCTAATCCAATTTTATATTTAAAAGAAGGTTTCTACTTCATTAAAATAGAGTAAGTCAACATAATCGAGAGTTCTAACTGAGGGATATAATCTTCTATAACCTATCCTTTTGATATCAGGACATTTAATGTTGCTGATTTTCAGACATAAGGAATTGCGTTATTGAACACTTAATGAATTTAGAGAAATTAGGTATGTCAATCTATATTATTATTTAAAAATTAAAATAATATTAGTGAATTTCTCATATTGTAATTTGAAAGCTATAATTCGGAAAATCTGAATAAAACGGAAATAATATTATCATGTGAAAGCATGACTTTTAATATGAAATCACAAAAGGTTTTGTTGTAGTATAAAAGAATTTTATTTCGGTCAAAATCCATCGTAAATCTTTTAACATAGTATATTTAACATTTCATTTATCCACGTGAGATCTTTCAATTTGGAAAACGAATGATTTTTTTTTTAAATATCAACATCTATTATTTTAAAAATTAAATGATATAATTGATTCAAATGAAAATTTATAAAAAATTATTAAAATTTGAATGAAAGTTAAAGCGTAAAAAAATATATTTGAAGTATTATAATATTCCTACATAAGCGGACAAAATTTGATATAATAAAAAATAATATTTTAATTTTATTATATCAATGTTATTAAAATTAGGTTTAAGGGAGAAATTATAGGATTTTAAAGCTAAGAATATTAATATTCTAATCCAATAAAGATTAAATAATATATATATGTATATTAAATAGAGGAATATTTTAGGTGAGGTGAGATGAGTAAATATAACCATTGAATACTGTAATAATAATTTGAATTAAAATATAATTAAAAATTATATAATTATTTAAAAAAATTATATAATTTTATTTTTAATTTTAATTTTTTAATACTAATAACTACTACTCACTATCGAATGTTCTTCGATAAAAAGTGAATGATGAGGATAAAAAAAAGTCAATCAACCGATTTATACGTCGAAAATCAGGCGAATGGATGCGTAAGACGTGGATGATTAGATTCAAAAGGAGTCGGATAAGAAGAATATGATTGAGTGAGAAAAGACAGATAAGAACCGCGTCGTATTTAAGTCGCAATATATAAATGGATGAAATCAATTGATTGGAGAACACTATTCCGCCTTTGGGTTCATTGATTCAGGGGCAGAGGCGGACGGAGACAGGTTGCTTGCAAAGTTCCTCTCCCCTACGAGTAACAGGAAACTTGATTGCCAATTTAACTTTTAGAGAATAAAAAATATATAATAATTAAAATAATTAAATTATCATAAAATTAAACTTAAAAATATAAAATATAAATTTTTTTAAATATTATTAAATAATTTCATATTTTATAACTTTATAATTCAAATTATCATAAAAAATCAAAATAAATAAATAAATTTATCCTTAAAAAATTATTTTGATATCAAATTAATTCTAAATTTTATTTGATATAAATTTAGTTCAATCTTATTAAATTTGACATCAAATTAGTCTTAAAAGTTAAATTGATATCAAATTAATCTTGAAAGGTTATATTAATATTAGATTGCTTTTAACTTTTATTTTGATATCATATTAGTCCTGTCATTAATAATTCTATTAGTAAATTTGAGTTATAGTTAAATCTTCCCTCTTCTAATTTTATATCAATTAAAAATATGAAATATTAAATTGAGTTGAAAGATTAATTTTTAAAATAAAGTATTATATTTTGCCCTAAAAAAATATCAAACCTTAAACATCTAATTGCAATACTTGCTTAGAAAAAATTATCAATAAACCAAATGATGAACAAATTCATTGAAAAGCAAAACAAATATTTGATCATAATTAATTAAGTTTTATTGTGTGTTTTTTTTTGGTATTTTTTGTTCTTTTCAGATTTTTTATTTTTTTTAACATATGAGCTTAGCACCTTCATTTTTTTAATAAGAAAATCATTTAATTTTGAAACTTTTCATTATTTAGTTAGCAATTTTTAATTTGAATCTTAATTTGATTGTTTAGATCGTAATTTATTTTTGTATTTAGTATTGTTATTTTTTTGGGTTAATATTATTTACTACTATTATTAGGGTTTAAGACATCTTACTTAGAATTGTAATCTTTCTAACTTAGTTTGTTATACCAAAATGACTTAAACCTTAATTCATTTTGATTAGGTACTTATTTCACTTTTTGATGAATTTTTTCATTATTTGATTCATTAGTTAAATTTTTTAATTAAATATCGCTATTAGATGTTTATGATTTGATCTTTTTATTTGAAAGAAAAATATAATATTCTCTCTTAAAAATTAATTTTTTAGCTCAAATTAATATTTTATATTTTTAATTAGTCTATAATTAAAGAGAGAAAGATTTAATTTTAACTCAAGTTTGCTAACAAAAAACTAATAATGAAACTAATCTGACGTTAAAACAGAAGTTAGGAAAATTTTCATGTCAAAATAAAAGTTAAGATTAATTTTTGTTAACATAATCTTTTAGGACTAATTTGATGGCAATCTAACTTGTAGAACTAATTTAGTGTCAAATTTAATGAAATTAGATTGAATTGATTTCAAATAAAATTTAGAACTAATTTGATATTAATCTAATCTTTCAAGGATGTATTTGCCCATTTACTCAAAAAATTAATATTGAATTTGATTTTCTCATTTTGTAACATTCATCTTTAGAGATAAAATTATTGACTAATTGAGAAATTAAACTTTAAATATGTATCTAGTATCACATAAAAATAAAATTATTTTTATAAATAATAATAATTTTTTATTAAAAAATCTACCAATTTAACCATACAAATTGTGACCACTTCATATGATTTGATCAGTTTATTGGGCAGCACTTTCATCTCCTACTTGCATTTTGGGATTTATTAACCCTAGTCAACTTATTTGACTTTTACCTTTGGTAACAGGTTGCACAAACTTCATTCCTTTAACAGTCACATTCTTTCTCATAAAATTGCAACTTAGTCCTTAATTTTTTTTTTTTTTTGTAATTGACAGAACGAAAATTCTTCTTTTCCAAATTGCAGCGCACGCCTTTTCATGAATTGTTTTATTTCTTTGCAATTAATCCCAAGAAAAATTTTTAAATTATTTTGTGTGTACCAGCTCGAAACACTCTAATCATGTTCCATTATGTGTTTTTTAACTCCCTTGTTTAATTACATTATAATGTTGAAGTTATGGGTTTCGAGTTATAAGACTTTTGCATTTTATTATAAAATAGACAGTTAAATTAGGTTTTATTATAATAAAATTTCTTTAATATAATATAAAGTTTCATTTTTTCAGGAAACTAAATTTATTCACATCAAATATTATAACCTTTTTTAATAATGAAATATTATAACACTTCTACTTGCATATATTCATTTCTCTTTAAATATATAATTATTACTATCTTTAAATTTATTCACAATTTCTATTTCTACAAAATTTTTTATATAAATAATGTGTAACTGCATTAAATATTTAAGAGTTGAAGGATGTGTTCAAATAACAATAATAATAATAATAATTGTAACAACAATAATAAAGACCACTTTGAATTTATTAATTGTTTGCCCATTTATTTTACAACAATAACAACAGCAACAATAATAATAATAATAATTTTTAAAAAATTATAATTAAATTGTCTTACATTAGGAAAAAATTATTCATGGTCCAAACAAAAGTAAAAAAAATTAAATTATATAATCCTCAATCATAAAATTATATATTGTTGCCATTTTTTTAATAACAATAAAAGTTACTAATTGCAAATAATTCAAGATCGAGTTCAAGATATAAAAATAAAAAAAGGGTAAAATTGTTCAAGCATCTAGAATACCACTTAAATAAAATATTTATGGCATTGCAATTCTTGCTTGTGATAAAATAAGAGCATTTTTCCATGTCTTTTAATTAAAATTGATTAGCTACACATTACCTGTACATATTTAGTAAAATAATGATGTGCTCCTTATAATAATAAATTATTACTATGAGAGTGGTTTAAAATGTAATGAAATAAATTTTTTTAAAAATAAATGATATTAGTACTTGTTATTGTAAATCGTTAAATTCATTTTTGTGAAAATAAAAAAAATACTTATCTTTTAGTGAATGAAGAGACCCTAATAATTAGGGCTTATAACAAGTTAAGTTAGGATTGACTAATTATATGAGGTTAATAAATTAAATTTATTAATTTAATTTAAAATAAATATAATTAAAAATTTGGTCAAACTTGGACTATTTAGGTATATTATGCATTTTGTATGATGAAATGAAATAAGTGAAAATTTTATTTAGTAGGTACTTTAAAACTTGGGAATTTCCATTTATTTGAAAATAGGTATTTTATTAAATGATGAAAATTTTATTTTATAATAAAAGTAATGAAATGACATTTTTACACTATTTTTCTTCTTATTTTTTATATATTTTAATATCATTTTTAATTATAAATAATAAAATAATAACAATTTTTAATTTTTTACTAAAATATTTTGGTAATTATAATAATAAAATTTTAAATATAATATTCTATATTTTTAATAAAATTGTTTAATATAAAAAATTGACAAATTAAAATTTTTATCCTTTTATTTTAAAAATATTTGTTATTATAATTTTGATAATAAAATTTAAAATATAAAAAAATTATTATTGATCATTTCATATAAATTTAAAATATAAGGATCATCTTACAATTATTTATTAGTTGTGTACTAATGTGCAGATGGACGAATTTTTCAATACTTTAACTAGCCTATTCAATCGATTACAGCCAGTAATCTTCTATTCTTCCATACGCATAAAATTCTTGGTTGAGAAGAAGCCACATAATTGGGGTTAATAAGCCTGAGACTTCCACTAGGGGATGGAAGTCCCCACCTTAGTTTATTACTAGTTTCTTGATTTTTTGATCAATTTTTGTAAACCTAATTTTTGAAATTTAACAAGACTTGTTATATGAGCTATTCACGATTTCCTTGGTTGAAACAGTTGATCCAATTCAATTTTTAAAACATTGGAATAAACAAAAATAAAATTAGTTTTGCATACTAAATTTATAAATAATCATAATATTAATTTTGCATAGTAAATTTCTAAAAGATTGGCAATTAGTATTGTTAATCCCACTAAGGAAAATGGTCATAATATTGTTAATCCCATAGAGCATATCAAGTAAGAAAAGTATTTTTATATGAAAATAGTGTTAAGAGTTATTTTAATATTGGACCAAATAATTTAGTAGTTATATATATAGTGCAAAAGCATTGTAGCCTAAATATTAAGTGACAATTAAGTTAGGCTCTAGGGGCATTTGAGCCTAAGCTATGGTAACAGATAGTTTTAAGTGATAAATTGATCTGATTATATTTTATTTAAATAGAGTCACTGCTCCTAAACTTTGTGTTGGTTGCATACTCCCTGTTAGTCTACAATTGTTCCCTTCCCTAAAATATGTAAAGTGGTAGTTAGGTTTGAATGGAGGAATACACATTATGAGAATATTTGTATGCAAATAAGATGGCTGGTGCTTAAATTATAATTGGAGAGCTCTAATCATAACTTGAAACAGTGAATTACTTTATCTCAAATTATATTAACCGGGAATGTAGGTAACATATTTTATTTATATACAAGTTATTTAATCTGCCTAAAAAACTATGCCTATTTACATGAAGTGATCACAATATAGTTAGCTGACTCCATTTTAGGAGTTTATAATACCTTGATTTGTATTTAATTTAACCTATTTATGTAATTTTTTGTACAACAAATTTCTCTTCATGTTTATCGTTGGATTTAAAATTAGTTATATAAATCTTTATAATTTTATATTATCTATAATTTTTTTCCTTCATCCATATATTTGGAGATTATATTAATACAATATAATTTTTAAATATAATAAAATGTTAACTATTTTCATTGCTTTTTTCCCTTAAAGTTTTAGTATGTAAGGTTATTATTATTGTTATTTATAACACTATAGGCTAGATTAATTGAATTCAAATCTTTAAAAAATAGAAAAAAAATAGCAATGTAAAATTAAGTGGTATTAATTAATTCTACTGTATAGGAAATTTTTTGTATCTCATATAGCAATGGATTTTGACCATTGCTTATTTTTCATTGAATAGGCAACATTTTTTACTTACAATGAAATTCACTTGTTTATAATAAAGAATAGATGGTCTTGATCTTTTATGTACTATAATTTTTTTAATCAAATTTGCAATGTAGAAAAACATAAAATTTTAAAGTAATAATTAAATTTCAAATAATACTTTTTTAATCATGTCAAATTCAAATTTAATGATATAAAAAGGAGGGCATCAAGTACATTTCTTTTGTTCATACAAAAATCTAAACTAATAAATAAGTTAATAGACAATGACTATGAAGGAATTTCAAGATCTTCTTAGTTTCCATATCTTGAAAAATTTTTAGTCCTTCATCATCTTGATATTCTACTTCACCATTAATATTTTCCTATCATGACTAAAAAAATTAAGTCATTAGAATTTTTGCATCAATTATAATTTAGAAATAATATATTACTGAAAATTAATAAATTTTTTTTTTTATTGTCATGTTTACAAAAGTAATCTACCAATAATCAAGAAAAAATTGAATCAATTGCCCTCTTATTTTTATTAAACTACTAGTTAATTAAGCATAGTCAGTGAAAAAGTGTATTCCAATAGTATATTTCTATATATGTCTGAAGGTTGTTTTTGAGGGCATACGAGATAGATAATATAATGAAATGCTTTAAGCATTTGGCGTTTAGTTAAATATGGGATTTGGCAGTGTAGAGTTTATATATACGCCTATAAGAAAGGCATTAAAAGAATTGAGAATGGCAAAGCTTAATTGAAGGATAGTGCAAAAATATAGTGAGAGAAAGATAGAATACAAAGCAAAGAGCAGTACGGCCCTTCTGGAAGAAATGGTTGTCTTTCTACAGAAGTTTGAAAGCGTATATCTTTGAATGTTATAACAGTACAATACCTATGTCTGGCGTGGTTCTTCTTGAGCCATGCACTTGTCAACAATCTCGCGTGTATATATATATATGTGTGTGTGTGTATGTCTTCCTATGCAGAATGGACTACATTCATAGAATGGTCTAAATCTATATTTTCTTCAGCACGTAGAGAGCAACATAGAAATATGACCCGTTATTATCACATAAATGCAACCATAGGATAAGAACATCATTATGAAACAGACAAAGATAATGCTATATTGTGCAAGCAAAATAGAGTTAGTTAATCAGATAGAACAAAATTCAATTCAAGAATGATAGAGGATCAGATGATATAAACTTTTACCAAAAATTATGAAGTAAATTTAGTGGGGCAGTTATGACTATCATAATATCCAAATTGCCCATAAGATTTGTAAAACCTTGTTCTCTTCTATTATTGTTCAACCACCTTTTCTTTCCCATCTTTGATGCTTTTTCCACTTTATTAGTTTTCAAAAATTGAAGTGGATGAATCTCCACGTTAGCAAGACCATTTGTTTCGAAAAGGACTCCAATTCTTCTTTCTTTGCACCAAGTCATTATTTACCTCAATCAATTACTTCTTAATAGTAAGAGCTCCATTTTTAACAATAATTAATTTCTTCTCACATTGCCCAACTACATGCATACATTTGAATAACTGTGCCTATGTTTCAAATATTAACTATTCACATTTCTCCAAGACATTTCTTGTATAATTTAAAATGGGTTTACTAATTGCCAATTTGGTCTATCAATTTATAAGATAATGCTTTTGTATTTCGTTTAAACTTTTTCCCTCCAAGACAAAAAGGTATATGACAATATGGAATTTCCTCATATTCAAACATCTTGCATAAACAATGTGCAATTTGGTTTGAAACATTATAAATCACTTTTCTTAATTTACCATTCATTGCATTGCTATTTATTATGGTCATTTTTTATATCCCTTCTTCTTTTTTCTCTTTAACTCCACAATCCACACATGCAATCCATAACTCCTTTTGAAATATATAGAAGTTTTCTTAAGTGTAAATATCTCTTCCATACTTTTTAAAACTATGATTCATCTTCAATTCAAGGATAGAATGAAGTGTCCTATTATCAGCAAGTAATTCTTTGCGCATCTATGTTTCTCTTGCAAAATCAAACCTTATCCAAAATTCAACTAAACTTAGATTTTTATTCAAAAATTTCCTATAAAATGAATTTTCACTTTCTAATCTTGTTGTTCTTAGAATACTTACCAAGAATAAGTTCTTGAAATAATTTGGTATCCACATGATTCTAATTTCATACATATATGTGAGCTAATCATTCTTTTCTAAACTAAAATCACCAATGAGTAGTTTCCATGTTAATTTAAACTCTTCTAGTGTCTTTCAATTCCAAAGACAAGACTTGAAATGATTATTGAAAACATCATTAGCATTGAAGGAAGCAACCATCTATTCTGAGACTTTTTTCATTATGTGCCACATGCAAAATCTATGAGTAGATGAAGAAAAACTTACTCTATTACAATCTTTATAACTAGATCTTGTTTTGTTATGATAACAATTGGTTTATGGTCTCCCATTGCCTCTAAGAATTGTTAACCTTAGCCTTATTAAAGTAGTTTTAATGATAAAAAATATTTTGATACTCTTGAATTTGACATTTGATCAATTGGAATCTTAATGCAAAAGGTGAAGATTGAAGATTGTACATCATGCTTAGTCTAGTTAGGATCATAGAATAAAATTGTATAAAAGGAATTAATCAATAAGGG
This sequence comes from Sindora glabra, assembly GCA_020226215.1. NCBI lineage: Eukaryota > Viridiplantae > Streptophyta > Magnoliopsida > Fabales > Fabaceae > Sindora > Sindora glabra. Next base: position 68,572,672 of record CM035232.1, on the reverse strand, counting down.
GTTCAAGTTTTTCTTGAAAATAGTGAGATTAAACTTGTGTCAAAAATATTTAAAAATGAGTTAGACTATCTTTCAAGAAAAGAAATCGTATTTCAAATAGCTTTCATTAAAAATTTGAAATTCAGGGCATGAATTGATTGACCAATCGATTCTAGGCATCTGGATGACTAATTGATTTATTGTCGAAATATTTCAAAAGTCAAGTTTTATGAATTGATTGATATACCTGCTCATTGCTTTGTGCTTTTATTCAAAATCAAATTTTCTAAAGGTCAGAATTAATTGACCAATCGATTTTGAATATCCAAAGTCGAATTGAGATCTAATGAATCAATTAATCAATCAATTCACCATATATTAAATTCAAATTGTATACCTAGGTGAATCAATTAACTAATCAATTTACCGTAAACTTTTCAAAGATTTGCAGGCGGCTTGAATCAATTGACTAATTGATTCAAGGTGCCAACTACCTCGTAATAGTTATATTTTATCTATAATGGATTTTTTACCTCTCCAACCTCTATATAAAGGCTTCAATTTAATTTAAAAATATAAGAAAGTGCTTTTACTATTACATAAACATAAGAAACTTCTTTCTCTCTCATCTAAAACTTAAAAATCCTTTAAACTCATCATATTAAAATTCTTCTTTTAGTGCTCCACTATGTAATTCAACTTTCAGAGTTTGTGAGCTACATTCTTGTATCCAAATCACACATTTACTGTATATTAAGGTGAGGTATCTTAAGAAATATCAAGAATGCTAAATCTCTTGATAGACAAAGCTTTGAGAAAGGATTCTTAAAGAGATTTTAGAAAAAAAAAAAGCAGAAACTTGTATTGTGGCTTTTTCAACTACCCTCAAACTTAAAAAAATAGTAGATTAGAGTTCAAATCCAAGTCAAAGAGGCTTAGTAATGGGTGTACACCTTATAGTGTTAAATTTTCAAGGTTAGAACCACTATAAATAATAATATTTGAATTTCCTCTTCTCTATCTCTCCATTACTTATTTTATACTCTATTTTATTGAATCATACTTGCTATTGTAATAAGTTTGTACATACTTGTTCATTAGTTTCATTCTTGAATCATTTGTTAGCTTATATTTTCATTATTGTGAAAAAATTTTATACCCAATTCACCCCTTGTGGGTAAAATACTAAATAATATTTAGTATCAAAGCTTGGCTCTTAGTAAAAGATCTCACAATTTTAAGAGAATCTAATGGATATAAATAGTGCTAACATTTTACTTAAGTATCCTCCATTAAACAAACCACTTGGTTTTAGTGGACAAAATTATACTTATTGAAAATAAAAAATGGAAGATTTTATAGAGGCTACTGATATTGATATATGGGATTTAATTGAAAATGGTTATAATCCACCAGTACAAAGGAAAATAATGTAGAGGTCTTGAAACCAAAACCTAAATGGATTGAAAAGGAGAAAAAATCAACTTCATTCTAAAGTTAAATGGATTTTATCAAATACCTTATGGCTTAGTGAATATAAAAAGGGTATCAAATTGCTTGACTACTAAAGAATGTGGGATGTGCTTGAGATAGCTCGTGTAGGTACCATACAAGTCAAAGAAAGCAAAATGCATACATTAGTTTATCAATATGAATTATTTAGAATGAATGATGGAGAACCTATTAAAAATATGATGCAAAGTTTATAGCTCTTGTTAACCAATTAAGTCTCCTTAATAGGCACCTTACAGATAGAGAACTTGTTCATAAAGTGCTAAGGTTACTAACAATTGAGTGGCAACCAAAGGTAATTGCTACTAAAGAAGCAACGAAGATAAAGATGCTAACTTTGTAAGATCTATTTGGAAACTTGGAGAAGCATGAACTAGAGCTTAAGAGATATGCCAATGATAATGAAAGAAATAAGTCTCTTGCCTTTAAAGCTGAAATAAGTGTACATAAGGATAAAATTGATGAAGATTGTTAAGAGGAATTACTTGACACCTCATTGGAGGATTATTTAGCCCTCCTCACTAAGAAATATCATAGAACACTTAAATGAATAAGTGGTAGAAGAAGAGTGCTTTAAGGAAATAAGCATACAAACAAAGGAGAAGTTAGCAAGCAAGCTATTTCAACATGCTATGAATACAATAAGTAAGGGCATATCAAGTTTAATTGTCCTATTTACTTGATGAAGCAGTTGAAGCTAGAAAAGAAGAATAAAAGTGCTCACAAGAAAGCACACCTAGCTACTTGGAGAGATGATAATGACTCTTATGAACGAAATGATAAAAATAAAGAAGCTCTTCTATGCTTAATGGCTTTAGGAGATCAAGATGGAGATAAGATATCCATCTCTAGTTTAGATAATGAATTAGACTTTGTTATTTCTGATTTAAATTTAGAGTTTCTTAAAGCCAAAAGAAATATTAAACTTTCTAAAAAGTTAATTTCTTCTTTAGAAGATAATATTGAACAACTTAAGAAGAAAAATGAAGAATTAATTTAAGAAGTTAAGAGCCTTAAGAAAATTTCTCAAAAATACACTTCTTATGAAAGTCTCAAGCAAAAGTTTAATGATTTAACTAAAACTCTTAAGAAGTTCACAAAGGATAAAGATTCTTTAGACACTCTTCTTAGTCAAAAGACCAACTTTAACAAAGAAAGCTTTGGTTACACTCTAAATAAAAAGAATAATTTTTACAAAAATTTCTTTGTTAAAGAAACTATGAAGAGACAACCAAGAATAACTTGTTTCTACTATGGAGAAAAAGGGCATGAAATTTATTTTTGTGCATATAAAAGAAACACAAATGTTAAAACATTTGGGTCTGTAAAGGGACATATATGCCAACTAACAAAGATGGATCCAAAGTTATTTGGGTACCAAAAATTAAAATTTGATATCTCTTTTCTAAATATGTTTGAGAACTTAAAGTAAGATATAGTATATAGATAGTGGCTACTCAAGGCATATGATAGAGAATAAATCCAAGTTCATCTCATTGACATTTAAAAAAGGAGGTAATGTCATCTTTGGAGATAACTCAAAAGGAAAAGTCATGGGAAAAAGTAGAGAGGGTAAGAGTTCTAAATCCTACATTAATAATGTCTTGTATGTTAAAAGGCTCAAGAATAATTTGGTTAGTATTAGTAATTCTGTGACAAAGAAAACAAAGTTATATTTAATTCCTCTTGTTGCATTATTGAAAAGTAAGATGATAAGCAAATTAAGCTAATAGGTAAGAGATATGAAAATATCTATATAATAAACATTGATAATGAACCTTCTCTAGATTTTAAATGCTTGGTTAGTATAAATGATGATTCTTAGATTTGACATAAGAAACTTGCTCATGCAAGCATGGATCTTATAGGAAAACTTTTCAAAAATGATTTGGTTGATAGTTTGCCAAAATTAAAGTATGTTAAAAATAAAATTTGTGATACTTGTCAAAAAAGGATTTAATTAGTCGATCAAGAATTAAAACTCATGGAGGAAATCTCTATGTACTTGTAATTATTTATGACTACTCAAGATTTACATGGACATTATTTCTTCCTTTCAAAGATAAAACTTTTGAAGCTTTCAAAAAACTTGCAAAATCTTTACAAAATGAAAAAGGAGTGTCCATAATAAGTATTAGAATGATCATGGTGGGGAATTTGAAAATCATGATTTTACTTATTTTTATGATGAAAATGGAATTAAGCATAACTTTTCATCTCTTACAACACCTCAATAAAATAAAGTTATTGAAAGGAAAAATAGGTATCTAGAAGAGATGGCAAGAATCATGCTTAATGATAACTCTTTTCTAAAATCTTTTTAGGCTGAAGCAATGAATACTGCTTGCTATGTAATGAATAGAGCCTTTATAAGATCAATTTTAAATAAAACCCTTTATGAACTTTACAAGCGAAGAAAGCTAAATATTTCATATTTTTGTATTTTTGGTTGCAAATATTTTGTTCACAATAATGGAAAAGATAACCTTGGAAAGTTTGATGCTAAATTTGATAAAGCTATCTTTATTGGGTATTCTTCTAATAGCAAAACTTATAAAGTTTAGAATAAAAGAACTTTGCTAGTAGAAGAATCTATACATTTTATATTTGATGAGTTTTCTCCTAGCATGAAAAAGGTATCAAATAAAGATGACAAGTAAGATGACTTATGGATGATTCAAAAGAAGTCAAATGAAGAGATGAAAGATGAAGAAAAGAATGATGAAATCAAAGTAACTCCATCTATAGAAAGTGTAGAACAAAAATCAACTCATGGACATGAAAAAAATAGAGAATGATAAGACATCACACTATTGATCAAGTCATTGGTGATATAACTCAAAGGGTAACTAAAAGTTCTCTTAAGAATATCTATCATCATCTAGCATTTTTATCTCAAAATGAACCCAAAAACATAAACGAAGCAATAATTAATGAACATTGAGTCTTGGCAATACAAGAAGAATTAAATTAGTTTGAAAGAAATGAAGTTTGGGAACTTGTACTAAGACTAAATGATTATCTAATTATTGGTATAAAATGGCTGTTTAGAAATAAGTTAGAAAAAATGGTATCGTAATTGACGTGATCCCGCAAGTGCACGGGTTAAGTCGAGTTATAGTATAAAAGATATCGTCTCCACAGGGATTGAACGTTGAATACTAACTGAATTTCAAGGAAAATTATCTAGGCGTATCGATTGATAATGTGAATTAAGGATAAAATGTAAAAACAGAGCTTAGTTATAAAAAAAGGTTTAATTCAATGAAATGAAAGCGTACTCAGCTTAAGGTTCCCTTGTACATTTCATTATGGAATGAAGATAATCCTTTAACTTAGTTTACTGTTAATTTAGATTGTTGGATTACCAAAAATAAGCTATACCTCATTGCAAGGCTACTAGCTACTAACCAAAAGATTAAGTGCCCAGAATTTCTCTAATAATCACTCATCTAGGTTGCATTAACATTGCTTTAGAATCCATTCTTAGACATTTCATCCTGGGCAAAAGAATCCAATTAGCTTAATTCCTAAGTCTAATTGATATTCCCAATGATCATGCAAGGTCCGATTAATTAATTGGTCATTCCAACCTAGAATTAACTAATCTATCACACAAATTCAATATTCCGGAAGTATTGAACTGTTGAATTTCAAAATAGCATAATCAAATCATAAATCAATAGTAAGTCAAGCTAGATTATATAAGAATCAATTCCATAAATCCATGAACAAGTTCACCCCAGCTGAGCATAAGGGTTTTAGTGTGAAATCATTACAAAATTAGCAGAAAACTAGAAAACAGAGAGAGAATTCAAACAATTCATGAAGCTCTACAAATTCCTTGCTTGAATCTTCAATCCTTTGCTTGAATCCACAGTTAGAAGTTGCCCTTGGTGAGTTTGGGTCTCTCTTAGGGTTTCTGCCAGCAGCTCCTCTTTTTATTTTTCGATTTCTCCTCCTCTTCTGATTTTTCGCACAAAACTTATATGGATAATGTACACGGGGTGTGACACGGCTCGTGTGGTACCCCGTGTTTCTGTACGAAGGCTAGTCAGCATGATACACGGGGTATAACACGGCCCATGTTGTACCCCGTGTTCTTTTGTGAAGGTTGAGCAGCATGATACACAGGGTATGACACTCCTTGTGTTTACTGTCAAAGTGAAGGGTAGTATGGTACACGGGGTATGACACGGCTCGTGTTTACCCCTGTGTTATTCTCTGAGCAGCTCAGTGAAGCTTTGAAACAATCCAGAAAGATACACGGCCCTCCACACGGGGTTCCTATACCCCGTGTTCTTTGCCAGGTGAGCAACTTTGCTTCGATTCTCCACAATTCACATGGTTTTGACTTTGAATCCTTTTCTAATGCTCAAATGTATCACTCCAAAACCTGAAAACAAAATATCGAGCATCTAAGTATCCTTTTCAATCACTTTTTGCACAAGATACTAAGTAAATCAGTGATAAAACACATAAAATTTAAGTACAATTGTGCATTTATCAATTCCCCCACACTTAAATCTTGCTCGTCCTCGAGTAAGGAAGTAAGAGAACAAGAAATCTACTCCAATTTTTCTTCTTCTCTTCTTTTATATATATATATATATATATATATGTAACATTAGGCAATCATTCAACAAATCAAAGATTAGGATCAAGTCATGCCAAGCAACTAAATGAAAATAAAGCAACTAAACAAGTCAATCCTCAACATAAAAGCAAAAGATAATAGCCTCACAGGTAAAGTGTTTACTCACACTCTCAACATAAGGCTTGTGTATACTCTCAAGTCAATCAGTTCAGGACTGAATGCTACCATGTGCTTGCAAAAACTCTAATCTCCACCTCTATATTGTAAAATGCATGCAAATCAGAGGACTTAATTAGGGAAAATGGTGAGGATAAGGGAAAGGAAAATCAAGAGATGAAAAGTGATAGGGTCAAAGAAGGGAAAAGACACATTGGTATTGAGTTTGACCATTGTTGAGTTCCATTACTCATTTTAGTATATTACCTTGTTTCAACCCCCATTCTCTCCTTTTTTCTTCTTCTTTTTTTTATTTATTTATATCTCAACAAGCTTTTCTTCCTTTTCTTCTTTTTAAATTATTTATTTAACACCATTTTTTTTTTGTTTTTATTTTTTTGTTTTTATTTTTTTTTGTTTTTTTGTTTTTTATTTTTTAATAGTCAAAGCTATAAATCAACTTATCCAACTAGCAGCTCTAAGTAAGGACCTCTAAGTGATAACCAAACTCATAAAATGTGTCTAAGTTCCCTTAAACTCTAAGGTCCAAGTTCACTTGGCAGTGGCTTTAGATGTACATAGTATGGGTTGGGCTAGGCTAGAAATAAAGGTTCAAGGTTCAAAGTGACTAACTAGGGGAAAAATTGAAAATGGTTTAGGGTATATCAAAGAAAAGGATTCAAATAAGCAAAATAAATAAAAAGGGTAAAGAAACATGGCCTCATCATTTTTGATATGCAAAATACATAAAATGTAGCCTCAAAAAGAGCAAATGTAAGTTCTAGAATAAAAAGTCAAGAGCGATGACATAATCCCTCGAGAAGATAAAAATGAGCTTTAATTTCTAATGTGAAATTTGCTCAAAGGCTCAAATCTCACGAGGATCAATTATGCTTATTACTCTTAACTTCAAGCTTTAGATTTTCCTTATTAAGTTACCAGATAATCATTAAAGGAGCAAGGCATGAACCAATCATTTTATTCAAAAGATTGCCTTAAAAATTTAAAATTTTTAATTTTTTTTTAAATTGGAGCAAATTTCAGTACTCTAAATTAATCAAGCAAATTCAAGTGCAAGATATTGCAAAACAATCTAAACGCTGCTCCACCACACTTAAAATTGGACATTGTCCTCAATGTACAGATAAGTAAATGGAAAAGAGACAGAGAATAGATGGGGGACTGAAACTTCCCTGACAAGCGGAACATGGTTGTCCAGTATAGATCATGACTGTAGGGAGATCCAGAAGTAGAGACAGAGTAGGAGATAAGGAGGAGACTGGTAATCTCAAAGAAGAAAATGCAATACTGGAAAGAATATGCTGTTAGTTATTACAGATATTAATATTAAGAGTGCAAGAAAATAAAATAGAAATAGTCAAAATGATAAAAAGTAAATGAAAGTGCATAGTCAATATAAGTACATACCAGATAAATGGAAATAGAGAGGAGAAATAAGTAAAAAGCAGAATATATGAATAAAAGGAAAAAGAAACACTCCAAGCTACTGAGTAGGAGGGTTTGGATCAGTTGGGGAAGAGGGGTGGAAAAGCTGGAACAAGGGCTCGACTATGCCCTCAATATGTCTGGATCGCCTATCCAAGTCGTCATAAAGACCCTCAATCCTCGTTTGATGCTCGGAGATAAGCCGAAGCTCAGCCAGAATCTGCTGTTGACCAGATAATATGTCCCGGAAGTAGGCCTCAGATGGAACTCTGTCCCCCACAGAAGATGATGGTCCGATATTAGGAGCGGCATCACCATCGCCATCATCTCCAGGAGAATCATGCTGTTACTCATGGGGTGGCTGCTGCACAGGAAAATGAAGGGGTTTTGGCCATTAAAAGCTGATCCGCCCAGGAACACGGGGTTCGACACGGCCCGTGTTGTACCCCGTGTTTCTCTCTGGAAGGCTCATGTTCAAAAATCCTTATCATTGGTTCAGTCAGTGAGGTACACAGGGTAAGACACTCCCTGTGTTCAACACCGTGTATCTCACTGGAATGCCATAAAAATCATAAATCCTTTTATACTAGCCAGACAGTGAGGTACACGGGGTATGACACGGCCCGTGTTCTACACCGTGTATCTCACTGGAATGCATTTTGAGCCTCCTGTGCAAGAAAATGAACAACAAACATGCATATATGCCTAATTTACCCCAGAGACAGAGACCAAGTGCAAAAATGAACATCGTAAATCAACAACTAATCACTTATATGCCTCAAACTACTCAAAAACTCAGAATGAAAACGAGAAAACTAAGATTTAAAAGCAAGAAAAATAGAAAAATAAGCTTGGGTTGCCTCCCAAAAAGCACTTGTTTAAGGTCATAAGCTCGACCCCTGTTTCAATCAATCTGGAGCTATGGTTATCGGTGGCCTGGCAACATAATGTTTCAATCTCTGGCCATTAAGTAGTAGGCTTGCCTCTAAAAATTCTGCATATGTAACAATCTCCTCATTTTCAATAACTCCATCTGTTACTAGACATGCTTCAAGCAGATCTTGAAGGCACCCCAAATGAAGGGTTTCTTTCACAACTTTGTCTAGCACATCAATCCTGCATATTGAGTCTTCACAAACAGGTAATTTAATTGGTTCATTCAAATTAAACTTAACTTTTTCATCCCCAACAGATAATGAAAGTTTTCCATTTTTGACATCAATCAAAGCACCCGCAGTGGCTAAAAAAGGTATACCCAAAATGATAGGGATTTGTGAATCCTCTTCCATTTCAAGCACAACAAAATCAACAGGAATAAAAAATTTACCAACCTTGATAGGTATATCCTCAAGTATACCTACTGAGTATTTCACTGAACGGTTAGCTAGTTGAAGTGAAACTGTGGTGGCCTTCATTTCTTCTATATTCAGTCTCTTTGCAACCGACAGTGGCATGAGGCTCACACTTGCTCCTAAGTCACACAATGCCCGGTCAATAGGAACATTTCCAATTACACAAGGAATGGAGAAGCCGCCTGGGTCTTTTAACTTAGGAGGTAGTTTATTCTGGATGATGGCACTACACTCGTCCGTTAGAGCTACAGTCTCATGCTCCTCTAGCTTCCTTTTATTCAAGAGAATGTCCTTCAAGAATTTTGCATATGACGGCATTTGTGAAAGAGCATCAGTGAAGGGGATATTGATATACAGCTTCTTCAATACTTCTAAGAACTTCCCAAACTGCTTATCAAGTTTAGCCTTTGCTAGTCTTTGAGGATAAGGGATAAGCGATTTGTACGGTTTTGGAGGGACATACTTTGGCTTTTCAGATAATTCCCCTTCTTTCACTTCAGCATCATTAAGAATTGAAGCCTTTTGGCTTTCTTTCTGCTCTTCCCCCACACTTATCTCTTCTTCACCTTCTTGAGTGGCATTTGGATCCTTCAATAGCCTTCCACTCCTAAGAGTTATTGCCTTACAATGCTCCCTAGGATTTGATTCAGGTTGAGCAGGGAGTTGACCAAAAGCTCTAAAGTAAGAAGCAGAAGCTAGTTGAACTATTTGGGTTTCCAACATTTTTCCATGTGTGGCCAATGAGTCCACTTTGGAGGATAGTTGCCTAATGGAATCCTCTATGGCTCTACCATGCTGCCTAAACTCTTCATTAGTTTTCTCTTAGGAAATGAGAAATTTTTCCAAGAGGCCTTCTAATTTAGTGGTGGAAGAGGGTTGAGCTGGTGGGTTATAGGGTCTTTGGTTTTGAAAACCGGGTGGGGGTGGTGGTGGCCTATTATGAGTGTTTTGAGTGTTGTATGGCTGGGTGAGCTTGTAGGAAAAATTTTGGTGGTTCCTCCATGATGGATTGTAAGTGTTTCCAAATGGTTCATTCGGATTCTTCTGTCCATACCCACTGTTGTGCACATAATTCACTTGTTCAGTGAAATCCTGCCCCAATGTACACTCAATTGCCAGATGACCTGTCATACCACAAATCTCACAAGGAAGGTCAGTAGCACCTGTTGCACTTACACTATTAACTTGAAATTTATCAAACTTAGCCACAAGTGCATCTACTTTGCTACCTAGACTTCCTAGTGCATCTACCTTAGCTGACAAATGATTAAAAGCATCTAATTCATACTTACCTGGAGCTTTCCTTGAAGGTCCCCTCTCATTCGACCATTGGTAATGGTTCAAAGCCATATCCTCAATCAATTCATATGCTTCATCCAACCTTTTGTTCATCAAAGCACCTCCAACAGCAGCATCCATAGTAAGCTTAGTATTGTAGTTCAAACCATTGTAGAAAGTATGAAGAACTAGCCATTTCTTTAACCCATGATGTGGGCACAACCTCAACAGTTCCTTATATCTGTCCCAAGCATCAAATAGAGACTCCCCTTCTCTCTAAGAAAATGTGGTAATTTCATTCCTTAATTGAGCAGTCTTGCTTGGAGGAAAATATTATGATAGAAAAGCCCTCAGTAGCTTTTCCCATGTTGTGATAGATCCGGCTGGTAAAGAGTGTAGCCAAGCCCTTGCTCTATCCCTCAAAGAGAATGGGAAGAGTCTAAGCTTGATAGCATCCGCTGCGACACCATTGATCTTGATTGCATCACAGTATTCTAAGAAAATCTAAATATGGAGGTTTGGATCCTCCATTGGTAGTCCACCGAACTGATTTTGCTGCACTATAGACAAAAGAGCTGGCTTCAATTCGAAGTTGTTAGCCTCAACAGGAGGCCTTCTTATACTGGATTGAAGTCCAGTGGCGTCAGGTGCTGCAAATTCTCTAAGAGATCTGTTATCCATGTCTTCAAGCACTGGTTCAAGGTTTATTTCTTCTTGGTTATGTACTGATTTTTGCTCTCTCCTTCTCCGAAGTAGAGTTCTTTCAATCTCTGGGTCTAAATCAAGAATTCCTTCAAGATTTCTCCTTTGCATATACAAAGATTTTTTGCAAAAAGAGTAGGTAATACTCGAACAGAACAAAGTAAGAAAGAAATGCTATAAAAATAAAAAAAATCAGAATAAGATGAATTAAGAACTAAAAGAAGATGAATTGCCTAATCTAATTCACTCAAAAGTTTCTGTTAATATCAACCAGTTGCAATCCTCGGCAACGGCGCTAAAAACTTGACGTGATCCCGCAAGTGCACGGGTTAAGTCGAGTTATAGTATAAAAGATATCGTCTCCACAGGGATTGAACGTTGAATACTAACTGAATTTCAAGGAAAATTATCTAGGCGTATCGATTGATAATGTGAATTAAGGATAAAATGTAAAAACAGAGCTTAGTTATCAAAAAAGGTTTAATTCAATGAAATGAAAGCGTACTCAGCTTAAGGTTCCCTTGTACATTTCATTATGGAATGAAGATAATCCTTTAACTTAGTTTACTGTTAATTTAGATTGTTGGATTACCAAAAATAAGCTATACCTCATTGCAAGGCTACTAGCTACTAACCAAAAGATTAAGTGCCCAGAATTTCTCTAATAATCACTCATCTAGGTTGCATTAACATTGCTTTAGAATCCATTCTTAGACATTTCATCCTGGGCAAAAGAATCCAATTAGCTTAATTCCTAAGTCTAATTGATATTCCCAATGATCATGCAAGGTCCGATTAATTAATTGGTCATTCCAACCTAGAATTAACTAATCTATCACACAAATTCAATATTCCGGAAGTATTGAACTGTTGAATTTCAAAATAGCATAATCAAATCATAAATCAATAGTAAGTCAAGCTAGATTATATAAGAATCAATTCCATAAATCCATGAACAAGTTCACCCCAGCTGAGCACAAGGGTTTTAGTGTGAAATCATTACAAAATTAGCAGAAAACTAGAAAACAGAGAGGGAATTCAAACAATTCATGAAGCTCTACAAATTCCTTGCTTGAATCTTCAATCCTTTGCTTGAATCCACAGTTAGAAGTTGCCCTTGGTGAGTTTGGGTCTCTCTTAGGGTTTCTCCCAGCAGCTCCTCTTTTTATTTTTCGGTTTCTCCTTCTCTTCTGATTTTTCGCACAAAACTTATATGGGTAATGTACACGGGGTGTGACATGGCCCGTGTGGTACCCCGTGTTTCTGTGCGAAGGCTGGTCAGCATGATACACGGGGTATGACACGGCCCATGTTGTAACCCGTGTTCTTCTGCGAAGGTTGAGCAGCATGATACACGGGGTATGACACTCCCCATGTTTACCGTCGAAGTGAAGGGCAGTATGGTACATGGGGTATGACACGGCCCGTGTTTACCCCCGTGTTCTTCTCTGAATAGCTTAGTGAAGCTTCGAAGCAATCCAGAAAGATACACGGCCCTCCACACGGGGTTCCTATACCCCGTGTTCTTTGCCAGGTGAGTAACTTTGCTTCGATTCTCCATAATTCGCACGGTTTTGACTCCAGATCCTTTTCTAATGCTCAAATGTGTCACTTCAAAACCTGAAAATAAAATATCGAACATCTAAGTATCCTTTTCAATCACTTTTTGCACAAGATACTAAGTAAATCAGTGATGAAACACATAAAATTTAAGTACAATTGTGCATTTATCAGTAATCAGAAACAAAACTAGATCAATTGCCAAAGGATATAACTAAGATGAAGACATTGATTATGATGAAACATATGCACTAGTAGCTAGACTAGAAGCAATTAGAAAGTTATTAGCATATGCTTACATAAAAGGTTTCATACTTTGTCAAATGGATGTTAAAAGTGCATTTATAAATGGTATAATCATAGAGGAAGCATATGTTAAACAATTAATGAGAAAAATATTTAGTATTTTATTTTCGCTATTTTATGTCTATTAGATGTTACATTTACTTAATTTTACTAATTATACCTTGTTTTAAAATTTTAGGTTAATTTTACAATATAGTGAATTTATTTGGTGAATGCTGAATTTTAACACTATTTTTATTTTTCAATTATATCTTAGGTTTCAGATGTTGGATTAAGGTAAATTTTATATTGTTGGAAAGTTTAAAGAGAGAACTACAATTTTATGTTTTAGCCCAAGCTTAGTTAAATTGTTTTGGAAGTCATATGTCACTGAAAAGCTAAAGTCATATTTTTGTCCCAACTGAACCTGCCTCTGTATTTGGGTTATATTTGGAGTTGTAGTGGTCCGATTAACCTAAAACTAATGCCTAAATTTTTGTAAGAACATGCCTACAACTTTAATGTTTATGCTTTTTTCAAATTATATTAATTTTATGGTTGAAAACTAGTTAGAAGTCAGATTTATGAGAATTCACTATTAAAACTGTTAAAGTTAATTATCTTGTTAAAAATAAGTTTAGGCTTCTAAAAAATAGGTTTAGGCTTCTAAAATTAGAAAGACCTTATATTTGTAATCCTAAGGGGCATGGAAGTTAAGTCCATTAGATTTTAGCTTAATTAGGCCAAATAAAAGAGGAGAAACTTATTAGACTTCCAAATTGCATAACTTTTCTCTTCTTCTTCTTGTTTCTCTTTTATTTTTCATCAATGGAAGCTTAAATTTAGAGTTTATTTAAGGATTTTAAGGCTCTCCCCCACTAGATTATGAAATTATGATTTGAAATATTGAATTTTCTTAAATAATTTTTCTTTTTCCCTATTTACTTGTGCTAAATTATTGAAATTGCTTGTGTTAGATGTTAATTTGATATAATTAATGTTCACTCTTGTGATTTCTAATCCTTTGTTATTTTGATATCAAATTGTGGGTGATAAATTATGATTTTATATGTAGGGCAAAGGGCTAAGGGATTAATTTGGAGATTTCTAATTTAATTTCTCAATTTAATTGAATTCCATCATTAAGTCAATTTTGATCTAGCTTAAAGATTATAACGATTGCTTAATTTAGCTAATCTTAATTGATAAAATCCTAGACAATCATCTAGCATAGGATTCATGAATTATTATAGGAATTCTAGGGTAATTCAAGGTTAAAGAATTAATTAGAAAAGTCAAATCCTAATTAATCTATAATTAATCCAAAATTAAAGCTCTTAATTTCCTTGAATTGACTATGTAATTACATCAAGTTCCTTTTTATTTACTTTTTATTTTGTTTTTATTTTATATTTGTTTAGTTTATTGCTATTATTTTAATTTTATACAAACAACTGCCTATTTTACATTTTATTTTCATATCAAATTGTGCATTCCATTTTTGCATTCTACTGATAAATTATAGTAAAGGATAATATAAAAGGATCACTAAGGGTAAACTTGGTTTGTGCCATTATACTATATTATTTTTAGAAAATTAATTTTTAATTTAATTTTAGTGCATTACGACATTACAATCAACAATCTCTAGGTTTTAAAAGTCATTTTTTTCCAAATCATATATTTAAATTAAAGAAAACTTTATATGGTTTGAAACGAGCTCCTAGAGTTTGGTATGAAAGGTTAAGCAAATTCTTAATAGAAAAAGATTTTTTAAGAGGAAAATTTAATACTACTTTATTTATGAAACAAAAATTTAATGACATCCTTCTTATGCAAATATATGTTGATGATATCATATTTGGTGTTACTAATGAATCTATATGCAAGGAATTTGCTAAGTTAATATAGAGTGAGTTTGAAATGTCTATGATGGGAGAGTTGAATTTCTTTCTTGGGCTATAAATTAAGCAATCAAGTGATAGAGTCTTTATAAGCTAAACCAAATACACAAAAGAGCTATTAAAGAAATTCAAGATAAGTGAAGCCAAGCTATATTGTACCCCTATAAGTATAGCAACCAAGCTAGATCTAGATGAAGAAGGTAAAAAGGTTGAGGTAAAAATGTATAGAGGAATGATAGGATTCTTGCTCTATCTAACTACTAGCAGACTAGATATTATGTTTAGTGTGTGTTTGTGCACAAGATTTCAAGATAATCCAAAAGAATCACACTTAACTATAGTGAAAAGAATTTTTAAATATCTTGTAGTCACACCTTATTTTAGTTTATAGTATCCTAAGGAAAAATTAAACTTTCTAATAGCTTATTCAGATGCTAATTTTGCTAGTAGTAAGTCAGATAGAAAAAGTACTAGTGGAGCATGCCAATTTCTTGGACATTCACTACTCTCTTAGAATAGCAAGAAATAAAATAGTGTGGCACTATCCACTATTAAAGCAGAATACATAGTAGTAGTTAGTTATTGTGCTCAACTTTTGTGGATGAAGCAACAACTATTTGACTATGGACTAAATTTAAAAAATATTCCTATAAAATGTGATAATGCAAATGCCATCAATCTAACTAAGAATCCTATCATACACTCAAGATCCAAAGAGGAGACATTTTATTAGAAAATTTATAAATTAATTTTCAATTAGCAGACATCTTCGCTAAGCCCCTTAGCGAAGATTGTTTCAATTTCAGAAGAAGAGAATTGGGCATGATAAATTTCCTTGAGAAATAATCTATGCACTAATTTCATATTGTGATTAATTTACTAATTTAAGCATTAGAGATATCCTAAAAGTTTGTTTTATATATACTATCTTTCATCTTTAACAATGTCAACTTAAAACCAAGGTTTAATCATCCATAGAGTAAAAAAAAATGGATAACAAATTAGTTGAGAAGTGGAATGAATTGACTAGTTAATCAATTCAGGGGCAATAAATTGAGTGACCAATCAATTCGGCATTTTATGTGTGAAGGAAATGAATCGAGTAGTTAATTGATTCTAAGAAGGCAATGTTAGTCTTTAGAAGTCTCAAATTAATTCACCAATTAATTAATAGAATGTAGAGAAGTTTAGAATTTAAAATTTTTTGATCATGAATCAAGTGGTTAATCGATTCATAAATAAGCATATTCATTATCAATTGGTCAATCAATTCCATAGGACTTCTATAAAAGCCTTGTCATGCAATAATTATGCCATTTATTCCCTTTATTTCTTTCTCTAACTGCTATATGATCGTGCCCTTTCATCTACCATTATAACCTTTCATTTTTTCTCTTATTAAAAACCACCAAAAACATCATTTAAAGGCATTCTCCATTCTTCCTAACATCCTTTAATGCATTAAAACATCAACATTATTAGATTTTTTATTAAACCCTTGTCACCAAAACCTTTTAACTATAACCTATCTCAAATCACTGATTCTCCAAACAAATCCTACTAATCATTAATTTTATAGGAAAGAAAAGTATGGCTACAAAATGTCCACATATTGAATCAAATAGACAAAAAGGGAAAGCTACAAGATCATCTTTTCAACCCCTACCTTCTGCTGATCAAGTTCTAAAAAAAGTGTATTACTTAGAGGTAACAACTTTTGAGAAATTTGTAGAATGCATGTTTAAGGAGATAGAGCTGAAAAATTATTAGGATATAAGATTTATAAGAAATGAAAATTTAGAAATATATCAAATATTAGAGCACTTAAGTTTGCTTAAATTTACTAGAAATGCTACTGATATATATCCAAGCTTGGTGTATTAATTCTATGCTAATATTAAGAAAAGTGGGTATGAGAGTTTGCTTGAATTGATCACCATTATCAAGGTTGAAAGGTTTTCTATTGGCATCCATGAGGTTGCTATTTTTGATATGGATGCAAATTAACCCTTTACAAGTGCTGGAAACATTACAGACTACTTTAAGGCTATTGCCATAAAATTGTTTTGGCCTTATTCATGCTCTAATATTATAAAAAATAAGTTACTAGTTTAGGACTTTCAATGGAAGATATGATCTTGCATTACACTATTGCAAAAATGATCCTTCTAAAAAGGCATAACTTCACTCAAATTAATAATCATGAGTTGTTTGTCATGTGGGCCATCAAACAGAATATCCTAATTAACTTCCCCTACCACATACTCTTTCACATGCATACTCATGTAAACAAAGACTTCCTCCCCTATGGAATGATCCTTATAGAGTTATTTAAGGTTTTTCGAATATCAATTCATTAGAAGGCCAAGGTGGAGAAATTTAAGGAATAAAAAAGGCTTAAGGCTCAACATATGAAGAAAATGTCCTTCCAAAAGATAGAAGGTATTTGATGCCTCATTGAAAGGGGCGATGTTATTAAAGAGTTCGATATATAGGCTTTAAGGGATCACATTACCACTTTACATCAAGAGACACAAAAGGAATTGAAGTCCTACATCAAGCATCAGTTCAAAAAGCTCAAAAGCAAACTAGATATTACTAGAGAAGAAGATGATAGCTCTTCTGAAGAAGAACCAACATTCTCCTTTGAAGTTAAAAGAAGAAGAAAAAAGAAGCAAAAAGCCATATTCTTGGAGGAGGAAAGAATGAAAAAGAAGATTCTGAAGCCATTACTTCAGGTGATGAAGAAGGAAGGGATAATTCAGAGTATATGGCAGATGATTAGATATAATTATTCCCTTAACCCTATTATTTCCCTAGGTTTTACATTTAAGAACTATTAAATCTTTTGGATATTATTTTTTATACTTTTATTTTTTTACTAGATATGCACTTACTAGACTAATTACTTTGATGATTATTATATTATTTATGCTTATTACTCTTTTTATTGGTGCTTGTTATACTTGTCAAATAATGCTTGGCTATTGGTTATTATTGAATATTTTAGTGTTTATTATGCTTTACTTTTTGATTGATGCTAAAAAAGGGAGAGAATTGAGAAATCTTAAAATGGCATGATTTAAGTGGGAATATTCTAGTTAGAGGGAGAAAACATATAAAAATATGATTTAATTTCAAAATGGTTTGTTATCATCAAAAAAGGGGAGATTACTAACCTTAACCTTATTAAAGCAATTTTAATAATAACAAAATATTTTGATACTCTTAGATTTGGCATTTGATCAACTGGAATCCTAATTTAAAAAGTAAAGATTGAAGATTATAGATCATGCGTAGTCTAGTTAGGATTCTAGTTAAGATCATAAGATGAAATTGTACAAGAGGGGTTAATTAATAAGGGGTTTAAGTTTTTTTTGAAAAATAGTAAGATTAATCTTATGTCAAAAAGCTTTAAAAATGAGGTTGGACTATTTTTCAAGAGAAGAAATTGTATTTCAAATAGCTTTCATTAAAAAATTAAAATTCAGGGCATGAATTGATTAACCAATTGATTCCAAGCATCTAAAGAGCAAATTGGAATACTTGAATTAATTAACCAATCAATTCTAAGCATATAGAGAGCACATTAGACATCCTAAATCAATTAACCAATCGATTCTAAAGGTGTAGAGAGGAAGTAGGGCAAAATGAATCGATTAAACAATCGATTCAGTGTTGAAATCTTTCAAAAATTAACTTTTATGAATTGATTGATATGCCTGCTCATTACCCTGTGTATTTATACAAAATTAAGTTTTCCAAAAGTCAGAATCAATTAGTTAATCGATTATGAATATCTAGAGCCGAATTAAGATATGATGAATCGATTAACCAATTGATTCACCATGTATTAAATTCAAATTATACAGTTAGGTGAATCAATTAACCAATTAATTCACTGTAAACTTTTCAAAAATTCATAGGCAGCCTGAATCAATTGACTAATCAATTCACAAGGTGCCAACTACCCTATAACAGCTATATTTTATTTATAATGGATTTTTTACCTCTTTAATTTCTATATAAAGGCTTTAATTCAATTTGAAAACGTAAGAGAGTCCCTGTTAATGTTACATAAACATATGGGACTTCTTTCTCTCATCTAAAATCTAAAAATCCTTTGAGCTCATAAGATTGAAATTCTTCTCTTAGTGCTTTATTATGTAATCCAACTTTTAGCATTTGTGAGCTACATTTTTATATTCAAATCACACATTTGTTGTGTAGTTAGGTGAAGTATCCCTAGGAATGTCAAGAGTATTAGATATCTTGATAGACAAGGCTTTAAGAGAGGATTCTCAAAAGGATTTTAGAAGAAAAGCAGAAACTTGTATTATAACTTCTTTAAGTGCCCTTAAACTTGAAGAGATAATGGATTGGGTTCAAATCCAAGTAAAAAAGGCTTGGTAGTGGATGTACACCTTAGAGTGTTAGATTTTCAAGGCTGAAACCACTATAAATAATAGTGTTTGAATCTCTTTTTCTCTATTTTTCCATTTACTTGTTTTATACTCTATTTCATTGAATCATACTTGCTGCTTTGATAAGTTTGTACATGCTTGTTCATTAGTTTCATTCTTAAATCATTTGTTAACTTCTATTTTCATTATTGTGAAAAAAATTTTGCACCTAATTCACCCCCTCTTGGGTAAAATACTAAATAACAAGAATCTTTCGAATAACTATACAAATGATTTAACTTTTTTATTTGCTAAAAAGCTAGCCTTAAAAGTAATAGATCACTTGTGATGATTTATTCCTATAAAAGATGTAAAAAACATAGAATACTTGTTTGTTTCGTATGTAGTGTCAAATGAAACAACATCTCCAAATAAGGAACTATATAGACTATCTTCCTAAATGACATTTTCTAGCCTATCCTCATCATTAATGTCATGTGCATAGTAAAATGAATGGTTTATTGTTTGCTTTCTCTTAAAATTGTCAATGAACATATGTGCATTTGAGTTTTTAATCAAACCTTTTAAATCTCTTGAATAATTTTAGGATCCTTTTGTATGCATCCCACATTCTTATATCCCTAACTTGTTTTTTTAATAGTTGGTAAACTTTTGAATTCCCTATATTTGCTTTGTTATATGTGCCGTAGATTCTTGTGGAAGAATTTATATGTCTTGTAGATCTTAAGAATTTCCTCTTCCTAGGCATGGCAAGTGACTGTGTGTGACCTTCATGAAATTGTACAAGGTCATATTTTCCTTCCTTGGTTAACTTGAAAATAACTTTTGCATTACAATCTTCCTTTGTCAAATTTCTTTTCCTAACTTTAGGAATATTTTTTCCTTCAACTAATAATCCAATTTAAGCAATATTCACTTTCTTCTTTAAGCTTGCTTTGAAAACTTCTTTTGAACAAATAAAATACTTCCAATGCTTTTCACTATCTTGGTATTTTATTTTAGATCATCTATGCACACTAAAACAAATATTATGAGCATATTTTTTTATAAAATTCTTTTCATTCTTCTAAGGTATCAAATACTTTCCCTATTGCAAGCTTCAATTCATCATTACAAAAAAGCATTCTTTTATCTTTCTAAAAAGAAAAAGTTGACAATAATGTAATATTACTATAATAATTATCAAATAAAAGATTTATATATAACTTTCCAATGTTTATACTTGCCACATTAATAAGGTTATCAAAACTTTTTGAAGTTACAAATTGATTGGTGTTGTTATTATTAGTCTCCATAAGGATTGTTCATGAAAATTAAAATTTACATTAAAAAATTATAAAGAGATGTTAGTAGAAAAAATGTAATGCGCTCTTTTAAAAAGTCATTAAAAGAGTATTAAATATCAAATATGTGTTAAAAGATAAATATGGTTCAAAGTTACAAATTATAAATATAAATTTATGATTGTAAAAAACTATTACATGCATGCAACTTTTCTTCATAGAGCTATGGTACAAACCTAGTCATTATAAATAAAAATTTATAACAATCATATATTAACATATAGATGATAAAAAAATATACACTATAAGAAAAAATGAATACTTAATATAAATTTATATAGATGACAAGATTATGTACACTACAAGAAATTATAAATATAAATTTATTATTGTAAAAAAAATATTATATGCATGCAACCTATTTTCTTATAGCTATAATACAAACCCTATCATTATAAATAAAAATTTATAATCATCATAAATTAAGATATAAATGACAACAAAATATATACTACAAGAAAAATGAATATTCAATATAAATTTATTTAGCTGACAACAATATATATACTATAAGAAATTATAAATATAAATTTATGAATATAAAAAACTATCATATGCATGAAACCTATCTTTTTATGGCTACAGTAGAAACCTCGTCATTATAAATAAAAATTTATAATCATCATATATTAAAATATAGATGACAACAAAATATATACTATAGGTAAAGATGAAAAGGAAGGTTTACGTGTGATGAACTAGTTACTAATCATCTTGGTTCTAATTTATAGAAATGCTAAATTACAAAAGGGCATGAGTAATTAGCATATAAAAGTATGATGGTGGGTGCTTGAAAATGAAGACAAAATGGAAGACAAATATTCAATATGCTAAAGAAACAAAAGAAAAATGGTGATGAGTAGTCAAATGAGTAATTATTTAACTAGGGAAATAAAGGAGTAGTTAAATGCTGGTCATATGCATCACTAAAAGAAGGCTTCAATCTGGATTGTACAATTTAATCCAACGATTGTTGTTTAATCCCCTCACCTCTTACATAAAATATTTCCTTTCATGTGATATGCATATATATATATATACATATATATATGGTGCTTAGTATCTTTTCCTCCAAAATTCATATGTATGCTTCTAGTATGCAAATATATATACATGTTTCTTTACATTTTCATCTTAGTATGTAACATTTACTTATGTTTGTATGAACAATGTTTTTTAAAGTTCTCTAAAAATCTTAGCATGATTTTTTCATGAAACATATACTAGAAAATGACTCTATCAATTTTGTATTATTGTACAGATAAAAAAATAAAGGATTTTTGATGAATTTTTTTAAAGAAAATTCTAAGTAAATTCAAAATTTATTTGTATCCAATTTTTTTTTATCCTTTTTTGAATGAAAATTGATAGTTATTTAAGAAATCCATTTAATGGATGTGAAAATAATAGTTTTTGACATTTAAAGCATTAAACACCTATAAAAACTTGATCAATTTTTTAATTTAAATGAAAAATTTTAGGCATTTTTAGGAGTTTTTCCATTAATTATATGTTAAAATACATTTATAATTAAATTACAACAAAAATTGCACTTAAAAATGTGTTAAGAATAATAAAATAAATTCAAATTAGAAGTAGGTCACAACCAGGTTAGGTTGATCCTATTGCAAACATATTTAAAGATAAAGACAATGAATAGGCATTGACACCTTAACTCCACTTGCACTTAAGCTGTATGGAGCTACACACTGCATTAGCAATCTTTAATAGCAATATTGATTGCACCATTAAGCTTGACACTTTGATATCATAACTATGTGCATTTTTCACAATTTTTAAGGAATTAAAAATAATTCTATTATTTTTACCTATTTTATTTATATGTAAATTTGAAATTATATCAAATAGAAAATTTTGGCATGTGATTTCTATGGTTTGCACCACCAAATAATTTTTTTGAAATTTTTTGTTACTATTTGTCCATTCAAATGATTTTGCATAGATTTATGTATAAAAGAAATAATTTTGTAAGAATCAATAGGGCTTTGATTATGCCATGATGAAATTTTATATGATTATGGACTTGCTTATTATAAAATCAATTGCATAAAATTTTATTGATAAATAATAAAATATTAGTTTGATTAAGAAAAGTGTTATGTTAATAACTTTTAAATATCTTATCAATATAATATTATTACTATAACTTGTTGATGACAATATAAATATAAGATTAAATCTTGTATTTCTAAAATTTTAAATGCCCTATTGAAGTTAAATTTTAAGAACATAGTATTTAATTATTGTATTATATTATAAGGTCTTAAATGTTATATTGATGTTACATTTTATAGTATAATACTATGTATAATTATATAGTTTAAATGAGAAAAAAATTAAAAGCATGATTAAAATGATACACATGTTAACATATTGAAAAAATTTCCCTCAACTTTCCTCCTTTTACAATTGAATTTTATTAGGATGTTGAATGGAATGAATTATAAGGACTAGAATAAGTCATTTGAAACTCTATCTAGCAATCACAAATCTAGATTTGGTAATTACAAAAATGGAGCACACTTTTGACATTAACTCTACTACAAAATAGAAAAACAAACATAAGAAGTTAACTCACTCAAACAAAATATGTTTGATGGTATTGAAATATACAATGGATAAGACTATCAAAGAAGGTATCCTTGAAAATGAAAACACTAAGGCATTTCTTGATTTCATGGCTAAAAAGTACATAAAATGTAACAAGGCTAAGAAAAAGTGCTACCTTCCATTACTTGAGAAAATGGTATATAATGATTTTAGTGGATTGCAAGAGCACATATTAAGATTGATTAATGATTATAATAAGTTGAAAAGTATAAAAATTGAACTAGGTAATCGTTACTTAATTTAATAGGCATTGGAATTTTTCCCAGCACAATTCAATGTTTTGAAGACATCTTATAGTACTCAAAAAGCTTAATGGATTATCAATGAGATGCTTATTATTATTAATCAGGTAAAGAAAGACATTAAAAAAATGATGATTTATGCTATTAATTTCACTTCTTATGGTTTAACTTTAAAACAAAGGGCGAAGTCACTTCAAAGGAATAACAACAAAAGGTTTATTTATGATAAGAAAAAAGGTGAAAACATTGAACAATTTCATAAGTCCAAAAAAGTCCGGCTCAAGGGAAACTATAGATTTCATACAAAAAGTATGGGCATAGAATAGTATATTGCTTTAAGTATAAGAAATGAGCTAAGAAAAAGAAGAAAGGTACTTTTCTAGCTCTAGTTTACTTTAAGACCAATATTTTTGATGTGCCATTGAGCACTCAGTGGTTAGACATTGGTGCTACCATTCATGTGATGAATTGTTTATAGGCATTAAGAAACATAAAAAAGCTAAGTGAATAAGAGCTAGTTGCTTGGCTTGAAAATAGAGATACAGTACTAGCAGAGCACATTGGAATAGTTTCTTTAAGTCTATCATCTAAGCATGAGTTTTATTTGAATAATGTCATTTATATACCTTCCATGAGAAGGAAATTGATTTTTGTAGTTGCTTTAGATCATATTTGATACTTTTGTTATTTTAGAAATGGAAAATTTAAGTTGATCTATAATTCTTCTATTATGGGTGCTAATTCATTATGTGATAAGTTGTATAAAATTAATCTTAATCCTAACTTTGCTAATTATATGAATGTTGTTATTGGAAATAATAAAAGCAAAATCATAAGAGATCCTTAATGCTATAACATAGATGTCTTTGGCATATTTCTCAAGAAATGATATAGACACTCATAAAAGAGGGAGTGCTTCACAATTTGTATTTCTTGGATTTTAGGACATGTGTTAAATACATCAAAGGAAAGCTTCTTACTAAAGCTAGAAATAGAAATAGGAATAAAAAATAGAATATCATAGAATTAATCCATACTAACATTAGTGAACCTATTACACCAAATGATATAGATGGATATAAATACTTCATCATTTTCATCAATGATTATTCTAGATATAGATAAGTGGAAGTACTTGATGAGAAAGCAAAATCACTTAATGCCTTTAAGTCATTCAAGGCAGCAATTGAACTTAAATTAAGAAAGAAGACAAAATATGCTAACTCTAACAAATGTGGTATATCTCATGATAGTTATGATAAAACAAGAAGAAAATTTGGCCTTTTTCCCAAATACCTAAAGAGTGTGGAATAGAAGCAAGTTACATTATGCTTAGCATACAAGAACAAAACAAAATTCCAAAAATACGGAACAAAACATCATAGACATGGTAAGGTGCATGTTAGTCTATTCATCATGGCTATAATTCTTATAAGGTGATACATTAAAGATGATTGTGTATATTCTAAATCAAGTTCCTAGTGAGTCAGTGCTTAAAAACCCTTATGAGTTACTATATAGAAAGAGGCCTAGTTCAAGACACTTTCATGTTTAGGGTTGTAAAGCAAAGGTGAAGGTATACATTCCTTCTATAAAAAAAATTGATTCAAAAAATGTTAGTGGATATTTTATGAGGTATTATAGTAAATTCAAAGGCAATAAATTTTATTGTCTAACTCACAAGAGTAGAGTGATTGAATTAAATTAAGCTATTTTCCTTAAGGATGAGTTGGATAGTAGGAGTTAGTTATAGCCCATCGTTGATTTCACTAAAGAAAATACTATTATTCCATTAACAATTCATCTTCATAGTACCACAAGATGATGCAATGTAATAAATGGCAAAAGATTAAGAGTTGTATACAATATATAAAGAAGTTCTTTTAAGGAGATCCTATATGGCTTAGGGATAAATGATATCTAATAATAATTTAATTTATTTACAAGAGCATAAATATGACATTAATAATGATATTGATGCCACCATATTTTCATAATAATTTCCAATTCAAATTATTCTGAATAGTTTAGTTTAATCAATGATAAGTTAGCTTCTATACATAAGAATGAAGTGTGAGATCTAGTTTAGTTACTTGCAAGCTATAAGCCAATTGGATATAAATAGGTCTTTAAATCAAAATGGATACTCATGGTGAAATTGATAACTATAAAGCTCAACTTATAGTTAAGGCTACACTTAAAAAGAAAGCATTGATTATAATGAAATATTTTCTCTAGTTTCAACTAAGTACTCATTAAGTTGTCATAGTGATGGTAGCATATCTTGAACAGGAGCTACATTAAATGGGTGTCAAGATAACTTTTTTAAATAGTAACCTATCAGAGATTACTTAATGAACTAGCTAGGTAATTTCCAAGATAAAGTCAAAGAACACCTTATCTGTAAGCTAAAAAAGTCCATAATGGTTTAAAATAAGCATCTAGCTAGTGACACCTTAAGTTTAATAAGGTGGTGACTTTTCTTAGCTTTAAGGAAAATGATATAGATTGGTGTATGTATATGTTGATAAGTATAGGCAATTTTATAGTACTAGTACTATATATTAACGACATTCTCTTTGCTAGCAATAATATGAACCTACTGAATAAGACAAAGCAAACGTTATCAAAGCATTTTGATACTAAAAATCTTAGGAATACCTCATATATACTAGGTATAGAGATCTTTTATAGAGAATCCTAAGGTTTGCTTGATTTCTTTTAGCAAACATACATTGAAAAAGAATTAAAGACATTCAACAAGTCTCTGTGTTCTCAAGCTTTTACAACTATTTAAAAGGGTAAAATTTTCTTAAAGGCTTAATATCTTTATAATGATGGTGAAAAATAAAATATTAAAATGTCCTATATGCATTTATTGTAGGTAGCCTAATGTATGCTCATGTATGTACACATTCTAATATAGTTTATGTTATTAGTGTATTAAGGAGTTACCTAGGTGATATGGGTTAGAGACATTAAGTTGTTGCTAAAAAAAAGTGTTAATTCTTAAGTGTTCTAGGGATGGAAGTATAGGTGCAACAATAAGATCTTTAAGAATAGTTTAAAGAAAGAAAGAATAAACACTCTTTATGAAATATTTTAGCAAGGTAAAATAAACCTTTTTATGGTAATTCTTGATTAAGATTTCTTGTGTGTTGCTCTATGGTTCTTTAGAATGGGCACATGCATGACTTTTATATGTATAGAGAAGCAATGACTTAGGTAATAAGTTATAATTTGTTAGCTCGAATTAGGGTTAATCATATTATGGAATTTATGATACTTGATATGAATAATATTAAGGTAATTATAGTGGAATGATAATTGATATGGGATACTGGATAATAAGGCAAGATATTTATGGATACCGATAAAGACTAATATAGGTGATTTTATGGGACTAGGATAAATGAAGGTATTAAGATAAAGGATTCAAAATCACCATGACTCTTTTGCTTACTTCATGTAGAAAGCTCATGATAAGGAGATTAAGGCATCATATGCTTGACACTTTTATGTACCATGAATGGGGTCCTCATTCCAATCTAACCAGGCTACCTTAAAAATAATTCTAGTAGGGTGGAGAGAAGTTTATGCTCTTTGTAGCCAAAGATGGCAGTTAGATGGCTTTAAGCCTCTATATGATCTTATTTGTTGGAACCCCTATAATATCTTGAGTGTCTATGGTGTG
This sequence comes from Sindora glabra, assembly GCA_020226215.1. Taxonomy (NCBI): domain Eukaryota; kingdom Viridiplantae; phylum Streptophyta; class Magnoliopsida; order Fabales; family Fabaceae; genus Sindora; species Sindora glabra. The sequence continues at coordinate 68,545,567 of CM035232.1, read as the reverse complement.
CTTTGGTCTCTTTCGAAATCATCACTTAGGCTACCCTTACTATTTAGGTTATTTGCAACCTACTTCTTTAGGTAATAATAATTGGACCTTTTTAGAGTTAAATTATCTACTTTAGGCCCCTTGCATGAGGACCATTGCAACCTTTTTAAAAATGTAAAGCATGTTATGCAATTTGCTTACTTTGTCAATTTTCACATTTTAAAGGATTTTCATCCTTCAATTTTATATTGGCAAGGTTATATTTGTGGACTTCTATCCTTCCCTATAGCATATCTTCATTCACTATCATGGGTCTTAAGAAATCTTTCTTTTTCTTTTAATCTCTTTTCAAAAAGCAGTGTAGTCTTTTAACTAAGTTTAACCTATTTTATTTAAATTCAACATGTCTTCACTTTTCCTTTATTTCAAACTTTCATTCTTTAAAGTAATTTTTGCTTTTGTTCATTGTTTTGAGGAACACTTTTGCTTTTTCATTTTCAATTTTATCTTCAATTAATAAGGCTCTTAAAAAGAATAGAATTAGAAGTAGTCATCTAAAATAGTCGCTATCAATGATAATCATAAGGCATTAGTTTCCATAGCTATTGATTATGAGAAAGTGCCTTAGGTTTTTAAAGAAAATTTAGGCACCATAGTTCAATTTATAAAATTAAAGCTAGTAAGAAGGGATTTTCATAAGCTTCCAATAACTTTTTTTAATATTAAGTTAGGACTTATAGTTAATTTAGTAGCATTTAACCTTTTCCATGAAGAGTAAATTTTAGAAAGGGGAGCTCATTTTCCTAGTAATTCATTGATATTAATGCATCTAGCTTAAAAAGAATATTTTTTAACACAGTGAAGTATAAGGAAAAATCACAACCTACTTATAGGTTTGATATGTAAGCAAATGATGTGTGTGTGAACCCTAACTATTGCAAATGATTAAGTTAAGCAGGGATGGTTGATGCCATTTACATCTTTTCTCATTTGATAGTGAAGAAAATCACTAAAGATTTAAATTACTTGTTAAAAAGATGGATGAGTGATACTCACATTTTTATGAACAATTAACGAGAATTTATCCTAACACTTGAATGATATATATGCTTTATAAAGGCTGCTTCTATTCAATAAGGTTGATATTTCTTCCCATGGTACTTCTAAGGATTATATAGTACTGGGCTCTCATTTGTGAGAGAAGTTAAGATAGTACAATGCTATATAATATTTTGAGAAAGACTAGATGATAGTAAAGAATGTTACCTCTTTAAGTGAAAAAATTACTTTTGCTAAATGGTTAAAATACTTTTATATTATTTTGGAGAATAAGATTAAAAAAGATAGTTAAAGGTAATTTATTGCTAAAGCTAATACCTATGGCAATAATGATGGTGATTTGTTTTTATTGGCATTTATAGGCCACTAGCTGAGTCATTTCATTTTTAATGGTCCCTTTTTGAGACTTTGAACTTTATTATCTTTTTATTGGCTAGTCATATTACTTCGAGCATAAGGCTGGCTTTGGATCCTGCTTTATGACAATGTTTTACCTCTATTTGGATCAATTTCATGGCTAAATTAAGCAATCCAATGGCAATGCATTGTAAAGTGCTTTATTAATGCTAGTTTTCTTTAATTCTTCCTATATAAATGTTTCTCAAAATATGCCCCTATTGTAAGGATGATGCCAAGTTAAGAAAAACTTCCTTAAGTATGCCACTAGGGTCAATCTACTAAGAAGGTTGCTATTAATTTGTTGATTTATAATGTAAATGAATTATGCTTTTATCCTTATGTTTCTCACAAGAATTTTACTAAAGTTAAACTATATCATTCTATGGGTGGATTGCACCAAAATGCTAGGTCAGGGGTTGATATGGTGGATGAACATGTTTACTTAACTTGGAATGAAGGGAATTATAATAAATGGTTATTAATTTTGTCCTTTACTACCCTATTAGGGTTCTTTTTGATAGATAGCTTTTACTCTAGCTAAAAGGCATTTTTCTTAGTGTGGTATCATTCTAATAGGGTGACTCATAAATTTAGGTATGAGTAAGCTTGTAGATGTATAAGGAAGGTTAGACCTTTTGAAGTGAGCCTAACTCTACACTACCTTTAAGGGTTTTTAAGAAAAGGACTACAACTAAATTTCTAGAAATTATGGAATTTCCAATGATAACATGAAATGGGTTTCCCATAGTTAGTTGTGCAATAGTTCATAGATAACAATTCCATGATATGGTTGGCTTTACCATTGAGGTCCTTACTCTTATTATTTCTAGGGATATCTTGAAAATGGACCCATTATACTTAACATGTCTAGAGCTTGCTCCTAAGAACACTAAGGCATTAGAGGAGGCATCCTTTACCACTAAAGTTATAGTTTCATGTAAAGGCAAGGTTAGATAAGTTGCTAAATATTCCTCAAGAGCTCATACTTTTAAAAGTATTAAGCTTTTAATTGATGATGATCAATCAACTTTGAGTGTATTTATTCAAGAACAGGTACACATGTAAAGCTCTCTTTTGGTTGTTTTCTTTTATTTTTCTTTAAAATTTATTCATGTTTAGTTGTTAATTTTTCTTGTAAAAGTCCTTTGGCTTAATAGAAAAGATAAAGCCATCTAAGAATTTAGATTTGATACTCCTCCTTTAGACCTTGAGTTTACTAGGCAAATAAAATAGTAGAGAAGGTTGTTTTAAATCTCATTAAAAATACTAAGTGGCTTTTCTTTGACATTCTTACTTTAGTGTTGTTTCTTTATCTTATAATTTAGCTTTGTGTAAAGAGTTTATATCACTAAAGAAGTTCTAGTAGTGGTGCTATATGAAAGTTGGTAGTCCTTTCCACTTTGTTTCTTTTTTCTTCCTTCTTCTTTTGTCAATTGGCAATTATTCACGACTTATGGTAAATTTAGCAAAAATCATAGAGATTCAAAGGATCTAAAAGGTGATATAGATTTTAAAGCCTTTGTAAGTTAAAAGAAATATCAACCTATTGATTTTTTGGATCTTATAATAAAAGAGAATGCCTTAGATGGCAAAATATAAGCCTTTGCAATCTAAGAATTTTCTATAGTCATGCTAGTTTCTGGCTTTGACCTAGGTAAGAAAGGGTTGGTTCTTAGAAAAGGGCATTATTTTTAGGTAACCATATACCTTTTTGCATTTTTTAAATATTACTATTTTCCTTTTAAGGCACTAATATTATGTTGCAATTTCTATTAAGATTAAGAGATAAAAGAGGAGCATATTGCTACAATAATGGGTGATTAAGTGGTTATTTTGCCTATTAATTAGATGAGTCCTTAAGTAGAGAATAGCTAGATTCCATCACTATTTCGAATGATAATGCAAGGGTTTCTAAAGAAGTTATTACATCTTCAAGTATTTATGCTTTTTAACTTTGCATATGCCATCTTTTGTTGTTTTTCTTATAAGGCATGTTAAGTTTGTTAAGTTTTCCTTGAAGGTCAAGCAACTAAAAGGGAACCTATAGTCTTGAATCTATAGTCTCGAAAGTTAAGACATGAGTTATTAATTCTACTTTAAAGCTAATACCCCTAGTATCTTAAGTAACCACAATTAATACCATTGAACTAACTATGGTTGCTACTCAAGATAAAGAGTCTTTTATTGTTAATCAAAATTTAAAGGAACCTACTTTTCAAGGAGATGCTGAAATGTTTGCTACTATCCTAACTCTTTTTATAACCTTGAATCCTTCCTTGAGTGGTATTGTTGCTCTTCTACTAATGGAAATGTAAGATAAGCATCTTTAAAAGGGAGTTTCATATTACCCCTAGCCTAACTCCCACTGCTCAAATTATGGAGGTTCATTATTCTTCACTGGGTCCATAGTTATAGATATTCCTTCTTCTACTAGAAGGTTACCAAAAGCAAATAATAGAGCATTTGGCATTCCTTTAAAGGATGAAGATGTCTAAAAGGTGCGTTTAGATGAATTGATAAAGCAAGTAGAGACTTTTAGTCTTCATGCCATCATAGATGAAAATTTGAATATTTTAAAGGAGACTTTGTTGCAATATCCATAGCTTCTTTTTCTTCACAATGGTAGGAAAACATGATTTTATGTTGTTAGTTATACTAACTTGGCTAATTTCTTAAAAGCTTCAAGAAAAATAATAATAACATTATCCACTCTAAGAAACTTGAAGATTTTAAAAAAGAAACCTTGACTTTATTTAATTTTCTAAAAAAGGACATCATCATTAAGGTTGTAAAACATGCTTCCAATTTTGTGAATGTAAAGTATATGCAAATAGTACCATAATTTCATGCTTTACAAGACTATCATAATTAGCTTGATCAATGCCATAAGGAGGTTTTTTAACATATGGTTAGGTTAGAGGCCAGATTAAGAATGTGTAATGACTTAGCAAGACTTCTTTTTGTCCTTTTTATGATAATAACAGTATTTTTTAGCCTTTGTACATATCTTCTTTAATATTTATGTCACTTAGGGATATCTTCTATTTTTAATGATATGAGGCCCTTCTAACCACTCTATTGATTTTTGTAATTATTATGTTTATTGAGTCCTGAGGAGAGCAATGCTAACCTTGTAGCTTAGCTTATAAATTGTTATCTTCTTTCATAATGATGTTCACTAGTCTTTCTTAGTAGCTACTCATGCTTTCTTACATTTTTGTCTTTCTTTGTAGCTAATCTCATTAATAATCTTTCTTGAATTTCTTGTTTTCTCAGGTATTCTCTTCTTTAGCCATAGTGTATTCAAGCAATTTAAGTAATAATATAGATTTTGAAACTTTCTCTAATATAACTTTTGAGAAAGAAATTGTAGAGAACCATTTGATCAATAACTCTATTGAAATTTAAGGTTTTTATAGAGGTTCTCATTTTAGAAGGGTTAGGCTTGAATCAATGAAATTCATAGCATGGAATCTAACAATTAAGGCAAAATGGCTTATAGATAATCTTGAAGAACTTTTGCAAAAGATCAAGCTTTATCATTACTACTATGCTCACAACATTTACATCAATTTTCTTATAAGGATAAACTATTACAGGTCATCCCCTTTTTATTTGCCATGTATTTTTATATTCCTTCATTGCCTTTTTTGGACACATTTTTTTGATCTTCCATCTCCCTAATAGGCTTCTATATATCAGAACCCTAATCATGTGACCCATATAAGTGTCATGGAATTGTGGTAGGATTCTATATAGATTTAAACTTATCAAATTAAGGTTAACCCATTAACCTTGGAATATTCTAGGATCATGCCTTGTTTTTATATTTTGGAATACATCGAGTTGAATCCCCTTCTTTTCTTGGTTATGTTGAATTGAGGGCATAAAAATGCTATTATTGGGGAAACTAGTGTTAAGTTAAGGGTCAATTTAGGATCGAGGCTGACTAGACTAGTTACTAACCCCTTCATCACTAATATCATGGTTTTCAATGTCAGAGAGGTGTTGCATTGTATATTTCAATTTTAGGTTAGCATATTGTCACCATGACATCACATTAACATGTTAGTGCTAACCAAAACCTAGCTAGATAAAGAGCATGCAATGATGATTGCAATGTTTCTATGTACTAAAATTAGATTAAAAATTGGTTTGCTACAAAATAATAGAGTAAAGTGGCACAAACCTACTTATGCCCCTAGTGATCATTTGATATTATCTTTTACTATGAATTATTAATAGTATGCAAAAACAAATATAAAAATAAAATGCAACAAATGCTATATACTATATATAGAATTATGTAGTAATAGAATGTAGAACACAAAATGAGGGGTTTGTGAATTTAAATTGAATTGAATGTATTAAAAATTGGTTTGCTACAAAATAATAGAGTAAAGTGGCACAAATCTAGTCGTACCCCTAGTGATTATTTGATATTATCTTTTACTATGAATTATTAATAGTTTGCAAAAATAAAATGCACAATAAAATGTAAAAAACAAATATAAAAATAAAATGCAACAAATGCTATATATTATATGTAGAATTATACAATAATAGAATGCAAAACATAGAATGAGGGCTTTGTGAATTTAAATTGAATTGAATGTATTAAACAAAGTAAAAATGCAAAGCAAACAACAAGAAGGAAAACCAATGTAATAAAATAGTCGATTCAAGAAATTGAAAGCTTTAGCATGGATTAATCATTAATTAATTAAGATTTAACTTTTCTAATTAATTATTCAAACTTGAATTACCTAGATTCCTTGTAATAATTCATAAATCTTACACTAGATAATCATCTAGGATTTGATCAATTAAGATTAGCTAAATTAAGCAATCGTTATAATCTTTAAGGTAGATTGAAATTAATTTAATGATAGAATTCTATTAAATTGAAAAATTAAATTAGAAATCTCCAAAATAATGCCTAAACTCTCTGCTCCTATGTGTAAAACTATAATTTATCAATCACAATTTGATATCAAAATAGCAAAGGATTATAAATCATAAAGATGAACATCAATTATATCAAATCAACATCCAACACAAGTAATTTCAAGAAATTAGTGTAAGTAAATAGGGAAAAAAGAAAATTAATCAAAGAAAATCAATAATACAAATCATAATCTTATAATCTAGTGGATGAGAGCCTTAAATTCCTTGAATCAACTTTGAATTAAAACTTTCATTGATGAAAAACAAAAGAGAAATAAGAAGAGAAAAACTGTGCTATTTAATCTATAAAAGTCTTTAAAGTATAAAAAGTTCTCTCATTTTATTTGACCTAATTAACCTAAAACTCTATTAGACTTAGATTGTATGTCTCTTAGAATTATACTAATGGGGCCTTCTTAATTTTTAGAAGCCCAAACCTATCTTTTACAAGGTAATTAACTCTAACAGTTACATTAATAAATTTTCATAGGTTTAACTTCCAACCACTTTAAGATCACTTAGACAAGGTAATTTAGGTAATCCATGCCTAGGTTTTATAGAAAATTGGGTGCTAGTTTCAGGTTAATCAAACCTATGTAACTCTAAATATGACCTAAAAATCGAAGTAGGCTTAGTTAGGACATGACTTTAATTTCTCAGCCATATATGACCTCTAAAACATCTGAACTAAGCTTAGGACAAAACATAAAAGTTGTAGATCTCTCTTTATGATTTCTAACAATATAAAGATTATATCAATCCAACATCCAAAGTTCAAGATATAACTAAAAAACTAAAATATTATTAAAATCCAACAATAACCAAATAAATTCAAAATATTGTAAAATCAATCTAGAATTATAAAACAGAGTTAATTTTATGAAATTAAGCACGTGTAACATACTTAAAGACATAAAATAGGGGAAAATAAAATAGTAAATACTTTTCTCATTATAAGGCTATCATAACTTTTTTTAGGTTTACCACCATAAAGATGATAGAGAATAAATGTTACATTGGTGAAGTTTGGGTAGTTTAGAATTATCGAGATATCTACTCGGTGATTCAATGTAGAGAGAACACTAACCTTAAGATCATGTAATGTAGACATTATATGTAATATTTTTAAATATCGGGGGTTAGTTTTACCTATATGATCTTTATGGATACATGACATTTTATATTTCAATTATATATTAAGCTTAAGCCCCTTCTCCATTTTTTTTGTATGGTTGAAAGTTTGAGATGCTTTGTTCTTCATGCAGTCTCCTTACATTAACATGCTTTTATAGATATGACCATCAATTCTCTTGCTCCCAGCAATGCCACTCATGATGTTAAATTGTATGAACTTCTCTCCAATCATTATATAAACTTATGTTTACATTTAGTGTTTCCATATATTGCATTCCCATGTTTTTATTTAAGAATTCCCCAAGCTTTTTAAGCTTTGTTTCACTTTCTTTACTACCTATTTATACAATGGCTTGTAATTCCTCTAATAGTTTTGACAATGCTTCACCCAAGCCTTATAGTAAAAGAGTTTTCACAAAGACATACAAGGTAACCTTGTATAATGACAAATCTTTTCATGAATTCAAAAGTGCTAGATCTAAATGCCTTACATTAGATATTGTTGAAACAATTCTCAAGCCTAAAAAGGCTAAAGGAATCATTATATGTAAAGGTGATTCTTTGAATCCCTAAGTTGTTACTAGGAAGGGTAAGAGGAAATAATAAGAGACTATTACTGTGTCTTTTGATGAGAAGGCTAATAGCATTGCTACTCTAGTGGCCTTGAGAAATTTTAAAGTGGGTAATTCCTTTGTGGTGATCATTCTAGATGATCTAACAAAGGATGAAATTTTTTTTAAGGAGTTATGTTATAAGGTAGAAAATCTTTGTCACTTTTATGACAAATATAAAATTACTAACTTTAGTTAATGGGAAAAGTTGCAAGTATTGCTTGCTAATAAAGAAGCATAAGTTAAAAAAGCTTGTAAAACTATATTTGATTTGAAACATTTTGAGAATGTTTCTGATAAAAAAGTTTGGAAAGTTAAAGCTTTCACTTGATAGGGCTCTTAATGAATTGGCCAAGTTAAAAGTTAGCTTAAAAAAAGTTTAAGATGCTTTGGATGGCATGAAAAAGTTTCATTCTAACATGCTTCATGAATAATAATCACATTGTGAAAAAAACATAAACACATTATTTGATGCAAGGACTCTATAAAGGATAAAACTAAAAGTCCTTAAAAGAGTACCAAATTTTCTATGGCAATGCCAGTGATGATGTTCTTAGATTAAAAGGGAGCTTTTCGAGTCACAAAGACTCACTGAGAGCTGGAAAAGGTAAAGCTAGGCTCTTTACAAGTAATTATCAAAGAAGAAGGAAGAATATTGAGCTTTGATGAATAGAGAGCTGGAAGTTAGTGTTAAGGCTCAGTTCTTTGTGAATAAAGTTCTTCAAGCTTGCATTTTTACTGATATGGATTTTGGTGTTAGGTTCAAAAATCACTAGATCAAGTATATTTATATTACCATAATTTTCTTTTCTACTACTTTGGTGCTCATTACAATGTCAAAAACATAATAAAAAGGTTGAATGTGACTTGTGTCGCATGATGCCCTAAGACTTTAACCAAGGAGACTTTTGTGAAGAATGATATAGAGAAGTGTGCTAAAAAGATTCTTTTTCTGCTAAAGATTAAATTTTTTAATGTATATACTTTCATGTGTTATAAATAAGATTTATTCAAATTTATAGACTTTGCAATTGTACTTTTGTACTAAAACTAAAAATATATTTATGCTTTATCAATTGTACTTTTGATAAAGTTTGTCACTGCTTCATCCAATGTTGATCTTAAAGTATACCCTTCACTTATATAGTGAAGAGCTCTTTTGCCTCTAGTATCTAGGTTTTACCATATGATGTTAGCCTTATAGGACCATTAAAGTTAAATGCCCATGTGTTAAAAGGCCAATAAGTGCTTAGTGCGTTAAGTTTAGCCATAGAGGCATGGATTAAGTTCCTATACACTTAACAAGGCTTAAACTAATAGACATAAGTTAGGGCATCTTGCTCTATGATAGGCTAGTAATAATCTAGGTAAAGGATCTCATAGTGTAACTTTTTTTGCACCTTGGTGTTCCCCACAATCTCCTTGATGTACCACTTTATGTATAATATGTTGTTCTACTTTGTTCAAACATATTTTTTATTCATTACTCACCTTTTTTCCATATAATATCTCATCTTTTACAACATTACTTTTTAGTTTCTTTTGGATCTTATTAGCCTCTTTTGAGTCAGTGAGGAGAGTTCCCTCTAAAAGATATTATAGGCATACTTTTCTCTAATCCCATTTTGTAGTGACTCTTACCTCAAATCAATGTGTGATGAATATCACAAAAAGGCTTAAAAGGTATTGCAATTTACTTTCATAACAACTTAGAAGTATCCTTGACATTGTATCTTCTAATAAAAAAGTGATTCTTTTTCATCACAATTATCATCAAGGACTCTTAACATTATCGTCTTTCCTTGTTCCTTTATGAACTTTATTATGATCCCTTCAAGATTGTGTCTATAAAAAATATCATTCATTAATTAATAGTCTTAAAAAAATTTCACCGTGGCTATTTCTGGATTGTTCAACTCTTTCAAGATAAAAATATTCTAGTCATTCTGAATTTTGGGTGAACTTTGCTAATTAAGAAAAATGTGGGACTACTGATATAGTTTCATGACAATTCCATTGCCATTCTCATTTGCCATATTTATTGCTAATGTAGCTAATATATCTTTTCATTTATTTCTCTTTATTGAGAGTGTAGAAAGATGGCCTTTTTAAATTTTGCTATAAGAGCTTATGTCACCTTTCTATATTTTGCTAAGGATGGTTTTTTAACATCATATTCCTTTATCACTTGATTAATGATTAGTTTGAAATCTGTTCTTACTATTGAATCTTCCACCCCTAATTCTTAGGCTATCATAAGCCCTAATATTAGATTCTTATACTTTACTTCATTATTAGTGTAGTGGAAATCAAGTTTGTAAGACATGACATAAATTTCACTATGAAGATCTTTCAAAATGATCTTGGCCCCTTTTCTTGAAGTAGATATGAATTTATTAAATTAAAACTCTTATGGTTAGGGTAATTCACATAAAGTAATCATTTGATCACAAATCGTATTTTCTATTTCAAGTAAGCTCCTAAAAACTTCTTCTAAGATGGGCTCACTATTTGACAATAGGAGTTGAACTAATAAATCAGCCAAAGTTAGCTTTTGAATGCCTTAGGATTGATCATTTGATTTCAAACTCACTTATCATCAATATCCATTTGGCTTTCTTCACCATTAGTACTAGCCATTATAAAAGAAATATGATAAGGTTAGATTTAATTATCAACTAAACCTAATGTACTAAGAAGTAAAGGAAAAAATCTTGAGTTGTATAAACAAGAGCAACAGAAATATTTTCCATAGCAGAATACCACTCTTCAAGCCCTTTAAGTAGATAACTAAGATAATAAATTAGCTTTTTAAGCCTTTTTATTTCTTGAGCTAAAAACATGTTGATAAATTTTCAATGGAGATGAGGTAAAAAATGAAAGGGATACTGCATTATAAAGTGACCATGACATGAATGGATCTGATAACTTGCAAGATTTTCTCAAATATCTTTTGATGCCTTTCTTCTCAATCAAAGTTAGCATTCTTCTTTAGAAAAAGGTTGAATGGATGAATTAATTTTGCTAATGCTGGGATGAATTCTTGATGTAAAATATTTTCCCTATAAAGAATTTGAGCTTTTGAGATTCACCAACTTTGGCATATTTCTTATTGCCTCAATCTTACTTCCATCCATTTTGATGCCATTTTTATGATTTTACATCCTTGGAATTTTCCTAAGGAAACCTTAAATGCATATTTTCAATTTAAGTTTAAATAGTATTTTTAGAATCTTTAAAAGAATCACCTAAGGTGACCAAGAAGGTTTTCCTTCTTTTTAGACTTAATTCCCAAATCATCCATGTAATTTTTAACAAAATCATGTAGCATATTATGGGACATGGCGGTTATGACCCTTTAGTAAATTGGTATAATATTTTTAAGATTGAAGGGCATGATTGTGTAATAAAAATTACTTATAAAAGTCTTGAAAGTAGTCTTCATGGCATTGAATAGGTGCATTAGAAAAGAAAACCTTTGATAACCTACTATAAAGTTAACTAAAGCATCAATGTAGGCTAGAAAGAAGTCATATCTCAAACAAGCTTTATTGAGATCGCTCAAATCCACGTAGACTCACATCTGACCATTCTTTTTCTTGATAAGAATGATGTTAGATAGTTTGATTGGTTTTATAAAGCCAATTTTTAAGAGCATTTTTACTTCTACTTTTATTTAAGCCTCCACATTAGGATAAAATTGCCTTAGATGTTACTTTATAAGCTTCGTAGTTGGTTTTATGGCTACATGATAAGATGCTAGGCTAGGGCTTAATCTTGACATTTCATCGTAATCCCAAATAAAGATATCATAAAATTCTTTCAATAATGCTACCAAGTGTTCTTTTTCAATAAAGGTTAAGTTAATCCCTACAAAGGTGGGTCTATATTTCCTTTCACCACCGAGGTTAATGGTTTTAAGTTTTTTATTCACTGGCTTTGGCATATCTTGCAAAATAGCTAAGCCTCCTTTACTTTTGTTAGTAATGAGGGTTCCTACCTTCTAGGATGCCAGGGTCTAAGGAATAATCATCATACTCTTTGTGTTTTTTAGCAATTTTCCTTAGAGCTTTTTTCTCGTTAGAAATGGTAAATTGTCCTTCCTTTTGCATTTGTAAAGTGTAAGATAATCAGTAACTAGATATCACGCATATCTAGTTTAGTCCTTTTAACTAGAGCTTATGGATTTTCTTATTTTGGTTATATCTTAAATTGATTTGTCATTCTTCTTTGATTTCTCTCTTATATGTGTGCCTTCTCTTCCAATTGTTTCATAATTGAAACTCTTAATGGCCATTTAATGGCATTAGTAACTTTCTAAGTGAATTTATAGAAATGAAAGGACTTAATGTAATAAGCTTTATCTTCATCGAATGGTGTTTTAATTGCAAAGACTTCAATATCTTTTCCTTAAAATTAGCTTTTACATATTAGTAGAAAGTAAAAGAGACATAATTATGAGTGTCCAACCATGGTTGCCTTAACAAGATATGATAGCTCAATTATCTCTCAATGACACAAAATTTATTAAAAGTTTTGATAGGAATAACTCTTATATTAACTTACGCATGCCCTATTATTTCAATAGGCTTTAAATGTATTAATATCACTGATGGATCCATTTTTCAAGGAAATTGATGGCCTTCAGTAAAGCCAAAAGGATGATATTGATTGTCAACCCATTATCAACTAGAGCTTGGAAAATTTTTCTACCTTTAATGGCTATTTTTAGGTATAGAGGTCTATTATGACTAGTACATGGCACTTGTTTGTCTAATTCCATGAAAATGATGGTTGAAGAATAAGCCTTGGTGACTTTTATAGGTTATTTCTCATTGCACAATAGTTTCTAACTCTTTTTTGAAAAATTTCTTAATAACAAAAAATGCCTAGTACTTCCTTTCCTTATCAAATTTGATTAAGTCAAAGATGTATCAGAAGTTTAATGATTTTACCAATGCTTTAGCTATAGGCACATTTGTTACTTTGGTAATTGGCATCCTGGTATAATCTTCTTCATGTGGCCTTATTATGGGGTTATTAATTTACATCATGATCTAGGAAAGGATGAATGTCTATCATTTTAGTTTGAAATGATCTATTCTTGACTTTTTGAAGAAAGATTTTTTGGAAGGTGTAACATTCCATAATGGTGTGAGTGAAAGACTGATGATAATGGCAAAAGTGAGGTGCCTTATTCTAATATTCTATCAAATCACCTTTCAATTAGTGTAATTGAATGAGAGCATCTTCCACCTATGTAGCAAGAAGAGTAATGGCTTTCTCTAAGGGATAAGGAAAAGGTGGTGGAAGTTTTCCTCTCCAAGCAAAAGGATTTGATTTTGAATTTTAAGGCTCATAATTAGCTAGTGGCATCTTTTTATACCTTTTTTTAGGCATAAAGTCGAGATCATAGGTAATCTTTTTAGAAGATGGTAGTATAATAGCTACTTTAATATTCTTTTCCCCTAACATTATAGAATAATGCAGCTCCTGAAAAGTGTGGATGTCTCCACAATGTAGATATAGAATAATGAGATCTTCCATGTTGGTAATGCAACCTTGTACTAGAATAAACTCAGAGATTTCCTCTTAGCAAGGTACTACTTGTCAAAAGAAATGACATGTTCTCCTTTGTCTAATTCTTCCTAAATCCATTAGATCAATATTAGTTTAAGTAATGAAAAAGTTGTTATAGTAACTCACTACCATATCATTCCATGTCAAAATCATGCCAAGTTATAACTTAGTGTACCAAGCATATGTTCTATTAGAAAAAGATTTAGAAAATTTATGAAGGCAAAGGTTAGAATCATTACCATATAAGCCTAAGTTATTAATTAACTAGTAAACATGTTCTTTAGCCCTTTTAATGAACTTTTTGAAAAATTGTGGTTAATAACTTAATGGATATGGTTTAATAGATAGTTCTTGAAGGAATGAAGATTAAAATTCTATCTTAGTAATAACTTTGCACTTAGCATTTTATAAGAAGTAACATGTCTCTTTTTTTGTTACTAAAGATCAAGCAAACATCTAAAGGCCAACTAAAGTGGTTTAAGTCCTACTTGGTAAGACAATTTGTTATCTATCAAAGGGAATCAAAATATTATGGTAGCATTAGTGAACTGTGGTAGTGGAAGTTCGAGTTTGGGGTTGTTGAATGACTGATTATGATATAAATGATGGCAAATTCTTAAAAGTCATAACAAGATCATTCCTATTAGAGAAAATGAACATAGGATTTGCATAACATTAGATAATACTACTCCTATCTATTGTTGCATGTTTACACAATCATCTAATATAGTGGTTAGTACTGTGATCATAGCAATTATAGTTGATGTTGCTCTATAGGGTTAGAAATTTAAGTTTATTATCATTGATGTAGCACCAGTTCCTTGACTAACCATAATTATATTTGGATTTGGGGTCTAGAACAAGTAATTAGCATTATAAGGTTCATAATTGGCTACATGGATTAATCAGTTGGAGTTACAAGCATATATCCTACAAGAATGAAATTTGAAGGCATTCACAAGGTAATATTCACTAAGGAGTTACTAAAAAAGACAATATTACTACCATCTCTAGTATTAAAAGCCATTTAGTTATTTAAACCTATTCTTCATATATACTTCCTTAGTAGAGTCATTAAATATTAATTCTTAAGAGTTTTAGGGTTAGAAGTATAAGTACAATAAGAAGTTCCTTAAGAATGGCTTAGAGAAGGAAGAAATGAGCACTCTCTATGAAGTATTAGCAAAAGGTGCTTTTTTATGGTGATTTTTTACCAAGATTTCTTGTGTGTTAGTTCATGGTCCTTTAGGATGGCACATGCATAGTTTTTATATGCATAGGAAGGCAATGGCTTAAGTAATAAATCATAATTTATTAATTTAGATTAAAGTTAATCATATCATGCATTTTATGATAATTAATATGAATAATATTAGGATAACCATAACGGAAGGATAATTGATATAAGATATTGGATAATAAGGTAGGATATTTATGGTGATGGATAATGATTAATATAGGTGATTTAGGGGGACATGGATAAGTGAAAGTTATTAAGACAAAAAAGTCTAAATCACTATAACTTTTTTACCTACTTCAAGCAAAAGACCCATGGTAAGGAGATTGAGGCATGATATGTCTAACATTTCTATGTACCACAGATAATGCCCTTATTCCAATCCAACCAAGCCACCTTTAAAGATATTCCTAATAAGATGAAGAGAAGTTTTTACTTTCTACAATTAAAGCAACTTTTGCCTTAAGTTAGATGACTCCAGGCTTTTATAGGACCTTTTCATTTAGAACCCTATAATATTTATTCTTAGAGTTTTGGTCATTTTAGACTCACCTTTTTAGATTGGTATAAATTAGACCTCTTTCAAACCTAAGCTCATTTTTTATCCTCTTTTAAAGTGCAATTTAGTGTTGAGTTTCTGCTAAGTTTTTTTTTTAAGGTTAATCCATATTTTTAGGCCTTTAAAGCTAGAGTATCTACAAAAAGTTATGAGGTACTCAAAAGGTATAAAAGATTATATGCTAACCTATAAGAGATCGGGAGATCTCACAATTACATACTACTTAAATTCAAAATTTTCTAGTTATCTAGATAATTATAAAATGAGATCTAAGTATATTTTTTTATAATGGTAGGATGAGCTATGTCATGAAAAAGTGCCAAGCAGTCCTTTATAATAACTTCCACTATAAAATAGAGTATGTCACATGTTATAAAGTTACTCATGAAATTGTGTGGTTAAGAAACTTTACTAGTTTTAATGTTATTGAAAGCATCTCAAGGCCCTTAACCATCTATTACAATAATGCTATTGCTATAAACTTCTCTTAAAATAATAAAAGCTTTACACACACAAAATGAAATACTAGTTTATGAGAAAGAAGATGATGAGCATATTACTTGTATTAAAGGTTTAGCAATTTGAATGTATCATGATTGTGTAATTAATATGGATTTGGATAAATCTTTCGATGTTCTAGGTTAATGATAGTATTTTGATATAATTATTTATCTCTAGATGAACATCAATGAAATATTCAAATTTTGCTATATATTATTGTGCATATTTTTATTATTAATGTGATCTTAAAGGAGACAATCACAAAAAGCTATCTAAGAGAATTAAGGATGTACTTTAAAGGTCAATTTAAGAGGCTTGATACATAAAGAAGGGAGCTTGGAGGTGTGCATTTCGACTACTATGGTTATTTTTGGCTAGTTTGGTCATTTTGGACTTAATTATGCTTTATATTATATCTAAGTCATTTTGAGCCTCCTATGTGTTAATAATATTTTGGCCCATTATTTTATCATTTTTACCTTAAACATTTACTATGATATTTTATGTTATTTAGTAGGCTAATTCAGTATGTTAGTGTCAGTTCATTTAAGTCCAAGTAAGCATAATAATTATTAGTTGACTTGTTGACCTTTTTACTTATTTAAGAAAGGTTGTTCCTTATAGAATTAAGATTTGGATTATTTATGATAAAGAATCAGTTGCTACCTTCTTTGTGAAATTGTGATTCTCTTTTGAATTCTTAAATGAACTTATGATTTATCAAAAGGATTTAACCTTAGCGATATTAATCTTCACTTGTCAAAGGATTCATCCTTTATGATATGATTCTTTTACACTTATCAAAAAAATTTTCATCCTTTTTGGTGTGTTTTCCATTGCTTATTACTCTTGTTCTTTTTCTTCTAAAGTGTGGTATGATTATCTTTTTGTTTTTGGTTTAATTTGTTGAATTTTAGGACTATCCATCAATTTGATTCATATTAGTTATGGCATATTGATAAAGACATTTAAACTATGTCCCACTATTATATTATGAATATTGATTCTCATTTGACATCTTGGGTAGATACTAGGACCCTTGTATGGTTATTTATATGTAATCACATATATTGTTATGTAAACCTTTTTATACATGTCTTATACTAGTAACACTATTGGATATTATGTTTCATTTGGTTAGTGAGGTGTAAGTGTATATATCCATTCAAATACTATATTATGTACTATTGGACAATTATGATCTCAATTTTAACCTATAAGTGTAAAAATACCATAATTTACTTTAGTATTTAATAAAGTGGCCATGATTACTAAATTATATGGTTCAAGTGAAGGATTGTTAAAGTTATTTTAATATTAGACCTAATAATTCAATAATAATATAAAGTGCTAATTATAAATGAAGCAACACAAGTTGTAAGTTTTCAATTTTTGTTTAAGTTATGTTACTCTCTCTCTCTCAAACATATGAAGTGAATGAAGTGTTTTTATATAAAGAATGAGAAGGATGAATCATGCTCATCAGATCTTTTATATAGATGTAATATATTACCTGCATTTCCAGTTGATACTATTTGAGATGAAGTAATTTAGACTTTAGATCATGATCACAGCTTTCTAGTCCATAATATGAGCACTAACTTTTCAATCTATGTATAAGTATTTGCACAGTGTGCATTCCTCCTTTCAAGTCTAATGATCACTTTAGGTAATTTAAGGAGAGAAAACAACTTTAGATTAATGAAAAATATGTAACCAGCACCAGGTTTATGATAATGACTATACTTAAATAAAATGTTTCTAATAATGGATCGACCTATCACTGAAAATTACTCGTTACCATAACTTGGGCTCAAGTGCCACTAAACCCCAACTTGATTACAACTTAATATTTGGGCTACAATACTTATAATTACAATTTCAATAGTTAATGGTGTCTTTAAGAATTTTAACATATCCATAAAAGAGAATGTCCCTTTCAATTAATTAAATGCGAGCATATACAATGGTTAGCTTTCTTACAAGGCTTTAATGTTTATGGTTCATGTGATCCATGAACAAATTTAGGATTTTATAATTGAAATCAAAGTGGAAACAATTTTTATATCATGAGAAAAGTAAGATAAAATTTCTCTCTATATTTGGAATTTATGGTTAGATTTAATCTCTACTAATTTTGAAAAATTGGAATTAAAGCTTTAAGTTATATAAAAATTATATTTGGTGAGACAAATAAATTATCTCATAACTTACTAATCCAACTAATAAGTTATAAATTAACTCTTAGAAGTATTTCACTTTATTTAGGGGAAAAATCTCTAATTAATGAGGTTAATAGTGTACCTTATAACTTTTTTTCTTATAAATTTATTCCTCTTCTTCTAGTTAATTTATAGCCCATCCCTAATTATATATAACAATATTTTTCCATACATTATATAATTTTTTAATGATTTTTATTTTTCCATAAAGTTAAAGAAGGAACAAAACACTTTTACATCATTGTATATTGGTTCACAATCATAAATTCAATATAAATAAATATATGAAATATTATAAAATATAATTAATTATTAAATAATAAGTAATTATATTTTTATTTTGAATATCTCAATTGTATCACTATAATTTGGTCTCAATAAATATGATTTAATTTACTTCATATATTTATTAGTATTTCTTTTTCTTTACTAGGAAACAGAGAGAGAGAGCAAAGGCAACCGGTATTAACTATCCTTCCTAGGCATTGCCATACCTCACTGTAGAATATATTAATTTTATTACTATAATTTGGTTTCAAAATAAATATAATTTAATTTACTTCATATATTATTATTATTATTGACTAGGAAATAGAGAGAGTAAAGGCAACCAATGTTAATTACCTTCTTGGCCATTACCATACCATGTTGCAAAATGTTTAAGCCTTAACTGCTTCCCAAAGAACACATCTATCATCACAACTTTACTAAAGTACTAATTATTTCAAAAGTCCTTCACTTTTTCATTGACCACAGATTGATACCTTCTAATATCAAACTTATGACCTTTTGGTTAAAGTAATGATTCAACATCACAATGATAACTATCTTGATGGTCATATATTTATTAGTATTAACATATCTTATTGTATCATTTTACATTAATTTATCAATTAGTTTAATAGTTAATCTTATTAGATACTTCTAATATAATTAGTTAGTTTATTAGCTTTTAGCCAACTTATTAATTATCAATTATCTTATTAACTATTTATGACAAACAAGACCAAATTCTTAGAATTAATGCCTATAGTCTATTTAATTAATTATTTTATTTAATTAGATGTCTTTTTCATAAAATTCTTAAAAAAGAATCACCATAATATTGTATGATGGTTTACCGCATCATCTTTTTCACATAATTTAAAACAATTTTTCATATATCTAATAAAAATTTTATACATTTAAAATAATTATTCATAATTATGTAACATAGAAATTACATGGGAAAATAATAAGATAAACCAACATTCAATGACATTACAATACTTGTTGAAGAAACATTAAGAAAAATTTCATAATTATATATAATGGTTAAATCAAAGAATTATGGATGTTAATTAAAAGTTTTGTATAATTTAAGAAACATACTACTATGCACCACTAAAAAAGTGGAGTAGAACTACACCATTTTTTCACTAGTGCGGATTTAATTAACTTACAAAGGAAATTGGTGTCATTGAAATCAACTTTCTTTCATTAATTGATTTTATTTTTCACCTTTAACTATTTTTTTTTAAATTTTGCACAAATTAGTGTTGGATTAGATCATTTTGTTAGTAAAGTCCAACTTGTACAAGTGCAAGGTCCCCGAATACTTGTTAGGACTTTGCTTTCTTATCATAACTCTTTGTAAATATTCAATGGATTTTTAATCTCTTTTAAATATCACATTAAACTTATTTAAATAATATATTCTATAATTAATTTATTATTATATGAAAATTAATATTATCACATATATAAGAATATTGTGATAGTTTATTTTAGATAAATAATTTTAAAAATATTTAAATTTATATTTAATTATAAATATATATTAATATAATATTTTTTTATTTTATAATATTAATTTGTATAATGTAAAATTATTTAATTATAATATAAATGGATAAATAGTTAGTTTTGAGTTAATCCAATATAACTTTTATTTAACAAAATTAATAATGATACAACTCACATTTACTCTAAAGCTAATGTGGATAGTCCAGATAAGTCAAAATAAAAATGAATATAAATAAAAAATACATAGGATTTATAACTGTTATGTGTAATTATTATTATTAATAAGAAAAAATAATTTTTTATCTTTTATTAGAGGGTTCAAATGGATTCATTTTGAATTTTTTGATTGAGTCTTATTAAGCCCTTAATAGATTTGAATTTTTAATGGATTCAAAGTAACAGATTCTTAATGAATCTAAGATCAATTAGATTCGAATTAAAATTACCCTAACCTGACCAGTTGTTAGTCCTATTGTTAGATAACCTATTTGAATTTGAACCAATGGTTATTAGCATTTTTCTATGAAAGGTAAATAAAATCAATTATATATTTATTTATTGTTATACTTGTATATTTATTAAATCTACCATGACCTGACCTGACCTGCTGTTAGTCCTATTGTTAGATAACCTATTTGAGTTTGAACCAATCATTGTTAGCATTTTTCTATGAAAGGTAAATAAAACACATTATATATTTATTTATTGTTATACTTGTATACCACCTTGGTGTTATAAAAGTTTAAATTTAATCTAATATTAGTATAAAATGTTTTATATTATTAATAAATAAAAAAGACAACTCGATAAAAACAGTAATAATAATTAAAAATCTTAAATATATTAAGGGAATTTTAATAATTTTTATTGACATAATAACATAGGTAATAGTATAAAGTTAATTTATATTAATAATAAATTAAATTTATATTTATATTATAATAGTCATGATATTATTATTTTTAGATTAGATTTTTCTGAGAGCAAGCGTACACACATATGTTCATTAAGAAAGAGTGTTGGAGTGACTCCTTGCCTTAATTCACTCTTTAGAAAAATGTTCTTTCAGCAAATATTTCATTTGTTATAAAAATATTTTAAATAAATTAAAATTTTAATTAGAAGATATTGATTGAATTAATTAATTATATATTTCATTTTTTAATAAAAGTATTTAAAAATTAAAATTAAAATTAAATTATTTAAATTTTATCAATATTTTGTTCATATCAATTCTTAATTGCTATATTTATAATCAAATATACATCAATTAAGATTTTATCAAGAGTTTATAACTCAAATATTATTCTCTTCCTTTTATCTACACCATTATTTTTTTTACTGTTATTATTTATATTTTAAATATTATTGAATAATATTGATATAAAAATAAATGTTTACTTTTATATGAAAATATTAAAAAATTGAAGATTTTATTCAATTAAATTAATTTACTACATATTCTGTTTTGAACTTTTATTATTTTAAAGTTAGCCTGCTATTTTTTTTATTTACACCATTATATTTTTCCCTTTTTATGTTTACTCTTATTATTTGCTCAAACATTTTAAAACCCTATGTAATGTCCATTTTTTTTCAATCATATATATATATATATATATAATTTTTTGTATTGAAAATTCCTTGGTAAGTTACTTTCAGAAACAATTTTTTTCTATTCATGATTGATTTAGAAATCAAATAAATTACTTGATATTATAACTATAATTAGATTTTGAAAGTGTAACCTATTTTAGCTGCTATCAACAAATTTGTTTGATTTATACAAAATCTATGGGCAAAATATTTAATCGACTGGGAAGCGATGAGAGGTTAAAATTGGAATTTTAATAGAACGAAGATGTTCGTTTGGACATGACCGTACCAAAAATTTTTATAATTTATTTTATATTGACCCACCTTTTCACATTTTATATTGCGTATTTATATTTTATACCTATCATGCAATATTTTAAACTATATTTCTTTTATTTATTTAAGCTTCTCTCTATTATTCTTTTATGTATCTAATAATGCACACTTTACCTTTAAAACAATAGAGTTTCTCTAATCATATTCATTTAAAATACCTATTCGTTTTTATGTTTTTATTTTTAACCTTACTTTTTTTTTATTTTTAAATTACTTGTCTCTATCGGTGCAAAACGCAGTTAGTGGGCTTGTCCTTTAATTAAGCAACGCCCTTTCATCAATTAAAGCAAATGTACTGTCGCTCTGTTGAAAAATATAATTTTTAAAAATATAATTATAAAATATTAATATGATATAAAATAATTTAAATATTTAATATTAAATATAAAAATTTAATAAAAATAGTTATTTAAAATTATCTTCTTTCATTATTATATGTTTAAATATGATATTTTAATAATAACTTATATATTTTTTATTTATATGTAAAAAAATATTTTTAAAGGAAATAACTTCCCAAAAATAAACGAAATCTTTGGCAATTTGGGCAAAACAATTGAGGGCGTGCTTCCTCTTTACGTTTTGACAACCGCCGGAGACCACCCTTGCAGCTCTGTTATTCTTCATTAGCGCCGGCGATTGGAGCAGCACGGCACTTTTCAACCCACGTCAAACCTGACCATGACGACACACCATCAGGCAGATCACAACGAACCTGATCGGCCTCCATTCGCAGTGCAAAACAGTGACGTTTTAGCTAAAGTTGAGCAATTGGTCTACTTATCAGAAGTAAGTATAACACTTTCCGAGCATCAATTTTAGCTATACTAAAATTTCCCTTTCTTTTTTTCTTCAAGAAAGAAAATTTCAAACCCTACCCCCTATATGTAAAATGATAGGTTTTTGAACAAGAATTATGATACATTCTAATGTAAATCAAGTACCTTAGGTATAATAATTTAGAATTCTACCTGAATTTTAAAATTCCTAGAGTTTATGATTTTATGAATCAGAAGTATTATTAGGAGAGATTAGGAGCTAATCCAAGAATAGTTTTTTCTTTCATGATTTCATGCTATATCTCGAAGAGGGCTTATGGATTTTATACTTGGATTAAGTAAAATTGAAGTCGTGTGCAATTGGAGGTGAGTAGATTGCTCGTCCAAACTTGAAATTCTTAATTAAAGATCACATTGTCTTTAAAAATTTGATTTATATTAAAAGTAATTCATTTAAATATTTGTTTTTGTAAGATATTAAAATTAAAAATCTTTGTGTTTAGTAATTATTTTTGTACTGAGTTGTATGGAAAATTGATATACGATGCTTACATTTTATGCTATATCCTTTTATGTAAGTAGTTGTTGATTTTGATTGGTATCACGTGGTTTTATGATTCCAACTAAATCTTGAATTCTTTTGAAATATGTAGTATGATTTATTTTAAATTTTTGCATATATGGTCCATAACCAGAGTTTTACTTAATCATGGATTACTATAAAAGTTTGGGGGCATGGAACCTGTATTTGTGAAAAGTAAAGTATTTGATGTTGAAAAGAGATTTTTGGAAGTTTTTCATAAGAAACCCCAAGTATACTTGGAATATATGTTTGTCATAGCTAATGTAGGTAAAGTTGCTTGTCTAAGTGCCTGAAGCATTGAGGCAAGGCATGAACAGGGGTTTTCATTTTTGAGTGAGAAACGACACTAACATATCATGTTGGTTGCACTTTGTCAATGACATGAGTTCTTACACAAGGTGGTAAAGTGCTTGCTTCTATAAGGAGTTTCCTTTATTTTTTTAAACTAATAGAGGGGTATTCTATCACCAATTCACTATTAAAAACAAGTTTAGCACAAATTAAGTCATAACATCTTATTATGTACCAATAGTCTAAAACTGTTAAATTTTATTTAATATATACAGTATTTTACGAGTTAATGAATCCAAACCTTCGAATTTTTTTGCACTTAAATAGGGAAACTATGGCATTATAGGGCTTTTAGAGAAAAGGATTCCTTATTGAAAGTAATGAAGCTAAGTTATAGATCTTACCTATCATAAGATTTATACCCAATCAACTTACATTAAACCTAAATACCATTATACCCATTATTGTACCTATAGCTTAATAATTACTCAAATTTAATCATTATATAATATTGATATTATATAATTTATTTATAAACTAATGTAAGGCTCAAAATAACAAAATTTCCAATTTTGATGAACCTGATGATGACAATGATAAATTGGTGATTACTTTTTCTATGAAGAAAAAATCATCAGAAGGTAGCAAGAAAAGTGATTTTGTATTCATAGCATTTGATTTTGATTAGTCTAATATGTTAGGAAAAAAAAGGAACTAGAGTAACACACAATGGAAATTAAATAAATCACCTAGATCAACTTTTCCCACATGTACAATTACATAAATTACTAGAAATTAATGTAAGAAAAATAAATTATGTTAAGAGTAAAAATTATGGGACTTAATCTAGTAAAAAAACACTACTAATAAAATAATGAATATAATATCTTTTTAAAAATTCTAAGGAATAACCAATATAAAACTCTTTACTAAAATAGGTAGAATTCTTAATCGAATCAACATAATAATTATACTAATTATTAACCAACAAAAAAAAATGCATTGCACTACCTAAATTATTAGGAACAACATACCTAAATTTGGTGTAAATCTGAATAAATATGGTGATAAATCTTCTGACACAATTTGGTGAAATTCTACACCTTTGTTTTTCTTCATTAACACCATCTTGCATTTGAGAAAAAGGAAAATGAGCTTATGCCTCTTAGAATTCATAAAGCCACCATTTTTTTAATGCATTAAACCCTATGCTTTATTATAAGCCTTCAAAACAAAACAAAACAAAACAAAGCCATGCCTTTTTATGGATTTGTTCTACAACAAGCCAAATTGGCTTTCTTTTACAATATAAAGGATATTGTAAGTCCATTTAGGAGGAACCACCAACAAATAGCCTAATAATGGAGATATCACCAAGAATGAATATGATAATGATAGGAATATTGCTCAGAACTCATTTTTAGGTAAGAAAAAAGAATTTGCTGAGGTCCTCAAAGAAAATTCCTAATTCATTAGGTATAGCTTTTGTTGATGAGAAAATTGATAATAATGTTTTTACATATGAATCTATCAGATCTAGTGATGAAAGGTTAAATATGAAAATGGTTCTTCAATTGTATTTCAAGTGCATATGCTATTGAACTTAAGTAACATAATGCAAGTATTGGTAATACTGAAAACAATAATGGTAATAATAGTAAAAATGTGATTGAAACTTCTAAAAGTACGAAGAAAAAGAATAAAAAAAAAGTGAAAGAATAGTTCAAGAAGAGAAAGATCTTGACAAGATTCTTATAAAGATTGGTAAAGGGCTTCTTATATCAAACTGTTGCTCCTCCTCCTATATAGGATGATAACATTCAAGCTCCTCTTAAACCAATTGCTCCTTTTGAGGCTGTAGGTCAAAAGGAAAGGAAGATGTCACCATAGATTCTATTATTGTATAGAAGAAAAAAATGGAAAAAGAAAAAGAAAGTAGCTATAGTAGCATTGGAAGTGCATAGAATGATAAAAAGAAGCATAAAGCTTAAGGAGAAAGAATAAATTCAAAGAAGAATGATATAAAGACAAAAGTTGTAAAACAAGAAAGCACTAAAACACGTTAGGGATATGCAAAAGGTACTAGCTCAAAGAAAAGATGCTAAATAGGGGAAGAAAAAGGAAGAAGATGAGTGCTTAAGGAAGGAAAAAAAGCATAAATGTAAGGAACAGGAGCTTGAGAGACAAGTAGACATACAAAAAAGGAGAAAGAAAAGGAAAAGGTTAAGAAGAAGAAACAAGAAGGGAAACTATTGATTAGTAAGTAAAAGGAAGAAGCTCTTTGTTTGAAGGCAATGAGGAAGCAGTTTCATAGGGATTTTACACCACTTTCTACAGGGGACTCTGGTGTACCAACTAAAAGACCCATATATTAGCCAAGGAAGCTAAAAACTAACCCTCACTATATTGCTAAGGAAAACTAAGAGACTACCATTCATGTGGATGCTAAGCAATAGGTAAAGGTTGAAAAAATGGAATTAGTGCAAGAAGAAAACAAAGTTAAGCATATTGAAAGTATTGAAGACAATGTTGAAGTTGTTGAAGACAATGTAGTGGAAAAAGATGATATTATGGATGAATGGGATGCAAAGAGCTAGGAGGATGATGCTATAGCTAATATGAATGCCAAAATACTTTTAATGATGAAAGGGTGACTATAGTTTTGAGCCAATTATGAAAGAGATAAAGAATACTAGATCATCTAGGCATATTGGTAACATTCTTAATTCCTTCATCTAGTATTTATATTCTAATTTCTTACATATTTGATGCTCTGATAACTGTTTTATATTTATTTTTCAAGTAATAGCATATTTTATATTAGAATAATAGAATTAATACGTAGGATAGGAGAATCAGACATCCTTTTTTATTAATAATCAATAACATTAACTACTATTTGACTATTTCTAAATTTTTTTAGGTTATTTAAAGAGATTGTGTTTGTTTGCATATATTATAGGTTTTTAATCAGGCTAATTTTCTACTTTGAATTGGATAGATTTTGGCATATCTTAGGCTCCATTTGTTTCATTGAAAAGCTTATTTTTAGAAAATATAGTTATAAAATGTTAAAATGAAGGGAAAGTATATTACTTGTTAAATATTAAATATGAAGAATTTAAAAAAAGTAATTTCTCTTATTTCAAAAAGGAATTTCTCCATTCCTAAGCCTTTAGATATCATCTTTTTTAGTTATTAATATAAATGACATATCACTTCTTCATTAATATACATGTAAATGATATTTTCCTACAAAAAAACTCTCCAATGAAATAAATGGAGCCTAAATATCAACTTAATTATTTGAATACCTTGAAAATTTGAAAATTTTGCTATTTCATTTTTCTACTTTATAACATATCTTGTTGTAAAATTATTGGTCATCACGAAGGAAAATGTTACTTAGCCTCAACCTATAGAAGTTAAATATAAAAAGCTAGGCATTGCTGTAGTTGTGGACAAAAATAGTAAGCATATTCCTAACTTAAGAAACGAAATATCAAATTTAGCTATGTCTCCTAAACAAAGTGAAGAGAATCTTTGATCATCAATTTGTTGTATCAAGGGCCATGTTGAGACTTGTAAAACCAAGTTACTAGATTGTATTAGAGGTATTAAAGTTCAAGAAGGTGAGGCTAGTGGTATCACACAACAAATTAGTGCAACATGTTTTCCTACTATGAATATAAATGAAAGAATAAAGGAACTAAAAGCTTATGCAAAGCTAAAAGTTCTAGGTTTGTTAGCCATTGACATCTATAGACATGAATTATTACCTAACTTATATTGATGGAATTGAGTCTATATGATAATGCAATTTTTGTTGCTGATATTATATGTGGCTTAAAAGCCCAAACAATAGAGTCCTTAATCTTTTAAAAATAAGGAATACATAATTCATTATTGCATTGAATAAGGTTAGTGTTATAGTTATATTGTTATCAAATATGGCTTCTTTTGTTATGCTTAAATTTGATGCTCATTTTGGACTATTCTTTAATGTCTTGAGTTGATAGATTATATGCATGGAAAACATATTGCAATTGTTCAATTGTTAAGGCAATGAAGCAACAAAATAAAGATGTGAAATCTAAATTCAAAAATAGGCTTGATCAAGTTGTTAATGATGTCACCCCTCACTAAAGTTCTTTTTTTGTTATTAAGTGTTATCCTAATATAAACACACACACACACACACACACACACACACACACACACACACACACACACACACACATATATATATATATATATATATATATATATATATATATATATATATATATATATATATATATATATATATATATATATATATATATATATATATATATATATATATATATATATGTATATTTGCTAGATTATTAGTTAGTTCAAAGAATAGAGGCTGAATATTGAGTTGTGCTATAAAAATAGGGAAATAAGAGAAATTTTTAGCATTGTACCTAGAAGTTGTATAAGGTAACTCTAAGCTAGAACTCTCCCTTTACCCTTTCTAATATCCTAAAGTAAAAAATAACAAATGTCATAATGATTCATAACAGTTAATTGAAAAATATACAACCTGGCTAGTTTGAATCCTAGTCCTTGAACCTTGATCATTTCTTCTATTTGGCCCTAGTTAACACTAGATTTCTTTATTTTCTTTTAGTCTAATTAAGTTTTCTTTATTACTAAAAATTAAGAACAACCTAAATTGAGAGATCATGCATTTAAGATTCACTTGCTAAATTTACTCTTTCAAGTATATACATCTTAAATGGTTAAATCCTATATGGATATTATAGTGATATTTTATTTTCCTCAATTATAGTGGTGAAGGAATCTTAAGTTTGTTACTATTGTTAGTTCAATGGATGCAAAAAAATAATGGTTCAAAAACTAATATATAGTGATGAAATCTAGGTTAACTTTGTTTCTACACAATATTGAGTTGGTTGAGTGGTTTAGAAGTAAAAACATGATTGTTCATGTATTACATCCACCAATGTACAGTTTTAGAGGTTAAGGTTATTGAAGGCCACAAGCTACTATTGTTGTTATCCTGGTTAATAGTGTCTTTCACGAAAGAGATTACATTGTTGTTTGTGGAATGTAAGTATCTCAAAAGTTTCCTAGCATCATCCATAAATTCCTCTTAGCCTCTAACTAATGGAATTTTTAATTCTAAAGGCTAATTGTTCCTATAATCCAAGCTTTGTTAACAATTCATCTAATGAAGGAACTTTATGTTAGATTTATTTCTCTTTTGAACTTTTTATAGATCTTATATTTTCAAATATTTCTTGATATATAAAGTATGACTTTGTTCTATGGGTTTACATGTATGGTAGTTTCTTAAGGATCTATTCATTTATGTTATTGGTTTCTTAAGAAAATTTTCATTTATCCATTTATGTACTTGAATATTGGAGTTGTTTGATGTCATGTTATTTTAAATAATGAACATCATCAAACCTATAGGCTTGTGATTATGATGTAGGATAGATTAGAAGGGTCTATCACAACCTAATTCTTAGATGCTATAACTGGCGTAAAAACACCTGATTAGTATTAATATACTAACCAGCCACCTTTACAAGTCTCTAAGACATTTTTTACTCATCTACTTTCTTAACTCTACTAAGCAATATAAATAAATATTTATAGAAAATAATATTAATTGCATGTGCATAATGAAAACACAATTTACATATACTGAAAGTATTTATACAAGATTATAAAATTTTTAAAGACATAACTCTATATCTAATTATTATTTAAAGATAAAATTTCTAACTAGGACACCATAAAAATATCATAAGGATGGTTCCCACATATGGGTGGAAGATTATTGCATAGGTGTCAATCATCTTTAGGGTATCCATGCTTTGTATTTGTAAATAAAAATTTACTAAAAAGAGTGTAAGTATTGAAAATACTTAATAAATGGCTACTCTTCTATTTTTAGTAAGTTTTCACCATAATAGATTACATATATTTATATATATATATATATATATATATATATATATATATATATAATAGTGTAAAATAATAAATAATTAAAGTTCTTATATATAATGTTTACAAAGTTTGCAAAAGAAAATGACAATAGTTAATATATAGGTTTCTCCTTATATTTTCAGTCTAGCATTATCCCGTACCATCTTAGGTACAAGGCAACCAACCTTATCCTTCTAACCTTTACTATGCCTCTCCTACTTTGTGAAGGATGTAGATCTCCCCCCATAAATCATGTTCAGCATAAACAATGATTAGATGTTGGTTATAGCATTAATTACTCATTTTATTAGATATGGTTAATATACCAACTACGTCATAAGAGTTTTATTAACAAAATTTGCCATTCTTCTGTGCTTAAATTTTATAATCACATTTCACTAAATCCGAGGTTAATATACAACTTTTCCATCTTAAACATCAACAACTATATCATAAACTTTAATTTTTTTTACAACATTTCTCAACAAAAATAATAAAACATTTAAGTTGTTAGATAGTATGAATACTTTCATGGTTTGGTGCCTTTTTTGCTCCTAAATTGATTCAAATTTTAACCAAAATTTTATTTAATGATTCTAACACAATA
Source organism: Sindora glabra (assembly GCA_020226215.1). Classification (NCBI taxonomy): domain Eukaryota; kingdom Viridiplantae; phylum Streptophyta; class Magnoliopsida; order Fabales; family Fabaceae; genus Sindora; species Sindora glabra. The sequence continues at coordinate 68,515,371 of CM035232.1, read as the reverse complement.
CTATACATCAAATATCAATTTTTTTATAATTTCTTCATTCTCAGATACTATTCATATAGTACCAAAATCATGAAATTCAAAATAGGATAGTACATGAGTAGTTGCAATAAGAGCACCTTTTTAATGTTCAAATCACTTCCAATTATCACCAAATATTTATATAACATCCTTAATATATTAAATAATAAAAAATTTCAATTATTTCACAAAAACACAATGTTGTTACTATTCATACAAAATAAAAAACACATAATTGCTAAATATGGGTAGTGTTGGAGTTATTATAGAAAAGGAGTGTTCTTGACATCCAAATTAATTCCAATTACCATTAAATTTTTATATAAGCTTACTAACATATTAATATTCATAGAATAGTAATTACTTTAATTTTTCTCAGTCAAATTCTTACACAAATAGCACCAAACTTTAGAACATAGAATCTAAAATTTTGTTTTGATCTTTTATAACCAAAATTCATATAATTTCATTTTTCATAACTCTAAAATTTTTCAAAAATTCCTAATTCTTTCCATACATATCCTAACACTATTTATAACCTTAATATACCAAAAATTAAAAATTTTAGCAATTTTTAACCCTTGATTCCAAAGAATAGCAAAAAATATACTATTATCCTCCCTTAATAGTTTTATTTTTAAACTCAACATAATCCTATTGTCATATCTTAAAAGGAAAACTTAATGAATCTTCTCTTACCAATCTTAGCACTTAAATACCAATATTATATCATCATATTAACATTTAGATAATACCAAAATCAAATCATACAGCACCATAATCTAACTTAATGCCTATAAGAGCATATATTATTAAATTTTTCATCTTTAATGGGAAAACTCAAAGTAATAAGAGATAGTTGCCACTCACCTTAAATTCTTGATTCTTTAAATTCTTAAAGACTTTTTAAAGTAGTAACTTCATTAAATTACACCAAGTTTTAGGAATTTTGAAAGGAAAATTTCCATGGAAATATGAAAGAAATAAAGGAAAAATCTAGGTTATTTTACAAGAGTAGGATGTAACCATTTAGAGAACCTCTTGAGAAATGTTAGAAAATTGAAAACCTTACCAAAGAAACCCTAGGAGTACATGGTTTAGCTAAAGTGAAAGAGAAAATAAATTTATGTTCTAAAGCTTCCTTTATAAGCTACCCCTTTTATTTTTTATAAAAAATTAATGATAATTTGGCACATGCTACATGGTTTTTGGGGTTGGTATCAGAAGATAACTTACTTAAATTCACTTAAATTTAGCCAAATATAATGTCTAAAAACAAGCACTAACAAACGCCCCTAGTTTTTCCATGTATTTATTAAATTGCCATTGATTTCTTCCATAAGCTTGGCCTTTATTTGGGCCTTATTTTTTTGACTTCTGAAATCATATTTAGGCTTAAAAAAATTGAACTAAATTAGCTAAATGATCTAAGATGATTATTTCAAATTCGAGCCTAAGTTTTAGGTTTTTAGGCTATCCTAACCCTTAATTTTCTATTAGGCCTTTTATATAATTCCAAACTTATTGTTAGATTTTTAATTATATTTTGACCTATACTAGCATCTAATGTATTTTTTGCAAAAATTCTAACTAAGTTCACCTCTAAAATATCTTTATGATTTTACTCAAACTTTAGTCAATTATTTTATCAAATTTTTGTTAAGAAGGTTCCCAGTCAAAATTCCTTCTTAAACTTTCTTGCTCTATTTAAGGTATTACAAGTTTTCCCCTTCAAGAAATTTTATACTTAAATTACTAAGGAATCAGATGGTAATAAATAGAATTGTTAATGGACTGTGTATAAATTTTTAATAGAATATTACTGAATAAGATTGAATACTTTTCTTTCATATTTTTTTCTAGTTCCCATGTAACTTTCTATGCTCCATGTTCACAATCAAAATCTATTTGGAATGTAACTTTCTCACTTATCTATGAATAATTTGTAAGGTCACTCTTTATAAACTAATTTTTTATCTAGTTCCACTAATACTTCCTTCAACATATAGGATCTGGAATATATTTCATTAACATTGAAACATGGATAACTAGATGAATTACTTTCATATTTTTTGGTTCTTCTAGCTAGTAGGTGAGCTTTCTAATTTTTATGGTAATTACATAAGGACCCACATATCTTAAGGTAATTTCCTTTTCTTTCTAAATCTTATTATTCTTTTTATTGGTGAAACTTTTAAGTATACACAATAGCCTTTTGAAATTCTAATTCCCACCATCTGTTGTCTGCATAAGATTTATGTTAACTTTAAACTATTTGTAATTTCTGTTTGATGATTCAAACCTTGTTAATAGTATTCTCAACTACGTCAAGACTAATCATTTTTGCTTCCCCTCTAATCCCTTATTGGTTCATGGCAATTCGACTATATAATCCATCATAATACTCTTCTATTTTCATTTGAGAGTGTAAATGTTCCAATAAAGTCCTAAAGAGCCTTGGTGCTTTACTTTTACTTGTTAACATGTCAAGCAATTGATCACATACTCCCATATATCTTTCTTCATTCCATCCCACCAATACATATTCCTTAAATCTTGGTACATCTTTGTTGTATCAAGATGATTATATAGGACGATTCATGGGCCTTTTTTAATACTTCTTTTCTTAAAACTATAGGCATATATAATCGATTCCTATTCCTTATTACTTCTTTTTCATCCACTACTAGGTTTGTCTCCTTTTCATTTATAGTTTTGTTATTTAGTTGCTTATGTTAAGGATCCTCTTTTTGGACTACTTTGATTTGATATGTTATAATAGAATGCACCATTATACAAGCTAAATTTGCACTTTTATTTCCTTTTAACTCCTTCCCTTTACCTTTGGGAGCTTTTTGGTTCAAGGTGTTAACAACTATGTTAGCCTTTCCTAGGTGATAGTAAATGGAATAATTATAATCTTTCATAAACTCTATCTATCCTTTTTTGTCTCATATTAAGTTTTTTTTGCTCAAAAATATATTTAAGGCTTTTATAATTTGTATAAATTTCACAAGTAATCCTATATAAATAATGTAAAGACATGAAGGAAGAAAAGGATTTTATTTTTCCTTACTTATATTTTACTTTACAGTGGCTTAAATAGCCAATTTACAGAATGGGAAATCTCTATAATTGAGAACCCATAAATGCAATCTACCAAACAAAGAATGACCAGAAATAGACTAGCCAAAAATAAGTTGATTCTACCTAAAATAAAAGATTTCCTAAAGATAAACATATAATAAAAGATTTCCTACAGATAACATACACATCTAATATCTTTGACTTTTTCAACATTCCCCCTCAAGTTGGCATAAAAATATCCTTTAATGTCAGCTTAGAAATTAAATTGTCAAACTGTTTCTTGTGAAGACCTTTAGTAAGGATGTCTCCTGTTTGGCTAGTGGAGGGAATATACACCATGTAGATAACCCCTTTATCAATTTTTTCTTTAATGAAGTGTTTATCTATCTCCATATGCTTTGTCCGATCATGAAGAACTGGATTGTGAGCAATGGCTATTGCTGATTTATTATCACAATACATTTTAATTGGTGGTGAAGTAGAAACTCTTAATTCTTCAAGAATTCTCTCAATCCATAAAACTTCAAAATGCCATGAGCCATAGATCTAAACTCAGTTTTTGCACTACTTCTTGCCACAACATTTTGCTTCTTACTTCTCTAAGTCACTAAATTTCCTCCTACAAAGGTGCAGTATCCTGAAGTAGATCGTCTATTTGTAACACTCCCAGCCCAATTTGCATCTGTGAATGTTTCTATCTGTAAGTGCTTATTATTTTTAAACAGTAGTCCTCTTCCAGGGGTTCCCTTTAGGTATCTAAGGATTCGAAAGACAGCATTTAAATGGTTAGAGTTAGGAAAGTGTATAAATTGGCTTACTACATTAACAGCAAAGGCAATGTCAAGCCAAGTGTGTGAAAGATAGATTAACCTTTCCACAAGTCTCTGGTATTGTTCTTTATCAACACCATCAGCTGCATCAGTTACTTGTAGTTTCTTATTGGCTTCAATCGGAGTGTCAACTGTCTTGCATCCAAGCATCCCAGTTTCACTGAGTAAATCCAGAACATACTTTATTGATTGATAAAGATTCCCTCCTTTGATCTAGCAAACTTAATACCAAGAAAGTATTTTACGGGCCCAAGTATTTAATTTCAAATTCTGTGGCAATTCTTCCTTTTATTGCCTCCATTTCCTTAACATCATCACCTGTAAGAATAATATCATCAACATAGACAATGAGTATAGCTATTTTACTTGTCCCTGAATGCTTATAAAACATAGTATGATCAATTTGACTCTGAGAGTATCCATATCCTTCTATAGCCTTCCTGAACCTTTCAAACCATGCCCGCAAAGACTGCTTGAGTCTATACAAAGATTTCTTCAATCTGCAACCCTTGTTCTTGCTAAACTTCTTCTCAAAGTCTGGTGGGGGATCCATAAACACTTCTTTTAACTCACCATTCAAAAAGGCATTTTTCACATCGAATTGATGTAGAGGCTAGTTATTATTTGCTGTTATGGACAGAAGTATATGAATAGAATTCATCTTGGCTACAGGGGCAAAAGTCTCCTGATAGTCTATTCCAAACGTCTGAGCGAACCTTTTTGCCACAAGTCGAGCTTTGTATCTCTCAATACTTCCATCAACTTTGTATTTTACTGAGAAAACCCACTTACATCCAACAGTGGTCTTGTCACTTGGCAAATCAACAACTTCCCAAGTCCTATTTTTTAGAAGAGCATCCATTTCCTCCTTGACTGCTAACCTCCAAGCCGACTACTGAGTGCCTCCTGTATTGTTCTAGGTTCAGATAGGTTAGAGATTTTTAATAAAACAAATTTGTATTCGTGTGAGATTTTTTGATAAGATAAATATTTTGCAATGGGATGTTTTGTACAAGAATGGACTCTTTTTCTGATGGCTATAGGAAGTTCCAGATCTTCAATCTCTGGATTTTTAACTTTTGTATATGTAAAAATGGGATCAAGTTTAGAAACTACTTGTGTTTCTTGAAGACCTGGTTCTTAAGGTTAGGAAGGAGCTAAAAGATTAATTTGAAAAGTTTTTCTTTTATGAAACCTTTTCCTAGAATACACCAGAGGTTCACTTATAGTTTTTTGAAACATTTCACCTTCTGTTTTAGATAAAATTACTTCTTGGATCTGCTGGCTATGATCCTCCTTATTTTTATTTTTTTCACCAATTTCTTGTTCAGAAATATTTTATGTTAAAATCATTTTTGGTAATGGTTGAGATACTTGCCAAAAATCATCTTCATTATCTAAGCTATACTCCCCCTAAAGTTAATTTTTGTTAAAAAATGGTATCTTTTCCATGAAAATCACATCCGTACTAATGTAGAGTTTTTTTGTGATAGGATTAAAACATTTGTAACCTATTTTATTTGAAGCATATCCAATAAAATGCATTTTTCAGATTTGGGATCCAATTTGCTCTGAAACTTGGCTGGAATATGAATAAAACATATGCATCCAAAGATTTTAGAGGAATGTCTAATGACATTTGAAGAATTGGAAAGTTTTCTTTTAACTTGTTTAGAAGAGTCATGAATTTTAAAACTCGAGTAGGCATTCTATTTATTAAATATGATGCTGTTAAAATAGCTTGCTGCCACAAATATTTTGGAACATTCATTTAAAGCATGATTGCTCTAGCAACTTCTAGTAAATGTCTATTTTTCCTTTCAGCAATCCCATTTTGCTGTGGAGTGTCACAACAAGTGGATTGATGAATTATTCCTTTATTTTTTAAAAAATCCCTTAAACATTTGTTAAAATATTCTGTTCCATTATCTGTTCTAAGAATGCAGATTTTTATTTCAAATTGAGTTTCAATCATGTTGTAAAAATCCTTAAAGAGTGTTTCAAATTCGAATTTCTTATTTATGAGATAAACCCCACATATTCTGGTGTGATCATCAATAAAGGTTACAAAACCCCTTTTTCAATTAATATTTTTATTTTGGAAGGCCCCCAAACATCACTATGAATCATAAAGAATGGTTTGGAGGATAATATGGTTTTGATGCAAAATTTATTCTATTACTTTTTGATAAACAGCAAGTTTCACACTGAAGTACAGAATAATTAACCCCTTTAAACATATCAGGGAATAAATATCTTAAATAAGGAAAACTAGGATGGCCAAGTCTAAGATGCCATTCCATTATTTTATCTAAAACAGGATTCAAATTTATACTGTTGTAAACCTGAGCCTATTTATTGCTAGGATAAGTCTTATCAAAGTAATAAAGTCCCCTTATTTTTTTAGCCTTCCTAATCATCATCCCCAAGGTCTAGTCTTAAAAAACATAAGAAGATTCATAAAAAATAACACGGCAGTTAGAATCTTTTGAAAGTTTACTGACTAATAGAATACTACATTTGAGTTTTGGAACATGGAGTACAGATTTAAGACCTATACTTTTAGATAGATTAATATTTCCTCGTCCAGTAATGGAAGAGAAACTACCATCAGCAATATGAACTTTTTCAGGGCCAAAACAAGGAGTATATGAATGAAATAAGTGAGATAGATTTGTCATATGGTCAGAAGCTCTAGAATTAATAATCCAAAGGTTTGATTTTCTACCTATATGAACCATAGAACAATTAGGAGTACCGATAATCTAATTAGAATTTAGTTTCAGTAGTTGATCCATCTATTCCTTGCTAAATGGATTGGTTTGTTCAGCAGCAGCATTTGCAGAGGATTGCTAACATTTGTTCCTTGGCTTCCAATCTGCAGATTTATCATGGAGATGCCAGCAGGTTTCCCTAGTATGGCATGGTTTATTGCAATGATCACACCATACCTAGGGTTTTTCATCATTCCTCTGTGGATTCGAACCATTCTGCTTGCTGATATGAGCCTCGGTAACATTAAATGCAGAGCCTTCAGTTTGGCTGGCTGGGATAGTGGTTCTTCCAAGCATGACACTCCTAGGAGTTTCCTCACAATGAACTTCAGCAAAGACTTCATTGATGGAGGGTAGAGGGGTTCTCACAATGATTCTACCTCTAACCTCATGAAATTCAATGTTAAGGCCAGCAAGGAATTTGAACACCCTATTAGCATCAACAATTGCTCTATACCAACTTGCATCATTAAAGCACTTCCATTCTTGATCATTAAACAGATCTAAATCTTGCCATATTCTTTTCAAGGAATTGAAGTATTTAGTAATAGAGTCATTACCTTAACAAATATCACCAAGCTTCAATGTGAGTTCATAAACCTGAGATTAGTTACCCAAATCAGAGTACATTTGGGTAACATTATCCTAGAGTTCCTTAATAGTAGAATAACACATGTAATTCGCACCAATGTCTTCCTCTATGGAATTCACCAACCAAGTCATAACTATAGAATTTTCAGCATCCCATGTAAAATAGATTGGATCTTCAGGGTTTGGTTCCTTTGTCTCTTCTGTTAGGTATCCAATTTTCCCTTGGCCACGGATGTACATTCTTACAGATTGAGACCAGTGGAGAAAATTTTCTCCATTCAGTCGTATAGTAGTAATTTAGACTGGGTGAGAGTCATGTGTTTTGTTTGTGAAGGCTTGGGTATCGAGAGTTTTGGGGTGGTTTATAGGAGAGCTTGTAGTCTCAGAAACGGCTTCAAACATGATGAAAACTGGCTAGGGTTCTTTGTGTTTTTTTGACTAAATTTATTTTAGGATTCCCAGGAATAAAAAATAACTCCTACTTTAATACCATAAAGACGTAAAGGAAGAAAAGGATTTTATTTTTCCTTACTTATCTTTTACTTTACAGTGGCTTAAATAGCTAATCTATAGAATGGGAAATCTCTATAATTGAGAGCCCATAAATGCAATCTACTAAAAAAAGAATAACTAGAGATAGACTAGCTAAAAATAACTTAATTCTACTTAAAATAAAAGATTTCCTAAAAATAATACCTATAATAAAAGATTTCCTATAGATAACATACACATCTAATATCTTTGACTTTTTCAACATAATGTCTTTATATTTTCAAAACAAATGTTACAACTGTCATTTCCAAGTCATAAGCAGGATAATTCATCTCATGTTTCTTTAGTTGGTGAGATGTATAGGCTATCACTCTACCTTGCTACATTAACACACATCCTAGTCTTATTTTGGATGCATCACAATACATTATATATCATTTTGCACTATTAAGTAATGCTAATATTAGCATAGAAATCAATTTTAATTACCACCAAATTTTTATACAAGGTTACTAACATGCTAAAATCAAAGTACATTAAGTACCTTAATTTTTCTCAATCAAATTATGGCATAAATAGCACCAAATTTTAACACACAAAATTCAAAATTTTATTTTAAGCTATCATAATCAAAGTTCATATAAATTTACTTTTCATAAATTTAAAATTTTTCAAAAATTTCTAACTCTTTTCACACCTATTCTAATACTATTTGTAATATTAAAATACTAAAAATTAAAATTTAGATAATTTATAATCCCTATTTCCATAAATTAACACAAACATGTATGATCCTTTCTTAAAGGTTTTGTTTCTAATTCAATGTAATCCTATTGCCTTCTTTTTTATAGGAAAACTTGATGGATCTTTTTCTATTAAGCTTAACACTAAATTACTAACATTATACCATCATATTAACATTTATACAACACCTAAACCAAACCATATAACATCATAACTTAATTAAACATTTATAATAGCATATACTACTATATTCTTTTCTTTTCATGGGAAAACTTAAGGAAACAAAAGATAATTACCACTCACTATAAATCCTTAATTCTCTAACCTTTCAAATACCTCTCATAGTAGCAACTTCACTAAAATAAACTAAGTTTTAAGAATTTTGAAGAGAAGATTTTCATAAAAATTGAAGGAAATAAAGGAATCAAGTTTGTTTAGAATTGTAATATCTCAAATAGAGCAAGGAAGCTTAAGAAAGAAATTTTGACTAGGAATCTTCTGAACAAAAATCTAATAAGGTAATTAGATAAAGTTTGAGTAAATTATAGAGATAATTTGAAGCTATGTCTAGCTAGAATTTTTATAAAAAATATATTAGACACTAATATAGATCAAAATATAATTAAAAACCTAACACTAAGTTTGCAAAAAAATTATAATGACCTAATAGAATTTGAAATATGATCAAAAGGTATTGAATCCTCAAAAATTAGTTTCTTTTAAAAATTATTTAATTTATAAATTTGGGAATCTACAAGTTATAAAGATATTTATTCTTTTAATAATTATTTAATTTATGAATTTGGGAAGCTACAAGTTCTAAAGATATTTATTCTACTATATAAAGCCTCGTAGAGAAAATATGTGGTGTTGAACCATTTTGCTTTGATCTTATTTCTATAAGTTTCATTTACTCTTTCATTTATAAGGGGAAACATCAATTGGTTACTTATATCTATAAATAGTATTAAAAAAGGCCTTGTACTTTTGTGTAAATTATTTTCTAACATTAAGTGCTTAAATTTTATTAGAAGGTATATCAATGGATAAAAGAATCACATACGTGATTTAATCATCAATTAAATTAAAGAAATGATGCTTTAAACACTAATAAAAATACTTTTTAGTGGATATAAATTTTTTTATCTAATTTCATACATGCCTAACTTATTTTATTTTAAGGGAATGCTTTACTTGGACCTAAATTGAAGAATTTCAGTTATTAAGACTATTAATCATGATTATTTCAATGTGAATGAGCTACCTCCTTAGTAAACCCTTATTTTTATGCTATAGGTTTCTTCTATCCATCCTTTTAAATCTTTTTATTTGCTTACAAGAACCCTTTTTTTTCTTAGAAAAAGGAGTGATATTTAAGTATTACTTCTTTTCTTTTGTACGATAGAGAAAGCCAAATTGAAACACTCAATCAGTTATAGTTTAGTTGTACATTACCTTCTCTCTTTAGAGAGTAGTAGAGTTTTGATAGAAAGAGTAAAACCCTATCACCAATTTTCTTTCTCTTTATATTTTTCAACAACATCTATGGACTAACAGGAATAAATTATGGATTAATCTAGAGATGGAATAAAAGTATTTGTAATTCTTTTTTTATCTAATTTTATAAATTGTTCTATTATTAAATTATGCCATGTTACATAATTTATGATATGAGAGATTATGAAATTCTTAACTTTTTCCTTTATTATCCTTATTTTTTTTATCATCCATGTTATCATCAAACACCTCATCTTGATTTTCATCATCAATTTCCTTAAATGTTAATGTAGTGAACAAAATCTATGATATTTTCTAGAACCTTTTAAGGGCTTCTTCTTACTGGTAAAACTAACCACTAGTTCATCCTCCTCCCTTCCTTGTTGATCACTTGATACACTGGATTTTTAGACCTATTCATCATCTTTTCCATGTCTAAGCAAACCAAATCTCGATGAACTAAACATATTGCTCCATTTACCTTTTTTTAGTCTTTCCCTTCTTCTTTCTTGTAAACACAACTTCCAATATATTATCATCCTTTTTAATAGCCTTTTCATTAAAATCATTAGTATTATCATCCTTTACTTGAGCAACCCTAAAGTTATCCTTCTTCTTTAACACTTTCGACAGTTTATGGGCCTTTTAAATAGTTTGATATGAATAGAATACTTATCATCAATAATCATAAGGGTTTTCTTTTCTAATTTTCTCCACCACCTTATAATGCAATAGGTTGTTTCTCATCATCACGAGTTATTGCTTTCTTCTTTATCATTGAATTTGAATTTCTTTTAAGTGAAGTAAAGTTTATGCATGCATTGTATGTAAAAGAGAAAGTGATAAGTTATAGGGTCGACTAAAATAGATGCAAATTAGGGTTTTTATTTGAACTGGATCTTTATTTCATGAAAGCCTATGATTGCCTTAAGTGGTTTTAGGATGTTATTGGGCCTAAATCCACTCTCAAGAATTAGAATTTTTACCTAATATATTTTTTAGGTAAGATTCACCTAATAATATTAATTTGTTAGTTTTATTTTGTTTGAAAAAATGTACAAGTTTTATTGATTTATAGAAGATAATGCTTTAACACTAAAAAATTTATAAAATTTGTATACATTTTTTATATAAAATCTTATAACTTTTTATAAAAAAAATTCAATTTTGTATAGAATTTAGGTGTGACGAGTACATAAAAAATTAAACTCTACTAACAAAAATTGCATTTCAAAAATTCTATATTTTTCAAAGAAGGTATAATTTTTTATGAAAAATATAAAATTTTCATAACAATGGGAAAAGCACATGACCAAGTACAAAGCTTAATTTATAATATTCAAAATTAATATAATAGTTAGCTCAAAGGATGTCAAATTAATAAATATTATAATTTTAAATTTTTAGGATTTATTTACTTTAAATTCTCATTTATAAGAAATTTTATTTAATTTGGAAACTAAGTAACCTTTAGTTGCTTTTGACAATAATAAATCATTTAATAAGGGAGTGTTAGGAAAGTGTTGCTATAACAATTTGAATATATTCATTAAGAAAAAAGAATTTATATACACAATCACAATTTAACAATTTTTTTGGACATTTAGTTTAACAATCAAATGTGTAGCTTTTATTTAACTTTATTTGCATAAAATTTGCATCTTTTGTTTTTTTTTTTCACTTTTGATTATCTATATTGAAACATATTTTTTTGTTTTTATGAATTCTATGGTGCGGTTTGTACTTTTGTCATGTACAATACAATATATTTAGGTGTAAGGTAACCTAGATAGCAATATGCAAAATAATCACAATTCTTTTTTCAAGTCTAACAACAACATATCTTAGTGATTGTTGAAGGCAAACTTTGTATATAACACTTATAACATGCTTATTTAATTCTTACCATATGAGGCTAACACTACAATTTTCTTAGGAAATCAACAACCTTAAGGATATGTTACCGTTTGTCTTGAATTGAAAACTCAAGTGCTTGTGGTGGTACATTCATATAAATCTTTGTTGAGAAGTTTGAGATTGCATTAAATGTAAGTGTAATAAAAGTTTAAAAATTTAAATTAAGAGAAAAATGTAATTTATCCTATTAATTTTTGGTAGTTGCATCTTACCTTCACTAACTTTGGAAAGTTGCAAATTAAACTTTTAAAGTATAAAAAATCTACAATTAACACCAATAATATACTTAACTATCTATTTTATTAACTTATATAATTTTTCTAGAAGTTTTAAAATGAGAATTGCAATATTATTGTACATTAGTTTATTACATTATTTTTCACACAATTTCTATGTTCTATAATTAATAGAAAGTAAATTAAATATATAGAATTTGAATTAAATACTTGAAAATGAATTATGAAATTATGTTTAAAAAATGTTAATAAATTAACATATAATAATATTGTGATTCTTGTTTAAAGCATTAATAAAAAAATGCAAACTTTAATAAAATAGTTAAATAAGTGAATGATTTATGTTGATTGTAGGATTTTTATAGTTTAAAGGTTTGATTTATAAGTTTTTAAAGTTAATAGGGGTGAAATGTAATCACCTAAAAGTCGGTGAGGGTAATTCACACATTTCTTTTAAATTAATTCAAATTCCTTCCCAATGATCATTCTTGCAATTAATTTAATTCATTAACATACAATCAAGAGAATATGTTTACCTATCTTCCTATTAAAACTTCAATTGTAAGATCTAAGTGTGTCTCCTTTAAGATTAGTTTATATGATTGACCTCCACTTCACAACTTTATGTGCAAGAAGTATTATAGAAATGTTAAACATCAGTTATTTAATAAGTTAGATGTCGATTATGAATCAACATGTATATATAAATGACATTATATGTTTGAATATTCAATGTCAATTCCTTAACTAATTTGGAAAATAATAACATCAGTTCTTTTATAGGAAAACTAATATGTTATGTGCCTAGATAATGTTAAATCATCGATATAAGGCATTGGTTTTATAACCTACATGGAAAAAAGGTTATGACATCAATTTTTAATTTAATAACTTACGTGATTATTTGTATAAGACGTTAGTTCTTAAATCATCATTAAAAAATGACATCTTTTCATACCATACATTGCATATAGCACATTGATTTTTGTTAAATAACTAACATGTAATGTTTAATATAAAGTGTTAAATTTTTTAAATAATTGACATATTTAATTTCCCTTTGAACCTTTCTACACCCATAATATTATTCACCCAAACCTAATTATAAACAATATCTAACTACATCATTATTCACCCAATACAACATTCAAGCACTGTTTCAATATCTTTATGATAAAAAATAATATCCTAATACATGAAAATCCTAATTGCAATAATTTCATACATTTAATTAAGTCAAAAAATTGAAGACATTAAAATAATAAATAATATATACATGTTGTAAAAAGTGATAATAATATCTCTAAAAATTAAAGAACAAAGTTATATTATCCTTTCATGATATAACTATTAAGAAAACCTTTTGTGAAACATACTACAATAAAAAAAGGGCACATGCAAGTGACAATGGATGTTGTAAGTGCAACATTAACACTCTATACATTTAGGGATGCTTAACAGTGTGGACCTAACAGATCAAGCCAAGGCCCATGTGGGCTTATCCTGCTTAGGCCCAGTCCCTTAAGGCCTGTATTTAAATGGGCCTATGAAAAGCCATTCCGATTTCCAAAAAGCTTGTGAAACCCACAATTTTTTGCTTATAAATAGGCTTAGCCCCTAGGCTGCTACCTAGCAAGGGAGCAACATCATAACCCCTAGTACGCAACCCACTCAGAATATAATTGCAATGAAACTACCAACAACATTGAAAATAGAAACAATTCAAGAAAAGGACCAGCTAGTACCTAAGCAAGAGTATTTGCTATGACACATCAAGAGTCTTAAGTTTCTAATATGGTCATAATAAGTACCATATTAGTTGAAACTTTTCTAATAAAAGTGTTGTTTAATCTTAGTGTCATGCATTCATTTATGTCTAAAAATTTAGCAGTTAAGCTCTCAAAACCATTAAATGAATTGAATAAACTTTTAATGGTGAATACAATAAGGTGAGAAGTCATTCTTATAACTTAAGATCATGCTCATATTGATTATTATCAAAATATCATGCTCATATTGATTATTATCAAAAGACCATAACTTATTAAATGGAAGGGAGAGAAGTTCATATTTTTCAAAGTGAAAAAAAAGCAGGAATGCCCATTTTCATCTCATGTATGAAAGTTCAAATTTTGATAGATAAAGGATGCATTGTCTAGGTAGCCTTAATAAATGAAGTGGAAAAGGAAAAAGTGGGAATAGATAAAGTTCTCTTAGTGAAAGAATTTCTTAATTTTTTTAGAAGATCTAACAGGATCACCATTGAATCAAAAAATTGAATTTATAATTGAAACCATTTTTAGAGTAGACCTAATTTCTATAGCACTCTATCAAATGGCACTAGCAAAGTTAAAAGGATTAAAGGAGCAATTACAAGATTTGTTAGATAAGATTTTTATAGAATCCAAAACATCATCAGAGGAAGCACCGATTGTAATATCCCGAATTTTCAATTCTATTATTTGAATCTTTAATTTCTGAGGCTGTAGAAACAAAGAGCACGTTTGAATTAGCTTAGTGGGTGAATCTTAAGTTGAAAGGAATTAAGTGTAAAGGTAATCGAAATTCTGATGGAAAAAGGGGAGTAGGGAAAAGAATTTATTCTCCTAAGCAGTATAAATGATCAGAGGAGGTTAGAAAACCCAAAAAGGGGAAGTGGTTGGTCTAAGTCTGACAATGTAAGGAATTTGAAACAGACAGAAACCCTATGGACTAAATTGTAAGAGTGCAGAATCGGGTGTGGTTAAAGTGTAAATAATTAAGGATTTGGGATTTAATGTGAATAACTAAGATTTTGGGGTGCAATATGTGATTTTTATTAGTGTGACCAATAGATTTATGATAAGTGTCATTGTTAGAAAAATAATGGCAAGAATAGCCTTACTTTTGGTGAAAAAGGACTAAAATACCCTTGGAAATCTCAAAAATGACCAAAATGCCCTTAGAAGCTTCTTGAAAAGTCTTCTTTCTTCTCCATTTCTCCAAAAAGCTGCAGCAACTCCATGAAAGAAGCTCCAAAATGTGCAGGAGAGAGAGAGAAAGAGAGAGAAAGTTTCTTTTGAGTTTTTCACCCAAAAATAGTGAGTTTTCAAGTTGTAGCAAGAGGTAAAGTTGTTCTCCTCTAAAAGCTCTTTATTGTGCTCTTCTTAGTTTCTTGAGATTTTGATGTTGGAGTGGTCAAAGGTAGTTGATCATGGAGTTTAGGATGATTTGAACATGTCTAATGGTGTTTTAGATGTTGTTGTGATGATTTATGGCTTTGGTTTAGTGTAAAAATAGCAAGAAACCATGATGTACACACTTAGGTTTTAGAGGCATAATGGTGCATGTGTAGTATTGGCATGATTTGTTTGGAATTTGGTTAAAATGATAAAATTAGGATGATTCTTATAAGTTATGAAGCCTATGGAAGATGAATTTTGAGTTATGAAAGTGTGTATGGAACTTCCCTTTTGAGAAGCCAAAGGGAGAGAAGGAGGTTTAGCCATGTAAAATTATATTTTTGGAAGATCAGTAATGTACACGGGGTAGAACACGGCCCATGTTGTATCCCATGTTCTGAACACGGGGTAGAACACGGCCCATGTTAAACCCTGTGTTCTTCTACGAAGGCTTATCAGTAATGTACATGGGGCAGAACACGGCCCATGTTGTACCCCATGTTCTGAACACGGGGTAGAACACGGCCCATGTTCACCCTCGTGTTCTTTGCTGAGTTAACATTTTGGCTTTGATTCTTTAGGATTTGCATGGCTTTACCTTTGGATCCTTTTCTAATGTTCATATATGTCATTTTAAGGCTTGAAAGCAAAGTGTAGAGCATCTAAGTATGCATTTAATTAAGTGGGGAAAGTAAAGAATACATGAGGTTTAGAGAAAGTGATGATGTTCTAATAAGAAATTATGATGTGTATTTGTATAGACTAAAGAGTGACAACTTGCAAAGGCAAGAGGAAGTGTAAAGGAGTTTTTGGTGAGAGCAAAGGGAACATCACTTTGGAAGCTTGTAAAGGTAGCTAGCTTATCCTTAAGCTGTTTTCTATTACGTGATTTTCTGTGTTTTATGCCATTGTATGGAATGTGTATGAGATTGTTATGGAATGTGTATGAAATTATTATGGAATGTGTATGGAATTGTTGTGTATGGAAGGTGTATGGAATTGTTGTGCACGCATTCCGGGAAGACAGTGTGATACTGTGTGTGTTTGGCCTATGGCTCGGGTCCTCGGAATGTTAATGCAATTGTTGTGGCACAACCCAGGCAGACAGTAGAATACTATGTTTGGCCTATGGCTCGGGATCCTCGGGGATAATAGTACATTTGTTGTGTGTGGTACCTATGGCCAGGGACCTCGGGAAGACAGTGTGATACTGTGTTAGGCCTTTGGCTTGGGACCCCGGGAAGACAGCGTGATGCTGTGTGAGGCCTAGGTACGATTGTTTGAGATGGCCATCCAAATATTGTGATAAGTCCTTGAATGGGCTTGAATTGCTATGTGTGATGCACATTGTTGTGGATTGCTATGTGTGATGCACATTGTTGTGGATTGCTATGTGTAATGCACATTTCTTACAATGGTAATGAATGATGTGACATATGATTGACTGATTTCGAAATGTATGTTTTACTTGCTTAAGGATCTAGAATGGCTCAATATATTTTTACAGTGATGCCTAGCTACTAGGAAACTCTGTTTCTCATGTTTATTTTTTTGTATTATTACTAACCGTTCCAGGTGATGCTTTTAAAGGCCCTCTTGACAAGGGAGAATAGAGATTTGAAGATGTATAAAAAAAATGTATAGTTTGTGATATTGTAAATGATGGATGTACGTTTTGTAAGTTGAACTTGTTGTATAATTACATCACCCCTTGCCTATATTATTTGAGGTGCAAAATATTTGTGGTATTGTGAGTTAGCCTAGAGTGGAAGGCAAATTAGTATGCGTTAATTATCTATTAAATGAGGAATAAGGCGTTAATAAGTGAGGGTGTTACACCGATGTTATTTGTAAAGAAGAAAGATATCACATTAAAATAGTGTATTGATTATTAATAATTGAGTAAACCATTAAGAACAAGTATACCTTACCAAGGATAGATGATTTGTTTGATTAACCACAAGGATTTTAGTATTTCTCAAAAATCAACTTACGATTGGGTTACCATCAATTGAAAATTTGAAAAGAGGATATTCCAAAAATGGCATATCGAACTCTTTATGGCCATTATGATTTCTTGATTAAGAGCATTGGCTAATCTAAGTGCCATTATGATTTTTACGTTATGTCACTTAGATTGGCCAATGCTCTTATAACATTTATGGATTTGATGAATCATATTTTCAAACCTTTCCTAGATAAATTCATTATTGTATTTATTGATGATATCTTGGTAGATTCTAAAAGTGAAGAAGAGTATGCACAATATTTAAAAATCACACTCTAAACTTTAAAGAAGCATAAATTATACACTAAATTCTCAAAATGTGAGTTCTGGATAAAGAAAGTGCATTTCTTAGGCCATGTGGTGTCATAAGAAGTAATAAAAGTAAATCCTTAAAAAGGTTAAAGCTGTGCTTAAATGGCTGTAATCATTTTCAGTAACTAAGATATGTAGTTCTCTTGGGCTAGCTAAATATTATAGAAGATTTCTAAAAGACTTCTAAAAAATAACTACACCACTAACCAAGTTAACTCGTAAAGGAAAATATGAACATAAACTAACCAAGTTAACTCATAAAGGAAAATATGAACATAAAGTTTTGGTAAACATAACCATTTGTGCAAGCCACTTTATGTATCTTCTAAATATTGCTTAGTTCATGACTCTTTGTATCACTATAATTTCACCAATGCCAAAAAGTTCTCTTGAAAAAGTTAACCTCTTTTGATAAGGTTATATTCAAATTTATGCTTGCTTATTGTAGGTTAAAATATGAAATCCATTTGCATATGAGTTAAAACACCATCAATGTATACTTCTTTAAAGGGTTATTTTATTATTTTTTTTCTTATTTTACTTATTTGTTTGTTACTCTATTGTTAAAATGTAACTCACTCATCATTTAAAAATTAATGGGTTTTTTTCAAGCCCAAGGTTGCTTATCACCAAGGGTGGAACTACAATTTCTTTTTAAGATGGCCATATATAAGTATTATGAAAAAAATTTTGTACTTAATTTTTTTTTACTTAAAATAATATAAGTTATAATAGTATTTTTTTTACCAAAATATAATAAGAAAATAATTTGTCCACTATATAAATTTCATACAGATATGAAATTAAGTATGTTAATAAAAAATTATATTATTTGAAAAGGCAATGCTAAATTTTTTAGAAGGCTAATATTTGATTTTTCACAATCTAATTAAAAAATTTATAAAATTTATAGTGTGATATACGGAACTAGGTAGCCCCCTCACGTTAACACCTAGTTACACCCCTGCTTATCACTATACATGTTTACAAATGCCTTGGTCACAAACTAAGCTAATTGTTTAACAACTATAATCGAGTAAACTTCATACTGTTGCTATAAGCTTCCTTCCCTATAGAAGAAGCACACATTATAATAGATAAGGATAATGG
The DNA here is from genome assembly GCA_020226215.1 of Sindora glabra. Lineage (NCBI taxonomy): Eukaryota > Viridiplantae > Streptophyta > Magnoliopsida > Fabales > Fabaceae > Sindora > Sindora glabra. Next base: position 68,496,594 of record CM035232.1, on the reverse strand, counting down.
ATGGTTTATTCCTTCAAATGATGCTTAGCAAGAAGGATTTTAGAAAGGAACTTGTTCATATCATAAGAACCTAGATTTTTTAGGATAGTTTAATTAGCATTTAGGATGAACTTTAATTTAGAGTACATGAAATTACTTCAATTGTAAAGAATATTTAATTACTATGAGTATATATAAAATTATTGTTCAATGGAAGCTTTAAAATTTTAGCTCAAATGTTTTGGATGCTTATTATTAATGAATGAAAGGTGACTTCTTGTTATGGTTTCTTTTTTTTTTCTATAAGGTAGGGTATACTACAAAACAAGGGAAATAAATGGCAAAACAAAACTTTTAATATTGATACAATCAATTAGAGAAGGACTTTGTGAGAGACATATCCTTTATTAATTTTTGCAAAGGATGTATTCCCTCACCAAGTTCTCACAAACAAATGGCCAAATTCATCTTTTTTTCTCTAGAATTAGCAAAAAATGCCACATTATCAAGGGAAATTTTCTCTTAAAAAAATTAGTGAGGGAATCTTCCTATCCTCATAAATAATTATTAAGGAGGCTTTTAGCTAAGGATTAACGAAGGATCTTGTCCATCACTAGTTTAATTTTAGCGAAAGATCTTCCTTATTTTCCAAGGGAAATATCTATCCCTAATCTTGTTTTTTTTTTTGTAGTGATATTAGAAGATAAAAAAATATAAACAAATGTTGGAAACTAATAATTCAGAAGATGACACTAATTATAATATAGAATATAAGTATGAGAAATACAAATCCAATTACTTTCAATTTTTCTTAATTTCTTTAAGAGGATCTTCAATCTATGTCTTTTTAACATGATTATCTCATACATAAAACCTCCCCACTAATATATGAACAATATGAAGGCATGTAATAAAGCTTGTTGCTTTTGATACTAGTGTTGAGCTCACATATTGAACTTTTCAAATTGCTATTTTCAATAAATAACTTGCACTTTGAAAATATAGCATATAACTTACTAAACATGTGCAATGTATCTACTTCATGGGAAATGTATACATGTATTAACACTCACACCACCTAAAACCTTAAAAAACTGAAGTTTGAAACACAAAATGCAAACAATTACATGTTTACACAATGACACTATTAAGACATTCTTTCTTAGGTTTAGAGGAAAAATAAAGCATGCGAACACACCTTAATGGTGAGAAGAAGATATTAACAAGGAACTGTTGATTGAACTCAAGCTTTGGTGATCTTTTGTGTGAATTTCTCCACTAGGGATTACAAATTTCACAAGAAAGATGCTTTCACTTTGCAATCTACACTTTAGTGCCAAGATAAGCTTGCTTTCCATTGTAACTTTCACTTCTATTTTTGTAAGTTTAGTAAAAAGTAAAATGACATCATTTAATTTTCCACATTGGTCAGTGCGTAAAACCAATGTCAAATACTTAACATATTATGTTTAAAATGTTAATGGTCGAATATAACATGTTGGTTTCATAACAACCAACATCTATGTAACTTTAAATATTAGATACATAACTAACATCATTTCTTAACAATAGCCAATGTGTTGAATTATTTAACAATCTTTTTAAAATGGGTATATAATGTCAGTTTCTTAATCATAGACATCTAAATGTGAAATTGTTGGTTTTCCATGTTAGTTGAATTTAAAAAAAAATTGACATTTTAACATAATGACATCAATTTTAGGTAAAAAACCAACATGATTTCTCTTGGCTATGTTTTTTACTGTTATTGTCTAAAAGCTAAAAATTAACAACTGAAACATATTACATAAGCAACAAGGAAAACATACTTGTTGATGTAAAAGAGCACTATCTTATTATTATAATTTAAGTGCCTAATTAACACTTATAAACAATAATAAATTAGACCACCTTGTTTCAAAATGACCCTATCATTCACAAGTAATCCCACCAAGTTTTGTAAACAAAAATTAAACATATATATATTTTGTAGCTCCCTCAAGCTAATGCACATTTCTTAATTAAGACATATGCAAGCTATTCATCCTACAAGCTTTCCAATTCTTCTTTACTATAGGGAGATGTGTCACCTCCAAAGAACTATATGTTTATATATAAAACTCAAATATTACAAGATAGAAACACATACTTTGCAAAAATATACCTAATTGTAATCTAGATGAATTAAATTTTCCAAGCTTTTATCCATTTTTATATACTTAATTGTCTCAATCGTGTGTCTCATCATAAAATATGCGCACTTAATATTACTTTCTTGCCTGGGGCACTATAACAAACAAACATAAAAGAGTGTCAATTTCAAGGAATGTGATTGATTACTATATAAGGCACCCAAACATGCACAACAATGTTACCCTTATTTTGATCCATATGGCAAAGCTTGTCCTTTTAACATTGTCCATCATGTAACATATCTTTAGAGCCTCGTCAACTACTAGCCTCGAAGTTAAGTGTAGGGCTTTCCCTAATAAGTCAAGCCAATATACCATCTTCCTTTTCAAATAGATCATAATGAAAATTTTATGGTGCTTACAACATTATATAATAGAAAGATAACTTCTATAAAATATAACAAAAAATGAAGTACTTATTCCCAACACACATATACCTTTCCTGGTATGGTACCATATAGTGACTATGTGCTTATAATGTTCCTTAAGTGAATTCTCTACAGATTGAGTCCAATATGAATTTAGGAAATTAAAGAAGGTACCTTGTTCCATGTTTTCAATAACACAATACGAGTACTTATCATTTTTATAGTGTGTAAGCTTAACTTTATATGTCTAATATTTAAACAAATAGAGAGAAAACTTAAAGGGCAAAGTTAAATGTTGATCTAAATCTACATGTAACTAATATTTAACTTATTCCATGTTTAGAAGTTATAGGATAAACTCCTTGGTTAGGAGAATGTTATATACCTCTTCCATGATCTCTTTCTTTATACAAAGTGGTATTATGGCCAATCTTTCTATCCCATTTGCAATGAATGAGGGGTCTTAGGAAGGTCTAGATTTGCTCTTTTCAAGGGGACTACAAAGGATTAACTACCAAATTCTTCAATTCTTTGGACTTGTCATCATCATTATTATCCATTTCTAGTGGCTTTTTATGAGTTTCTCTTAGCTTAGATCTCTAACATAGGTTGTAAAAAAGCATGAGAATTAGATCACATAAGTAATATGTATTTAACCATAAACAAGGAACTTAAAGTGATAGAAAACCTTACCTTTATACATAATGTAATTAAGGCTTTTGGCTAAGTTAAGTAAATACCAATTGCTTGGGCTAGATTGGTCACCTTATTAGTTAGCAATGACATCTTAGCCTTTCTTTCCTTAACAATATTCATCATAATTTTACATTGGTCCTTTAATAATGGTCAAGTGTGGAGCATACAATATGAGAAAGTCAAGCCCATCACCACTTGCTAAATATGGGGTCCAATAACCATCAATAGGCTTTTATGTCCATCCTTGAAAGATAAATGAACTAATTAATCGGCATTAATGTAAAATTACATACATATTGAAAGTTCCTAACAATAAATAGTTAGGTAATAAGCATTTACCTACAGTAGAATAGTGAAAAGGTCAAGGTTAATAGGGTAGTAATTGCCTCATTATGGTATATGAGTCTACATATATGCCTTATCCTCTTCCCAGAAAGCAATAGCTAGTCTCATACCCTTCTAACTAATCATAACTTTAACCTCTTTGATCAAATCTTTCACACTCTCTATCATCTCAGTAGTAATTGTGCCCTTAGCTCTAAAACATCTCTATTAGATGATCTTTTAGTATGATAATGTTTGAAAGCTCCCTTAAAGTAAGCCTTAAGGCCCATTAATCCTCTAATACTCCTATCATATTTGGGATAATCTTGAGTTCCTAGAGCAATAGTTAATATGTCCATCTTCTTGAAACTCTCCTAGAATGTTAATGCATGAGCTAATCTTAGAATGATATAATTAAATATGATTAGTCATATGCTGATAATTAAACAAGATTATGTATTTAACGAATAAAATAGTAATATTATTTGTTATTCACTAAGCAACTTGCTAACTCTCTTTAGTCGTGTAATTGCCTTGGTAGTAGTTGACTTTGGCTCTTACTCATAACTTATGTCATACTATACTAAGGATAGAGGTAGATGCTTTTGTAGCCTTAGTAGGTGCTTTAATCATTTCATTTATCAAATTCTCCTTAAGCCCTTTGTACTCACCCTAAGATAACTTATCTTCATAAATTTTTTGGCTTAGTTCACCTTATTCTTTTGCATTTTAAGTTTGTTACAAAAAAAATAAAAATAAATGATTGGAAAATAAAGTCATTATTAAGATATGGAATAAAATATTTAGTGAGATAGCATATTTACTTAAAACTCTTTTTCCTTGTTTCTTTCTGCAAAATCTACCCATGTTTTAGGATTGATCCAACAATATTTGTCAGGGGATTTTCATGACCCTTCCTCTTTAAAGTGATGTAGTCCTTAGCCAAATTATGTGTAAAGTCCCTACACTTCCTGCCTACCATTTACAAAACTGGGTCTTCCACCCCTCAACAATATCAAAGGTAGTTTACAAAATAATGCATACATGAATGATACTTATGCATATATAATCTAGAAACATTGTTATGCATATGTAAAAAATGAAATAAGGATGAATATAACTATCTTACTAAAATATCTTTCTAGATGTGGTCTTTGATGTTATCTAGTACTTGGTGTTAATGCTTAATGACAATAGCATCTTGGTGCATGCCATTGTATTGCATGCCATTGTGTAGATGTAACTACTAAATTTTATTGCACCAGGCCCAATTGTCTGGCCCTTCTCATTGAAAATTACTACCAACCTCTCTCTTCTGATATGCTAGATGATCATGTCTTTCATAACTATATAACACCTAGTGCCTTTCCCTTTATGACCATCTTTATTGAAATTAGAATGCATATTACTTTTATTTAAAGAGTTATAATAACTACAACATAAACATTTAACTTAAGTTTCAACAACAACTAGTAAGTTTTCAAGTATATACATATAATAACTTAAATAAAAAGAAGTGATTAAAAATTATTTTTGTCACATTTGATTTGATCTTAAAACAAAACTTTACCCACAAATTGAAATTAGTTCCTAACAAAGCCATACTAACGTTGACTATAACTCCAAAAATGTAGCATTCAAGCAAAAATGACCCAAACAAAAATTAGAGCACAAAATAGGATATATATTAAGGAAGAGAACTCTCCATATTAAATAATGAGCTTAAACCATTTGTTCATAACCATTGAAGAGTAATTTTAAAACATAAAGTAAAAGCTTTGAACAATATATGATAATTTTATAATCTAACACCAAAGTTTTCATCTTGAACCTAAAATACTCAAAACCTAAAAGAACTAGGAAAAATACCTCATATAAAGTAAAGTAGATGCTTTAAGCCAAGATAATGTTAACATTACAATCATCCAACAAACGCTAAAAAAAATCAATCGAAAGCATGCACAAATGAATTGCAAATCATTGTACAAATGAAGCATGTCTATAGTTTTGAAAAATAAAGATAAGGTCATTCTAATATGGCACTTTCCACGTCAATTATGAATTAAAAATTGATGTATAAACTTTCAATGTTGGTTATAACTAAAACCCACATCTAATGTGTCCAAGCATAATTATAAAATGGCCAGTTAGGGTTGACTTTTAATGTTGTTATATATAGGAATTGATATCTAATTTTTAGCCCTATCTTCAAATCTAATGGTCATCTTATTTTCAATGTTAAGTTTTTGATAATAGATGAAATAAGTCATCATTTTATAACCCTATTAGTCCTTTATTAAACAACCAATGTGGTTTTTATTTTATATATATATATATATATATATAGAACATTTTACCTAAGCTTTGTTGCAAATAACAAATACTATTTAGGACACTAGACCATAAATCATTACATAATGAAATCTTTGAAACATATTTTCAAATATAAAAATGAAAGTACACCAAAGATCAAATGAAAATACTATACAATAAAATTACAACAAATCATTATCATATATCATAATAAAACATAAATTCACAACTGAAAATACAATAAAGATCATATAAAAGTATTATATTATAATAAAATATTGTGCAATCAAATCAAAGTTTCTTCCTAGATGCTAAATCTTGATTGCTACTTAAATTTCCTTAATCATAGGAATTTGAATGGAAGAGTCAAACTATAAATGCATGGAAGAATATAAGTCCATTTAAGTCTTCCACACAAACCCTAGTGAAGAAAGAAAAAGACACTTATGCATTTATATAATAGACATTAATCCCATGTATTAATCTTGTTATAAATCTCATTAAAATATCTTATCTATTATATAAGAACATTAAAGACTTGAAGAATGGATGGGATGATTTAATAGGATTCCTAATAGGAGATATCACTAGAGACTTCACAATTTCATGAAAATGGAAAGTTAAAACATAAAATGTGAAATTTAAAGGCCATACGTTATGTAAACCACATCAATTATTAATAAACAACTGTCATATTAAGATATATCAATTTTTAAGGTTACGTTAGCATTACTTTAGATTTCGGTTATTAAAAAAATAACATGTTAACTTTATCTCAATTTTCTAGACCAATTCTTCACCTCCTTTTGACATTAGTTTTCTAATAAATGATGTGGAAAGATATTCTATGTTATAACATTGGCTTTTTATAGGAGCCCATATGTTAAGTTGCTCATATTTTTGAAAATGTCATCACATTATTATATATATTAGTCTTCTTTTCAACTGACATCAATTATGCAATGTCATTTCACAATTTTATAGTAATGTAACATTAATATATGACATCTAATTTTAGAGAACAATGGTTGGAAAAATCTCTGAGGGTTTTAGAGTCTCAATGCATAAGAAAATTATGTTATGATAGCTTAGATACTATGATTTTTCCTTTTTATATATAATGCCTTTTCGTAACCCATTAAATTTCATAAACCCTTACTAGTTTTAGGTTTAGACTTAACTAATTTAAGAAGTCTTTATTAGTTATGGCCCATTGGTATAATTAATTATAATTACTTATTATTATGGCCTAATACTAAAAAGTGGATTTAATTATTTAGAATTATCCAAGTTTATTACTCTCACATAACCTAAATAATTTTCTTTAAAAAAATTATGGATATATCCAATCTAATATATATGACTTTTTAAGTTTATCATTAAATTGATAATGTTCCATGATTAAATTAAACTATTTTAATTTATAATTTAGAACTAATCTCATTAATTCTAAATCTCATAAATCATGGTTAACATCTAGCAACATGTCATGAAAAATTTAGCTAACATGAATTATAAATATGGACCTTTTTAATTACAATTACCATACAATACAATTTTTTCATCATGCAATTTCCTAATTGAATCAAACCCTTAGTTAGTCAACCACTATGTATCCAACTCAAAATTTATAATTTATTATGTGAAATTTAGAAAAATCTTTTTCTGATTTCACCCCACCTTGGTTAAAGATTTCTAAATCATACTTCTTAAGATAACATTGAACACTCTTCTCTCTTTATAAGAAGTGATGAATTCCTTATAGATACTCACAAAACTTCATATATGGTAAGTTATGCCTAATAGGTTTCCTTCGGATAACTTCGAGGAATCAGAATAATATCAAAATTTAATATAGCATATATAAGATTACTATAATATATCAAGTTAAAGGATTAATTTTGCATCATTACAGTATAAGAATTCCTATTTGACTTATCCATATTAGAATTCTCAAATGGGTCAACTTAGTAAACTTATTTAACTAATGAGTATCTCTATATATGCATTAGTGTCATCATATCAATACCTATTAAACAAAACATCCTTCCACTAGAACTTGCATCATATGTACTAATCTATTCAAGTCATTAGTATCTATCCCTAATAATTCTATAACTACAAGCATTTTAAGATGTAGGCTTGTAAAGGATATGTATCATGACCATCATCTTTATACATAACCATATTCCATGAACTATCTTAATTTTTGGGCTTTATCAATATTAATAAATAAATAATTGATACAAAAAAATAATTTCTTTTTATTGAAAATTGATAGAATGAAAAAGTTTACAAGAAATGTCTTACCACATCATATATTTGTAAGGCACAACTTTAACAATTATGTTTTCTTATCTTCCTAGAAAGATCATCTTTGCTCAATTCCATCTTTTTCTTCATTCCCAATAATTAACATCCATAGACCTCTGGTGCAATGGTTAAGTCTCACCTATCACCTTCTCAATTGATTGTCTTTAGCTAATCATTTGTAAGAGAATAAAAGAAACATAAATAGTCTAATAATGATACTTTCATGCATATGGTGCTCACTACTTTTGACCAATCTAAATAAGCCATGCATCTTTAATACTATTTACAAGAGGTTTAGTGATTTTTTTTATATTTGTAGAAGTTGAGTGGATTTTTATATATTTCCATATTCTTCCTTAATTAAATGCTTCCTTTTCATTTTTTTTCTTTTTTTACAAATCCTTAACCATAAGATCAAGGATTACTGAACCATTTGATCTCTATATTTAAGGATTACACCACAAAAAGCGATTAAAGCTCAATGGTGGCATCAAATTGGAAGTAGTTCAAGGTGAATTAGCACCTCACACCAATAAAGAAGGAAATTTAATGAAAAGAAAAAGGAAGTATATGTGAGGTTGTAGTTGCATTAAGAGAAAATGCATTAGCAATTACAGAGTGAGAGCTTGGAGACTTTTGTTATATGTTTTTTATTTTGCAAGAGGCTTCTACATACTAGTTAAATTTCAAAATTTACATGCTCATTCATAATTTCTTTCCTTTTTTGCAAGTTGCAATTTGATTAACTTTTAATGTAAAAAGGCTCAAGCCTTTTCATTATGTCATTAAAATTATATCATAATTTATATTACACTAATTACATTTCTAATTAAGGAAATTTAGAGTGATAATTATTTTTTCTAATTACTAATAAGCTAAGTCTTATCAAGGCTTGTTTACCAAGTAAAAGTATCCTTTTTAATTATTTTTGAATGACAAATGGGTTAAGTTAAAAATGGATATATATTTAACACGTTTGGCATGCAAATGAAAGTTAATTATTTGTTATTTTGTATCATTAATTGCTTTGTGGAAATGATATGCAACTTTAAATAAGCTTCAGGTATTCATCTGACAATAATTTGCATTTAGTAAACTTCATTTGCCTACAAGTTCATTCTTGCCTTGAAAAGATGCTCTAATGGGATAAATTATTGTAGATGGAAATGGCTTCATTTTTTGTGGCCAATAATAAGTTGGTGCAACACCTAATAAGATTAAAGATAACATTGATAATAGATTATTTATTAGGATACTTAAGAAGTAGAATAGTAGAGCATAAGTTATAGTGTTAGGGATGCTTGAATTTGATACTAAGAACTTTGAAAAAAAAATGATCAAATTTATAAAATCGCAAGTAAATAACTTTAGAAATGGATAATAGTGTTCAGATAACTAAAGTGACCTAATGAGAGCAAAATTGTGCTCGCAAATAGTTTAAATAAGACCAATTAAATTTTCATAAGGGATTTTATGAGTTAAAACATATTAGTGTTATTTCATTTTTTACTTTTTTATAGTTTGATAAGACAATAAAAATTAAATGAAGTGTATAAGGAAATTAAAAGGAATCACACAAATCTTTTCCTTTTTTTACCCTCAGAAGGTTGCCACCCTTTCTTTTTAAAATCCATAACTCTTTTTCTTACTCTATGGGTTCCTCTTAAAAGAAGACCACAAGCCTTTCCCTCTAAGAACATTTTTGCTCTATCTCCCATTTATGAAGGTAAGAGATTTCTAGCACTTTCAATCTTAAATAAATTTCATAATTTGATTCTTTTTACTCTTTGTAGACTAATTATGACTTATTTAGGAAAGATTGTTCTTAGGTGAGTTTATACCTTACCTTAATTTTTTCCTTTCTTTTTAATGATTAGTGACTTAATTAACCTCATCTATACCTAAATCTCTTCTTTTGACAAAAAGAAGTAACATTCTACTTTAAACTCTAATTTACATTATAAATTTTGCATTTTGGAAAAGTTAGGGCTTAGAAGAGCTACAAATTGATTTAAATTAGAAATGCTTTTGATTTATGAATTTTATATTGGATTGAATGATATGATATGATTCTAGTGAGATATGGATATTTAATTGTAAAATTTCATGTTATGAGTAAGATTGAAGACCGTAAAGTGGCAAATGCAATTTGCAAAAAGTATGTAAATTTTTTTAAGATAATTAATTACTTCCACACAACCCTAAAATTAAGTTGAGGTGATTTATAAGGTAATGGATTACCTTCAAACATAATTGAAATTTAAGTTAAGGTAATTGATTACCCTAATAGAATTGAAATTTGAGTTGAGGTAATTGATTATCCTCAAATGAAAATGTTACAACCCATTTCTAGACTATTGTAATTAGCGTAAAGATATCAATAAGATATCTTTACAAGCTTTTCCAACCATAAATATTTTTTCAAAACTTCTATTTACTAAACACATGCAATATGCAAAAATTAAAAGTTTAAAAATTTTCCCTAAATTGTTTTCTTATTTCCTTTATATATATATATATATATATATATATATATATATATATATATATATGTTCTATTCCAAAACTTTGTTAGAAATAATTTTTCTCAATTAGATGATATTTATTTTTTGAAAATAATTAATAATTCCAACAAATAAAACCTTATTAATGTCATTAAGTTTAAATAGATGGATATTAAAAAAAAACTCCTTTGATAAGAAGTAGTTAAAAAGATTTATATCACTTTTAAAAAAATAGAATATTAAAGATTTATTTTTCCTTTCTTTTTGAAGCATAATTTGAAATAAAATATATATAATAATAATTTTATTTGATTTTGAAAATCATAATCTATATATATATATATATATATATATATATATATATATATATATATATATATATATATATATATATATATATATATATATATATATCTAAACAAGCATTTTTTTATTAGGAAATAGTTAAAACATAACTTCTAATCCATAGAATTGTAAGAACATCTTTTTCTTAAAATTCCTTAAAAAACTAGAAAGACATTTAAAAAGGAGAACGAATGAAGAACTTTTCTAGTTCTTTAAAAAGAATTAATTTTTTTCTAAAAATAGAAGTTCAAGTCATTAAAAAACATAATGGAATAAGATCATATTAGAAAAAACACAAAATCTAAAGATTCTATTATTTTAGTAAATATGTTGGAAATAATATACTCTCTTTAAAGATAAAAAAAAAGAATTGATTTATTGCTTTTGAAATCAAGTCAAAAATATATTTCAAAGTATTTCTTGAAATCTATTTAACAAGTCTTTTTCAAAATATATAGTCATATATTACTTAAGGAAATACTTTTAAACTCAAAAACATATATTTACCTATAATGCATATGAAAACAATTTTTCCTTTCCCTTTTCCTTGAAATTCCATGGAATTCCTTTTTTGTGTCACAAATAAACATGTAATAGGATAGTAATCATTTAGAGAAACAATAAGCAAAAAAGTCGTGCAATAATATTGATAAGTTCATAATTTTAGACTTTTTGCACTTATTTTAATTAGTTTTAAACTCAAAAAGATATATTTACCTTTAATACAAATAAAAACCATTTTTCCTTTCCTTTTCCTTTGAAATTCCATGGAATTCCTTGCTTGTGTCACAAATAAACCTATAATAAAACAATAATCATTTGGAGAAATAGTAAGCAAATAAATCATATAGTAATATTGATAAGTTTATAATTTTAGATTTTTTTGCACTTATTTTAAATAGTTTAGCAACATATTTTTATCTTCTAATTATATTTTACTTTGAATGATTGAATTTGTTTTGTAAGGAATAAAATGCTAAAAGTTCATGAAAAAGAAAAAGAAATTTTTGAGTAAAGTTCAAAACAAAAGAGTAACTTGAAAGCAAAGCATTTAGAGGTCAGCATTTTTTCAATAATAAAAGATGGATCAGAGGAGATTTAGTGGCATCATGACCAAAGGAGCTATACAATGTTCAATGTCTTTTATGAAGTCCAAAGGCATTTTCTTCATTCCTATTTAAGATTTTTATTTTTTTATAATTTTGATGCTATTTAATTTTTCAATTATGGACAAAATACCTTTTATCTGAGGATTATAATGGATCCAATTTCTTGATGGATTAATTTTTTAAGTTTTCTATTATTATTCACCATTGCTTATTGTTTACCTATTTTGACCTTCAATGTTCTTTGACTTGTTTGGCCAACAAGTTTGAGATTTATAAGTTGACTTAAATGAGTATTGAAAAAGAAAGTTTAAATCATAGACTCTTGAATGGGTGATACTTGTTTAATGTGAAATAGGAATATATCTATATTGCAAGTACAATCTTGATAATACCTAATGAGTTCTTTTAATTTTCAATTTATATAGGAAAATAGTGTTTTGAGTTTATAGGATTTATCTATAAAAAATGGGTGAATCATATATTAGAGTATTGATCGGTAATAAAATTGGGTGATAATCAACAAGAAGTCATAAGTTTATTCATTCAAAATAGATGAAATTATAGACCTTGGAATGCTTTCTTGATTTTCATAAATTATAATTTTTTTATTTTTCTTAAATTTTAAGATTTAATTTTTCAATTTGCATTTAATTATTTTGTGTTCATTAAAATTCCTATTCTTAATAGCTTTCGAATAAAATCAATTCAATATAATTTTAGTGTTTAATAGGTTTAGAACAATTCCTTGTGGGATTCGACCTTTGAAATTATTCACTATATTACTTGTTGACCATGTATACTTGCATGAGTGTGTTGATTGCTAAATTTTATAACTAACATACATTATATATGTATACTTAAACTTCATTATGCAAGTGTTACCTTTATACATAAAATTTTAGGGTTATGCCCTAACCTATTTGTTAAAACTTTTAAATGTGGCCATAAAAAGTTAAAATTAATAATATATAGATACTAAAAAAAGGACCAGGAAACAACTATTAACCAAACTAGTTATTCATCGAGTCCTTAGAAAGGACATTATCATCAAAGTCAATTGGGTCTTTAGAGGATGGACTATAGTTTGGAGGTAGCTTTATAATGAGTGGAATTGATGGTGTGATATGGAGCAGAGGCTGTGTTGTAAGGAAAATGAGGGTAATATCAAGGGGTTGCAAGGTTCAAAGTCATATGCAAGAACACCAACAACCCTTGAAATGAGAAAAGGATCATCTAGGATAAGATCCTTTGAAGTTCCCTAATAACCAAAGTCAATAGAGTACTTGTCCAAAAATGTCTGGACAAGGTTAAACTTTTAGGGCTTAACCTTAACAATTTGTATCTATGCCTATTGATGCACATTACCATCCTTTTAAATTACAAGTTTGAAATGGAACTCCTTATTGAAAATACTATACCAAGTGTTCTAGATATGCCATATGTTAATAATATCAAGCAAGGCCATAAGGAGGAGTATTTGCAAAATATATCCATAACTAGAATGAGTAATAAATTACTTAGTGATATAACTATCGTACAAATTTTCTAATAGGTGTTAATCAAGAAAACCAAATATATACAAGACATATATTAAACCACTTTCTTACTAGAAGTATTTTACACTTAATAATTCTATAAATTGCATAATATGATTTGATCACAAAGCATAAGCATAATATAATTATTTAATAATTAAAATGGCAAGGAGTTGGACTAACCATAACTATATATATTACAACTTTATGCCTTCCTTTTTTATCTTATATCATTCCATATGAATCAAAATACAATGCACTAAGCTAATCTCCTTTCCTTTTCACAAAGGTCACATAATTACATTAATGTCACATTGTTCTATATGACATTCAAGTCAATAACATATATGACACTCAAACTAATAGTTAGATAGGCATGTAAGCCTTTTCACATTGAGCTCTCTTGGTTTATAAGGCACTTCCTAGTTCATTTTTCATATATAATAAGGTAAGGTCAAAATGTCATCCTTTTAGCCATAATCTTAATATAATATAGGATATAACATTATTTAGCAAGAAACAATTCATAATTACCCTATCACATTAATAATGACCATAAGCATTTGAACTTCTATTTCCGCATGCTAGATTACCACCTCACATTTCCTCACAAAAGTTTATTATCATTTACAAATATCGTTGCATATAAACTCATTAGTGCATATTAATTCATTAATAATAAGCCATGCACAAATTATTCATTTCAAGCTTATGGTTTTATCATAGAAACCCCTTCAACACCATTCAATTTTTCATAACAATTCTATAAATATTCAATCACACTTTAAGGTCATCAACTTCATAAAATTGCATGTTATATCAAGAAAAATTTTGTTCTAAAAACAACCATATACTTTACAATTTTTCAATAAAACCATGAAAAGAACAACTTGGTTTTTCCAAGTTCCACAACTTCCAAATGTAAGTATATTTAAACCTATGCTTTATATATTAGTCTAACAAGTAAACAAACTACTTTTCCTTGCTAATTTAAGCACATAATCATGCTACCAAACACTAATAAAAATGCACCTTTTCACCATATATTAACACCAAATAGTCAAGAAAACGATAACCAATCCTCACTAGGTTTTAACAATGACCGTTGCACTTGAAAATTCTATTTGAAATATCAAATTATTTTCAATTTTCCTAAAAATTTCCAAAATTATTTTAAAGACATTACATATCATTTTCTAACTCTTTTCATGCTCCAAACACATTATACAAGTTACACAAAACAATCAACTATCAAATAATATTGAAGGAGATAAAAACTTCTTTTGAAATATCAACTTTTTATGCAATTTTTTGTGGGCAAACCTAAAATTTATAAATGTTTTTTAATGATATAGAAAGTATATTTTCAACCATTCTTTCAATGAAAACAACAAGTGCTTATAATGTTTTATTAAGAAAAACCACTTAAAAAATAATTTATTTCTGGAAAACACTAATTTTTAACGTTGTTTTTCAACATAAAACTAAAGACTTTCAAGGATGTTATTAACATGTTTTTGCTTCAAAACTCTAATATAAATATTTAATGGCATCCCTTAATTAGTATAAAACATAGTGTAACAAGTTTTCCTCACAAAATAAAATTTTCCCTCACTAAACAACATGATACCCATGAGCTTCCTATATGCTTTTCAAAGTTATTTTTGCTTGAAATCTTTAATGTAATCACCATATATTATTCATACAAGGGTTTAATGTAATATATGCTTAATGTTATCAAAAATCAAAATTTTACCCTATGCTACAACATGGAACCTCTAAACTCCTTATGGAGGTTTCATGAAGTTTTTCTTTTTGTCAATATGAAATCACATTTTCAAACATTTACCACTTCAAGTATTGCTTTGAAGAAATCATTTTCTCAAATCCTTTTTAAGAGTTTCTTTTTATTTTCTTTACAAATTAGTACTCTTCCTTTTTTTAAAAAAATGGAAATTAAATCATCTTTTTCAAACTATCTTTTACTTGCTAGGTTTTAGCATAAAAAAACATAGTGAAATAATTTATAAATATATTGAAACCTTCCAAGGAGCCAAGTAAAATAAGCTTAAAATAGTAAAAGACATATACCTTTAATACATGATTTTGAATTAATGTAGAAGAGCTTAATCCAAATTAATGAATCATGAACAAAGGTTCAAACTACTTTTATTTTCACAAACACATGTTCAACTAGCATGAATCTTATGAATGCACAATTATCATGGATGATCAAGAATCGATTGTTAGATCATGATCGTTGTTAAATGCCAACTTCTCTAAATTATCTACACGAATGGTCAAAGACTCTAATATGATCAAATGGAATTATTCTCCTTATGAAGTAATGCTAGCTACTAGGGTTTTGGGTGTTTCTAATTTTTTATTGTGTTTCTCAATTAGTCCTAATATTCATAACATTGAATATATATAATTAGGATTTAAAAACAAGAACAATATCTCCATTTTTATTAGGATATATATCCTTCTAAATTTAAATTTAAACGAATGATTAATCACAATCATATCACTTTTTCAAATTGATATATTTTATGTCATAAAATAAATACATCTAAATAATTATCTAACTCATTTTATTATATTTCATAAATAAAATATATATGTTCGATTTCCAACTAAAATTCACTTTAAATAAAAAGATGATTAGGCTTTGATTATTAACTAGACCTAAACTCATTTAGTTATTATTTAAGCCATTTTAATATTCTTAAGTATAACCCAATCGTATTATATTATTACTTAGTGAAGTACAATCATATTGGCCCTTTCTAAATTAGAAATTCTAGTATAATTAAGAGTTCCTAATTATACTAAAACCTCATTATTTAACTCATTCTTTATGTGTGACCATATAGGTTTCATTACGTTGGTAGTGATTATAAAATCCTATTTTAGTATCATAAATAATGACTGATATCTAGCTATACATCATTGTCACTTAAGTAATGAGAATTATTAGTAATTTGACATAACCTTCTTTTGACTAATGTTCTATATAATTTAGTTTCTTTTGTCTTGAATATCTAGATTGGACTTAAAGCATGAAATGCATCAACTTGTTTATAATTCAACCAATGTGTTTCTTGATTCCTAAGTAGATTAATTAAGACAAATGAATCAATATCACATATTAATCCTTTTGAGCATAGTTATGTATTTCATAGTCTCACTCAATCAATAGGCCTATAGATATCACTATTCCTATATAAAAGGGACAAAATCCTATTTGAATCACTTATATCTTTCTATATGATTCATGGTATACGTAATTGCCATATTTTAGGATAACCCTATTATAAGTGACATTTGATGACATCAAAGTAAACAAGTCCTCATATAGAGAACCATAATGACTTTAGGTTAAAAGACCATATACATTATTATTACTATGAGAGCTACTTATGACACTATGACCCACATAGCATTCTCATAACCAATCAATTCAATACATTGATCCTCTAATATGTACCCATGAATTAACTTAATATCTCATATCCATAATCATAATCGTTAGTTAATGTATATATAAGTCTTAATGTATTATTATTATCTAGTTAATAATAATACTTGACTAGGAACATTTTAGGAACAACATAAATCATTCCAAGGATAATAATTATAGTTATTTATATTATGTAGATATAAAATTAAACATAATAATTAACTAAATACTTTTATTTATATATAAAAATTTTTAATACATTATACATAAATACAATTATCTTGTGATTTGCTACTAGAACATATACTAACATTACCATTTCAAATAGAAGTTTTATGAAAACACTTTTTTTTTCAAGTAAAGTCCACTATAAATATCATGGCTTCAATACATCATCAATCAAACACTTATATATCTCATATATAAAAATCAAGAAGAAATTAATAGATCTCTACTCACATAGATGAGCTTGCTTGCTTGATTTCTTTCACCTAAGATTCAAGTTGTGTCATCTAGAATAACTCTTGAAAGAATAATGAAAAAGATAGAAATCACTTGAGTACATGAGCTTCTACTTTCATAAAAGCTTAAAATATTATAATTCTTAAAGAATTCTTAAAGATTTATCACAATGTCACTAAAAGGATTAAGAACACATAAGAAATATGATGTAAACTGCATTCCATAATTAGAAATAATCATAGTTAGCATACCATGTAATGGTATAATTTTATCCAAAAAGATTTGAGCATATTAAGATGTTAAGAATATCATCTTTATTAGTGAGAAATCTGTCATTTTTATAAGATGATCTACAATTACCTAAATAGAATCATATCCTTTGTTAGTTCATAGAAATGTAGTGATGAAATCCATTATAGCACTTTCCCATTTCCATTCAAGAATGTAGGCATTTTGATAAAGTTTTACTAGACATTAGTGTTTTGTTTTAACTTGTTAACAAGTTACACACTTGATCACCCACTTAGTTATGTCTCTCTTCATTCCTTCCTACCAATAAACATTCTTTAAATCTTAATACATTTTTATCACACTTAAATGCATTGTATATGATGATTCATGCACCTTCTTCAAGATTTCTTCCTTTATTAATTAAAAAACCTATAATCTCCTTTTATTTCTTGTTATATCTTTACTATTAACATTTAAGTATGTTTCCTTTTTTGCCATTGCCTTTTCCTTTAATTAATTATACTTAAAGTCCTTCAGTTATTCTTCTTTGATTTATTCTACTACCATGGATTGTATCTTTACACTGGTTATTTCTTTATGGACTTTCCCTTTCAATATGCTTTCTTTTTTCTTCAAAATTTTTTGACTTAAAGCATCTCCTATTATATTTGCCTTCTTAGGATGGTAATGGATAGAACAATTATAGTTCTTCATCAATTCCATTCATCACCATTGTCACAAATTTAAGTCTTTTTGCTAAAAGATATACTTTAAACTCTTATGATCTATATAGATCTCATAAGTTGCTCCATAAAGATAATGTCTTTATATCTTCAAAGAAAATATTACTACCACCATTCCTAAATCATGGGTCAAATAGTTTACCTCGTGCTTTTGAATTATCTTGATGTATAAGCAATAACCTTCCTATGCTATATCAACACATATCCCAGTCTAAATCTTAATGCATCATAATACACCATATAGCCCTTAATCCCACTTATGAGAGTTAACACAAGTGTTGACATCCAACATTCATTCAATTTCTAGAAATTCTTTTTGCAATCATCATTCCATACAAACTTAGCTCATTTTCACATTAATTTGTTAACAATGATAAAATTTTTGAGAAATCCTTTATAAAATCTCAATAGTACCTAATCAATCTAAGAAAAATTTATATTTTTATCATGGTTGATGTTTAAGGCAATTTGGCTATAACTCCTACTTTTTATAGATTACTTGAAACACCACTTTTGAAATTATGTGTCCTAAGAAATAGACCCTTTTTATCCAAAACTCACATTTTGAAAACTTAGTATACAATTAATGCTCCTTCAAGGTTTATAAAGCAGTTCATAGATATGACATATGTTCTAATTCACTCTTTAAATACACTAGAATATCATTAATAAACATAATGATAAACTTGTCTAAAAATGGTTTGAATACTCAATTCATCAGGTTGATAAATGCTATTAGTGCATTCCTTAATCCAAAAGAAATTACTAAGGATTTGTAATATCCATAATAAGTACAAAGATCATTTTCAAAAATCCTCCTTTTAAATCTTTAATTAGTGATATTTAAATCACAGGTTAATCTTTAAAAAGCATTAAACACCTTGAAGTTGATCAAATAATCATTTATTTAAGGCAAAGGATATTGATTCTTGATAATGACCTTGTTTAAATATTGATGGTTGATACATAATTGCAATGATTCATCATTTTTCTTAACAAACAGCATAGGTGCACCCTATGAGGAAGTACTAGGTTATATGAAACCTTTATTCATTAAGTCTTATAATTGCATTTTCAACTTATTTAATTTAGTTAATGTTATTTAATACTAGGGAATTAGGTCAACTCCTAGAATTACATCAATTATAAACTTAATTTCTTAATCAAACAACAATCCTAGTAATTCTTCTGTAAAAACATTCCAACATTTGTTTATTATCAAAACTTTATTAACTTGGATTTTTCCACATCAGTTTTACTTACAACGGCTATCCATACTATGTACCCCTTCTTAATTAGTTTCCTTACTTTTGCACAAGATGTGAAAGTAGGCATTTTTTCTTTCTTTTCACCTTGGAATACTTGTGTTATTTCTCTTTCTAGCCAAAATGTTACCATCTTATGGTAACTATTTATACAAGCATAATACTTAGATAACTATTGCATCCCTAGGATAACAATGTAGTCCACTATATCTGAAACTATTAAGATTACCTTGGTTAAACAATTATTTAAACAAATCATATGCTCCTTAACTTTATAAGTTGCTACTATAACTTTTCCTACCAAAGTAATGACTAGGATAACATTACCAATTCTTTCTTAGGTTTTAACATTTGTAATGTTAAATTATGGGATAAGAAAGATTAGGTAGCTCTAAAATCAAGCAAAATTCTTACAAAAGATTTTTTGCTAGTAAGGTACCAATCATAACAACATTTAGACTTGAGCCTCCTATCTTGTGATAGCAAATATTCTAGCCTAAGTCCTAGTTGCTTCCTTTCTTCTATTTTTTCTTATTCTGCTATTAAGCAATAATAGTAATCTTACAAAAGTGGAAACTTATGTATTATGAGTATAAGGCATGTTATTACCTTTGTATTAAGTTATTGGGCATTCTCGCACTAAATGTCCTATCCGCTTACACTTAAAGCAAGATTTGCATGGTCTAATATGATTCATGTTACATTAGTTATTAAGAGGAGGTCTATTTAGTGGATTTAGCATTATATAGGTCATTGGTAAGTTCATTAATCTAGAGGTGAAACTTATAACTTAATGAGTCCTCTACCTTTAGAATTTCTTCTTATTAGGTCATCTACTTATTGGTGCACTTTGTACACTTTTACTAGGCCTTTTACTGCTACTACCTTTACTATTAAACTTGACTCATTTCCTTTTAAAACTTAATTCCCTTTTACATTTCTTTTTAGAACATATCTTAACTTTGATTGCTAAATTTAGCACTTCTTGTAAGTAACATACTTAAAATTGATTTGATTATAATAATAGTTATAAAGTCCATATAAAAATTAGTTAACTTTTACCTTCTCATCTTTTACCAAATATCCAACATATTATGAAAGTGGCATGAATTACAAATCATCCTATGTTATCATCACTGATCTTTAAGTTAACTACTTAAATTCACATGCCTTTACATCTCTAAGGGTTAAAGGTAATAATTGATCTACTAGTTCTTCTTGAAACTGCTCCTAGGTGATTAGGTTGTCACCTTGAACTCTTGAATCTATGTTCTAGTTATACCATTGATATGATATATCTTTTAATTGATGTCCAAATAACTTTACCATTATAATCTAACTACAACCTTGCATCTTACAAATCATTTCTATTAGATCTTAGAACCGATAAGGATTGATTGATGTTACCATCATAACTTGAGTATTTCAATTTTAGAAATCCATTAAACAATTATAGCCTATCTTAGTAAGGTATTAGAGGAGGAAAAGGTTGCTTATTTTTGTTTTTGATTTTCTTGATTAAATATCATTTCTAGAGTTTATTGTAAAATAGTAACCCAATCTAGGGCTTACTGGTCATTCCTATTTTCATCACTAGGGGAGTTTGTAGATTTCTTATTTCCTAGCTCAACCCAATTTGCCCAAGTTCTTACCATAAATTAATTAGAAACAAAATAACTTTTCAAAATAAAAGATATGTAGCACTCTTAATGGATCCTTTAAGATTACAAGTGGCATTAGTATGTCATTTATTTTAATTTTTTTCAAGCTGATTTTTGTCATTTCCACAAACTATGATTTATAAACCATTATTTGCTTAAAATTGGATTCCACAATTTAACCCAGACCATACTTAGATACTATAGTTGTCATGGCCCATTTATGGACCATCATAATCAATATAGACCTCAATTAGATATCTCTATAAGCCTTTCTAACCACAAACATTTTTCAAAGCTTTTGTTTATTGAACACATACAATATGTGGAAAGTACAAGTTCAAAAATTTTTAGTAAATTTTCTCTTGTTTCCTTTACATACATATATACTTTTGTTTTGTTCCAAACCTTTGTTAGAAATAATTTTTCTCAATCAAATGATATTTATTTGTTCCAAAAAATAATTGGTAATTCCAAAAAATAAAACCTCATTAATGTCATTAAGTTTAAACAGATAGATATTAAAAAAAACTTCCTTGATGAGAAGTAATTAAAAAGATTTATATCACCTTTGAGAAAAATAGAAATATCAAAGATCTTTTCTTTCTTTCATTCTAAAGGATAGTTTGAAATTAAATAAATAATAATAATTTTCTTTAATCTTGAAAATCAAAATCTATATATATATATATATTAAACAAACAATTTCTCTTTCTAATTAGAAATAGTTGAAATATAATTTCTAATCCATAAAACTATAAGAATATCTTTTTCTTGAAATTTCTCAAGAAATTAAAAAGATGTTTTAAAAAGAAAACTAACGAAGAACTTTTCTAATCTTTTAAAAGGAATTAAGTTTTCTTTCAAAGAACAAAAGTTCAAACCATGAAATGAATACAATAAAATAGGAACATGTTAGAAAAAAATTTAGAAGATAAACAAATCATATATTCTTGTTAAATACTTTGAAAATAAATTACTCTTCTTAAAACTTAGAAAATCATATTTCCTACTCTCAAAATCAAGTCAAAAAATATTTCCAAGTATTTCTTAAAAACTATTTAACAAGTTTTTTTTCAAAATATGTAGCCATAAATTACTTAAATAAATACTTTTAAACTCAAAAATATACATTTACCTTTGATGTAGTTGAAAACCATTTTTCCTTTCCCTTTTCCTTTGAAATTCCATGGAATTTCTTATTTGTTTCATAAATAAACCTTTAATAAAATAATAATTATTTAGAGAAATAATAAATAGATAAGTCATATAGTAATATATATCATATATGTATATATGAATTTCATTATACACATGTTACCTTTATACAAAAAGTTTTAAGGTTATAATATAAGCTATTTGACAAAACTTTCATATGAATGTCGTGAAAAGTTAGAGTTGATAATGTATAGATAAAACCAAGACTAAGCAATGGTTATTAATTAAACTAGCTATTCACTAAATCCTAAAAAATGACACTATCATCTGAGTCAATTAGATCTTTAGAGGCTAAACTATAGTGTGGTGATGGCTTTGCAACTAGTGGAATCGATGGTGTAGTACAAAGCACAAGTGGTGTGGCTGGGAAAATCAAGGCTATCACCGAAGGGTTAAAGGCCTTAAAGTCATGTGGGAAAGTTGACTACTCTTGTAATGAGTAAAAGATCATCTAGGATAGGATCCTTTAAAGTTACCTAGTAGCTAAAGTCAATTGAGTACCATCCAAAAATATTTGGATAAAGTCAGACTCCTAGGGCTCAACCTTAATAACCTATATCTGAGACTAGTGATGCACATCGTTATCCTTATGAATCATGAGTGTGAAATAGAACTCCTACCTAAAAATGCCATACCTAGTTTCATAAATATAGCACGACATGTTTGTAATCTCAAGCTAGGTAATGAGAAAGAGTATTTAGAAAATATATGCACAATTAGAATGAGTAATAAATTACTTAGTGAGAAAGTTATTATATAAATTTTTTAATAGGTTTTAATCAAGAAAACTAAATATATACAAGACATATATTAAACCATTTTCTTACTAGAAGTATTTTGCATTTAGTAATTTTGTGAATTACACAATATAATTTAATCACATAGTATAAGCATAATATAATCATTTAATAATTAAAATGGTAAGGAGGCATGAAAAGGTTCTTTCTATTTACTCCAAACTAATCATAACCACTTGTATCCTATCCTTATGCCTCCCTCTTTACCTCATGTCATTCTATATGACATGAAATACAAGGCATTGGGTCAATCTCTTATTCACTCCACAAAGGTCACATAATCATAACAATGTCACATTCAAATTGATAATCATAGATGGCATTCAAGCCAAAAGTCAGATAAGCATATAAGCCTTTTCACATAAAGCTTTTTCTAGCTCTAAGCACTTTTTGATCCATTTTTCACAAATAATAAGGTAAGGTTAAAATGTCATCCTTTAATCATAATTACAATATAATATAAAATAAAAGATAATCTAGCAAGAAAGAATTCATAGTTACCTTATCACATTTCTAGTGACCATAGTGAACATTTGAGCTTTCATTTCCAAATGCTAAATTACCACATCACATTTTCATGCAAAAGTTTATTATTATTCATAAATACTCTTGCATGTAAACTTATTAGTGTATAAGTAATTCATAAATAAGAAGTTATGCACTAATTTGTCATTTCACGCTTATGATTTCATCTAAGAAACCCATAAAACACCATTTAATTTTTCATAATATTTCCACTAATGTTCAAGCATACTTTAAGGCTATCAATTTTATACAATTATATACTATATTAGGCAAGGTTTCATTTGAAAAACAACCATATGCTTCAGAGTTTTTTAGTAAAACCATGAAGGGCACAACTTGATTCTTCCAAGTTCCACAACTCCCAAATCTAAATATATTTAAACCTATGTTTTATACATTATTCTAACAAGTAAGCAAATTATTTTTCCTTACTAATTCAAGCATATAACCATGCTATCTTGTAGTAATAAAACTACACTTTTCCCTGTATATTAATACAAATAATTAAGAAAATAATCACAAATCCTTATTAAGTTTTAACAATCACCCTTACAATTGAAATTTCCATTTTCAATATCAAGATTTTCTTAAATTTCTAGAATTATTTTAAATACATTAAGTTGTTTTAACCTTTTTTATGCCCAAGTTACTAAAATAATCAACCATTAAACAATATTGAAGTAGATAAAACCTCCTTTTAAAATACCAACTTTTTATGTAACTTTTTATGAAAAAATCTAGAATTTTCCAATCTTGTTTTAATGAATTAGAAAGCCTCTTTTCAACCATTTTCTCACTTAAAACAAGTTGCATAAGTAGTTAAAACACTTTAATAAGAAAAAATCGCTTGAAAGAAATAATTTATTTCTTAAAAACATTACATTTTAATACTATTTTCAGCATAAAACCAAAACCTTTCAAACATTTTTTTCAAAACTTTGATATAAATGTTTAATAATGTCCCTTAATTAGAAAAAAAAACATAGTGTAACAAGATTTTCTCACAAAAAATAGAATTTTTTCTCACAAAATAGCATGGAATTTGTGAGCTTTCTATATGCTTGTCAAAGTTAGTTTTACTTAAAAACTTTGATGTAATCACTAAATATTATCCATATAAGGATTTAATGAAATATATACTTTATAGTATCACCAAAATAAGAAATTTGCCCTATGTTATACTATGGAACTTGTGAACTCCCTATTGTAGTTGCATCAGGTTTTTCTTTTTCTTAAAGTGAAATCATGTTTTGAACATTTACCACATCAAGTATCACTTAGAAGAAAACATTTTGCTAAATCCTTTTTAAGATTTTCTTTTTATTTTCTTCATAAATCCTTTTTCTAAAAATTTTCCTATTTTAAAAACAAATGAAAATCAAATGATCTTTTTTAAACCATCATTTTTACCATCTCAAATGTAAGTTTTATGAAAATAATATTTTTAAGCAAAATCCAGCATGAATGTTATGACTTCAACACACCCTCAATTAAACACTTATATATGAAGAACTTCTTAAATGAAAACTACGAAGAAAATTAGTAGATCTCTTCTCACTTAGATGAGCTTGCTTGCCTAATTTTCCTTCACTTAAGATTCAAGCTATGTCATCCAAAATAACATGAAGCTAGTGAGAAAAATCTTGAAAGAACTATGAAAAAGAAAGGAATCACTAGAGTATATAAGCTTCTACTTTCACAAGAGCTTAATCTCTAACAACTCTTAAAGAATTCTTAAAGATTTATCATAATGTCACTAAGAGAATGAAGAACACACTAGGAAGATATAAAAGAACTCTTGCCCTTTCTCTTTCTAAGCAAAATTGTGACTTATCTTTGCTTGGTGCAAGGAATGTTTAAAGTGTTGAGGCTAAGTATCCTTTAAGCATCATTCTCACTAAATAATATCACTTCCTTTGGCTTCCAATTATGGTCACATAGTTTTACTTCTAAGGATGGAGCAAAATCTAAGTAAATATTCTTTCATTAATGCACTGTTATCACATATTCCTAATACTAAAGATATCCTTCTTTACTTAATACACTTTTATCTCATATGATGACTACGCTTATCTTTATAGGCTTCTTTCCTCCTCATCAAATAATCATACACTAATACTAATTAAAATATTTTTTCATCTAACTCATTATCCTTTTAATTTTGAATAAAATTATAGTTAGGATATTTAGTTGGAAATTACATTAATGCCTTAATCAACTTATTTTTGCTTTGGTATCCTTACATGATTGTGCACCCCTTTTATAGTCCTTAAATTTACCATTTTGTCACACCTTGGATTATCATAGGATGCTTCTTAGTAAAAACCTTAACTTATGCTAAAACTTTATTAACATTAGTTCTCGAATAATTCCTAAAATCACTTTGATTTTTCCTAAACATTTCCTAGAAAATTTCTAATAAAATTTTCATCTACTACAATTAATGAATATTTCTCCTAATTATCTATTAATAAATACTTTCTGATTTAATTCCATCAATTTTTATTTATTATGTTTTTATGGGGTATCTCAAAAAATGAAATTGATGTTAAAATAATCAATTACTTTCATGTAAAATTAAAGCTAAACTTGAGGTAATCCATTGTGTAATTAATTACCTTTAGACAAAATCAAATTTGAAGTAGAGATAGCTCATTATGCAATCAATTACAAAATTGATTCTAAGAATTGTTATTTGTAAAATCACCTATATAAAGGCTATAAAGTAAGATTAATCCTTTTAAATGTTTGATATGAGTTTGCTTGACTAAAATATATTTGTTTAGAACATTAAGAACTTGGTATAAGTTGTGAGCTTAGTTATGTTACAAACATATATATATGTAATAGCCTCACAAGTAAAGGATTGGTTTAACATATGAATGTGAAATAAATGATATGTTTACTCTAAAAGTGAATATGTCACACTTTCTTTCCTTGTGATGTGATAATGGATAAGGCTTGGTTTACTTGTAAATCATTATTAATGAACTATGTTGAATTTGTTATTCAATAGTGATGAAGACACTAATAGATCAACATTGTCGCTTATTCATTGGAACTGTATGCTAATTTATGATGTGGATAAGCTAAACCTTAAAAAGATAAGATAGAATTTATAAAGGGATAAAGATGACTGTAAATTACAAGGAGCTTTATTTAATAGTTATGTTTGGATTTTTATCAATTACTCAAATATTTTTATGTTTAATATTAAATGTGAATGAAATAGATAACACCTTGAAGTGGCACATCTATTTTAGTTTTCCATTATAAGGATTCACCTTGATAAATATATGTAAGTACTCTTAACACTATGTTATGGCTAATAAGTAAGTTTAAGTTCCTTCTATGCATATGATTCTTTGTTATGTAAAGGTATAGGTATTTCTTTTCTCTTATGGATGAGACATAAGTTAGATTTTTAAAAAATTTCAACAATAAAATCATTTGATTTGTGTACTTAAATTATGATTTAACAAGAATGGTTACTCATAAGTTGCAAGGAAACTCATTATTTTCTCTCATTTCCTTTTTGTGGGAATTATTTCCTTTAGGTTCGTAGTTGCTTTTTTTATTGGCTAGAGGTAGGCCTACTTGAGGAAATTCCAATATAGTGATAAGAGTTGAGAAATTTGGATTAAGTATTTGCTTCACTTATATAGTAATTAATTAAGGTTATTCACGGACATAAATTTTCTCACAATAAATTAGTTTTTCATCCCTCCTTAAATCGAACATCAATAAGTCCTTTAAAAGAAATATGATGTAGCATGTAGAGTATTCCATTAAACACATGTGAGTAAAGCTTACATATTATTGCTTATAGCAATTCCCTACGCCAATCATATGCTTTGAATTAGGTTATGATAGTTGGATGCTCTAAATTTTAAGACATTTTAAAAGATAGGCAAACGTATTTCTTTTACTTTTAGGCTTGGTTGACATATACAACTAAATGCTTCTTCATGTCCCTCTTCAAATCATTGGTTATTTTTAACTAGTGGTCAATGTATATATCATTAAATCTCAAGTAACCAAATCTTGTCATCATAGTATTCTAATTCTATAGTGGTTCCTTTGTCAATCTTTGAATTGAATAACAACCAATGTGACATATATTCAGTAGTTACCCAAAAAAATTTAATTTGCTTAGAACCTTAAATTTATTAGGCTCCTCTTTATGAAAGAAAAAGTTTTTACCTTTCACCATTTTCTCTTTCATTCTAGGCATAAGACTTATGTAAGTTTTTCTTATTTTCAAATGTACACTTGCATATATGAAAATTTAGCAACCATTAATACAAAATTGTAATTCTACATTGATTATACAATGAATCAATGTCTTCTTAAATGTAATGGCATTTTTGTTATTATTAGAACAACTAAGATGATAGTATAAAACAAACTGATGTCTATAATTAATTGGTGGTATTTTTAAAATTTAAGAGTGATGGTTTTGATCTATATAGAATATGTTTCTAACTTGCTTTTTAAATGAATGTGTATGCATTGAGTTTATGTATAATTTGTAATAAGAAATTAAGCTTCATTATTAAAAAAAAATTAAGTTGAGAAGTACATGGTAACAATATATACTAAAACTTAACAATGATGTCCTGTCTAGGCTATTGAAAATTACTTTTATTAAACTCATTCAATTAATACAAAGTTATAACTCCATTATCTTATGATAATAACTTATTTCTTTTTCTAAGGAATTCCTAAAGGCATAACTAGGTTTTATAAACATTGATAGTTAGCAAGGTTGAAACATCTTAACTCTTATTAAAACATCTTTCAAGCCATTCGCATAACTAAAACATCTAGTTAACTTAAAAAAACATATCAAAAAATCCCAAATTTTAAAGCAACATGAACATTTTATGTATCATAACTATGGTTGTTTACTTATAATTTAAATAATGCAATTTATAGCTATCTAAGGTAAGGATTGGGGTAACACTTTTCAAAGGTAGTTGGTATTGAACTATTCACTTCTTTGCTAATAACTTTTATTAGTTTTATGATGCATGTGTGAGACTTGTGTTATGAGATAATACATGTCAAAGATCATGATAACTAGTTTTGACAAAATATTAATTTTATAACATTGTATCTTATTTAATTCCTTATAGCTATATTAGAGAACCATTATTTACTTGAAATGGTAGACATTTACTTTAATGACAAGAATCATCATCGAATAAGAGAATTAAAAACCATGACAAAATCTTACACATGATGTTTAGCCAAATGCAGATGGAAGCAATTAATAAAGACAATAACAAAAAGGACATCAACATTGTTTATAATGGTACAGGTGACAAAGAGGGAGTCAATGATAAGAAAGATGGAAATGATAAGGACAATCGAATTATGAATGTTGTTATCTTTCTTCATTTTTACTACTCTTGATATTGGCATAATATTATATTTGACATTTCATTTATTGTTATCATGTTTTATGTTATAGTTAAAGGTTTAAATTGCAAATGAAATTTCCTTTTGTCAGGAGGTAATTATTATTATCCTAGGTATTTTTTTCATTTTACAAAAATTGAGTTGAATGGTATAACTTAATATTTATATTGGTAAGTATGTTAAAAAAAACTTAAAAGTTGTGACAAACTTTTAAAATAGAATTTTTGTCTTAGCATTTGTATAAAATTCTAATTTATTTAAAATTTGTTACAAATTTTATTTTAGGATGGAATTCCTATAACAACTTGCAAAAAATAAATGTAATATTTGAGATGGAATTAGACAATAACATAAAAAAAGTTCATTAACCTATATAAGTTTAATAATAAGTAAATTCCAACAATAACTTTTGCAAATATTTTGTGTAATAAGATTTTAATTTTTTAGTGTAACAAGATTTTAATTTGTGTTGAATCCACTAATTAGAGAGTAAAAAGATATCTTTTTGTTAATAAAATTATTGATTTAGCATAGTTTAATAACTATCAATGTTTAAAACATTGACCTTTTAAAGTTTAAAAAGTTACTATCACATAAAAATAAAATAACTACACAAAACTAATGTTAGTTAGCCTCTTGAATAAATGGACCATGTTGGCTTACTTATCATCAAGTTTTAAGATAATTGCTTTTAAAGTTTTAAAAAAGTTATTGTATTAAATGGGATTTGTTACTCAATCCCTAGAAAAAAAAATCTTTAAGTTAGTTTTATGATTTAGGAAAATTACCACTTAACTTTAGGAAAATTATTATACAAAACCAATATAATAATTCAATCTTTTTAGTTACCAGGCCTGATCACTGATTGGTTTTTATTAGTTAATGGACCTACCAATCAATTAACTGAGGATCGATGATTAGTCATTAATGTAACTCGTTGCTAATTGAATAAGTGTCTAGAACCAACTAAAACTGCTTAAAGCAATTTCAATTGATTTTGGATGGTTAACCAAGCAGTTAACAATAGACAACAAAATAAACTTTGTAAGGCAAATTAGATAACCTTTCAGTAAGAAAATTCCCAATTTTAAGCATGCTTAACAAAATAAAAAAAAAGACTAGGAGGCCCTATACAACCCCAATGCAACACATGCTAAAGTATAGAAAAATAGTGATACTAAATACTAATAATACAACAACTCAACAAGGCTACACTTTATAGTTTGTAATAGAGCTAGGTATCCAACTTTTAACAGAAATAGTTGTGCATTAACAATTAATAAATGACAATAATTTAGCATAAAATAACTACCTAATTAGTAATCAAAATAAGCAAGAATAAAAAGATGCAATAATCATTCATTATTTCATAACAATTGACAAGCATCTAACATAAATGAAATTCTTCAAGTTCTAAACAAAATTGACAAAGTCATATAAACCATTAATTTCTAATAAAACTTCATGCAATATAAACATTAAAGAATGTAAAAAAATTTTGCATTTCTAAAATCCAAAGCCTCAAAAGCTATAAAACCAAAAGGTAGGTGCTTTGTTTTATCTTTATTAGTTATTATTCACTAGAAAAGTAAAACAACAAACTATAACAAAATCCAAAAGAAACAATTATGCAATTGTAATTTTTCCTATTTTCTACCAGAAACTATACTTGTGGCATACTATCTCTTTAAAGGCTAACATTCATAAAAAAAATAAAATAAAATACTAACCAATAGTAGATTGAAGTCAATTCTTTTTATGAATAAAAATGTATTTACCTCCTATCGAACAAAAAACTTCTAACACTAGCTAAAACTTTACAACATAAATTGAAAGTTAATCCATGGCCATAGGCTATGTGATTTCCCTTAATTCAATAGAACCACTTACTCCACTTTCACTAGGCATGCTTCCACCTCTAATAATAGCTTTTGTGAAGGAATTTGTTGCACCACCTCCTAACAATTCTAGCAATTAGAAAAGATTGTTATAAAAATAATGAAATCTTCAAATATAATTAATAAAACAACAAGCTAAGGAGTAAGGAAACAAGCATATTATGAGATAAAGAACATTTCGATTAAGAAAAAGTAGAAAGTGAATAGATTTATACTTGTTAAACTTCATCACATTTGTTAAGTTCATCTTTATCTTCATGGTTATAGAAGTTAAATTTTAAGGGCCTCAACCAATTTTGAGTACATATAAGGGCCTCCATCATTTAAGGGTAAGAAAGCTCTTGAATACATCATATACTTAACCTTTAGTGCTAAATGTTAATTTTGGAGCCACTGTAAACACTAGGATAGCTAGCACATCTCTAGTTATCTTTGATAGGATTATAAACATCAAAACATTAAGCTTCCACCAAACTAAAATGACAAAGTTGTCATCTTCATTAATACATGCTTCATTAAGGAACATCTTTACCTCATTTTTTACATCAATAGTGTACTTTTTCTTTAAGTGAGACTAGAAGGTAGCACTCTTAACCTTATAGGCATAACTTTCAACTGCAAGTGCATTAGGTTATGAATCCCTAGTTGATGTAGTCATAAATGAACTAGATTCCCTAAACTCTTGCTCTTTTTTAGTACTACTTATACATCCTTACTGAATCATCCTTAACCTTTTCAACTATTGTTTAGGCCATTTGTTCCTTATAATTTTCTCCAAATGGCCATGTCACATAAGCCAATTTGTATCTAAAATTAGGAATATTGGTAATAAAAAAGGGGATTGATGTTGTTATTGTTTCCTTAATACTTCTCATATTTTCTTTTCATGTCTATTATAAGTTAATTTATATCTAAGATCAAGAATATTGGCAATAAAAAAAGGAGGAATGATGTTGTCAATTTTTCCTTAATACTTCTTATATTTTCTTTTCACGTTTATTGACATCATATGTAAGACAAAATCATTCATTTCACCATTAGTCCACTTTTTGTTCTTATTTTGCACTAAAGACAAATGTATGAATGTAGTATTTGAAGGGATATACAATGACCTTGAAAATGATAAAGTGACATCATAAAAGATTTTAAGGAAATTCAAAAAAGCTTTTGCATTATTCTAATCACTAGTAGCTTGTGGCTCTATTCTCTTGGAATCTTCCATGAAATGCAGAGTATAATCACTATCATCATTATTACAACAAATCATCACTTGTGCCACAATTTTGATCATGCCATAAGATTAAAATTTTTGTGATAGTGCTACTTAGCTAGTGGAACATTAGTTAAAGGTCCCATGACAAAAGTGAATGTGGCAAAGAAATTACCATGAGAAAAAATGATTTTGTGACATAAATAGTTCTTTTAACCATGAGTACAAATGTTAAAAAAAAGTATGTTCGAGGCTAATAACTTATATTACCATCAAGAGAATCATAACAAAAAATAAAATAAATTATTATAAAAACTAGCTAAAATAATTTTTATGTATCTAAATTAAATTAATTATTTAGCCAATTTAATCAAATATTATCTTACCATTTTATTTGCACATATGCTAAGACTTGGTAGTGTTTTAACCCATATTAAGTTAGTATAAATCGTTGAAACTCTATCCATTTAAAAATTGTAAATTTTATATATAGGGAATTTAACCTGAATCTCCAGGCTAAAAGATAGCAAGCCTTACCATTGTGCTAATTTGCATTTTTAGTATTATAATACAATATATTTTATATAAAGTTTTAATTAACTAATTGCTTTAAAAATAAAATTATACTTATGTGAGACTAATTACATAATAATAAAATATTACATAAATACATATAATAAAAATACACTAATGCTAAAAAAATTTATGATTTCATTTTAAAAATTATTTTGTATAAGCTAAACTCTCATTTGTTTCATCACTAATTTTACTCATATCAAATTTATTCTTTACAAATATTTTATATCAAATTTATCTCTCATAGATAATTGATTAGTCAATTTTATTCTTTTATTAATATTTTTCATTAATTATTGTTAATTGAGTTATTATAAGATAAAAGTAATTTTTTTTACATCTTTTGAGTAATTTTTTATCATTTTCTAAAAATTCTTTCAATAAAGGTTGAATTATATGAAATAAATATCCAAATAAATCATAACTTTAAATTATCATGCATATTTAAATTTTAATTATAAATTAAAATTAAAATTATTATAAATTATTTACTTTTAATTATTTTATTTATAATACATATTATTTGTTATTCACAAATATAAGTTAAATCATTCAACTCTTTACAAATTTTTAATATTAATTTTATCCTTCATATATTATTTATATTCAATTTTTATCCTTTCATTTATCAAATTATTAATCGAACAATAAAATTATAAATGAATGGATTAAATTAATTAAATTATTATTTAGAAGTGAAAAACTAACATAAAATATATGTGATGAACGAAATTGATATAATTGAAATTAATAAAGGATGAAAATAAAATTTTAGACTCTTTTATATATATCATTCCCATAAATATAATTTACTTAAAATCTTTTAACTTAATAATTTAATTATTATTAAATTATATACAATTTTACATAATTGCTATTTTTAATTTTTTAATGAAAATTTTAGTAATATTATAGTGATGAGTGTAAAACTTATTATCACATATTTCTATAATAAAATTTGTTATTACTTATGCCAAGAATCATACTATTTATATATAATATAATGATTTTAGTATTTTCATAATATATATATCTTCTTCGTCAATATATTTTTTAAAAATAATGTGACATGATTAAAATTAAATATTTTTATAATATTTTATACATTGAATAATTTATTTTTTTTTAAGCAACATTTCAAAAATTGAATTGAAAAAATTATTTTATATATATATATATATATATATATATATATATATATATATATATATATATATATATATATATAGGTTGATCCTATTAATTTTTAATTTTAATATGTCAAGAGTTTAAATTCATTAAATAATTATATAACGTAATATTTAATATATTATAATATTTATTTTGTTAATGTATATTAATTTTATTATATAAATTTAATTGATGAAAAGTTAAATGATTATTTATTATTTATGAAAAACTATTATATTCTAATAGATATTAAATTTAGTATATATGTAAACAAAAATGCTTAGTAATTTAATAGTTGAACTTTTTCTTTTGTATCTTAAGGTTTGGAGTGCAACTTTTATCTCTATTATTTTAAGAAAAATAATAAATGTATATAATTATATAATTTATGGGGAGTTCTATCTTTTTATATATATTTTATGGATTAATTAATTGAAAATACTAGGTTTTAATAGCTTTTTCTTTAATTTTGGTTGATTGAGGGCTATTCATTTGATTGAATAAATCATTTACCAAATTCTTAAAATAATTATTTAACTTGATCAATTAATTAAAAGCCTTTAACTCAAGTAATGAATTAACTATTTGATAAATACCCACACTATATAAATATTTGGATTTTTTGTCAATATATTATAGTATGTTGTACTTATTATAAATAGGTTTAATATATTTAGCTATGATATTATCCATAGAATTAATTTGTGGCATAAGTACTACTTTACTATAAATAATTTTTTTTCCAAACTTATACAATAGAATAAGTGATACTTTATTATAAAGAATGTATTTTTATAACTTAATTTATAGTATAAGTGATACTTTATTACAAGGAATGTGTCCTTATAGTTTGGTTTGTGACACAATATTTTACTAGAAATAAATTTTTTTCACAATACAAGTGATATTTTGTCACAAAAAATATGTTCTCATAATTTAATTTATAGCATAAGTGATATTTTGCTATGAGTAAAGTTTTTCTGTAGCATAAGCAATACTTTATTATGAAGAATGTGTTTTCATATCTTAGTTCATAATATAAGTGATATTTTACCATAGGTAAAATTTTCTCATGGCATAATTTTTTTTAATTTTTTGTACTTTTTTAAAAAAAATTTATTCACATGACAAAAGATAAAATTGACATGATTTTTGAACTTTCATGGTATAATTCGTGGCATAAGTGTTAATTTGTTGTAATGCACCTTCAATCTCTTAGAATGCTTTTTGGTCATTCTTATATGTCTCTAGCATTTTAAAGGTGGAGTTCCACCTTATAGGCACATCAAAGCAAATAACTACTTTATAAGTAATATATTCTTCTTCTATGGCTTGTTTAAACTTAGCAAACCTTGAAGGAGAGGATATCATATACCTTATTGAATTTTGAATTGTAGTAATCAAGTCATGGAGATCTTTCAATCTCTCATTGACAATTAGGTTTAATATGTGAACACAACACTTCATATATGATATCTCAATATCCAATATCAACACCTTCCAATTCTTAACCTTTTTTTAGGTATGTTAGAGCCTTGTTATTAAAGGTAGCATTCTCTATGGTAATAATAAACAACTTCCTAGTATCCGTCCTATTCATGCATTGTTCAATTTACTTTCCTATTATTTCCCTTTGTGATTTGGTATAAGGTGAAAATTAATGACTCTTTTTATAACTTTCGTTCATTATTTATTAAATGCACAATTAATACCATATAGTTCAAGTTTTACACACTAGTCCAATAATCAACTATTATACAAGCCCTAACACAATTAGATTTTCACAACCTTTTCAACCTGACTTTTTCTTCCATAAAAATCTTCATGCAATCTTTTCTTATAGTTTGTATGAAAGGTACATATAGTTAGGGGGTTCAATCTTTGCACATGTATTTAAAACCATAACATTCAACTACTTTAAAGGTTGCTCATCATATATGACAAATACAAAAATAGCTTTCTTATACTTATCTAAGTTATACATATAAAGGGGCAGAACCTACTAATATAGATTTATTAAATTTATTGTCAAAGTTGAGCATATAACGTTTACGATTATTCTTTAAGGCAAAGGGATGCTTAGGACACTTAGGTACATAACCTAATATATTAGATGTGACATATCTTTTTTAATCATAAAGAAATCTAATGCCATAATGAATGCATTTAGCTACTAGTTCCCTTACTTCCTTATCAGGTACTCTCTTAAAATTATCCCAAGCAATGCTTCTCTTACTTATAGTGAGACTTATTGAATTATTGCTCCAAATCTTTCTTTTTGTGGGTTTTACCCCTTTTTTAA
The DNA here is from genome assembly GCA_020226215.1 of Sindora glabra. Classification (NCBI taxonomy): domain Eukaryota; kingdom Viridiplantae; phylum Streptophyta; class Magnoliopsida; order Fabales; family Fabaceae; genus Sindora; species Sindora glabra. The sequence continues at coordinate 68,459,974 of CM035232.1, read as the reverse complement.
CCAAGTTTCTTAGTTGCTGTTGGAGATGTTCCATTACGGCTAACGTCTTGAGAAGTAAATCAGTTATTTTTACTACTACCTTACCAAATTTAAGCTCATCAAGCTTATCCATGCAACACTCCTTATTCACACAAAATCCACATAATAAGGCAATTATTATCTATATATGCATACTTGATACATAATAATGCATTTGGCTAGTGTTACAAATTGAAAAAAAAAAAGAAAAATACACACAATGCATAAGCAAAAACATGGAAAATAAACAGTAACAAAATTGCATCATTTCATTTCATAAAAATATAAATGCACTGCAAGTTATACCATTGTCAATGTACAAATTACAAAGTAGTCACTTATCAAAGTTTTAGTGGATATTGGTGAAAATTGTAAAGATATAGAATAAATAAATCATAACTCCATATATTCTACATTTCATAAAAATACAAGGACATTACAAGTTGTCCAATTGTTAATACACAAATTACACAGTAGTCAATTATCAAAGTTTTAGTAGAGAAGGAATTGCATAAATTTATAATAAATAAATCATAATAGTGTATTTTCACAAATAACAAACACAAATCTTATTCATGAGATAATTGTATAAATAATAGATATAATATCAATCAACTTTAATTTTAGGAATTACTCTTATCTTGCTTACTTGACTAACCTACTTACCATTTCTTTTACCTATTGCTTATGAGTGCTTGGGTAGGATATAGTGTATGATGTAACATAAATACTTGATCATAAGATAGAAAGTGACAACCCCAAGCACCTATCAGATCCTTTCTAACTCTTATAAGAAAGGGCCTTTAGGTGAAAAGTCAAACATCAATATTGTTCATACACGTGAGCTCCTAAGGCTCATGTTTTTTCATACTCATACAAAAAAAACCTAGATTCTAGTGCCACATATACATTATAATATCAAATATCCCACCTTATCCTCCCATACATGATGTCATAATTTAATTTAGTATCATCTCATCATATTTCTATACAATCCTTTTGCTTCCCCCTTTTCATTCAATAATACATCCCTAATTAAGATTTTTTTTTTGCACACCACACACATATATTCAATTGAATTCAAGAATATTACCTCACATTGTAATGATTCACATTAATTCATATCACTATGGCATAATAGCATATATGATAAACCTAATAATTTTAATTAGCATCTTCAAAATACATAAATGCAAAACATTCATATTTCACAAATGATACACCATCATAACATAGTATTTTCATCATTCTCAATCTAAATAACCCATTATAATATAATTATAATATTTTATAAATTATAAAAGCAATTAAATGCTAATAATCTAATTTTTTAATATGTCTTAGAATAAAATAACTAAGAGTGTTTGATTACTCTAGATGAATATGACATTCTTGAAATAAATTCTAAATTCCATATGTAATTATAGTAATAAGATATTACTATCTAGAGAATACGAATCTGATTAATATTCAATTATAGTAATTTAATATATACATAAATGTAGTTTTTTGTAATATCCAAATGCATACTTATATAACTTATTATAGTATTCAAATTTAAATTTTTATAATTTATCATGATAGTCAAGGTGCACATCCATAAATCCTTTTAAAGTAGCCATCATTTGCTATGGTAACCTATTATGGTAATAAGATGTAGGTTGATATAATCAGATGCTATAATAAAATATATCCTTAATATAATTATATATTATGTTAGAAGTTAAGGTAAAATAATTTAATACTATAATAGAGTATAAAATGATATAATTCAATATACAATAGAATACAACATAATATAATTTCATACTTTAGTAAAATATAAGATAATATAATTTAATGTTATTATAGAATATCAAATAACATGGTTAATACTATAATAGAATATAGGGTAATATAGTTTAATTCTATAATGAAATATAATATAATAATAATTTTTCAATACTATTATGGAATATAAGTTATTTTAATCCAATTTTATAATAAATTACAAGCCATTATAATTAACTATCATTATTAAATATAAACTATATAATGCAATACCATATTAGATCGCACATTACAATAATCAAGTATATGCATATACGATTACAATTCTATACTATTATGACAATTATGTCTCAGTTCATTACTATAATTTATATAATTGGCTTTTGTTTATCACACATTAACTTATCTTACCCTCGAATAGTATTTTATAATTAACTAAAAGATTACAAATTTATTGTTAGGCAATTTACTCCATATAAAGCTAAACTCAAATAACTTCTCTTAAGAAGGTTATTTATTGCGGAATGGATAAAATATGAATTAATTTTGATCTTTATATGTTAATCCGAAAAATTCACTTTTTCATTAATCATAGTTTCTAACCTATGTTCACTAGTTTAATGATACCTTAAAATATACATAAGATTTTGACGTGAAACTAATTTCATTGAAAAGTAAACTCAATTATCTTTCCAATAATTCATGGTTTGTTAAAGATGAATATTAAATGAGTGAGTTATGACCTTTTGAAGTTGACCCTATAATGTTATCCCAATATCTTTCAATACAGTACTCGAATATCAATACCTTGAATCCCTTTAAAGGCTTATATTTGAATATTATACTCAAATATGGCCTTGGTTTTTAGTTTTTCATTGAATATTTGTAATTCTTTCCACCATTAAACATTATAGAACATCCACAACCAAAATTTTTATCCAAATAGTATTCATATACTTTCATCATAACTTAAAATACTCAAATTTCCCAATCATGAACATTCATACACATTAAATCATCTAAATTCTCAACTACCTCAACTTTTTAGCTAAAAATCTTAACTAATAAAATAGAAAATTTAAGTAAATTGTCTACTTACCTATTCTTGTATAGAGGAGATGAAAAGCTAAAAGAAGATGATGGATAATCCTTAACAACACAAATAAAAGGAATTAGCCTAAAGCTCTAATTTTTACTTCATCCAACCAAAACCCATAAAATCATTCACTCACACCACTAATTAAGATGAGGATTACCTTTTTGAAGAGATGCTATTGATAACTTCCTAAGAAAAATGCTAACTTACTTTATTAGAGAGTGAAGAGAAAAAAATTATGTTAGAAGGGAGGAGGTTGTCTGAGGGTCCCAAAAAAAGAATAAAGCAAACCAAAAAGGAGTTTTTAATGATATATGGGTAATATTGTAATTTCATTAAAGTTCAAGGCCAAAACTAGAAAATGGCTTCCTAAATTTTCTTTACATTCTCTAACTCAATTATAATTTTGCATAGTTATATAATTAATTTAACTATGCCTATTTTCATATTTTTTATAAATAGATACCTTCCCTAAACTTATAACATTTCTTTCTTAATTACCTGTACATGTATGGAATTTACTAGACATATAATTAAAATAGATTTCTAAAATATTCAGAGTGTGATAACTATTAACTACTAAACATAGAAATTAAGAGAATAATGGGGATATCACTTATATGATCCATACAGGCTGATGAAATGGAAAAATGGTTCAAGCATGATGTGTGATCATAAAATACATATCAAACTCAAAAATTATTTTTATAAGTCTACTACAAGACCAACATACCCTATAATACATGAGAAAAAAAGCTAGTGTGGTGAAGATGAGAATTGTAAGTTAGATATGTCAACATGCAAGAAAAGGTAAAATTAAGAATGAATGCAATCAAGAAAGTTAGGTAGCATGTGTCATGACCCACTTTCGATCATGATCGACATGAACCCTTTCTACAAGCCTTAACAATTTTCATTTTTTTAATCTAATGGGAGTTTTTAAATTTCAAGGAGACTTAAAATTTTATTTTAAAATTTTGTAGAAAAATAGACAAAGTCTCTTTTATTTTTAGACACTTTTTTAGGGCCACACACCTTATAATATTGAAACTTATTTTATTTTCAAATATCATGGAACCAAGCATTCGCACAATACTATACAAATTGAAAATTATACATAAATAATTCACCACCTCATATAAATTTAACAAATCTCTATTTGAATGTTAATTTTAATCCTAATTGTTAAATCCTTTAGTAAGGCGGCCTTGAATCTTTATAGATGCATCAAGTTCAAATATGCTCACAACAACCTAAAAACATTAAAGATACAATGGAGTGAGTTACAAGAATTCAGTAAGCGTATATCTACCACTATCTAATCGGAGATTAATTTTACATATAATAGTCATAGGTTAAGCATGTAATAAATTAGAAACTATTAACAAACCCATTTCCTAAATTTTTGAAACCTACAGAACTAAATCTTGGAATAAAAGTTCTCTTGCATTAAGACTTATGGAAGATATAACTATCGATAATGCATAATATCGTCATCACAACACACACTCCTATTTCAAGTAGTCAACATAACCACAAATAGCCCTCAAGGTTGAAATACAAACAAATCATTATAGTCATATTATGTCTTGCACTCATGTCAAACAATGACTTCTAATCACAAGCAAAATTGTAATATCACATCAAATAACACACTTATTTATAGTAAACATATATGTAACTGCCTTTTTATTTTAGGATCAAGTTTACATTCATCTCAATTACTCACTAAGAATTTCCTATCTAGCTTTTGATATCATATCTTTATCATAAATTATAATATTTAATGTCATTGCCCTAAAATAGTTCATAATTTTCTAATATCTCATAAGGCTCATTTCATAATATAGTCAATTTGCTAGAGTTTCACTTTATTCATATCACCAGATCTAATATAAACTTACATAGATAATTATTCAATAATTATAGGTAATCAAAGTAAAAACACAAATGAGTGATATGATATATTGCAACCTATCACAATCCAACACTCAATAGTTAATAATGACACAATCATACTTTCATTTCACATTCTAATTAATTAATATTTACTTAAACAATTGATCATTCTTATTTCATGATACTAAATTTACATATGAGTGTATATACATGAATAGGAAATCTATAATATCAAGTAAAAGAATATAACTCCTAATATTTAAACTACCTTTAATAAGATTTTAAGATGCGATAAGATATGTACTCACTTAGAGCTCTTCTTCTCTCTTAGAAGTCTAGATCATCTATACTCATCATTTGTCCTTCTTATTTCACAAATTATAAAAATTTATAAATTCATCAAATTTACCTAATTTCTTTTTTAATTATTATTCCAAGATCTAATCAAAATATTTTAATCTCCTTTAATGCATCTTATATTATCCTACGAAAACTAAAGGATGCTATTATATAGTAATTTCTCCACTTTAAAATCTTAAAATATTAGATTTGATAATATGAAAGTTTATCTAATATTCATAAGTATAGAATCGTTACTCTACTAGGTACTCAGTTAGTTTGATAAAATGAGGTTTTCTTAAATCAAGTTAGAATATTTCAAAATATTAAAATGTAATGATCAATATTTATTCTAACTATATTGCTTTAACAATCTACATTATAAAACTTTTATTATTTGAAACCATTATATATTCGAACCCACTCATATATGGATTTTCCAAATATATAATTACTTGTGAAAATATTATAGTATAATGTTCTATAGTTATTCCATTCATGTTATTGGAATAATTTTCAATAAAATATACACTTATGGATATGTTTTTATAAATATCAGCATATAATTGTAGCTTTAAATGGGTTGTCTTTTCAAATGGAACATGTGTTTGATACTACCATCTTATTTAACATTGTATAGTGTAATACTCCTATTCTTCAAAAACACCATCATATTCCTAATATGCATAATATTAGATTTTCTAAAATACATAATTGTTGAAAACAATATTATGTCTTGCTCTAAAATGATATTGTTCATATAATTTAAATATTTTTATAATATATAATATATACACAGATATATTTTCATAAATGTAATCATATACTCAAAACACCTATAAATAACCTTTTTTCTAGATCACATAAAACTTATTCAGTACTTTATATATATGTTAATCATTCTACTTTATCATCTTGCATCATAAAAATTAGCCTTTAGTATACATTAGCATATATATTAAAAATACTAAAACAAGCTTTCTTACATCAATTAACACGCTCATTGAAAAATGTAGAAGAAGGCCACCTTCTACTCCAGTTTAAATGATGGCTCCATGGTATTTGAAAGTTGTTGCTCGATGGGAAGATACTCCCAAAATAACTTTTTGGAACCATAGCTGCAATAATACAAGGTGCTAGAATCAAAGGAAAAGGAGGATGTGTTGGAAGAGATAAATCGAGGTACTCTTGTACCATGTTGTCGCATTCTCCAGCAGCCCGAACATGAAGGCATTATAGCAAGGAGGCATGAGTAGTAACTGAACAAGGTCAGAGAAGGGTGGAGCATCATCAATTCTAGTGGAGAAAAAAAAGGGATAGATAAAAAAGAGTGAGGTGATCATGACAAAAATAAGAGGGAGAGGAAGGCAAAACCAAGTATGTGTATAATAAAAAAAGAAAGAAAAAGCTACTGTGTGTTGCATCAAGAAAACAAAAATGAAAAAGAAAGCACAAAGAAAGAAACATCAAGAAACATGTAGAAAAAAAATGAACCATATGCTACACTTTTTATGCTCAAGAAAAAGAAAAAAATATACATAAATTAGAAAGGAGACAAAGGCTGTGGAATAGTGAGGTGTAATATTCCAAGTTGAAAATTTAAGTTTTATAAATTTTAATATTTATGGATATTTATTTATTTAGTTAATGATTGGTTTTAAGTTCTTTTTCATTTTAAAAGTTCAAGAATATTGAAAATGATATTTATAATAATATTTAAAATTTAGTTTTTTTTATATATGATCATTCTTGATTTAAGATCTGTTTAGATATTCTTATGAGGATTTTATTTTTCATGAGTTGGAAATGGTCACTATGAATATAAAGTTTTATGAAATCAATCATTGGTATTGATAAATTATTTTTGAAAGCTATTGAATATTGTAATATATATTTTAAAACTTTCAAACTTATTAGTTTTTTCCATATATTTTATATTGATGGGAGATTAAAAATGATAATTAAATTAAGGTTTTAAATAAAGGTAGTTTACAAAAATGTGAGTATTAAGATTTTATTTATTAAAAGTAATATTAAAATATTTTATTGGAAAGTGTAACATTGAGAGTGTGAAATTATAAACTATTTTTGTTGGTAAATTATTTCAAGAAATTGTGGAAGTGTTACTTTGAAAAAGAAATTTTATAGAATGGTAATTTATATGATTAATCAAGATGTATTTAAATATAAAGATGGTGGGTTGAGATTTTTGGAAGAAATAAGCTTAGAATGAGCGTAAAGTATAAAATAATAACCTTTAGCTCATTATTTTTGTACTTTCTTCATCATTTTTTTATATAAGTTATTTTTTTTATTATGTCCTAACCTTTTTTATATGATTTCTATCACTTTCCCTTTTGGAATTTTTCCAACTTTTTCTTTAAGTTTCATCGCTTATGTCTTTTTATTTTATTTATTTCCTTCTTTTATCTCTTTTCCAGTGTACAAGACAGTAAACTTAGTTTAGTTTTTTTTTGTATTTTTATAATTCTTTTCTTTCTCATTCCTGGATATAGCCTCACTTTCTCTCTTGAGTTTGATCTCCCATCTTTTCTCTTTTTGTGACCACTTTCTTCTTTCTTTAAAATGGAACCTTATTGTTGCTTCTTCAAGCATTGCACCACTGTGCGTCACCTTGCTCATGCAATTTCTATTGAGTTATTATCTATTTGCATGAGGAATTATTGGGAAAACTGGGAACAGGTTAGCAAGGGAGCTAGGCTTCTTCCTTTTAGCATGATTCATATTAGTTTCCAATAACTCTAACTTATTATCCGATGGCCTTAACTCAATGATGAGGAGAAACTACAGTATACAAATCATCATAAATGGCAGCAACAGATGGCTTTTGGCCTTTCTTTCTCTCCAGCATTTCAATATGCCCTTATTGCCAGTGAAGCTCCCTTACGCTCCAATCAACCCTAAAAAAAATAGGTAAGTTAACTCAACCACCAAATCCTAATATATCTTCTATTTTTGGGTAAAAAAATAAATAATATATATAATAAAATAAAAATTTGACACTAAAAGCTAGCAGTTAAATAAAGATATATGAATGACAATCATGTAGCATCAAACAAGTAAGCGAATAACTAAGCATAAATTGCATCATCTCTTTATATTTCAACAAGGGGTTTTGAATTTATAAGTATATGAATGGGTGATTATGAACTAGTATTTGTATTCACATTATTAGCTTAATGATTAAAATTAGTAATTATATTTAACGTGCATAAACCATATCAAAAGTGAACAATTTACAATTCTTTTGTATTATAACTATTTTCAAGGATGAAATGTCAAGGAGAATATTTAGAGCTTAGTTTTAAGCATGCAACTTATTTGTAGTATAGATAAAATAAGGATTTTATGATCAAAATTATCATATTAGTATATAATTGGGTCATCAAAATCTAATAGTTTCATCATTCTATATATTGATTGAGAAGGCCTGTTATTTATAAAGTTTTCTAATGTTTTGATAATAAGTTTAGAAAATAAAGAAAGAAAAATTTAAAATGAAAAAGTGGCATACTTAGATTAGTCGTGATACTGGGGAAGTACACGAAACAAGTATTAAAGAATGCTATTATGAATTAAATAAGGATTTATAGGATATGGAAAGAAAAGAAGTAATGTATATATAATTATAATCTACTTTTGTAAATAATGATATTAGGAGGAAATTATGAAAAAACAATTATAGTTACTTCAGAATCTCTAAAGGTGGATTAATATCATTAGGTGAGTATATATCTCCCCACTGATTTTATCTTAATAAAAGATGACTTAATTATATTCTTCTTATCGGTAATATAAATTTTATATTCATTATATAAACTTAGTTTCATGATATAAGAATAATTAGATGTTGATGAATGATAATTAATCAAAGTGCGTAATAAAAGCATGATTATATCATTATTAAGCTATTAACTAATTAATTATAATAGGATTACAATAGAGCATCTTGTGATTATGTTGTATGCTTTGATTGCTCATAATTGTTGAATAGTTATCTATGTGAGCTTGTATTAGATCTAATGATATAAATAGAGTGAAGCTCTAATAAATTGACCAAATTATGAATTAGGCCTCATAAGGCATTAGAAAATTATGAACTATGCTAGAGCAATGATATTGAATATTATGATTTATGATGAAGAGATGAAAGTCGAGTGAAAATTCTTAGTAAATTGTTATAAAGAATATGAGATTAATCTAAAAGCTGGATAGGAAATTCCTAGTGAGTAGTTAAGAAAAGTATAGTTTTAATCCTAAAATCAAAATGTGGCTATATAGATGGTTACTATAACTAAATATATGATTAGATGTAATATTAGAACTTTGCTTGTATTGGATATCATTGCTTGACATAAATGTAAAGGCATAATATGAGTGTGATGACTTGTTTTATTTTAGCTTTAAAGGCTGTTTGTGATTATGTCATCTACCCAGAATGGGTAGTGCATATTATGACGATAATGTTATGTATTATCAAATAGTTATGCCCTCTATAAGTCTTGTGTAGAAGAGCTCTCATTCTAGGATTTGGTTTTGTAGGTCTTAGAAATCCAAGAAATGGATTTGCTAATAATTTTTAATTTATTTTTTGATTAACTTATTATTATTATATGTAAAATTGATCTTTTATGAGTTTATGTTAGATATATGCTCATTGAGTTCCTAAAACTCACTCTATTTTATTTTCTCTATTTTTAAGTTAAGATAGTTACTTAAGCTACACTTCATGCATGGAAAATCAAGGATCGTCTAGATTGAAGATTTGACAATTGAGATTCTTTTCAAATAAAATTAAAACTAGAAATAGAAATGATGTTAATTCAACATTTGATGTTTTGAATTGTTTAATTGTGTCTAAGTTTGAAACTGTACTATGCTTTAGGTATGATGATTTCTATTGTATTTGGAAATAAATAGTTCTATTCATTTTAGAGCGTGTGGCCTCCAGAGGTAATAAGAGAGATTTTATCCATTTTTTCCATAAAAGTTTTAAGTAAGTTTTGAGTTCCTTTGGAATTTAGAATCTCTCATTAGGTAAAAAGAGTGAAAAATAGTTAAGGCTTGCAGAAACTGAGTTTTGGGATCCATGTAGTTCACAGATAGGATGGTCGTGACAAAAGGTAAGTTAATCATGTAATAAATTAAAAACTATTAACAAGCCCATTTCTTGGATTTTTGAAACCTAAGGAATCAAATCTTAGAATGAGAGCTCTCCTACACAAGATTTATGGAAGGTATAACTATCCAATAATACACAACATTATTATCACAACACGCATTACCCATTCCAGGTAGACAACACAGTCATAAATAGCCATTAAGGCTAAACATTGATAAATCATCTCAATCATAAATGATTTCTACTATCACATATATCCAGTTACAATACATTCTTGTAGCCTTTTTCTTGGCTTCCAGATCAACATTGTATTTATTTCAATTGCTCACCGATAATTTCCTATCTGACTTTCAGAATAATCTTATATCCTTCACAACTGTCAGCTAGGAATTTTCCATCCAGCTCTTAGTATCATTTCTTCATTATAAATTATAATATCTAATATTATTGCTCTAGCACAGTTCCCCATTTTCCAATGCCTTAAAAGGCTCAATTTATAATTTAGTCAATTCATTAGAATTTCACTTTACTTATATCACCAAATCCAATGTAAGTCCACATAGATAACTATTTAACAATTATAGGCAATTAACTCATATAACACAAATGAGTGATATAAGCTATTGCAATCATATCATAATCTATCAATCAATAGCTAATAATGACATAATCATGCTTTCGTTGTGCACTGTGTTCAGTTAATATTTACTTGCTCAACTAATCATTCTTATTTCACACTACTAAATTACACATGAATATACATATATGCATGAAATAGAAATCTATACTATCTAGTTAAAAATATAATTCATAATACTTAAACTATCTTTTAAAGAGATATTAAGATATGATAAGATATATACTCCCCTAGTAAGATTCACCTATTTCGTTTACCCTAAAGCATCCAAGTTCAACTTTGCTATCTTCTTCTTACTTGTAATTTAGAAGAATGATTTAAGAATAAATAAGCATTCCTTCTAATCATTTCAACTTCAATTTTATATCTATAGCATACTAACTATTTAGATCATTAACTTCTTTACTTTTCCAATATGATCTCATAAAGTTAACATATGCTATTATATGATAAAACAAGGTTTTTTGAAATTAAATGAGAATCCTTTAAATTATGAAAATATAACATTTCACCATTAATCCAAGTAGAGTATTTTAATAATCTATATCATAAAATTCTTATTTTGTAAGGCTATCATCATATATTTAAACTCACTAACAACATAGGTTTTCTAAGATATCTCATTACCATAAAAAGTATTATCATAGGATACTTTAGATGGTTTCACTTAGGGTGTTTAAACACTTTATAGCTTAACATTTATATTTTTCTAACCCATTATCACTTATCTTGACTATGCACAAAAGTGGATTTTCTATATAAATCTGGAATCATATGGACTAATGCCTTAAAAATATCATAAGTATGATTCTTTAACTCTTCATAACATAAAAATTATGCTTTCATGTGTATAATCATACATCACAAAGGCACATAGATGGGTATTTTTGAATTAGATATCAAATTAGTATAAATATTAAGATATAATATTCCATTTTTTTACTCCAAATCCTATTGTTTCAACAATTTATATCATGAAACCTTTATTTTCCAAGCCATTACTATATATTTCTATCATACACAAAAATGAGTTTCTTTGATCTACACATGAATTTGTTAGTGTGTGTCCTAGGAACAAATCATATAGATGATTGAAATAATACACAATGTATTATATTTTATTTTAGGTAATTTAATTATTATATTTTGTTCTCATAATTTTATTATTATTCTGCGCGATTTATAACTTAATATAATAATTATCCTTGGAATAGCTTCGCTATTTCTAAAATGCCCCTAGTCAAATATTATTACGAAAAGGATAGTAATAATACATCGAGACTAGCGTGTATAGTGACTGATGATTACAAATCATGGATATGTGATATCAAGTCAATACATGAGTACATTACTAGTGAATAATGTACTAGACTGACCCACTATGAGAATATTGCATGGATAGATGTGTCATAAGTTATTATCATATGATCACAAATACATATAAACCTTTGACTTGGAGTCACTACGGTTCCCTACACGAGGAATTACTCACTTTAATATTATCCTATATCACCTTTAATCAGGATGATGAATAGGGCATTGATTGGGTGTGTCATAAATCGTGCAGAGGGAAGTGAGTGATGTAGATGAGATTTTGTTACTCTTGTATAAAAGAGAAATATCCTTGGGCCCCTTGATTGAGCGAGACTTAGAAATGCATGACCATGCTTAATTGGATTAATATGTGATATTAATCATTTATTTTAAGTCTATTCAGTATTAAGAAATATAAATTGAACATTGACGAGAATGACACATTCCATGCCTCCAGTTCAATTTGGATATTATTACAAAAAAGTTATGATGCAAAACGTTGATTATGTATTAGGTGGATGTTGAATCACAGATATTCTTACTACTTGAGTGGCAGTGATGTATTGCTAGATACCGCTCACTGTCTATAGATCAATAATGAGTCATTATCAACATAGTAAGAACCTACAGGGTTACACAAAAGGAGTAGGAATAAGATAATAATTAATTGAACTTTAATTATATTAATATCCAATTAATTGAACTTATTTTCGTGCATATATATATTATTATTAAGAATAATAAATTCATGTAATATATATATATATATATATATATAATATTTTATGTGATATTAAAGTAATATCAAATAATTACGTTATCAGATATTAGATAAATATATTATGAGATAATATTATTTTGATATTTGATAAATATATGCAATTATCTAATATTAAGATATTTATATTATGAGATAATATTATCTAATATTAGATAATTAATAGATAAGTCCTATCTCTCCTCATTATCTCTAGGATAAGGATAAAATGAGTTGTTAAGTGTGATTTGAATTTTAGAAGCATTATCCTAGTAGGACTAGGATTGTGACTTGCCTAAATTTTATAAAAGGGGATTTGAGGGCAGCACTTTATAGCACACGTTCAAAGCTTCCATAAAAATCCTAAATCACTCAGAAAACATCCAATCCTAATTCTTAGAGAGAAAAACGCATCCTAGCAGATTCGTGGAGGGTGAGAGGTCGTTGTTCACTCCGTGTGGATACCGTAGAGACGCTATACCTTCCAGTCGGTGTTTGATTCATCCGCTCTCAAGTTTTGATCAGTAGAAACATGAGTGCCTAATAAGTAAAACCCTAATAATTGATTTATGCTTTTTGCATGGATCTTAGATAGAATTCGGATCAAATTTTGAATTTTCGCTGCATATGATAATCCGAATTCCCAATAGAATTTATTATAATAAGGAAACAAAATGCTCTTTTTATATTTTTCATATATAACATCATATATATTATATACATAAATTGTTTTTTTTTTCATTTGATCTCATACAAACTAAAATATTAACGCTTTATGTTATAAAGTTACTTATCATTTTCTTACAGAACCACCGTGAGCTCCATCACTAGAAAAGAAACTCCATTTGCTAGATACCTAAAGTCAAAGGGAGCTTTAATTAAGTTCATTGTTCAACCACGATCCGCAATTGATTTAACTAGCAAGATATGCAATACTGATTAAGGAAAAGAGAAAGAAGAAGGTACTATAGTGATGAGGCTAAAAAAAGAAAGAACTTCCACACTCCTATGCATTTCCATCCGTAACCCACAACTTCCCACCATCATTAACTATAGCTAGCCCAATGATGTAGAGTAGTTGCTACTTAAGAAACAACAAATAGTGTTGCTCTAACAAGTAGAATAATGGTAACATCCAAGAAAGAAAGGAAAGACATCATGGTTTAGGTTTCTTATGGTAAATAGGCTAAAATGATCTAACTATTAAATCTGAGTAAACAAGTTGGATAGATTGTAGATGCCTCTTTGAAGATCTCCATGGATTTTCTATTGTGTGTTAGCTATTGTTTGATGTTGAGTTGAATTTCTATATAGTTTGTCTTGTAGGATAAACTATTCCTTAGTGAATTGTCTTTAGTTTGAAAGTTAAAAATATATAATGGATTAGATTGTGTGAAATGAAATTGGATTGTGATTTATGATTGATGTTGTTTGAAATGGTTTGAATTATGTGGATTGAATATGAATTATGATTTTTTATTAATGTTAACAAGAGTGACATATCTTTTTTATTGATTAAGAAAATAGATATGCTTGAAAATATATGTTGCATTATGTGATATATTAATGTGGAATGATTTATAACTTGAGAATGGCAGATTTTATTAATAAAACCTTTATGGTATAGTTAATGTTTTGACTATACTTTATGATATGTGATAATAACATGTATGGTTGATGCTTGCGGTGTCCCAGTATGATTAATGCCTACGGTATCCTTAACAAGGTTAATGCTTATAGTGTCTTAACATGATCGATGCTTGCTGCTTATATTGGCCTATCAATGCTAATTATGAGTATGAATACTCACTTTGTACATGATTTGTGATGGAGGGAAGAAATATGCATATCTTATGTGATTTATTTCTAAGGTAGAGTGGCATAAGATGAGACCAAAATTATAAAGGGGTAAAGGGGTATAAGGTGGGATCAAAGTTATAAAGGGGAGGAAGGGTATAAGGTGGGACCGAAGTTATAAGGAGGAAACATTGGATATCAACTATGGCCATTCGATTTTTTTCATTAAAAGTTATTAAAGTCATTCTCTATATTGCTGTGATTGTGTTATGATTAATATTTGGTTAATAGATGCTTTTATTTGATGTGACATGATTAAGCTTTGACGATTATTTGAATGATTGATAAGTACCTAATATCGATTGTGTGTGAAATTAATGTTTATGGTAATGCTTGGTAAGCTTATGATTGTGAGTTTATATTTGGCTATTTTTTACCTTTGAAATAAGAAGTAGTAAGAATGTTATAAAAATAGTAG
The DNA here is from genome assembly GCA_020226215.1 of Sindora glabra. NCBI lineage: Eukaryota > Viridiplantae > Streptophyta > Magnoliopsida > Fabales > Fabaceae > Sindora > Sindora glabra. Next base: position 68,444,726 of record CM035232.1, on the reverse strand, counting down.
TTTATGTAATTTGCTGTCGAGCATATGCGGATATGAATTATAATTATTGTTTGTAAGTTTTATTAGCTAATAGAATTAAGTATGAGTCTGATTGTAGTCATGGATAAAGCCAAGTTAAGGCTTGTTGCGTGATTAAGTCCTTGATTGAGATCCATGATTGCGGATTGTTGATTATGTTTTAAGATAATTATTAGAATCACTTCTTAATTGTGTGTGGAATATGTAAGGAATACAATAAATGACTAATCTTGATGTAAACAACATTTCTTCCTAGATTAGCTAAAGGATGAGATAAGTGTTGCATGATGAATCTTAAATTATGCTTAAGGTACATGTTGGGATTGACTTGCCTAAAGGAATTTGTTACATAAGTAAATTTAATAGCTTGAGTTTAGTAAAAGTGAATTGCTAAATCATTTAAGTATCGAGGACTCATGTCACTGCATTTAAATTAAGTACAATGTGAAATTGCTAAGAATGGTTTAGTTTACATGATTATGCACAGAATAGATACGCAGGCTATTGCGATACTGATTTTCGTAAGTCTTAACCATTTTCACTCTTTCTATCTAATGGGAGTTTCCAAATTCTAGGGAAACTCAAATTTTATTTTGGATTTTTGTAGAAAAATGGATAGAATTTTCCTTATTTTTGGATACTCCTTGAAGGCCACACATTTTAAAATATAACATTAATTTTTATCCAAATATGATAGTATCATATACATATTCACAATACATTTCAATTTCAAATTTACACATATGCAACAAACCAACACATTATAAATCTCCATTTGAATGCAAATTGCATTCCCAACTATCAAATCTTTAGTAAAGTGATTTTGTTTCTCCATGGACATAACAAGCTCAAGTCTTAACCTAAAAATATTGGAAATAAAAAAGTGAGTTATAAGAACTCAGTGAGCTTATATCTACTACTATTTTACAAGTGATCAAATATACATAATGATCATAGATTAATTATATTAGCAAACCTATTCTTCTTGGATCTTTGAAATATGCACAATGAATCTCATATTAGAACTTCACTTGCAAACAACTTAGATCCCATATCTCGCATCATAAACTATTGTAAACTTAACCAATCACTTAACACCCATTCTAGGTGATTATCATATTCATAATTAGCCATTAAGGCTTAAACACAAATAAATCATCATAATTACATCAAGTCTTCGCAATCATGTTAAACAATAACATCTAATCATAAGTAAAGTTTTAATATCACATCAAATTACACATTCAGTTATAATAAACATATATGTAACCACTTTTTCTTTTCAAGATCAAGTCTATACTTATCTTAACTACTCATCGGGAATTTACTATCTAACTCTTAAATCAATCTTATATTTTTCACAATTGTCAGCCGAGAATTTCCTACCCAACTTCTGGTATCATCGCTTCATCACATATCATAATATCCAATCTCATTGCTCTAACACAATTCACAATTTTTCAATACCTCAGAAAGCTCAATTCATAATATAGTCAATTTACTAGAGCTTCACTCTATTTATATTACCAAATTCCAAGTAAATATTACAACCATAAATAGCCATTTAGGCTAAACATAAATAAATCATCTTATTCACATCAATTATAACATTCAATCACAAGCAGTTTCTACTATCATACATCCAATTACAATAAGCACACATATGGTCACTTTTTTATTTCTAGGCAAATACTGTATTTTTCTCAACTATTTGTTGGGAATTTCTTATTCAACTCTTAAATCAATCTTATGTCCTCCATAACTATTTGTTGAAAATTTTCCATCCTATTTTCATGTCATTGGCCCCTTCACACTTCTAATTCAATGACACTTATGGCATAATTCACACTATAAAACTTAGTGTATAAGTAAGAAGAGAATTTAATCATAATTCTTCAATAGTTAAAAATACTACTATCATGCTTTCACTGCGCACTCCAATCAATTAATATTTACTTAAACAACTAATCATTCTTATTTCATGATACTGAATTTACACATAAGTGTATATGCATGAATAGGAAATCTATACTATCAAGTAAAAGAATATAACTCACAATATTTAAACTATCTTTTAATAAGATTTTAAGATGTGATGAGATATATACTCATTTAGAGCTCTTTTTCTCTCTTGGAAGTCTAGATCATCTATACTCATCATTTCTCCTTCATATTTCGCAAATTATAAAGATAATTTATAAATGCATCAAATTTACTTAATTTTTTTATTATTCCAATATCTAATCAAAATATTTTAATCTCCTTTGATGCATCTTACGTTATCCTATGAAACTAAAGGATACTATTATATAGTAATTTTTGCACTTTAAAATAATTAAATATTAGATTTGATAATATGAATGTTTATCTAATATTCATAAGTATAGAATCCTTACCATACCAGGTGCTCAATTAGTATGATAAAATGAGGTTTTCTTGAATTAAGTTAGAATCTTTCAAAATATTAAAATGTAAGGATCAATATTTTTTCTAACTATATTACTCTAACAATCCATATCATAAAACTTTTATTGTTTGAAACCATTATGTATTTGAACCCACTCATATATGGATTTCTAAATATATAATTACTCATGAAAGTATTATAGTATAATGTTCTATAGTAGTTTCGTTCATGTTATTGGAATATTTTTCAATAAAATATAAATTTACAGATACATTTCTATAAATATCAGCATATACTTAATAACCTTAAATGGTTTGCCTTTTCAAATTAAGCATGTGTCTGATGCTACCATCTTATTTAACATCTTACAATGCAAAACTCCTATCTTCAAAAGCACCATCATATTCCTAATATGCATGATATTAGATTCTCTAAAATACATAACTGTTGTTGAAAATAGTATTATATCTTGCTCTAAAATGATATTGCTTATATTATTTAAATATTTTTATAGTATATAATATATACATAGATATATTTTCATAAATGTAATCATATACTTAAAACACCCAAAAATAACCTTTTTCCTAGATCACATAAAATTTGTTCATTACTCCATATATATGTTAATCATTCTATTCTATCATCTTGCATCATAAAAATCAGTCTTTAGTATACATTATCATATATATAAAAATACCAAAATAGGTTTTCTTGCATCAATCAACACACTCACTGAAAAATGCAGAATAAGGTGCTTTCTGCTCTAACTCAGATGATAACTCCATGATATTTGAAAGTTATTGCTTGATGGGAAGATACACCTAAAATAGCTCTCTGGGATTGCAGCTACAACAATACAGGGTGCTAGAATAGAAGGAAAAGGAAGATGTGCTAGAAGTGACAAGCTGAGCTATTCCTGCACCATGTTTTTGCATTCTCCAGCAACCCCAACATGAAGGCATTACAACAAGGAGGCATGAGCGACAACTGAACATGATCGAAAAAGGATGGAGCATCATTGGTTCTAGTAAAGGAGTGAAAGACACAGATGAGGCAATCATGACAAAAATGAGAAAGAGAGGAAGGCAAAATTGGGTCTATAGATCTTAAAAAAAGGAAAAACTACTGTGTATTGTATTGAGAAAACAAAAATGAAAAATAAAGTAGAGAGAGAGAAACATTAGGAAACATGTAGAAAAAAATTGAGCTATATGCTGCATTTTTTGTGCTCAAGAAAAAGACAAAAATATATATAAATGAGAAGGGAGACAAAGGAGGTGGAATAGTGAGGAAACTAAGAACACTCCTGCTTAAACATGGAGAGAAAAGCTGACATATTAAAAGGGAACTGGAAAAAATATAAAAAATGGAAAAAGAGAAAAATTAAAATAAATTATGAGCTTTACTACCACTCTTTTGCATTTAATAAGCTTGGTTCCAAATTTAATTCAAATAATCCATTTTAGATAAAATAATCTAACCATTGTTCTATTTAGAACTCATTTTCATAAGCTAATTTGCTTATAAAATTTAATTATTTTCAATCTTTTCCTTAAAATAATTATTTCGAACTTTCTCAACTTTCAAAAATAATTTTAACAAGTACAAATAAATTATTTCATAATTTCTCGCATCCATGATCAATAAAATTATTTTCATTAGATGAAAAATTCCTTAAAAAAATGCCCATATAAAAACAAATACCTTTCAAATATTTTCATCAATATTATTTTAATATTGCAAAATTCTTTAAAATCAAAATTTAATCAAATAAATATTAAATAAAAATGGATAATCACAAATATTAAAATTTATAAAAACTTACATACTAACCAAATAAATATTTATCTACAAATCTTGATATTTATATTTTACATTTTACATTTAGACAGGAGATATTACAAGCACAAATTGATGAAAACATGGTTGAAGTGGTTTGGACATGGGAATGTCAAATTCAATTAAAAAAAAGGAAAATGTAGCTTAATTTTCTTATCTGACTCTCAATTGAAACATCTCTAACACCTAAGTGAGTAACACTAGTAGGAAAGTAAAAAGGAAATTCAAAGTGATAGCTCAATCATTATTTAAGGCAAAACTTTTATTATAATAGGTGTTTGTAGGTAGAATTGCAAAATTTTGACATGATTGGATGGACTAAGCGACAATTATCCTTTTATAAGAGAACAATGGATACAAAATTTGTCTAAATCACATAAATTTCCATTCTTTCTTTTTTCTTTTTATTTGTTTCCGTCGATATGTATTTTGAAATAATTCTAATCCAAAAAACTAGTAGAACAGATAAATTACTTGTAATAATCCACATACCAAAAACTAACCGAAATAAATCAAGAAATGCATTAAAAGAATTACGAAAAGGAAATGAAAAATGTAGATATATTTTCATTCTTTAGAACAAGACTCAAATAAAAATGGCACAAGTCAGAACAATGCAGATAATAAGAAAAAGAGAAATCAAAATGCACAATTAAGCTAAAAAAAATTAAATTAAGGATAAAATAGGGTTCAGTCAACGGTAAATTTCAAGATACTTGTACATGAAATACCTAAAAAATTTGAAGCAAAAGGCTCGGCCGACAACGTGAGGCAGAGGTGCGGACATGTGGTTGAGACGCCGACTAATTGCAGTGGCTGTACTGCTACATGTGGTTGGCTTACCTTCTGTCCTCAACAATTATCTCGCAGTTGTCTCCAATATTCAGAACGTAAAACAAAAAAGATATCATCTTGATAATCATATATTTTTTTCCATTCAAATGTAAAAGGGAAATTTTTGTATGTGATTCTTGAAGCTACTTTGAAGGCCATTAGTTCAACGAGTAGCCATTTATTTCCCTTGAAGATTCCCTATTTCATCTTTTAAGAATTGAACGATTGAGATTGATTATCTTTGCTGTATTGATTGACCTTATGAATTTTACTTAAATACCATATAAATGACCTAAAGTCAATCTGATGATACTAAAAATTTCCTAAATTAATAAATATATTTATTATAAAAATAAAAAAATAAAATTAATTTAAATATTTAGTTTTTTATTAAAATTATTTAAATTCCTTTAATTATTGTTACCTTTAAGACTAAGAATAATTTTTTTATCCTACTAAAAAAAGTGGAGGAAACTAACCTCCACATAGAACCACACCTTCATGTGGATGCTAAAATTCTCTTTATAAAATATAGGCTTTGTTTGATAATCAATTAATTTAATTAATAATTAATTTAATTAATAATTAATTAATAATTAATTATATTAATTGATTAAATTAACTAATAATATTAGTTACTTGAGTAAAGATGTTTCGAAAAAGGGATTTGAATTTAATTTGTTATTAGTATAAATTAATTTTATACTATTATATGTCATATCAATAAAAAATTATTAAAATTCTTTTATTATTATTAAAAAATTTTAATTATTTTTTTTAATAATGTATGTTCTTCTCATTTATTTATAATGTAAAATATACAATGAATCAAATTTGAACTTTTGATAAAATTAACAAAATTAATTATTTATTATTAATTTCTCTCATATAAAATAATATATATGGATATAAATATATATTTTATAATTCATTTAAATATATTTTATTTTATGTATTATTTATTCAATTACTCTTAAAAATAAATTATTATAAATAACTAGTTATTTTGGATTGGCTTGTTTATTATTTTTAAAAATATTTTTAATTTTTAATTTTTAAAAATAGAGAAAATTGTTTGATAATTTGTTTCTGAATTCTATTTTTGAAAATTGAAACTCTATGTGTAACTTAAAAGTAAAAAAATAAAATAATTTTTAATTATTTTTAACTTATTTTTTATTTTTGTAATTAAATAAAATATTTTTTATTAACAATATTGACCATCTTCTGTTTTTCATTTTTTTTAATTTAAAAATGATTTTTAAAATGTAAAAATAAAATCATATTTAAACATATATTTGTCTTTTAGTAATTCAATGGAACCCGTGTCAACTACAGAGCGGATCAGCCTTACTTCGTGGACAACAAAAATTCTAGAGTCACAGCCAATACATATGGATTTAACCACAAAATCAACGTCAGTGAAGCACCGTCCTGTGACGGTAGATCAATTTTTTTTTTAGTTTTTATTTTTTATTTATTGATTCGGGATTAAAGATCATTCTTGGTTGGGGTGGGATTCATTTGACAAAAAAAGGAAAGTGGGGTATAGATTTTCACCGTAGGGTTGATTGAATCAAATTCTGATTGATTCGCTTCTCAGATCGATTTTTAATCTTCGGTCACTGCTTTTACATTTTTCATTGTAATTGGTGGGAAGATTTCTGGAGAGGTGAATCAATCAAGGATTTTCATTGATTCTTCTGATCTTCGAGCGATTTGAAGGGGACGCGTTTCGGATCACGATTCACGCGTTTCTCCCTCTCTCTGCTTTCCCTCTCTTTCGTCAGTCAGGACATAGAGTGTTGCACGGGTATTTTGACTCTCCCTGTTTTTCTCTATCAAATACTATAAAGGTTGGGATTTGGTTGGATTGGGAAAAGTTTTGTCCTCGAATTAGATTGAATCAGATTTCATTGTCCTGATGCAGGTTGCTATCTATTAATTTATTTGAATAGCTGTCTGAGTCTGTTTATTTCAGTTTCAATTTGGAATGATTATTGATTTTGAGTGTGATCGTCGTAGGCTGTAGGTAGTAATTTGCTTCTGAGGGAGAAGGAGGAATCAGTGATAACTGAGCTGTTTGGTAAGGATTCAGCAGGGGAGGTTCCGGAATCTGAGAGTTTACTGCGTGTGGACTGCTTGCTGAGCATTGTCAGGGCCCTTGGGATGGGATCATGCCTCTCAGGGGAGAGGAGTGTTACAAGGGCCTTTCCTTATGGTTCCTCAGAATCCCCATCCAACCGTGGGAGCTGGGGGAGCAAATTAGGTACCTCTTCCTTCAGTTCTGATGTGCAAATGCAACTGCATAGAGTTCCTGGAAGGATGTTCTTGAATGGATCAAGTGAGGTTGCTTCCATGTTCTGTAAGCGAGGGAAAAAAGGGATCAATCAGGATGCTATGCTTGTTTGGGAGGTTAACTCTTATATTCTTTGATGGTTTCAATTTATTTTGAGAAAGCGAAAAGCTTCACTATAATTGAAAACTAGTAAAAGTTAACTGAAGTGGCCTGCTCATTGTATGCATATGCAATTGTTTGTTTTGTGAAATGAATACTTATTAGTAATTTTACTTACGTGTCTGAGTCCCTTGCAATTTTAAATCCCATCTAGACTGACTTTTTGTCTGTTTCTTTGTTTTTGTATCACGTCCTAAAGACACCAAATATTTTTAGACTTGTGCTGGCTTGCATCTGAATGGTGAACCTTCTGACATGATATCAGTAGGAAAAAAATGCCAACATACTAACAACAGAAACTTGAAAAAGCATTCGCTCATTTGTTGTCAGTTTCTTTGCTTTTTTCACGTTTTTGTTGTTAACATGTTAGCCTTTTTATCTTACAGGTATTTTCTTGTGTCCTTTATTCGGTTGATATTCCTGTTGTCAATGTGGTGCATGGTTGTGGAATATTTGATGCCCCACTAACATTGTTAATCCTTTTTCCTCTGAAAAGGGTAGAAGTTTATAACCATGTGAGTGACTATTAATTTTCAGATTTTTCTATAAAGGGAAAAACAGTATTAAATTTGATGCTTGCTTCAAGTTTTGACTTTCTGCTGTCAATTTTTCTGATGGTCTAGGATTGTTTTTGCATGCACATCGAAGGCTTTATTAAACTTCATTAGGATCTGCTACTTATCTTGCATTAGTGATTCAAAGTCCTCCTTTTTTCCCCCTCTTTCCTAACTTAATTATTGACTTATTTCCAATTTTTTCTGTTCGAGAGCTTTACTATTGGCATTGCTTTTGTTTGAGACTTATCAGGATCCTTCAACTTATAGCAGAAACTATGGGAATTTATTTTCCTTGGGATTTTCAAAAGCATACGAGAGTATCATGGGGCATACTATTATTTGAGACATATTTGGATCCACTTAATTTCTATAAGACTGTCAGTTTTTGAGGGATAAAGGTGCATGGATTTTTTATTTAAATTGTGGGGCCTCTATACAACTTAATATATCTATCTGTCTTGGATATTGTCACTGTCAATTTCCTATGGAAATTGAGGGATCCAAATTCATTCCAAACCTAGTTGTTGGATATCAGGTAGTTAGTTTCCTTGGATATTTTATAGCTTTGTAAAAAACCATGAATGGATTAGTGAAAAACAAGCAGTGAGCAAAGTTAAGCTCAGAAGACTGAGAAAAATGAACTGGAGTTGCCCTTGGAATTTACATGAATGCATATTTTGCTTATGCGCTGACTTTTATGTAAACATAGTTGGGTATGTGTTATGGTTCCTGCACCATTTTTTTATGACACATTTTTTAGCTGTTTTCGGCTTTACCCCAATCTAATTGAATTGCATTGTGACAATCATATTCGGTCAGTGAGGCAATTTGCCGTATAAAGTACCCCAAGGGAAGCCACGTATGGCTTTTACTTTCAACTTAAAAAAGTAGCCTTTATGTTCTGCCTAATCATCTGATGTCCGTTGCTCTTAGTTTCAATCTTGAAGTTCCTTAAATATGATATTCCAGGTGAAAGTCCTTGCCTTAATCAAGTAAATACCTCCAGATATTAATTGAAGGTTGGGTATGCATGGCACGAAATGTGCATCATTGGATCATGTTTAAGTAATGTGGGACCAAATTAGATGGCACACATGTAAAAATATTATTAACTCAAAATAGTTGGTATCCAAACTTGTAGATATTAATGCCTTGGTTCTTAACTAATTGAGAGCTGTGGATTCCCTGGTGTTTTCTGTGCTTCCAAACAAAACCAGAAGACTTCCTTAAGTAAATGAAACAATCAGAAAGAATAACCTGTGTGAACCAAAAACTTGCAATTTTCCATAAAATCATGCAAGTGTTAGGATATACATTTGCAAATTTATCACAAAATCTTGCAACATGAACAGTTATACTTACAATTAAAAAATATTTAAGTGCAACATGTGTGTGTATGTATATATGATGGAATCTCTATCTCTAATAATAGGAATGCTCTTAAGTAAAAGTGATTTTTTTTTTCTTTTTTCTAAAATCCCACATCTTATCAAACCCTATTACATGCTTGTAATACTTCTCTCTCTTTATCTGCTGTGTGTAGCTTTATTTTTCAGTGGCTTGGTTGAGAAGATGAATTCTGCAGTAGATCTTTTGGCAAAGCCATATTTGATACTGTGACACTATTAAGTTCTGTTTGTTGCTATTCCTGATCATTCTCTTTAGTGTTGTAGTATGAATATAGAATATGTTTTAACTTTTGTAAATTTTGTCCTTTTCTTTTTGTAGAACTTCTGCTCAAAAGAGGACACTATTTTTTGTGGTGTTTTTGATGGCCACGGTCCTCTTGGCCATAGGGTTTCAAAGCAAGTCAGGGATTCTTTCCCTCTAATGCTTGGTGCTCAATTGGATTTGCATCATTACAACAAAGATGGATATAGCAGTCTTAGCAGTGGCACAGGGGGTCACAAGTCTGCCAAGAATGGATTTGGCAGTGTAGGAACTCTCACTGCAACTGATCATGAGCATAACTTATCTCAAACAAATTCTATTAAGACACTGAAAGAGTCTATTCTGAAGGCTTGCAAAGTTATGGATAAGGAACTGAAGCTGCATCCTGATATTGATTGCTTTAGCAGTGGCACTACAGCCGTTACCATGGTCAAGCAGGTAGTAATACATACTGCAACTTGATGTTTTCTTGGCCATTTACATTTACTGATTTGTTTATTTGACATTTCTTTGTATCTTATGTTTGTTTAGGGACAGGACCTTGTTATTGGAAATGTTGGGGACTCCAGAGCTGTATTGGGCACCAGAGATCATGATGGTTCTCTTACTGCTGTTCAGTTAACTGTGGATCTTAAGCCAAATCTTCCGAGTATCTTTCTTTCTCTATCATTGCCCTTTCAGGGGAACATGTCTAACATAACATGAGTCCTAAAAAAAAGTCTCCTTGCTGCTTGCCTTTTGTTTTTATTGATGTGAACTTGATAAATGATGAAATACTTTATTCAAACAAATCTGGCTTTTTTGTAATAGATGCAGAGAATTTGCTTGTTGAATGAGATTTATTTTTAATCCGTTAGGGGAGTTGACAATGGTATCTGCTGGACAGACTCTAGGGTTATAAAATACTGGGTAAAGACACTTTTATTCCTGGGGTTAATATCATAGACGGCTTTTATCTAACTCACATGCTCAGAACTTCTGCTAAACGGAAACCTGTCAATAAGTTGATCAATCTGTACAAGAGCACAGTTTAGCCATTGAGCAGAACACACAGCCCTGCAGTTCAAGTTGCCTTTCGTCAGAGTCATCCTTTTACTCTTATGTTTAATAGAACTTGCTGATAACTTGGAATGAAACGCTGGGATCACCTCTACCTGTGATTGTAAATCTTCCCGAGCCTTTGCTTATAACTATTACTTTGTGTTTATTTTTGAAGAAGATTCCTGCAGATGCCAACTGCTTTCTTCAAATCCGTTCAAACCTGGGTATCACTCAGGTGGTTTCAGGTTGCTTTTATTTGAGAATCCCCAAATTTGTGCTATTCATTTAACAGTTCTTTCTCTTCATTTTGTCATCCCTTCATTTCTCCCTACCTCCATTCACACACACATACATAAATTAGAAATCTATGGGCATTGGATCAAACTAAAAGCATGTTATACCGACTTGCATGGCAGAATTTGTTAAGCACTTAGATTTATAAAATGGATCTCAACTGTACGTAAATCAATGGGCAACCTGGGTCTAGTAGTTAATTCAAGAACATCCTCCAAGTGGTTTCCACATATATCACCTCCTGAATCATTCTCTGCTGCTAAATGCTGGAGCTATTTGGCTTAGGAAGACTTTGCTATACGTGGCCAGAAGAATGTGTTGTGGTACCATGATGTTTGGACACTGACCTAATAGTAGTGAAATCACACTTGGTACTTGTATGTGTTTTTGGGTTTCCTTAAGTGTGTATCATCTTTTTCTTTCAAATTCAAGTATCTGTTAATAATGTGATCAAACGAACAATTGTAAAGACAATGAAGTAATTGCAAGAAGTTAGATATGGTGGTAGTCATGTTATCTCCAGTCAGATTATGCTAATTAAGTAATTTTAAGTATTTAATGGTTTTAAAATAAAAGTTATGAGTACTTATTACAACTTCTATACAATCTACTACTGCAGTAACATGTCCACGTGTCTTGACCATATTATTCATATATCAACATTTAGTATGAACATTAGAAATTCCAAAAGTAACTTTAAGCTTCGGCAAAACCTATATATGTGTGTGTATGTGTGTATGTCACATTGCATCTTGAAATAGAGTAGGTGGTGTCAATAACTTGGTTATTGTATACTCACATACATTCTCATACACACACAATAGGAACAATATGCAAATAAACTGGCCAGTTGACCGAAAATGTTAAAATAGGTTTATAGGACATCTGTGTGTGATAAATACGTGGATTTTGATGTACAATCTGCAATCTTTTTCTTTTAGGGGAAGCAGAGAGGATCAGGCTGTGCAAAGGAAGGGTGTTTGCTCTTCGGCATGAACCTCAGATTGCTCGAGTTTGGCTTCCTAAAGTTAACTCCCCTGGCCTAGCAATGACACGGGCATTTGGTGATTTTTGCCTAAAGGACTTTGGCTTGACCTCCGTTCCTGATATTTCCCATCATCACCTTACCGAGCAGGATGAATTTGTTGTACTAGCTACTGATGGGGTAAAAGTCTCTTCCCTTCAGATCCATTCTGTGCTATGACTTTTGAGGCCATGCTTGTATATAAACTTATATTTTTATTCTTTTTGTGGATTAAATTTTGAGGATGCCCTTGCTTAGAAAGATTTCAATTAGATTAATATACATCTTTTTTTTTCCCGGCTCGACCTCCTTTATTATTATTATTATTATTATTATTTTGGGTTTTAAGTTCCTCTGAAACTTTTTCTCTGGATACCTTATCTAGCTATAATATATTTATTCTCTTGAATTTAGTGTGCCATAATGTGTTATGACTATTTTCCTTGTTATGGTTTCCTTATGGTGTTTATTTTGTAGAGATTTCCTTGCAGTTTGTTTTATTTATTTATTTTTTTTCCTCTCTCCCTTCTCTCAAGGCTATGGAGCATTTTTTCTGTGAAGATATGCTTTTGATTATATGGATGGGGATAATATCTATTTGTACCTTTCTGTGGGGATAATATCTTCTAAGAACTACTTTTGAACATGTCGTGCGTTTCATTTGAGATGAAACAATAATAACAATAATAAAGTTTTATCCCACTAAGTGAAGTTAACTAAGTGGATTGCATGGCGCCATTGGACTATATCCGAAACTCATTTGAGATGAAAACTTTCTGTAAATATCTATTTGTACATTATATGGCATCCTAAATAGAATTTAGATTTAATTAATGCTAATATATTGAAAAGAACAATTTCTTGTATTACATGGTTAAAAAACCTGTATTAGTTTGGTTTTTTTCAGCTATGCAAGGTGTAGGTACATTTCTGTGACACGTGTGCATTAGATTGTTTCTAATTGTCTTTGATTTGTTAGATTTGGGATGTTTTATCAAACAAGGAAGTCGTAGACATTGTAGCATCTGCCCCACATTCTTCTGCTGCTCGGACGCTGGTTGAGTCAGCTGTTAAAAAATGGAGGATCAAATACCCTAAAGCCAGAGTTGATGATTGCACTGCTGTCTGCCTCTTTCTTGATTCAGAATCTGACTTCAAGTCAACATGTTCCGGAGACGATGAAATGCCAGAGGCAGCATCATGTGATCAATCTGACATCAGAAGTAATGGACTTTCACCTGGAACTGTGGTTGACTGTTCGGGGTTCTCTGAAACCTCTCCTGGAAATTAAATTCAACTTGGGAAGAAGGGAATCGGAATGGAAGAAGATCGAAGTTGGCAATAGCATAGCATTTGCTATGCTCCTTCCCAAGCAGCCTTTGCCCATTTAGTTGACAAGAAAATGTTGGAGAACTAGGTTGCAGCAAGGAAAAGGGACAGGAGTGACGGCGTTCATATGATTTATATTTAGGGAGAAAAGGGGACCGGCTCCGGCCTTATTTTTTTTGACGGAGTTCCGTTTCCCTTTTTTGTATGTGGTAGATTGGGAGTGTATTTGTGTAAATCCAAGTCTCTGGACATCGTGTATATTGTCAACGTGGTTGTTGGTAATTTGCCATCTTTCCTCTTGTCATCTTCTACAAAATACTTCTAAGGTGATGTTGGCAAATTGTTGATTTGAGCGGTTCATGAAAGATCCGTTTGGATAAACAGTTCTAATAAAAATGAGAGTTCATGTTGTGAGAGCTTTTTGTATAAGTTTTATTATTAGAAGTGAGGTATAAAATAAGTTAGTTTGTGTATAATATAATTTGATAAACATTTATAATTATTGTATATTTGTTTGAGTGTATAATTATTAAATAATTTAAGAAACTAATGATTACTTATTAATATAAATTTAAATAAATGGTGAAAAAATGTCTTGTCCACTATTTTATTTAACGCGCGAGCTATTATGCGTGAGTATTGAACTAGGGTAAGTATTAGGATTAGTGATAAGTTGAGTATAGGATATTTAAAGTTTGATTTGATTTTTAACTTGATGAGTTAAGTTTATAAATTAAATGAATAATATATGAGTTTAATAATTTATATGAGTTAAATTTGAGTTTAGAAATGTTTGATTCGGTTGTATTATAAGTTAGTTTAAATAATATATAAATTAAAATTAATTAATATATTTATATATAATTAGAAATTTTTGTACAATATACATTCTAAATTAAGTATTTGTTATGAAAAGAAAATAGTAATTATAATAATTATAATTTATAATCAGCACTTGAATTTAAATTATAATTAAAATAAAATAATAAATAAAATTAATGATAAACATTACTATGGTCATTTTCATTTTAGAATCAGTTGTGTAATTAAAACAAATATAATTTAAAAATATTATTTTAAAAAGAGAGAAATGTATGAAAATTCTTTAAATGAAAACTTACATTGAATATTATGAAAGGTAGGTGCAAATATCCTCACTATAAAATAGAAGTAGTAATGTGAAAATTTAAAGTTGTAAGAATCATGCGATAATAATAAGTTCATACCCATTAATTAGTTTAATATTAGTTTGATAGTTTTTATACAATTTTAAAAATTTTCTGTTTCATAGCTTGTTTGATTGGGTAGAAAAGAGGAGGGCTTTTTTCACTCCTTTCCTTCTTAACTAACCTCGCACTAGAGAGAAAAATTTTAGAGGAGAAATTGGAGAAGAAAATGTCTTTTCTTTTGTTTGGATGTTGAAGAAAAAATGGGAAAGATATAATTTGCAAGAGAAATCCAACGTAAGGTCCACAAAATTTTTTATCTCTCCCTATGGTGAGAGAAAACAAAAATGAAAATTTTGAAGAAATTTTATTTACTCTTTTATCCTTTTAATTTAGACATTCGTAATCAAATGAAAAAAAGAAACATGTTATTTAGGGGAAAAATATAGGCTTTGGAAATTCCTCTAGGACACATTTTCTACCACATTTTTTTAATTTGTACTTTTGAGATTATGTTTTTAATAATAGAAACAATTAAATTATTAGATATATATACACATATGATCTAAAGATTGAACCTTGGAGTAGTAGAAAATAAGAAAACCTTTAAAGCTCTATTTGTTATGACAAAAAGTATTTCTTTAATAAAATATGATTATAAAATATTAAAATGAAGAAAAATATTTTATTTATTTGATATTAAATATGATGAATTTGAAAAAAAAATAACTTCTCTTATTCTAAAATGAAATTTACTTTTCTTCATTATCATGCCTCTAAATATTATTTTTTTTAAACCACTAATACAAGTAATATATTACTTCTTCATTAATATATAAACAAATAACATATTCTTAAAAAAATGCTTTTTGATGAAACATATGAATTTTAAGGCTCTATTTATTTTTTGAAAGGTATTTTTCATAAAAAAATTTATTAATTTTACCCCAACTTATTTTATTGATTTCACTTTCATAATAATAAAGATTTTTTTCCAAATTAAATTTATTCATTATTTTATATTAATTTTAATAATAATGTGTTAAAAATATTGTATTGAATTAAAAATTCTCAATGATTAGTATTAAAAATGAATTGGGTAACAATTTTGACATATAAATTTATCTTGAGAGCATTATTGCCATTTTAATCTTCTAATTCTTCTTTCTCTTTACTTTTCAACTCAAACAAACAAATAAATATTATTTTTATCCTATTTTCTTTCTTTCTTTCTTATTTTCCATATAACTAAACATAACAGAAGAAATTATTTTCCCTTCTAATTTCTTTTTATCTATTTTCTTTCTCCTCTAATTTCTCTTCTAACCAAAGAAAAACTTAGTGATAAGTCAAGTCAGGCATATAACTAATTCAAGGATTTTTTTATTGAATAATTCAATCTAGCCTGATTTTTGGAACACTAATTTGAATTTATCAAATTGAGCTGAATTAATAAGGAGCTTAATTTGAGTTAAGGTCGAGTCAAAAATTTTGATTCAAATTGAATTCGAATTGAGTCATGAGCTTATTAATCTTAGCCCCTTTTAGAAGTTTTTGATGATAACAAAATACTTTAATACTATTGGACTTAGCACTTGCTCAAGTAGAATCTTGGTGTAAAAAGTGAAGTTCAAATGATGAAGATCTTGTTATTCTAGTTAGGTTCATAGAAATTTATTGTAAAAAGAGGAATTATTCATTAAGGAGTTCTGGGTTCTCATAAAAAGAAAACATCAAATCTTATATCTAAATTTCTTTAGAAAATGAGGTTGCTTTGTGTTTTTAAGAAGTTTGCTATTTTTCATCTTAAATCTTGCAAGAAATCATTTTCTTTATGCATGAATCGATTCACCAATCGATTCACGACATAAAAAGGGCTTTTAATGAAAAATGAATCGATTCACTAATTGATTCATGATTTTCAAAAGTTTATTTTTCTTTTTCTAAGAATCGCTTGTTGAACCCACTCTTTATCCTTTTTTTTCTACTTTTCTTTCATTTTAGAAAAGATTAAATTGATTCATCAATCGATTTTGTACATCTAGAGCCGAAATAGGGTTAAGTGAATTGATTAATCAACCGATTCACCACACAAGTTTTTCAAATATGAACCAAGCCACCAATCAATTCATTAAGACATTTTCAAAAATTTCATGGCAGCCTGAATTGATTCATAAGGCACCAATTGCTCCATAACAACTATTTTTTTAGAGTAACGGCCTTTTTATATCTCTAACCTCTATATAAAGGTTTCATTTCATTTCAATAACACAAGAGAGTGCTTACACTATTATATAGACACAAGAAACATCCTTTCCCTTCTTCATAATCTTAGAATCCCTGAGCTTATTTGATTAAAACATTCCTCTCATAGTGCTTCTTTGTATAATCCATCTTCTAGAGATTGAGAGCTACCTTACTATATTATTTTGTTCTCATTTGTTATACACTAGGGTAAGGTATCCCTAGAGACTTCAAGAGTGGTGAATATCTTGAGAGATTAAAGCTTTAAGAAGGGTTTCTCAAAGGGACTTATGAAGGAAAAATAGAAACTGTACTGAGGTTTCTTCAAGTGTCCTAAAACTTGAAAGGATAGTGATCTAGAGTTCAAATTCAAGTCAAAGAGGCTTGGTAGTGAATGTACACTTTGGAGTGTTGGATCTTCAAGGCTGGAATTACTATAAATAGCAGTGTTTGATTTTTCTCTTCCCTATCTCTTTATTTATCTACTATTACTATATTTTTCTTATTTTTTTAGTTGGAATCACAAACGTGCATACCTTATATCTTTATCTTCACCTTTCATTTTCATTATTAATATTATTGTTGAAAAGTTGTTTGAAACCCAATTCATCTCTTTCTTAGGTAAAATATAGACTAACATTTGGTATTCGAGCTTGGCTCTTGTATAAAATCTCACAATCTCAAAAAGATCCTATGGATATGTCTAGTGCTAGTATTTTACCTGAGAGTCCCCCATTGAACAAACCACCAGGCTTTAATGGATAAAATTATACATATTGAAAATAAAAAAATGAAGAATTTTATACAAGCTACTGATAATAATATGTGAGACTTAATTGCAAATGGTTATAGTTTACCAATGAAAAGAGAAAACAATATAGAAGTTTTGAAACCAAGATCTAAATGGATTGATGAAGAGAAAAGAAAACATCAACTTCATTCTAAAGCTAAATAGATTTTATCAAATGCTTTATATCCTAATGAATATGAAAGAGTATTAAATTGTATGAGTGCTAAAGAAATGTGGGATGTGCTTGAAATAACTCATGTAGGCATGACACAAATTAAAGAGAGTAAAATGCACACACTAGTTTATCAATATGAATTGTTTAGAATGAATAATGAAAAATCCATTAAAGATATGATGCAAAGATTTATAACTCTTGTTAATTAATTAAGTCTTCTTGGTAGGCACCTTACAGATGGAGAGCTAGTCCACAAGGTGTTAAGATCATTAATTATAGAGTGACAACAAAAAATAACTACTATTAAGGATGCAATGAAGATAAAGATGCCATCTCTATAAGACCTGTTTGGGAATTTGGAAGAGCATGAGCTAGAATTAAAGAGATATGCAAATGATAATGAAAGAAATAAGAAGTTTCTAGCTCTTAAGGCAGAAACAAATGCAGATGAAGACAACACTAATGAAAACTATTAAGAAGAAATGTTTGATGCATTGCTAGATGATGATTTGACCCTTCTTACTAAAAAATACTAGAAAGCCCTTAGAAGAATAGGTGGGAGAAGAAGAGTACCACAAAGGAACAAAAATGCAAACAAAGGAGAAGCTGGCAAACAAGTTATCCTAACATGCTATGAATACAAAAAATAAAGGCATATCAAATTTGACTATCCTATCTATTCGAAGAAGCAGTTAGAGCTTGAGAGAAAGAAGAATAAGAGTTTCCATAAGAAAGTACACTTAGTAGCTTGGGAGATGATGATGAGATTGATTCATGTGATGAAAATGACAAGGATGAGGAAGCTCTTTTGTGCTTGATGGCTTTTGGAGAAAAAAAAATAGAGATGAGGTATCCATTTTTAGTTTTGATGAAGAACCACAATGCATTCTCTTTGATTTAAATATAAAACTGATTAAAGTTAAAAGAAATATTGAAATTTCAAAGAAGATGATATCTTCTTTGGAAGACAATATTGAACAACTTGAAAAAGGAAATGAGGAGTTGATTCAAGAAGTTGAAAGCCTTAAGAGGTTTTCTCAAAAGTGCTCCTCTTATGAAACTCTCAAGCAAAAACTTGATGATTTAACCAAAACTCTTAAGAAATTCACAAAGGGAAAAGATTCCTTGACATTCTTCTTAGTTAAAAGTCTAACTTTAACAAAGAAGATTTTGGTTGCATACCAAACAAGAGGAATTATTTTTATAAAAACTTCTTTGTTAAAGAGACTATGAGAAGCCAACTAAAAATAACCTACTACTATTATAGAGAAAAGGGACATGGAGTTTATTCTTGTGTGTATAAAAGGAACATTAATGTTAAATCAAAAAGATTTAGGTTCCTAAAAGGACATATGTACCAACTAATACACATGGACCCAAAGTTATTTAGGTACCAAAAGTCAAGAATTAATATTCCTTTTGTAGGTATGCTTGAGAACTCAAAGTGAGATGTGGTACTTGGATAGTGGCTGCTTAAGACATATGATAGGAGATAAATCCAAATTTCTCACCTTAGCATTAAAGGAAGGAGGAAATGTCACTTTTGGAGACAACTTAAAAGGAAGAGTCATTGGAAAAGGTAAAGTGGGTAAGCATTCTAATTCATATATAGATAATGTCTTATATGTCAAAGGACTTAAGCATAATTTGCTTAGCATCAATCAATTTTGTGACAAAGGGAATAAAGTACATTTGATTCCTCTTGTTGCATTGTTGAAAATTAAAATGTTAAGCAAATTAAGCGAGTTGATAAGAGGTATGGAAGCATTTATATGATAGATATTAACAATGAACCTTCTCTAGAAACTAGATGCCTAGTTAGCTTAAATGATGATTCTTAGATTTGACATTAAAGACTTGCTCATGCAAGTATGGATCTTGTAGGAAAAGTTCCAAAAATGATTTAGTAAATGATTTGCCACAATTAAAATTTATTAAAAATAAGGTTTGTGAGGCTTGTCAAAAAGGGAAACAAACAAAAAAGCCCCTTTAAATAAAAAAAATCTTATTTCCACTACTAGACCACTTCAACTATTACACATGGATTTAGTTAGTCCATCAAGAATTAAAAGCAGAGGAGGAAATCTCTATGTGCTTATAATTGTTGATGACTACTTAAGATTTACATGGACATTATTCCTCTCATCTAAAAATAAATTCTTTGAAACTTTCAAGAAACTTGCAAAATCTTTACAAAATGAAAAAGGAATGTCCATAGTAAATATTAGAAGTGATCGTGGTGGAGAATTTGAGAACTATGCTTTTATTGAGTTTTGTGATAAAAATGGAATTAAGTATAACTTTTCATCTCCTAGAACACTTCAACAAAATAGAGTTGTTGAAAGGAAAAATAGGTGTTTAGAAGATATTGCAAGAACCATACTTAATGAAAGCTCTCTTCCAAAATCTTTCTAGGCTGAAGTAGTAAATACAGCTTATTATATTATGAATAGAGCTCTCATAAGACCAATTTTAAAGAAAATCATTTATGAACTTTACAAAGGAAGAAAACTAAATATTTCACATTCTCATGTCTTTGGGTGTAAATGTTTTGTACATAACAATGGAAAAGATAATCTTGAAAAGTTTTATGCCAAATATGATGAAGTCATCTTTATTGGATATTCTTCTAATAGCAAAGCATACAAAGTTTATAATAAAAGAACTTTGCTAGTAGAAGAATCCATACATGTTGTGTTTGATAAGTCTTCTAGTGTGAAAAAGGGATCAAATGAAGACGAGGAATAGGAAGACTCTTGGATGACTCAAAAAGAGCAAGTTGAAGAAATAAAGAAGGAAGATAAGGCTGTTGAACTCAAAGAAGCAGTTTATACCAAGGATGCAGAACAAGAACCAATTCATGGACATGAAAAAGAATAGAAAATGATGAAAGTCACCCTATTGATTAAGTCATTGGTGATATCATACAAAGGGTAACTAGAAGCTTACTCAAAAATATCTACGATTATCTAGCTTTTCTTTCTCAAATTGAGCCTAAAAATATAAATGAAGCATAATTGATGAACATTAGGTCTTGGCAATGCAAGAAGAATTAAACCAGTTTGAAAGAAATGAAGTTTGGGAACTTGTACTAAGACTAAATGATTATCCAATTATTGGCACTAAATAGATGTTTAGAAAGAAGTTAGATGAGAATGGAATCATAATTAGAAATAAAGCCAAATTGGTTACCAAAGGATACAACCAAGAGAAAGGCATTGATTATGATGAAACCTATACACCTATGGCTAGATTAGAAGCTATTAGAATGTTATTAGCTTACACATGCATGAGAGATTTTAAACTTTATTGAATGGATATTAAAAGTGCCTTTTTGAATGGTATCATCATGGAAGAAGTGTATGTAGAACAACCTCTATGGTTCGAAAGTCATTTCCTTTCAAATCATGTGTTTAAATTAAAAAAGCTTTATATGGTCTGAAACAAGCTCCTAGAGCTTAGTATGAAAGACTAAGCAAATTGCTCATGATAAAGAGTTTTTTAAGAGGAAAAGTTAATACTGCCTTGTTCATAAAATATTCTACTGATAATATTTTGCTTTGCCACTAATGAATCTATGTGCAAAGATTTTGATAAATTAATGTAGAGTGAGTTTGAGATGTCCATGATGGGTGAGAAAAATTTCTTCCTTGGGCTACAGATCAAACAATCAAGTGATGGCATATTCATAAGCCAATCTAACTACACAAAGGAGTTATTAAAGAAGTTTAAAATGGATAAAGCTAAACTAGTTCTAACCCCCATAAGTATAGTAACCAAACTAGACCTAGATGAAGAAGGCAAAAAGGTTGAGGTAACCATGTATAGAGGAATGATAGGATCTTTGCTCTATCTAATTGCTAGCAAACCTGATATTATATTTAGTGTGTATATGTGTATAAAATTTCAAGCTAATCTAAAAGAATATCACTTAACTACTATAAAAAGAATTTTTTAGATATCTTGCAGGCACACCTTACTTTGGTTTATGGTTTCCTAAAGAAAAATCGAATTTCCTAATAGGATATTTGAATGCTGATTTTGCTCAAAGTAGGTTAGATAGAAAGAGCACTAGTAGAGCATGTCACTTTCTAGGTCATTCACTAGTTTCTTAGCATAGCAAGAAACAAAATAGTATAGCACTATCCATTATTGAGGCAGAACACATAGCAGCAGGTAGTTGTTATGCTCAATTTTTGTGGATGAACTAACAACTATCTAATTATGGACTTAACTTTACAAATATTCCCATCAAATATGATAACACAAGTGCTATAAATCTTAGTAAAAATTCAATCTTACACTCAAGGTCCAAGCATATAGAAATAAGACATTATTTCATTTGTGACCGTGTCTAAAGAGGAATTATTTCTTTAGAATTTGTATAAACAGATTTTCAATTAGCAGATATCTTTACTAAGCCTCTTAGTGAAGATCATTTCATTTTTATTAGAAAAGAGTTGGGCATGATGAATCTTTATTGAGCATTGTCCTATGTATATGATTCATAATTGTACTAACTTAAGCATCGAAGATATCCTAAAAGGTTGTTTTGCAGGAATGATCACCTATCTTTACCATAATGACAAGCATCAATCTTCATTTGTATCAAGAAGACATTTTATGAAGTGTTTGAGAAGCAAAATGGAGCAATAAATGTTTTCAGCATTTAGAGAATTAAGTGGTGAATTGATTCTAGCAAGAAGAATCGTGCAGTGAATCGATTCCAAAAATTAAGTTGTTCTCTGGAAGTCTCAAAGCGATTCACCAAGTGATTGGTAGCATGTGGAGGGAAATATCAAATTTAAATTCTCTAAGTGATGAATCGAGTGGCCAATCGATTCACAAATGGTTAAAATTCATCTATGAATCGATTTACTAATCAATTCATAGGACACTATTTAAACTCTGTCGTGCTATCACTATATCATTCATACCCTATTTCTACCTCTCTTTTTTGCACATTTTCGTGCCTCTTCACCTCCAATCACATTTCTTCAACTTCTTCTCTCTCAAAACTTCAAAATCTAGAAACCTTTTTTTTATCCACTCCAACATCATTCAACATATCAAAATTCCTACATTTTGACTCTAAATTTCTAACCCAAAATCCTTTACCTAAAACCCACTTCTGCAAAACCTTCCTATCTCCATCCAAATCTCTTGATCATCATAGGGAAGAAAACTATGGCCATAAAACATTCACACACTGATTTAGGCAAGAGAAAGGGGAAGGCTTTAGGATCATCTTCTCAACCACTACCCTACGCTAATCAAATCCCAGAAAAAGTCTACTACTCTGAGGTAATAACATTTGAAAATTAGTATGACTAAAAAGATAAAACCTAGAAATTGTTGGGACATCAAATTCTTAAGAAATGAAAAATTGGAGATTTATCATATATTGGAAAACTTAAGGCTCCTAAAATTCTCTGGTTATGTTGCTAATGTTTACCTAAGTCTTGTATATCAATTTTATGCAAATCTCAAAAAGAATGGATAAGAAACTCTACTTGAGTTATACTCCACTGTCAAAGGTAAAGATTTTTCAATTAATTTTAGAGAATTGGCTGCAGTTTTTGATATGAATGCTAACCTACCATTCACAAGTGCTAGAGCTATTAAGGAGCACTCAAAGGGAGCTGCCATAAGGATGTTCTAGCCTCAATCCTAATTAAAAGTTATAAAGAATAAACTACAAATTATAAGCCTTTCAATGGAGAACAGGATTTTGCATTACACCATTGTAAAGATAATTCTCCCAAAAAGGCATAACTTCACTCAAGTTGATTATCCTGTACTATTTCTTATGTGGGCAATCAGAAATAACATTCCAATCAACTTTTCCCATTAAATCTTGCTCCACATGTTCTTCCATGCCAATTAAGATTTTCTTTCCTATGGTATGATTCTGACTAAACTATTCAAGGCTTTTGGCATCCAAGTAAATAAGGAGGCCAAGGTGGATAAATTTAAGGAATTAAGAAGGTTGAAGACTAAACACTTAAAGCAAATGTCTTTTTAAAAGATTAAGGGTGTTTGGCGTTCCATCAAAAAAGGAGAAGGTGCCGAAGAATTTGATCTACGGACCTTGAAAGATCACATTACAACACTTCATCAAGAAATAAGGAAAGAACTCAAGCTATATATCAAGCACCAATTCAAAAAACTTCAAAGTAAACTGAACATTGTTGAAAAAGGTGATGATAGCTCTCCAAATGAAGAATCTACTTTCTCCCCACAATGGAAAGAAGAACAAAAGGGAAGTAAAAAACATTTCCTACTGAGGAAGAAGAAGAGGAAGAGGAAAAAAAAGACTCCAAAGCCACTGCTTCAAATAATGAGGAAGAAAGGGACAACTTTGATCATATGGTACATAACTAGATATAGTTGTTCCCTTAACCCCATTTACCCCCTACGATTTAATCGTCAAGGACATTTCTACTAACTACATACTAGTATGCTTTACTAAGTATTTTGTCTTATTGGTTCTGCTTTCTTAAAAACATTTTGTTGGATATTATGCCTTCCTAAATATTGTATTTCTATGATATTATCATTCACTTTTTGATTGATGCCAAAAAGGGGAGAAAATATGTGTGAATCTAAAAAATGGCATAAATTGAAGGGGAGCATACAAATCAAGGGGAGCAAATTGAGGAAATAGGTTTTAGTCTTAAAGTAGTTTGTCATCATTAAAAAGGAGGAGATTGTTAACCTTAGCCGCTTTTAAAAGGTTTTTATGATAACAAAACACTTTGACATTATTGGACTTAACACTTGCTCAACTAGAATCTTGATGCAAAAAGTGAAGTTCAAATGATAAAGATCTTGTTATTCTAGTTAGGCTTACGAGGAATTATTCATTAAAGAGTTCTGGGTTCTCATAAAAACAAAACATCAAATCTTATGTTTAAATTTCCTTTAGAAAATGAGGTTAGTTTGTGTTTTTAAGAAGTTTGCTATTTTTCATCTTAAATCTTGCAAGAAATCATTCTCTCTATTTATGAATCAATTCACTAATCGATTTTAAGCATCCAGAGAGCAAACTGCAATGCATGAATTAATTTACTAATCAATTTCAAGAATCCAAAGAGCAACTGGAATGCATGAATCGATTCACTAATTGATTCCAGACATACAGAGGGCTTCTAATGAAAAATGAATCGATTCACTAATCGATTCATGATTTTCAAAAGTTTATTTTTCTTTTTCTAAGAATTGCTTGTTGAACATAATATTTATCTTTTATTTTCTACTTTTCTTTCATTTTAGAAAAGATTGAATCAATTCACCAATCGATTCTACACATTTAGAGCTGAAATGGGGCTGAGTAAATTGATTAACCAATTGATTCACCACATAGGTTTTTCAAATATGAATTGATTCTCCAATCGATTCATTGAGACATTTTCAAAAATTTCAAGGTAGCCTGAATTGATTCACAAGGCACCAACTGCTCTGTAATGGCTATTTTTTTTAAAGTAATGGCCTTTTTATATCTCTAACCTTTATATAAAGGTTTCATTTATTTCAAAAACATAAGAGAGTGCTTATGCTATTACATAGACACAAGAAACATCCTTTCCTTTCTTCATAATCTCAGAATCCCTGAACTTATTTGATTGAAACATTCCTCTCATAGTGTTTCTTTGTATATTCCATCTTTTAGAGATTGAGAGCTACCTTACTATATTACTTTGTTCTCATTTGGTGTACACTAGGATAAGGTATGCCTAGAGACTTCAAGAGTGGTGAATCTCTTGAGAGATTAAAGCTTTGAGAGAGGTTTCTTAAAAGGACTTATGAAGGAAAAATAGAGACTGTACTGAGACTTCAAGTGCCCTAAAACTTGAAAGCATAGTGATTTAGAGTTCAAATCCAAGTCAAAGAGACTTGGTAGTAGATGTACATCTTGAAGTATTCGATTTTCAAGGCTGGAACCATTATAAATAGCAATATTTGATTTTTCTCTTCCTTATCTCTTTATTTATCTATTGTTACTCTGTTTTTCTTACTTTTTTAGTTGGAATCACAAATGTGCATGCCTTATATCTTTATCTTCACCTTTCATTCTTATAAAATTTCATTATTAATATTGTTGCTGAAAAGTTGTTTGTAAACCAATTCACCCCCTCTTGGGTAAAACATAAAGTAACATAGCTAAATAATATTAGATTAAGTTGAATCTAGTTTAGCTCGACTTAACTTAACTCGACTCATTGCCAACTTAATAAATGCACCACCGATGGTTAGCAACTAGAAGACCATTTTCAAATGCTACACTAAATTTATTTTAATGAATCATTTTTTTTGGAAACCTGTAACATATATTTATCAACTATTCTGATAATTATTATCAATAACTATAATTCAATAATTGTAATAATTATTATTAATGTTATAATTATTTTTTTAAACAGGTTGATTAATACATATTTTATAATTTGAAAAAGTTTAAGACAAACAAAGTGGAAATTTACAATAACAGCGTGTGTATATAAATATATATATGCCCCAATTAAGAGGAAGTGCGCACGCGCGCGCATATATATGTATATATTGTGAATCCAAGGGGCTGATATCCAAAAAAGGAAGAAACTAAAAAGAAAGAAAACAAATTAACCAGGAATCACTGGGCAGAGAGATCTTTATCATGTTAGCTAGAACCAAGCTCTGCAGCTCAGTAGGAGGAGATGAAAGTGCCCTCTTCTCATTCTTCAATGAAATTCCATAGTTACCAGTCAGTCACTACACCTATTCCTCATAGGTGTGGCAAAATAACACAGCCCAATCCCTACGCAGAAGATTATTGATAGCTTGAAGAATAGCAGGATCTATGCCTGAATTAACGCTCTTCTTGTTGATCCCTTGCAGAACAGTCCGAGAATCACACTCTACTATCACCGGTCTATAGTTCAAATTCCAAGCCCTCATAAACACTCCAGAGTTCTGCTTTGATAGCAGAACAAGAACCCACATTTTTAGCAAAACCTTGAATCCATTCACCCGTCTCTCCTCTCAATAAACCCGACAAATATTAGATTTAACTGCACCATCAGCATTCAGCTTCACCCACTGAGATTGGCGGGGGGGGGGGGGGGGTTTCCTCCTTCCTCTGCAAAGACAGTTACTGTTATTCTCCATTAACCGCAACATATTTCTGGCCTATTTTAGAACATATCCAGCTGGATTCCCTGGACGGTGAAATTCCTTCACAAAAACCTCTTTGTTTCTCTACTCATAATTTGCACACTCATAATTCGCACACTGCCACTCGCCAAACCAAGTTCCATTTTACGTCATTATTACGTCCCAAATCCACTGCCAGCTTTTTAACAAAACCATTCATCTTGATCCTATGGAAAGAAATTAGCCATTTGATCAGAAGCAACCAAATGTTTCCAAATCAGCTAGGTGGTAGAGCAGTCCCGAAGAATATGAAGGAAAGAATCCACTTGCTGATTGCATTTTCTGCAGAAAGGAGAAGCCTGAAAGATTTTGCTCCTCATATTGTTTGTAGGAAGCTTACCTTGAGCAGCTCCCCAAATGAAGAATCGAAAGCGCTCTGGAACCTTCCACCGCCAAACAAGCTTCCAAAAATGATCTGCAGGCCGCCAAATCTGCTCTAGGGACATGTAGGCAGTTTTGATGCTGAATTGGCTGGCATTGTGCCATCAGATAAGCCTATCTGCACTAGCTTGATAGTCAGGCGGTTTAACCACACATATTGGATCACAACCATGGTCATTCACAAGGTCACGAATAACTCCCCAATCCCACTCTCCACATACTACTCACTTAAATATCATCAAACCCATGCAAGTTTTCCTCATGCAACAAATTCCGCAACAACACACCCCCACAAACCCACGAATCCTCAAAAAAGAAGATACGATGATCATCCTCAACAACCCTGTGATGGTTACTTAAGCAGTGAGCATGTAATCTACAAATATTTTTCCAAAACATAGAATCCGTAGGCTTACTAATAAGTTGCTTGGAAACTTTACTACCCCTTTCGCTAACAGCACCTTACTCCAAAGCTCATCCTCTTGAATACACAATTTTAACATCCATTTCAGAAGACAAGCATTATTCGTAGAGCTCATTCGTCGGATACCCAGACCACCACAGATTTTTGGGTGGAAAATATTTTTCCAACTAATGGTATGATGTTTCCGGACATTCACATCATGAACTCAAAGAAAAGCCCGTTGCAACTTCTCCATCTTCAGACCTATATTCTGCGGAATTTTCTCCACCGGCAGAGTATAGTATAGACCGGAAGGGCCAACCCCGCTGAAGAAATAAGAATCGCCCTCCCAGCCATGGACAAACAGTTTCGTTTCTAACCAGCAAGACTCTTTTCCATATTAATGGTAATTTCATTGAAGCTATGTCACCCAGAATGACCATAACGCAATTTAACACCCAGATATTTCCCCACACCTTTTGTTCTTTCGAATCTGATATAATTCAAAATATTATTCATACTTTTCTCTCCAACAGATTTGGAAAAGAAAATAGACGTTTTGGAAGAACTCATTTACTTCCTATTATGTTACAAAAAATGATCCAAACAATTTTTGATGCATTTCAAAGAGGCATCAGCAAACAGTAAAAGGTTATCAGCAAAAAGGAGGTGAGAGATTTGTGGCCCTGCCTCTCGACTTTAATGGCTTTCCACTCCCCACGGCCAACAGCTTTATCAATAATAAGAGAGAGAGAATCCATGCAGAGAACAAAGAGATACGAAGACAAGGGAGGCAAGCCTCTTGATGGAACAAAAGCTTCACTTTGATTGCCATTCCACATAACTTTCATGGAAGTTGAAGTAACACATTCCATAATAATTTTGAAAAGATTACGAGGCATTTTCATATTCTCCAGAACTGAATTAATAAAGCTCCATCTTATTCTATCATACACCTTTTCTAGATCAGTTTTAAAAACCATATGACCCCTTCTATTACACTAGTGTTTAATACTATGAAGAAGTTCATTGGCAATAACAATATTATGTGAATGCATCTTCTTGAAATGAAACTAGCTTGATAAGGTGAGATCAAATAAATAACCTAGAAATCACTCAATACAGTTTACCACAACTTTAGAAATACTCTTATAATTTAATTATGTAATTTAATAATTTTGGAGAAATAAAAAATGAATGCATATAAAAAAGGGAAGTTTTAAATATTTTAAAAATACCATATTTTTTGCTCAGTCACGTAGTTACCCCAAACTGAACCTATATAGTTGAATGATTAGCAAGTGTGACCTAATTCTACGAGTAATCTAATTCCATGCTTATGTCAAGTTTTTAAGTAGGAAGAACTACATAATTAAAAGAACACCAGTTGCTTAAGTGTAACCTAATATCATATTTATGAGAATTTGATCCGAATATTCTTTTGGTAATTAAAAGTTTAGGGATAGGAATGGCTCTCCCCTCTTAAGACTAGGAAAAACCTAAAACTTCTACTAAATTTATTCAGAAGTTACAATAGGATTTACATATTATCTACCTAATGGGAACAGTGGAATTAGAACCTAGAACCCGTTGGTCACAGAGACTGAATTCAATCACTTGTGCTAACTTTTATTAGCGAAGTTGATCCAAATTTTGGCGAGTGATCACTATTTGCTTGTGTGTAACTAAATCACAAGTTGACATATTATTTGGGAGTGATCATCATATAACTTACGAATCACTTATTGTTTTACTGCTTAAGAGATGATTAATAGAAGGAGATGACTGTGGACTAAGCTTTTAATCAAGAACATAAATTATACTTTATACATAATTGTTATAACCCTACACTTTTGAGAATTAGTAAATTATGGACTAAGCTTTTAATCAAGAAATATTATATGGGAGAATGAATAAACTATATGTGCACAAAGGAAATGTGGTAATGATTTATTGGATTTGTATTATATTTTATGCCCTAAGATAAGTTGAATAGAAAAAGTTGGAAGGGTTTATTTTTCAAAATTTCCATTTTATCCTTGTTGCCATCCCTTATACCAAAACCCCTATACCACCTTCTCATTAATTCCTTACAACAAGCCTCCTTTTCCAACATTACTCTCAAACCCCCATCTTCATTTCCATCCAACCTTTTCAACTTCTACCATCCTTTCATCCATAAATCTATTAAGTAAAAAAATCCTTAACCCTTTCTCCTTCTATGAATTTCCATTGTTCAATTCTTTTAAAGTTTATGATAATTGTTGATGATTTGGTTTAAACAAGAGGAGAATAAAGCTCTAACTTGAGAAATTTTTTATCTTAAGGTGTAGTAGCTTGATGCAACCCAAAATCCACCACAATCACTCCTTCTTTAACAAGTGAGTGGCATTTTACTTGAATGATTACTTTTTTTTCATGAGATTTCTCTCATATTATCTTCTATAGGGTTATTTGAGAAATTTTGTTTAATTTTCTATTTTTAGCTTAGGAATGATGAATATTATGATGAATTTAAGTAGTACAACATGATTCTTATGAGTTTTGATGATTTGGTCCAATGATTTTATGATATGGGTGAGATTTATGATGAAAAGATGCAGGTCAATAGTGATTTTTGCAAAAAATTTGCAAGACTTCATAGGTAAATCAAATCACCAATTGATTCATCAAGCTTAGAAATTGTTTCTAGAAGGTTTGAACTGATTTATGAATCGATTCACCCTAAACTTAAGAAAGGAATTGATTCCCTAATCAATTTAGTGAGCTCAAGGAGCTCTTTGAATTATTAGAATTGATTCTCTAATTGATTCATCCATCACAAAAAGTCTTTGTAAGGCTCAAGTCAATTCTTGAATCAATTCAGCCTTGATAGAAACTCTCTATAGGGCATAAATTGATTCACCCTACGTTCTTTTAAAATTTTACATGTTTTAAGGATTGTATGATGGTAAGTGATATAACTATGGATTGAATAGTGGTAAATAAGTTTGGTAAGTCACTTGGGAAGAAAATTTTTATGCTTTGCTTGTGTGTATGCCATAATTAAGTAATCATGATAAAAGGGAGAATCCTATAAATGATGAGACTTATGCACTAAATTTGAATTCCTATTTCTAAAGAGATAAAGCAGATCTTATAGGGACAAATTTAGGTCTGTGAAGGGATAAGGATAATTAAAAGTTACAAGGAGGATTATTTGTTTGAATAATCGTATATATGCTATTATTGGTATACTTTGTACAAACTTTCCATAGCAAGTTGATTATTGGTTTAATATGTAACCTATACTTCATTATGATGTTACGTATGTAATTAATTTATTCATATCATAGTAAGTACACAAAGGAGGGTTCTCATTCTAATAGGAAATATATGGTACTATCTAATTATTATTTTATCAATTTAATTGTTTATGTAAAATATTGACTCATTAAGCTTCCAAACTTAACTTTTTATGATTTATTTTTAGATATCTAAGTTGACGTACCATTATCTTTGCCTTAATAAAGAAGATTGTTCTCATAAGGACTCCCTCTTATTTTATGAGCCAAACAACATCTGATTTGTGAATTATTTTTGTAAAATTTTAAGGAAAATGTGCAAAGTTATTAGCTATGATCGTAATTGGTAAAGCTTAGGATGGTGATGACATAAAACTCATATGAACAATTATCTTAAGACTTAGTTAGACTAACTTATTCCTTATGTTGTGAGAATATATAAGTTGGTTTAACTTCTCTTTTAGAGTAACCCTCTTACATGTCAAAGTGCTTAAAAATTAATTAAAATTACAATCCTTTAGTGTATATATATATTTTTTCATCAATGTTAATCTTAGTATAGGATGGTAGAATTAGTAGCGTTATGCTTAATAATTTTGCACTAATCGCGACCATAAGTGGGTCATGATAATTATTAGAAATAAAGTTTAAATTTAATTCACTATTATTATAAAATACTTTACACTATCCATGAATAAGAAGAAGGGAAATGATTAAAAAATAATAGTAATTAAGAATTTTAAATAGTTATAAAGAAGTTTTAATAGATTTTTATTCACATGGCAACACATGGGTAAGGAATAATGTAAAGTTGGTTTACATTGATAATTTATCAAATTTAAATCCTTAGAAATATTCTTTCCTTAAAATGTGACTCATGAAAATATTATATTTCTATGTTTGATTTTATTAAAAAATTATTAAAATATTATGTATTAATTTATTTATATATATTTTAGAAATATTGTTGAATTTAAAAAATACACTCATCAATAATTCAATCATCGACATTAAAATACATGATTTCATAATTTAAGAAAGCATATGGACAAATCATTTAATACTCTAATCTTTGGAGTACTTACTCACCATTTTTACCTAAAAAGAAAGTTAAAATATTTTTTAAAAATGTATATTTTATAATGAAAAGATCTAGATATACATACATAATTTCATAGTTTTATAGTTTTATTGCCATGTTATTAAATAATGTATAGTTACAACATTTTTTAAAATGCTCATTTTAATTAAAAATAATTATTTAGTACAATCATCTAAATTCATATATAGCAAAAAGATCCTCGATCTTAGCAAAAAGCTAAGAAAGGTTTATATAATAAAAGATAATAATATGAAGAGTTGTGTTATGCCTATTTAACTTAAAATATTTTATTTGGAAATAATTAATTAGAGATGAATTTTTATGTGGAAGGGTTATAAAATACATTTACTGGAAAATGCTTTAAAGCCAAATGTGATTAAACTGAGTGTGCATGAATGTGGAGGACATTTGCAAAGTTCTTGCCCATTTTATTTCTAAGGCTTCCACCTTTTTATTTTCCCCTCCAACCTATTTCCCCATTTTACCCGAAGAAACTATCTCTCTTCTTTGCAAGAAGAAAAAGCTTTTCCTCTTCCTCCTCCTCTTATCTTTCTTAATCTAAGCAAGATAATGTTTCCTAAACCTTAATCTTTGTAAGACTTCTCTTCCATTTCTTCTCCTTAGATTATGAATGATTGAGAGATTTTAATTAGATGAATATAAGGGTTCTGGTTTAAAAGGAATTTTAGAGCCATAATTTGAAATTCTTATTTGTTTATGCATAAGTGCAAGCCAATTACCACCCATTGTATACCTTAATAACCATGAGTAACATTTAAAATGGAATTGCAATTGGTTTGATTATTTGTTTTGTTGGAGTTAGGTTTTTCTTATATATGTATATAGGAATTGAAGTAAAATGGCATAGATTGTTATGTGTTAGGAAATTCATGTCGAATATGACAAATATTATGTTAAGACTATGTTTTATGGTGATTTGATTGTATGTTTTTACTTTAAAAATGAGTTTTTGGTGATTCACCTATGAGTTAATAGTGAAAAATTTGTAGAAAATTCAAAGTGTTCATGTGTGAATCAATTTATGAAACAATTTGGTGGGGTTAGTATTGAAAATCTACTATTCTCAATCAGTTTTGAAATTATCTCACCCTATATAGAATTGAAATCAATGTTAGTTGATTCGATTTAGTTGAGTCAGAAACAACCTCCTTTACATTGAATCAATTTGGGAACCAATTTATGTCTTATAAAATCAAATTTGACACACAAATCAATTACTGAATCAATTCAATAAAGCCAAAGACCAAACTTCTTCAACTAAATTAATTCATTTCTGCATATACTTATTAAATGCCTTGAATCAATTATTAAAACAATTCCAAGAACCTAAATTTTAATTTCAAGTATGGAAGTGTTTGTGTTACTAATGTT
The DNA here is from genome assembly GCA_020226215.1 of Sindora glabra. NCBI lineage: Eukaryota > Viridiplantae > Streptophyta > Magnoliopsida > Fabales > Fabaceae > Sindora > Sindora glabra. The sequence goes on along the minus strand of CM035232.1, from coordinate 68,411,122 downwards.
ATGATGAGACCATAACCATGTTTCAACATGTAAAAGTTTATTGTGACTAGAATTTATCAAAGATTAATCATTATTGATATAATATTGTGATATCTCAAATTAATATTCAAAGTTTAATAAATTTCAATGCATGTGATTATTTATTTTATTGTATTTATCTAATTAATATTTGACTTTAAATTTTCATTTCTTTTTCAAAAGTTCTAGAATATTAAAATGATATCAATAATAATATTAAAAAATTATTTATTTTTATATATGGTCATTTTTCCAAGGAAATTCCCATATGTTGAAGATAATTTAAGGATTTATGAAATAATTTGTTTCTATTTGATAAATTATTTTTAAGAATTATGAAAGATTTAAATAATTATTTTAGGATTTTTAAATTTATTAGATTGTTAAAAATATATACATTTATATGAATGTATTAAGGGAAGATTGAAAATACATGAGTTGGATTTTAAATAAAATAAGTTTTATGACATGAATGGATAGGATCCTTTATAATAATAATGGATGGATGAGAGTATGAGTTTATGGCACATCGTAATGCGTAGAATCATTACCTATAGCTCACTTTTTTGCAATTTCTCTCTTCCCCTATTTTTATATTTTCTAATACCCCATTTTTCTCTTATGTCGGCATATCCCCTCTTTCTCTCTCTATACACCACCTTTCCCTCTCTTTCTCTCTCAGTTGTACTTTCTTTCTTTTTCCTCTCTCCCTTTCTTCTTTTTCCTCCACTTCTCCTCTTTCTCTTTCGACCATTTCTTGTTCGATCACTAGCATTCTAGCTTTATCATGCCAAGCTTCTCTAGTTAGTTGTCATTTTCAGCAACGTGTAAAAGCTGCTAACTTACAACTTAATACAATTGAGGTGCAAGGCAAATTGGCCTACCACCGCTAACTTAGTGGTTCCAATGTTAGCTTCAGCAACCATTGTTGCAAATAGTGTCTCCTTTGGCATCTTACTATATGGTCAGGTGTGAAAAGTTATAAATCATGGTGATAGAGCACAAGTTCTCTTTCGGTGACCCTTTCCTTTTCTTTTCTAGCCCATGATCCAACATCATAGTGTTCTATTTCTACTAGGTAAAGCTCCTTCGTTCTTCTCTAGCTACCTAAAAATGTATGATGAGCCTAGAATAACCATAGATTGGAGTTAAGGTTAATAGTGGCAACGCATTAGATTCCCCTCGATTCCAATAATCTTCCATGCTCTTTGGTGCCAATGAGCTACCAACAATCTCTTTAGGAGGTGATAAAACCTTTATGTAAGTAGCTTCTCTAATCTTTGTTATTTTGGGGTTAATTTAAAGATAAATCCAATTGTGTGTGATATATATGATAATCTATATGAAACAAAAATATAATCTTTATGATGGAAAATGCTAAAATAGGATGGTTCAAATATAGACGGAACATTTTATTCTATTATTTTGGAAGGATCCAGAAACTTGATTTTTATGAATTTTGAAGCAAATGATGTTGGTTATGAAAAGATAACTTCATGTTATTAAATGCTAGAGTAACATAATTAAAGTGATTCTAAAGCACTACAATCTATTGTTTTGGAGGATTCATGTATGATTTAAGAATCTTTATTTATCCAAATCATGGATTTATTGGTGATATTTTTGAAAATATGATTTTTACATTATACAATGTTAAAATAATATGATTAAAGTGTTTTTAAAGTATTATATCTTTATATTTTGAGGACTGAACATGATTTGGGAAACTTATACTTTATTATTTTATTTTAGATAACTGATATAGTATTAACAAAATTAGTTTATGCTCAAAATTATTAGATTAGTATATTTAAAGTATATTCATATCATCAAAATCTAATTTTTTAATTATTTTATACTTTAGATTGAAAAAGTATTCATATACAAGAATTTTTTATTTTTCAATGATAAGTTTTGACAATAAAGGATGTGATAGCCTAGGAAGAATAAGTAGCATCAAATAAGTTTTTTTTCTAAAGCTTAAACTTTAATATTTTCATATGTGTAAGTTTAATTTCAAATTACTATACAACGGAATATCTTGGTTTCACATTGATATGAAACTGAGATTGAGATGATTGGAAAGAAAATATGAAATGCTATTTATTTACAAATTATTCTTGTAAATTACGAGTAAGAAGATGAAAGTAAGTTGAACTTGGATACTTCAAAGTAAATGAAATAGGTGGATCCTAGCAAGTTAGAATAAGCATATTTAAGCTTGTTGCATTCATAGAGAATCAAGATTGCTTTATTAAAATATTTGACAGTTAGGATTAGAATCAACATTAAGGATACAGATTTATTGCTTCATGTAATGTGTTGAATTGTTTATATGTCTACATATTTTGAGATTGTGTACATTAATATTGTTGTCATATCTAAGAAAAATATCTAAGCTTTGCATCATTGGGCATGTAGCCCTTAGAAAGTATTCAAAAATAGGGAAAACTCTATCCATTTTTTCATTAAATTTTAAGTAAATTTCAGGTCCCCATAGTAATATAAATATTTCCATTGGATAGATTAAACTGAATAGCATTAAAGCTTGTGGAAACTAAGTACTGCTGGAAATCGCGCATCATACATGCACAGCGGAATAAAAAATTTTGCACGATTTCCACCAAGGATCCATGCGAATTTAGAACGCCATAGATTAGGGATTAGAGTTTATACCTTTCGGAAAAATTCTTCTGACCGCTACACCAAGTCCGATCTGCTTCCAAATCACGAACTGGAATGGAAACCAGTAAATCAGATCACCAGTACAACGTTTATGTGGCTGCACCTCTGTGGTATCCACACGAACCCGTGAATCACCGATGAATGTCCGCTACACCACCGGTTGGAATTGATCTCCTTAGACCTCGTAGTGCTAGCTACGCCTCTTCAGAGATTTTGGTCAAGGAGAGTGGCTAGGGTTTTTCTATACTTTTACTTGGGGTGTGTGAAGAATAATAGTAATCCTATTATTACCCAATAAGCCTATTTAAATAGGTGCATAGAAAAACCTAACCTATTTGGGCCTTATTCCATGTATAATTATAGGCTTACTATTGGGCCTTATAATTATAACATGAATTCCCAAATATTAAGCTCAAATAATTTGGTCCATTAATTCCAAATTCACTAAGCTCTAAGTGTGCGACCCTACAGGCTCTCATTACGTTGGCAATAACCATTAATCATATTAATGATCATAAACAAAGATTGGTGTCTAGCAACACATCATTGTTACCCAAGTAATGAGAAAGTCAGTGATTTGACTAAACCTTTACACGTGATCATCATTTATGTCCTTTTGTCCTATACATCTAGATTGAGCACGAGACATGGACCGTGTCATTCCCGTATAGCCCAATCTTGAGGTTTCTTGATTCCTAAGTAAGCTGACTGAAACAAATGTAATCGACATCTCATGTCAATTCATCTGAGCATGACCATGCATTTTCTTAGCTTTACTTAATCAAGGGGCCCATAGATGTTACTCCTGTTATATAGGAGGGACAAATCCCATCTTGATCACACAAACCCCTCCGCATGATATGTGACATATCTAATATCTACCCTTGCATTCACTTAACCATTAGTGACATAGAATAGTATCAAAATATGAAACTCACATGTAGGGAACCTTGGTAATCTCAGGTCAAAGGACCATATTAATAATGATCACTAAGAACCACTTATGACACTCATATAACGATCCATGTAGTGTTCTTAATATGGGTCGGTCCAGTATACAAGTTCTCTAACTTGTACTCATGTGTAAACTTAATATCCCATATAAGTCTTCACACATGCTAGTCTTAACATATCAAAGCAACCTAATCCGCAATGATATATGACTAGGGACATTTAAGAATACAACTATTCTAAGGTTATTATTATAATTAAATATATTACGCAGACAATATATATAAATATAATAATTGGAATTGCCATTAAAATAACATAATTCAAAATTACAATCACCAATATAATTGGTTTTAGGGCATATACACTAACAAGTACTAGGATCCACGCTAGTCACAATCAGATTGGATTGTGATGGATATGCATTTAAGAAATTGTAATAGGCAAGAATTGATAAGCTATGTAGCTTATAATAGGATTTGGGTGATTTATTTGTGAAAGATGACGGTAAAGAAAGTCACAAGGAAACTTACTTGCCTATTATTATATACTTATTGTCATTTATGATTATGTATCATGGTTTGATTAATAAGAGTAAAATATGATTTGCTTACATTGATAGTATGAGGACTCTAATGTTCTTTGTTGCATTTAAGTGTTTATTGTCATAATCTTCCCACAATTGTGACTGACATGGAATCCAATCATCCAATTTCGATTAGTCTTTCCTTGTTATAGATTAAATAAGGAAAATGAGATTTTTCATATAATAATTTACACTTAAGTGCATCGCAAAATACTAGTACTCAACATAATTTAGTTTTTGAACAAGAAAGGAATTGAGGTAAGAGGACATAGTTTATTTATTTAATTAAAATTAGGTTTTTCTTGTATATTTATGTGTAGGAATTTAAGTAGGATGACATAAATTGTTATTTGTTAGGAAATTAATGTTGAATTTGATAAGTATTATGTTGAGACTATGTTTTAAGATGATTTGATTGCATATCCTTGTCTCAGAAATGAGTTTTTTGTGATTCAAATCTAGGTGAACAGTAAAAAAATTATAAAAAATTCAAAGTGTTTATGTGTGAATTGATTTAGTAGATCAATGCATTAAATTAATTAGGTTGAATCAATTTAAGAATTAATTCACTTCCACTGCTAGAAATCTTGCATATTCAACAAATATAGTCCATTAGAAATCATTTGAAACACAGCTAACAAAATTCAAAAGTCTTGCTATTTTTAATAGATTTATTCTATCAAAAAATTTTAAAATATTTATTGGAACATTGTTATGTATTTTTATGTTAAAAAAATCACTATTTTTAATGAATTTTTGATAAATTCTTCATTAAAAATCTATCAAAATTTTCAAATTGTATAAAATTGTCACAACCTAATCATCGAGTATTGTGACTGATGTAAACACACCTAACTAGTATTAATATACTAATCAGTTACCTTTACAAGCCTTTAGGATATTTCTAGCTCACTTAATTTTTATTTATGCACACATAAGGAAATTCAAAATATAATTTACATATACTATCCTAAATAAAATTTATACAAGGGTACATTATTTTTGAAAACATAACTTTGTATATAAATACTATCAAAAGATACAACTCTTAACTAGGACACTATAAATTATTATATGGAGTGTTCCTAAGGTGAGAAGAAGGATCATGTTCAAATCTCAATCTCCCTTGGGGGATCCATACTTTTATCTATAAATAAAATTTAATAAAAAGAGTGTGAGTATAAAGATACTCAATGAATGGCTATTCTTCCCCTTTTTTTAAAAAAGTTTTCACCATAATCAATCATGTATAAATATAATAGTGTAAAATAACAAATGATCAATGCTCATATGTATATTGTTTACAAAGTTTGTTAAAGAGAATGACAATAGTTAATACATAAGTTTCTCATTGTATCTTCCGTCTAGTCTTATATCCCACCACCCTAGGTATAAGGCCAACAACCTTATCCCTCTAACCCTTAACACTCCTCTCCTTCTTAACAAAGGATGTATATCTCCCCTTCATAAATTAGATTCAAAGCAAGTAATATCAAAATGTCAGCTATAGCATCAATTACTCATTTCATTCTTTTCATAGGATATAGTTAAAGTACTAACTATGCCATAAAATTTTGCAATTCTTGTACATGTTCATATTTCATCCTTAAATGGCATTATATCCAAGGATAGCATACAATCTTTCCATTCAAGATAATGGCAATACCCAATTCTTTTAAATGGCTAGCAAATTTATAACACAAGCATCATCCATGCAACACAAATTTTAATTACTTGCAACATTTTTCAATATGAAGTAATAAATACCAGATATGCTGGGAAGTATGAATACTACCATAGTTTAGTGCCCTTCATACTTCCAAATCAATTTAAATTTTTATCAAAATTTTATCCAATACTTCTAATGCATTAGCAAGCATCAAACATCAATTTTCTTGTAATTTTCTAACCCTTGGATACTAAACAGATAGTACCAGAACAAGAAATTTCAAAACAGGATAGCATGTGAGTAATTGAAATAAAAGCCTCTTTTCAATATCCTAATCACTTCCAATACATTCGCAACATGTTAAATGATGAAAAACATCAATTATTTTACAAAAATTCCACATGGGTACCATTCATACAAAACTAAAAACTTAGAATTGTCAATTTTAGGTAGTTTTAAAGTTGTAAAAAAGAAGCTTTCTTGGCATTCAAATTAATTCCAATTATTACCGAATTTCTATGCAAGGTTATAGTATGCTAATAATAAAAGAACATTAATTACTTTAATTTTTCTTAACCAAATAAAGGGATAAGCAACACCCAATTTTGTAATACAAAATTTAGAATTCTGTTTTGAGCTTCTTATAACTAAAGTCCACACAAAAATCATTTTTCATCACTCTAAAATTTTCTAAAAATTCTCAATTCTCTCCATACCTACCCTAACACTAAAATATCAAAAATTAAAATTTAAAAAATTTCTAATCCTTGTTTCCATATAGCAATAGAAACATATATGATCCTTTCTTGAATGTTTTGTTTCTAAATTCAATATAATCTTATTGTCTTTTTTTTTAGGAAGACTTAATGAATCTTTTTCTGTTAACCTTAACACTAAATTACCAATATTATACCATTAAATTAATATTTATACAACACCAAAACTAGACCATTAAATAACATAATTTAACCACATACCTATAATAGCTTACACCGCCATATTCTTTTTTTTTTCATAGAAAAACTCAAGTAAACAAAAGATAGTTACCACTCACATTAAATCCTTGATTTCCTAAAATTTCAAATACTTTTTAAAGCAACAAATTCGCTAAAATAGATTAAGTTTTATAAATTTTGAAGAGATAATTTTTCATAAAACTTAAAAGAAATGGAGAAAAACCTAGGTTACCTTGCAAGAATTTGATGAAACTAATTAGATAACCTTTTGGGATTTATTAGAGAGTTGAAAACCCTAGTAGAAAAACCTAGAGAGCTCATAATTTTAGCTAGAGGGAAGCCAAAAAATTTGTGCAAAACTAGGCCAAAAGGCTTTTATATAAAGTCCTAACACAAGCTTTATTGATAAGGTTCCTTTCTATTATTTTTATTTTTGTGAAAATTTTGATGATAAGGCACATGGATGCATAGTTTTTCCAACCCAGAATCAAAAGATTATTTCTCACAATCCATTAAAAATTAGCCAAATAAAATGCCTAGAAACAACTACTAACAATTGCCTTTAGTTTTTTATTTATTTACCTTATTACCAAAAGCTTCCTTTACAAGTTTGGACTTTACTTGGGCCTCATTTTTTTTTTACTTGTAGGATCATATTTGGGCTAAAAAAATTAAGCAAAATTAGCCTAAATAAGCCAAGATGATTTATTTTAAATTTAGGCCCAATCTTTAGGTTTTTAAGCTACCCAAGCTCCTAATTATCTATTAGGCCGTTATACGATTTTTATAAACTTAGTAATATGTTTTAAATTATATTTTAACTCATACTAATATCTCATATGTTTTCTACAAAAAAATATAACTAGATGTAACTCTAAACTATCTTTATAATTTACCCAAACTCCACCTAATTACCTTACCAGGTTTTTATTCAAGAGATTCCTAGTTAAAACTTGTTTCTTGAACTTTCTTACTCTATTTAAGGTATTACAGAAATAGCACACAAAAGCTCTTCCCCTCATATTTACAATTCCTTTTGGTGCATATTTGGGTTCTTAAAGTTTTTTGGGCTTTATTTTTGCACTTTAGTTTTTGAATTAATTAAATTGTTTCTATCACTTTGATTGCTAATTTTACATATTAATTTTAACATCTTTAGGAGTTTTGTGCAATTTTGGCCTACAATTTCTAGAAAGCCTTTTTGTCATGACCTGATCCTGATCATGAATGGCATAGGACCTCTATTTGGTTTCCAGAAGTTTAATCTTTTTCTATATTATTATTATTCTTAGACATTTATTTAAAATTATAGTTGAATGAAAATATGTCACATTAAAGAAAGAAACTTGTTTCATCCATTAAAAAAAATTATAATAGAAAAAAAGTTAGACTTGCTTATAATTCTCCCAAATTGAGGACAAGATAACCTACTTAATCTATATAAGTGTAACTTATATTTCTTTTACCCTTGACCTATATAGAATAAGGCCTAAAATCACTATTTCTGTCAAGGTACCTTATGCTTATGCTACCACTAGCCAAATGATATGTACAACATTTCATACATATTTTCCTTAATACTTAGGCTTCTTAAGATGTGATAATGCTTAATTGAGTTGATTTTACCTTATTTTGAGAAAGATCACATAATTTTGGAATTAATTAAATTATTTGCTAAATGCTAGAATTTTGACACTATTTCAAATTTTTGTCATAACTTGAGCTTTGAATGTCGAATTTTAGTGATCTTTGTATCATTAGGAAGTTGAAAAAGAGCTCTAGAATTTAAAATTGATTGAAAAATATAATTATTCCATCTTAGGGGTATAAATTTGATGTAAAGATGAAGTAAAGTTGCTATCTAGTCTGGTTCTGACCCAGTTTCATGTTTACAGTATAACTGAAGCTCTAAGTGGCCAAATCTTATAAAGTCAAGCCTAATAGTTCACCAAGACCTAAAACTAAATCTCTATGAAATCAATTAGCAAAACAACGTAGTTTTAGAGCTCAAAAGAGGCTAATTAATGGTTGCTACTTGAATCTAGATAAGATTAAACTATCTTTAGTTTATGCGCCATATCTTGAGTTATAATTGTCTAATTGAGTTGAAATTTTAGGGTTTAAATCCTAAAAATTAGGCTGACATTTTATCAATTAAGGACAAAATGTAATTAGATCTCTACGGGAGAGTGTAGTGATTTTTTTAACATTTTTTTAAAGCTTTCTCTTCCTCTGATCAATATAGAGCTAAATTCCATATTGATTCCAAGATGTAAAGCTTAACTTATTTTGGATTATGAAATCTAGTTTTATAATATTAATTAGTGTTAATTGATTTTCCTCTTTATCTTATTTTTTTCACTGATTTTTTAGATTTGCATAGATTGGATTCAAATTTGATATAATCTAAGTTCATTTATGTAATTTATGATTTTTATCTAATTTATGTTAAATTTTGGTTAGTTATTCATCATTATTTATGTGAGAAGAAAGGATTAAATGATTAAATCAAATGTTTCTGGTTTAATCCTTCAATTTAATTGAATTCTACATTTAAATTGATTTAGATCTAGCTTCATAGATTATAGCAGTTTCTTAATTCTACTAATCTATATTGATTAAATCCTAGATGGTCATCTAGTATAGTATTCATGAATCATTGCAAGGTTTCTAGATGAATCTAGGCTAAGAAATTAATTAAAATTATCAAATATATTGTGATCTATGATCAATCTACCAAAAAGTTCTTAATTTCCTTAAATCAATTGTGTTTTTATACTGTTTTACTATAATAATTCTATATTTTGTTTCCAATCTTTCATTCTTTCTAATTTCAAATCCAAACCCCTTAATTCAATTTTGCTTACATTCTTGCATCATGCTTGTATATTGTTTGCTTAATTACTTTAATGTGTAATATTAAATTTCACTTCTATTTCTATTTATTTCTTTTACTTTTATTACATAAAAGACTAAAATAATTCTATAATCATAGTAAGTAAATCAATGTAAAAGTGTATATTAAATAAATCATTAGGGATTTGACCTTGTTTGTTACCTTATACTGTAAGTTTTTATTAATCCAATAATATAAATTTTTTATTGGCTTTGACAACGATCACTAAATTAAAAGCTTCCAAAAGGTTCAACTCTAAAAAAGTAGTTATAGAGGTTCAACTTATGTATCTATAATTAAAAATATGAAGGAGTAAGTTCTGGATTAAATGAATAAAACATCCAAATATAAACAAAGTTAAGAAGGTAAAGATTAGCATAATCCTTATAAGCTAGAATTAGCCTTTTTTATTCCTAACAATTCACTTTAAACATGTCCATTTAGGTATTAGTAATCGTTACTTGCCATGGAAAAGAAATAAGACTCATATGCCTTCACAATACTAGTTCACAATATAACCATCAATGCATTGTTAAGCCATCACATTTCAAAGAACATGCACAAATAATTAATATGCAAATGCAATAAATAAACCTCCTTGTGACTCATGATTATCCTTATCTCTTCATAAATCTAACCTTGTGTCTCCTATCTCTACCTTAATAATAGTCATCCTTTAATGAACTCAAGTCATATTGATCATTCCACACATTAAAGCATAACCACAACTTCATCTTAACTATTTTAACTCAATTGCCATTATACTAAGTTATGAACATCCTATTTGAAATTTTAGCCTTTGGAATTGACATAAGGCCTCTAGTAAGTTTTCTAAGGTATAAACAAATTCCTAAATCAATTTTTGGCATCTAAATTGATTCTATAAAATATGGATTGGTTCCAAAATTAATTCAAAGTTAGGGAGGTTACCTTTTAACCCCATTAATTGATTTAATCACTCCAATTTTGGTTTTATAAGCTGTGAAGCAATTTAGTGCAAGGAATACTATGTACTAACCTTGTTTAATTGATTCACACATGAATTTTTTCATCTTTGTTACAAAATACACTGTTCATACATAGGGGTATTCTCCTAAATGTCATCTTTCATGCAATGGTAAACAATCCAACCACCAAAAAGCATGAAAACAAGATTATATGCAATTGATTTAACAAGAAATTCACAGCAAACACCGTTCTAAATCATTCTACCACAAATTATGCAAATATAAGGAAAACCTAACTTTAACTAAGCTAAATCATTCAAAACCACACAAGATTAATTAGAATGTTTACTCATAACTTAAAAAAAAGATAGTAAATGGTGGAAAGGATGATTAATTTGTTCCTATACATTGACAAACAAGGATTTAAGGTTACGGTACTAGAATTTCCTTTCAAACTAAAAATCCCTAATCATCTATAATCAAATAAAAAGAAGTAAAAGAAAGGTTTCATAATGATTTAGTTGTAGAAACCTTTACCTTACTTGAATTGAAGAAAATAAGAGAATGAGGAGTTGGATTGGCTTTTTCCTCATAAGGAGAAGGAAAAGATAAGTAACTTGGCTTTCTTAGAGAAGGAAAATGAGCAGGTAAACTAAAGATAGGACAAATAAAAGTGAAATAGCCTTAAGGGAAAAATAGGGAAAAAGGCCTCTAAATTATCCTCCTTACTTACATACTTACATTTAATCATAATTAACTTTAAAATATTTTTACTTATTCATTCATCAATCATTTCTCACAATAGTTTTTATTTTTATCTTTATTAATTAATTATTTCAACGTAAAACATTTTAAGTCTAACAAGTGTTATAGTACTTCCCTTACAACAGAATTTGTCTTCAAATTGTTTGAACCTTATTGGCTAAACAAATTTACACAAAATACATTGATAATAGATTTTAGAACTTACCAAATAGGTGAGGGTTCCAATTCAAGTTTCCAAGTAGCTTCTAATTCTTCTTAACTTTCCCAAGGAAACTTCATTAACAGTACCTCCTTACACCTCAACTCTAAACTTTATAGTCCAAAATTGCCCTTGATTGCACCTCTTACATTAATTTGGTGTCCAACTAAAGGTTCCCTCTTTAATTACATGAGATATGTTCAACACATACTTTTAGAGTGTTAAAATATCTGATAACTTCTAATGATAGGCCACAACTCTTACATGTTTAGTGATTGGAAAAGGTTTAATGAAGCAGGGTTCTAACTATCCCTTCTTTCTAAATCATATAACTCCTTTTATGGGTGAAACTTTGAGAAAAACCATATATCCTTCCTAAAATTCTTACTCCTTTTTCCACTCTTTCACGTAAGATTTCTATTGATCTCATCTCATCTTTAATTAAGCTTTGATGACCTAAACTTTTTAATGCAACTATTACTATATTTGGTCCTAAAAGCTTTAGCTCCCCTAATTTAAACCAACCCTTTAGGGATTTTTTAGCTCCAGTCGTATAATGCTTTAAATAAAGTTATTTTGACACTTGACTGGTAATTGCTAGATTACATATCAACATAAATAGTGGAAAAGCTTTACAATTTTTGAAACCTACCAAGGATCCATGCAAAGGATCATAAATAAAGTGAAATAATTATACCTTCATTGCATGAACAAATATGAATCATTTAATCCAGTTGTGATCAAACACATGAACCTAGGCATATATTCACTTCTTTTCGAATGAATTACAAACACATGAATAGCATTAATGCATGATTAGAAAGCATATCACAAACATGAACATATTAATAGAACTTGTTGTGAACACATGATTAGAACTAAGAATCATGAACACTATCTAAATGGTAGTGTCTATGATATCCATGTAAGTAATTAAATCTCCAATTAAACTAAATGGAATCATTCTTAAACTAATATAGTGCTAGTTGCGAGTTTTTCTAGTTTTGTAATCACCCTCAATTCCTTGCAACCTTAGACATTTTATATCAAATAAGATATTTAAGGTTTTCATTTAAATAGAATGATTTTTTTCTCTTAAAAAATTAATTACAATTTCTTACCAAAATAACCTTATGAAAAGAAATAACTAGGCTTCGATTATTAACCAAACCTAATCATAGTTCTAGTCAGTAATAATCCTATATTCAAAGTTGCCTAAGTATAACCCAATTATTTGGCACTATTACTTAATGAAGCCTAATCATATTAGGTTTATCCTAATTAGGAGCTTTAATCTGACTAAAAGTGCTTAATTACATTATAACCTTAATATTTAACTTGCTCTTTGCATGCAACCTTATAGGCTTTCATACATTGATAGTGATCCTAACATTCTATTTTAGCATCATAGATAGTGAGTGGTGTTGAGCAATAAATCACTATTGCCTAAGTAGTGAAAATGTTAGTGATTCAACATAACATTTTTCCATGACCAACATTTCTTGTAGTTTAACTCTTTTTGTCCAAGATGTCCAACTTGAACTTAAGGCATGGAATGTTTTACCCTTTTTATAGTTTAATCTATATGTTTATTGATTTTTGAGTAAACTAATATAAAACAAATGAATTAATATCACATGTCGATCTATTTAAGCACAGCCATGTATTTCCTAATCTTATTCAATTAATGAGCACATAAATATCACTATCCTATATAAAAGGGATAAAATCTCATTTAGATTACTCACATCTCTTTGCATAATCTATCATATACCTAATCACCACCTTTTAAGCCAACCATATTATAAGCAACATTATATGGCATTGGAGTATACAACCTCTCATGTAAGGCATCGTAATGATTTCAGGTTAAAGGACCACATACATCAATCTGACTATAAAACATGATTATAACACTCATATAATGATCCATATAGTATTCTTATAGCAAGTCTACCTAGTACACTTGTTCTTTAACATCTACCTATATATTGACTCGATATCTCATATACATGACTATGGTTATCAACCAATGTATATATTGGTCTTAACATATTGTTGTTATCCCAATTTATAATAATGCTTGATCAGAGACATTTAAGAATGATAATGCTTATATTATGTGGATGTAACATTACACATAATAATTGAAACACCTCTATAAAGAAAATCTAATATAATGCATACTAATATAATCATCTTATAATCAGCTTCTAAAGCATACACCAATACTGTTTTAGTAAGAAATTTAATTAGTGACAAGTATTTCTCCTAATTTCCTTCAAAATTGAAGGCATAATCCTTAAGCATATCCTCTAAGATTTGAATTGTTTATTCTAGTTATCCATTTATTTGAGAATGAAAAGTTGCACTAAATCATAGTTAGGTTCCTAAAGCTTGCTAAAAAGATTGCCAAAAATAAGCCATAAATTAAGTACCCTAATTAGATGTAATAGTGATTAGTACTACATGAAATGGTACTATTTTTTCTGAATACACTTAGGCATGCTAAGCTATTGAGAACATAATTTTGATCGATAAGAAATAAGATGTTTTAGTCAATCAATCGATGCTAACCTATATGGAGTCATAACCTTTTTAGGTATTTAATAATCCAATTAGAAAATCCATTACCACACACTCTTATTTCCATTCCAAAATTGGAAAAAGTTGGTGCAACCTAGCTAGTTATTGACTTTTTTTACTTTTGGATATTAGCATGTAAGTCATTTCATTACAAAATTGAGCATATCTTTCTTTATTCTCTTCCACTAAAAAGCTTCTTGCAAATCATGATACATCTTAGCAACTCAAAGTGCATGATATAAGAAAAGTGAGCCTGATATGTCAACTCATCCTGCTTACTTAAAGGAATCTAAATTCACCTTCAATGTTGAATCACTCTTATCTCATCCATAGTTAAATTTGCCTTTGTATTGTTGATTACATCTTTCACTAAGGTAGGATAGTTTTGATCAACTTTTTGTTCTTTTTTTATTCTTTCCATAGGAACAAATTAAATTACCACTTAAGTTAGTAAGACTCCTTAATCATCAAACATTGCCTTAATCAGAGTTCCTGAAAACTTTCTACTCAAAGCATATGCTACTATATTAGTTTTATAAGGGTAGTAAGGTATCAAAAAATTATAATCCTTTATAAGTTCCATCCATCTTTTTTTTTTTTTTTTGCATAAAGAAGAATTCCTTTAGTTTAAAAATATATTTCAAGCTCTTACAAATTTGATAAATCTCCTAGTTTTCCCTATACAAATAGTGACTCTAAATCTTCAAGGTAAGGATCGCCACTACTATCTCCAAATTATGTGTTAGGTAGTTTTATTCATCTTTCTTTGACTGTCAAAAAGAGCAAGTTATCATCTTGCCATTTTATATTAGAACACACCTGAGGCCAACACTAGAAACATCATAGTACATAGCACACAATACATCCACTTTTACTAGAAGGTAGCATTAAAACTAAAACTGACTTCAAACATGCCTTCAACATTTAGAAGTTATTTTCACATGCATTCAATCATGAAAACTTATCTCCTATCTATGTTAATTTGGTTAATGGTGCAGTAATTATGGAGAAATCTTCAATAAACCTTCTATAATACCTTGCAAAACCAAGAAAACTCTAAATTTCAATGATAGATAAACGTCTTAAATAACTTTTTATTACTTTAATTTTTTGGGGATCTAGCCAAACTCTTTCTTATTCATAACATGACCTAGAAACTTCATATTTGTCTTCTAGAACTCACTTTTAGAAATTTTGGGATATAGCTAGTGCTTTGCAAAGTTTGCAAAACATTTCTAATGTGTCAAACTTCTCTTCTCCTTTTGAATATATTATGATGTTATCAATAAACATGATCATAAATTTGTCTAAGAAAGGCTTAAACACCCTATTCATCAAATTTATAAGGGAAGCTGGTGCATTGGTTAACCTTATGGAGATATCCAAAAACTCATATTGTCTATAATGTTTTCAAAAATCCTTCTTTTGGATTGTCTTCCTAGCAAATTTTTAATTGGTAGTAACCTAACCATAAATTTATCTTTGAGAAATGTTTCACTTGTTGTAGTTGGTCAAATAAATCATCTGTATGAGGAAGTGTATATTTTTTCTTAACTATAGTTATGTTTAGTTAACGATAATATATACATAATAGTAAAGACCCATCCTTTTTCTTAAAAAATAGTACTAAGGCTCTTTATGGCAACAAGCTTAGATGAATAAAGCACTTATCCATTAAATTATGTAATCATTCTTTTAATTCTTTTAATTTTACTAGAATCATTCAACAAGGGGGTATGGAAATAACTTTAATAGTAAGTGCCATGTCAATATGGAACTCAACTTACCTATCAAGTGGCAATCCAAGCAACTTTTCTAAAAACACTTCAGGGAACTCTTGTAGCATGAGGGCATTACTATAATTCAAAATTGGCTAGTTTAAATCTTAAATCATAGTCAAGTAAGTTGTACACCTTTCTTACTAAGCCTCTATGAATTGATACTTAAAATGAAGCTAATAATTTCTATCAACCTTTCTTCTTGAAACTTAATTATAAAAGATGAGAAAAAAGTTGGACCCAATCTAATTTGGCTAGATCTAGTGCAAATAATATCAAAAAATTAGTTCAAATCAAATAAACAATTAAAATTGATTAATTACATCTAATAATACACTTTGTTTAGCATTTTTCTTTTATGAGGAAGTAGTATACAAGAAAAAGATTTTAAAGTTCTTTACATTAATATCTTTTAGCAACTTGAATAGTTAAAAGAGCTTTATTCAACTTTTCTTCTACATCTTTTTATTTTTCAACTCCACTTTATATTTTTTACATCCCTTATTGAAAAGTCATTCTCAACTTTTCTTACTTTGAATGTTTCTTATATATTACTTCACCAAGTGAGACAAATTTTTACATGTTTAGTTGTAAGAAAAAATTTATCAGTTAAATAATTTAGTCATGGATGTTGATGGAAAAATTGATGAAATTTGGTGCCGTGTTTATGAAAATTTTTTACTTTACTTTTAATCTTCTTTTTAATTCTCACATTATAATATGGAAATAAATTCATCTTAGATTTAAACTTACTTTTTTGGTATTTTATTTTTTAACTTTCTAATTGGAATATTACTAATAAATTTATTTTTCATTCACTCTCTCTAAAATTAATATTTCTTAAGCAAACTTTCTTTACTTTAACTAGATGCAACTCATTTGAATCGATATCATCTAATGTTTACCTAATTTTTTTCTAAATATATTGTCAATTGTGGGTATACAAGATACTACTCAAATATATTCCAATCAATTCATGATTTCTCTAAAATCACCCGTTATTCACTTTTACAAATGGATAGGCACTATTCTATGGAAAAAATAATATTTTCATTAAAATAGTTCATATAAGTATGATATTTAGACAACTAATCTATTTTTAGAATTATATCATAGTTTATCATTTCTAGCAAGATTAAATTGCTTGACATCATATATTCATGAATACATATTAGGCATGTTTCAATTATACAGGTAATTATTATGGACTCCTAGAGTGATCATAATTAAAAGTAGACATATGGTTCTATAGGGTTTATTTGGAAAAGTAGCAAATTTCTTAAAAAACCAAAGCGTATGGCTTCATGGTCAAAGAATGTTGTAGCATGAATATTATTAATTTTTAGGAGACTTTTCGCAACTATATTTAATGCTTATGCCTCTTGAAAGGTTAACACATAAACTCTAACTTGGCTTCCATTTACCCCTTCCCACAATTTAGAATTAACAAGTCATGGCATTAGGATGTTCCATTAAGAAGTTGAATATTTGGCACCACAAGTAGAAGGAATCTTTGGGCACTCTAGCCTTGTGCTCCTCATGCCCACATTTAAAGCATGCCACTCTAAATCTACTATGCAAACCATTATGATGAGAATTACATTAGGCTAACCATGGCACCCTTACCTACATATGGTTTTAGGTTTGAGAAATGCTCATTTAGTAGCCTAAAGGAATGTAGGAGTAAATTATCCAACACTTTGTATTTTTTCTTATAAAAGGTTCGCTATGGACATGATGAAATGTTATTAACCCTATAATGGGATTGCTTATCTCACTACCAAAAACTCCTTAAGGGAAAATCCTTTTAGTTACTTGTATTAAACTTGGCCTTTCTAATGGCATCTCTTTTTATTTCCTAAAAGTGCTTCATGTTTCCACATCTCTTTTGTTATGAATTCTAGTCTTAATACTTAGTCTAGCACTTGTTAATAGGTAATAGTATCATAAAAGTGAATCTGCTCAAAGTAAAAATTTTGCAATCTCTGGGCAAACTTCTTGAACTTGACTTTTTCAATAAGAATCATGTAACCAACAAACCAATATAACGTATTAAATTAAGCATCATATTCATTGATGGAAAAGTTACTCTGCTTCAAGTATTCAAATCTCTTAACTTTGGCTTTTCCTACACTTAAAGGTAGGAAATGGTCAATAAAGTTTGCTTAAAATATTGCCTAAATTAAGGGCTCTATGTGTGGATCCTACTTTTCAATAGCACTTACAAACTAGTACTGAGTGATATCATCTAACTCATACCTTACTAACTCTACTAGTAAAGGTTTAGCACATTGTAACATCCTTTAAGACTACTCAATTTGATTAAGAAATTGATAAAATTATAACACCAAATTAATAACAAAATACCATGAGAGCTTTAATTTGAGAAATTCATACATAAAGTAAAACTTGTTACTAGTGCCTTTTTTAGGAGGGGGTATACTCATAGTTACATTTAAGATTTCAATTTATATTATGTTTGTCATGGTCCTTAAGTTGGTCTCACTCTTGATTTTAGTCAAGAGCTTTAATTATCTAATTTATAGCTTGCTATAAGAAGTTTGCAACCCAAAAAGGAATTTTTTGATCACTTTCTTCCTTATACCTAGTATTTTGATCCCAAGAAACCATGGATGATTACTTGTTATTGGGCTCATTAGCCCATTGATCTCTATTTCTTCTTATGTCCTAATTTACAAAATCTCCAAACAAATGGAAGGAGAAAGATCAACAACAAAAAGAAATTATAAAAAAATAAACACGATCATCATTATCTATAGGCATTATAGGATAAATCAAAATGGTATGAGCAGTACGTGATCCCAAATGCATATATACCACTAGTGCAATTTGTAGGCTCTGGCAACCTATACCCAAAACAAGAGTGAATTAGGTGTTTTCTAAAATTTTTCTTATTTTTGAAATTCTTTTTGAAAACCCTTTGATTTTGAGAAGTCATAAGGATAATTTTAATTCAAATAATTCCAAGAGATCTTTTAAAAGATGTTTGCACTAAAGATATGATAATTCAAAGAACTAGTGTAAAATTATTTATTCAACTATGCATTAACAAATTATCAAGAGATAAATACAAGATTATTTAATCAAGAGATTTGCATATAACATATAACAATTCTATACAATTATGCAAAGCAACTCATTCAATTATGCATAGATAAGAATAAAAAAGCCAATGCATAAATTGATTTTTTCAACTATTTAATCATTAAACTAACAAGATTAACATTGAAGTACAATTCACTTAACAATTTGATTAACTGCGTATAGATAAAATAATAAAAAATGATATGTATAGATATGCAACTCTTTTAAGTATCTAATTATCCAAGCATTAATAAAAGCATTCAAACACAATACATTCAACAAATAATAATAGGAAAATAAAGTATATAATCAATAAAAATGTGGCAAAGTGCAAAAACAATAAAAAGATAAGATAGAGAGATTAAACATAAGAATTTATAGTGGTTCTTCCCTTGGATATCATATCCAAGGTGTACATTCACTTTCCAAGCTCTCTAAGCTAATGTTTCAATCCATATCCCTTCAAGTTTAAATCGAGCACTTAAAGAAGCCACTTTATAATTCCTTACTCTTCCTTGAGCAAATTTACTCTTTACAAGGGATTCCTCACCCTTTCAATGATTCTGTAAGGGATATATTACCCTTTACAATTCTAAAGTGATATAAAATGGATATCAATTCAAATATACTCTCTTAAAGAGTGGATGAAATAAATAAAGCACTAAGGATAGAGAAATTTCAAATATAAAGCTCAATTCATGATTTTGATAAAGGAAGGTGTAAAATGATGTTAAATGTTGAGGTTTAGACTCTTTCTTAATTGTATTTAATGTTTCCTAACTTATATAGAAAGCCTATGGAGTATTATAGCCATTTAGAATTGTTAGGAATGAAAATCAGCCATTACTAGCTATTATATGCACACCAAAACAATTGGAATCAAATGATGAATTGATTCGGGCATTCTAATTTACTCTCTAGATGCTTGGAATTGATTAGTGGATCAATTCATATAGATAGAATTGCAAACTTAATTTTAAAAGGTCATAACTTCTTCATTTTAAGCTCATTTTTAAGCGAATAACCTATTTTTGAAAAGATATTTAAGTATACTTTTAAATAGGACTAGTTTCATGCTCATATCTAATATAATTTTTGAGATATGTTTAAAACAATGAGCAAAGGTAAAAAATAGTGAATTGTGAAAAATCTAGTTTTGAAACTCAACTTGCAAAATTCATAATTCTTTTATATCTTGATTATTTTAAGCAAATGACTAGTTGATGAAAATTTATTTGAGTCTATTTTCATATAAAATTAATTTCATGCTCATATCATTTTTAGTTCTTAAGATATGATCAAAAAAATGAGCATAAGTTGGCTAAAAATGTAGAAAATTAATTTCTAAACTCAATTTCAAGAGATCATAACTCTTCCATATATTAATCATTTTAAGCAAATGACACATTTATGGAAATCTCTTTGAGTTTATTTTCATATGGAAAAGGTTTGATAATCAAATCACAAGTATTTTATGAGATATGATTAAAAAGGTAACCAAAGGTCAAAATTTAAAAGATCAAAACCTCGTATCTCATTAGTTTTTGTAATGTCCCTATAGGCTATCTTATAAAAACATAATTATAGGCTATCTTTTTTAAAATATTTTGGTCAAGCTAAGATTATTAAAACATGTTTGAGCTCTATATCATTAAATACTCTATTGTATAAAAAAGTTTAAGCCTTAAGATGAAAAACTATACCAATTAAGTCCTTAGAATTTTCTTGATGCTTCCAAGCTTTCAAACACTTTAATATTTTCATCCTTCAATACTTGGATCACATCCTCTTCCTTGTTTATTCTTGAATTGAGCATGATAAGATCTTTTATTGCTTTACATCAATGCTAACTCTTCTTTATCTTGAACTTTTCAATATAATAGACATAAACTTTGCAAATCATGTATACAGTTAGTCCAATCTAATATGTTAAGATATTAATATGCATGATTCATAAAATATATAACAAATTAGCATAATAACATGCATAGTCATCATATCATGTATCTTGATCAAACATATACTTAGTGATGCTTGTATAAAATATAGCTCTTTTAGCACATAATCAAATATATGCATCAACCATAATATAGTATGTCTATTAAGGCTTATACAATATATATCACTTTAGCACAAGACATATGATGCTATTGAAAGACCCATTTGTCATCATCAAAACTCATCATATGAAACCTTAAGGCTAACACAATTTTTATTAACACCAATTCAAGCAACAAATGGATACGAACTAATTAACCAATCTCAGGGCCTTATTTCACAAGAAAAATCCTAAATCATGCTTTAATACTACCTTTGTCATGACCATCCCACAATTATGAGTGGCATAAAATCTAATCAACTAGTTTCCACTAATCTTTCCTAGCTAAAGATTCAAATTAAATGAGGAAAAATGAGATTTTCAAATAAAAATTCATACATGACTAAATTACAAAATACTAATGTTCGACTTAATTTAGTTTCTAAACAACAAAGAAGTTAGACTTGTTTATAATTCTCAATATCTTCTAAATGATAAGCTAGTCTAATTAACACCATTAGACAACATCTCTTATAACAAAAAGTTTATTCATTCAACTACCTATAAGGATCAAGACCTATCAAAGGAAGGTTCAAACTACACAAGTCTAATTATAAATAAAATGTTACAACCCCATTTTAGGACCATCATAACCAATATAAAAATATTAATTAAATATCTTTACAAGTCTTTCTAAACCAACTAACTTATGAAAAAAAATTTCATTTTTCCTAAAATATGCAAAATGAAAAAACATAAGATTCACTAATAATTTTTTCAAAATTTTGTATCAAATTTAAAAAATTAATTTTCACAATTGATGAAGTTCTATATTTTTAAATACATTTAAGAAAATTAGATATGTTTAAAATTTCTTTAAAGCTGAAATCTAAGTTAATAAACAAAGTTTCCTTTTCTGCTTTGAAAATAGTTAAAATATAATGAAACTTTTATTGAAATGATTTCAAAAAAAATATTTATTTTTTGAAAGGCCTTTACTTCTAATAAATTCTCTAACAAATAATTTTTTAAAAAAATTATTTCAAATAAGATAATCTATCAAAATTACGAACTTGAAGTAAATTTACAAAACTTATTTGAATATTATTTTCTTGAAAATTCCTTAAGAAATCAAAAACATATTTTACAAGAAAACTTTCTGAAAAATAGATAATGTCATTATTTTCATAGTTCAAATCATGAAACTAACACAATAGAAAACAATTAAGTTTATAAAACTCAAAAAATTAAAAGGTCGTACTTTGTTTAAAATAATTTGGAGATAAACATTAAATTCAAAAACCAATTTCTTTTCCTATAAATAGATCAAAAATGGTTTAAATTTAAAATTATGTGAATAATACTTGGGAAAAAATACCTTAGAAACATTTAAGAAAAATATTTGGAAAAGGTATATATTTACCTTTAATGTTAGGGAAAACTCTTTTCCTTTTTTTTATTGAAAATTTTCATAGGAACCCTTTGTTATTGTTTCATAACAATCCTTAAATAAATCATATATCAAAGGAAATAAATAAGACATACAATAATGTGCATTATATATATTAGCATAATTAAAGATATGTATCATGTTAATTATATGAAAAGTCACTTGGACTTTATAGTAACCTAATTATCAAAGTCTCAAGTTGATTATATACACATCAACATAATTAGACCATGATTATGATAATTAGAAATAGATAAAGATGACAGTTGTTAATTTAGACTAACTGTTAACTATTAAACTTAAATATTAGAGAAGATTATAGCAATTGATGAGGAATTATTACTAGTACTTTATAGCCATGCCCAGATAAAACTCAAGATTTTACAACCAAATACAATTTCTTGTGGATGCCATCATATGTTGAAGATCTCAGTAGATACCATCTAAGTCTAAAGTACCTAAAAGATATATCCATAAGTAGAGTGAGTAATAAAATTACTCAATAAGATAGTTATTTCACAATTAGCTTTAGTTAAGAAAATTAGTCATACTAAAAATATATATTTAACACTCTCTCACAAGAATTCTTCCTATATTAACTTCAAATAAATTTGAATACTACAAAGTTAAGAAATCAAACATAGTACATATTGAGCACATAAAATGGTCCATTATCAATACAAGATAACATAAAAATAGACACATTAAAATTCATTTTATCCTCCAACCTCGAAGGAAGTTTTCTATGATAAAAAATTTTTCTATTTAGAAATGACCTATAAAAAAAATCAAATATGAATGACTTATAACTCAATTTCTAGGACATAATCATTATGCAAGAGAGACAGCCAAGCGGTTCAAGGTGTAGCATTAGAACTACTACATAGGCTTTTGGTTACCAAGGTTTCAAATCCCTCTCTTTCCATAATACCTTTTTCAACCTAATTCATCACTATTACAAACTACAATGTATCAAATAACATAAATAAAAATGGATACAGTTATTCTAACTTTATATAAATTCTTCACTCTATTTTTAATTTTTGTTATATAAAAAATACTAAAAATAGTTAGCAAGGAATAAAAAAATTTTGAAACTTTGTTATTTTAGTTATTAACTTTTATACGAATAGTATTCTACAACCAACAATTCATTTATTTTTAAACTAATCGATTTACTATCTATTATTTGGTTAATTAATCCTTTATATTAGAATAAGTGAAGAGTCAACAATCTAAGACACTAAATAATAATTATTTATTATTACTCTAATTAGCAAGAAGGCATAAAAGGTGCCACCTTGTTACTCCAAGCTAACCTTATCCAATCTATATCTCAATCTTGTCCCTCTAAGATCAACCTTATCTCACTTGATATTTCATGTGACTCAAAAATTAGGGCACCAAGCTAGTCCCCAAAACTTACATAAATATTTCACACATCACATATAGCATTCAAGCCAATAAATGTCATATACAGCATTCAAGCCTATATTTGGCTATAGCTATAATTTCATGTACGATATAAAGCCAATTTCAAATAGAGCTTTTGCTAACCCATATCACATAAATAGGGTAAGGTCAAAATGTCAACCATTATCAAAAGCATCATATAATATAATTATAATCTAGCTAAACTATTAATAGCTACTCTATCACATTTCTAATGACCATGATCAAAAAAAGATTCACAATACCTTATCACTTCCCAAATGACCATAATAAGCTTTCTTGCTTCCATTTACTAGATTAACACATCATGATTTCATGCAAGAGTTCATTATTATTCATAATACCCTTGCACATAACTTATTAGTACACATGTATTAATTCATAATTTAAATCAAGCATTAATTAAATATTAAGCTAAACTCATGGTTTCATCATGGAAACCCCTGAAGTACCTTGTGACTTTTTGTAACATTAATAACCAAATTTCAAACTATCAATTTCATATACTAATATGCTCACAAGCAAGATTATGTATTAAATAACAAATACCACATGGTTTCTAGCAAACCATGGAGCATACAATCTTGGATTCTTTCGAGTTCCACCATCTTCTAACATAGGCATATTCAAGCCTATATTTTATATATCATTTTAACATGTATGAGAAATGCTTTTCCACACCGAATTTGTGTGGCCTAAAAATATGGCTAAGAAACTTCATTTTTTAACTTCTTCCTTTTTCAAAGCAAGTCATACAAGTTAACTTTACATCAATTTTTCAAATCAATTTGAATGAGGTACACTTAATTAAGGCATATACCTCAATTAAGCTCTATCAAACATAATATTTAAGCATACAATCTCAAGTTACACCTCAAATATCAAGTATTCAAGCATATACCTTAATTAAGCTCTATCAAAAATATTATTCTTAGAAAACCTATTTAAAATATCAAACTTTATCAAAAATTTGTGAAACTTTCTAGCCTAAAAATAAGGCCAACAAACTTCATTTTTTGAATATTTTTCCTATTCAAAACAAATCATACAAGTTACTCTTACATCAATGTTTCAAATTAGTTTGAATAAGGTACACTTAATTAAGGCATACACCTTAATTGAGCTTTACCAAACAAATTATTTAGGCATACAATCTCAAGTTACACCTCAAATCTCAAGTATTCAAGTATACACCTCAATTGAGCTCTATCAAATATATTATTTTTGGAAAATCCATTTAAAATATTAAACTTCATCAAAAAAAATTTGTGAAACTTTCTAGCCTATAAATATGGCCAAAAAACTTCACTTTTGAATTTTTTTTCTTGCTTAAAACAAGTCATGCAAGTTACCCTTACATCAATCTTTCAAATCAGATCAAAGAAAGTATAATTAACTTAAAAATTCCTTTTTAAATATCAATCTTTAATAAAATTTAAAAAATTTTACAAAAATAATTTTTTAAAAAATTTATTTTTAACTATATTTACACTAAAAATAAGTTATATAAATTACCTATAACTTAAAATATTAAAGTATTTTCAAAAGGGGCATGTTTAGCTTTGAAATACCATTTTAGGCTTCTAAATATTCCAATTTTTTTTCAAAAAGTCTAGAATGATTTTTAGGATTTAAAGCATCATTTTTTTACTCATTTTTATGTTAAAAATAATTACAAAAGTCCTTAAACAATTAATATGTGAAATAGTTTTGTAAGATATAAAATAGTGTCGTAAAATAAAAAATTTTGCACTATTTCTCTAGTGCAAACCATGAATTCCAAACTTGTTTTCAAGTTATTTTTACGTCAAGAACCTTGATATAAATTTACACTAATATCATATAAATAGTTTAGAACATAATGAAATAAGGTTTTGCAAGGAAAATAGGATTTTCCTCTATGAAATCATAGTTGGACCATGAGCCCTCAACCTTGTATTCAAGAAGATTTTTGCTTTAAAAACTTTGATGTAACACTTGTGTAACATTTATAATAGGATCTAATACAATGTATGCTAGGTTTTAGTATGAAAATCTAAAACTTGCTCCTAGTTTTCCAAAGAAACCTAAGAGATTTAGTTTGTTTTCCTCCAAAAGGATTGTTTTGAGATTTACATGAAAATAGGTTTCCAAACTTCAACCATTTTATATTGTGTGTAGAAAAGTAATTTACATGGCTCCTTTCAAGAGTTTTCTTTTACAAGTTTCCAGTTTCTTTTTAAAACATTTTTGTGCCTCCATTTTTAAGAAAACATTCAAACATTCAATTTTTCCAATCATAAAAAACTAAGTTGCTATTTTTCAAGTTATTTCTCCAAAACCATAGTTTTTTAAATCCTTTCTTGTTGTTAAAGAAAATCATTTTTATAAATACTTCACCATGAATCTTATGGTTTCCATTCATAATCACAAATGCATATATAACAAATAATCTACAATGAATATTCACAAATTTAGTATAACAAATGATAGTTAGTCAAATATATACATATATGTATATATAATATATTATAACAACCTTAAAAGAAAACTAAAAAGAAAAAGAGTAGATCTTTACTCACCCTTAAAAACTAGTAGAACTTTTTTTCTTTGCTATTATCTAAAATGTAGTATCCAAAATAATATAAAATTAGTAAAAAGCTTTTAGAAAGACTTTAAGAAGGTGAATACAATTCATTGAAGTCTATGGAATTTTACCTCTTCCTAGATGATCACAAGAGTCAAAACTCTACCAATCTTCAAATATAATTTAAGAAAACTCCCCCTTTCTCTCTTTAGAAATAAAGAAGAAGATGAAGAAAGCTTGAAGAGCCTAACTTCCCTCACTTTCCTTCTCCTAGCTATGACCTTTCTTTGGTAAGGTGTGAAAATTTTAAGTTTAGAACCTCTATTTATAGTGTAATGAAGTGTGCATGTGTGTGTGTAAAGAATGACACTTTTCTTTTCTTTCTCTCTATTAACCTATAACTAGTTCTTTGTTAGAGAGCAAGTTGAGCATTTTTTCCTTATAAAGAAGATGATAAGAATATTCATATCATATTCCATCTTAATCTCATTTTAAAATTAAGAATATTCCATACCCCTTTCTTTATGCCTAAGTTTACTTATGCTCCAAGTATGCATCATCATTTTGCCCCTTTTGCCTTTAATTAACTCATTTATTCCCTTTATAATCCCTTAAAATCATGAGCCTCCTTAGCTTGTGGTCCAAGGTTTCTAATTTTGTCCTTTCTTGAATTTTACATAGTGTTTTTTAAATAATAACCTCAACTTACTTCAAAATTCTATTAACCTTAGATCTAAAATACCTTATAAAATTACTCTAATTATCCATGAAAATTTTTATAAAATTTCTATTATTAAAATTCATTTCACTTCTCTTAGCTCTATTAAGTTCTATCCACTAAGTACTCATGAATTCCTTTAATTCTCTCAAATTTTCTCCAAATAACTCCAAAATAAAATTTTCACCCGTAATTACTAATAATTAGTTCTATCATCATGAATGAGTAATTTTGCTAATTATCTACTTCCAGACACTATCTGATTTAATTCTCTCAGTGTTTATCTTCTAGGTTTTTAACAGGTATTACAATTCTACCTCTTTCACTAAACCAAATAAAGTTACTTAGAATTGTCAATAACTTGTGAAAACCCCTAGGAGTCTTATCTTAGACTCAATATATTCTTTTCATATATCTACTTTTCATTCTACTACTATGTATGAATGGTAAATCTAGAATAGTTTCTTTAGAATACTTATCATAACAACATATAATAAAAAAATGTTATTAATACCAAATCTATAAAGATTCAAGTTTTAGGGTTTACTACCTGTACTAGAAAATTTATTCATTAATATTGGTTTAAAAATGACTTACCTTTAATATTCCATTTAAAACATAATCTCTTTTTCACTCCTTATTTCAAACTTATTTTGTACTTCTATGCTTCCACTAGGCTACTCTAATCAATCAATTTATTTATATTAATGATCCTTTTTAAAAATTACAAATTGTGAATGATCAAAGTTTAGCTTATTTAACTATCATTGACAATTTATTTTACCACAAATAGAAGTCTCTTGTCAAGTTATCATTACACTACTTTCCAAAACATTTCTTTATCAAAATTTGCAGATGAATTCTTTCTTACTATAACCTATAAGAGTTCATTCTTACCTTCTAATTCATTCATGTTACCAAACCTCTCACTTTCCTACTAAGATTTCATGATTCCTTCTTACATGACCTTGAAAATATATTACTTAAATTATCATTGAAGATATAATCTCACCTCCAATATATTTGAAATCACCAATACAATAGCCTATATTAATAGCTCTTGTTACTTTGTAATATGTAAAGTTTCCAAAACCAAAGTATTTCCATCTTAAGGATTTTTAATTCCATTATCAATGTTTCTATAATCATATGTCATTGGTTAACCTAAAACTTATATATCCTTATTGAGTTGCAAAATCAAAATTTTTCCCAAAGAACCTAACATATGTGTATCACATAATCTTAGAGTGTCATATACCTTAATTAATCCTTTAAATATGCAAACTATCACCAGTTCTTTTGTTTCTTTGTCATATAGACTTTGATTGATCATTCCCTAATGGTAAGCAAATATATTTTTTAATCTATAACTAGTAAATTTTCCAAATTTCATGAATTATTTCAATTCACCTATCTTATAAGCTTTCAATCAATCTTTATGCACTCTTAATGACTGATATTTTGATTGAAACATCTTTCTTAAAATCAATTTACTCTACAAGGACAACCTTAATCATGTGATTATTCAAGGGTTATATTCACTCCATTAATGGAATGTCATATTTCAATCAAAATTCGAAAATCCACTTAGTATATTTCTCATTCTATCTTGATCTATTATTTATTGTATCATCTATACTTAGTTAATCCTTCTTAGTACATATAACATGATTACCTTCTACCTTTCAAGGTATTTGATTCTCTTTATCAAAATCTTGTTGATATCATATACAACCCGAATTCACTATCATCTATTCAACTATACTCATTCTTGTCCTTAATTGTTTTATACATATACCTTAGCCTTTTGTCAAGATCCATTATCCTTTGATAACCTATATAGCAATGTTTTGAAACCTGATTCGATCAATAACTTGATGAAATGGCTTGGTTAAGGTTAGACTAGTTCAATCTCACAGCCTCAAACTAACTGTGACTAGCATGAATCCTGATATCAGATTTTTGTAAGCCTGAACACTATTTACTCTAAATTCATCTAACAAAAATTTCTATATTTTCGAGGAAACTCAAACTACACTCAAATTTTGCCAAAAAAATGGATAAATTCTTTCCTTTGTTTTTGGACACTTCTTGAAGGTCACATGCCCTAAAATACCAAACTTGTATATATTCTTAAATATGACAAATACGATAACATTATATACATACATAATACTACACAATTACACTATATATAAATGATTTAACACATCAAATGTTGAATTAACATAATCTTAAATTTCTATTCTAACCTAAATCCAAGAAGAAAAAAAGCCAACTATCAAATCTTCCAAGTAGGCAGTCATGTATCTCCATAGATACAACGAAGCTTAAATATACTTATTTTAACCTAAAAATATTGAAAATAAAATAAAATGAGTTATAAGAACTCCTTAAGTATATGTCTTCCACTATTAAACCTTAATTCAATTATATTAAATGGTCACATGCTGGTTATTAGAAAAATAAATTCAATCCAGATTCCTTAGGGTTCTGAAATATACAAAGTCAGGCCTCAAGTTAGGTATTCACCTGTATGCAACTTAGATTCTAGATTTCACATCACAAATTATAGTAATCCTAACTATTCGTAGATATACGATATCATTATCATATCACACCATGCATTCTAGGTAGTTATCATATTCATAATAACCATTAAGGCTTAATCATAATTAAATCCTCACATTCACATTAAGCTCTTGCAATTATATCCACTATAATATTCAATCACAAATAAATTACTAATATCACATCACATTCAACTCAATTTGAAAAGCTATTACACATCTAGATGGTCGTTAAGCCCAATCATAATCAAATAACCATGGTCACATCACAGGAGGTATTCAAGGATAAATAGATTTTGCATTTCACAATACAGTAAGAAATAATATATTTAATAACAACAAGTATCCAACCTTATAACTTTTTTAAGTTGTTTACTTGGAATTTCTCATCTTAGTTTTACATTATCACCTCCATCACATTTCTTATTTCAAAAATCATTCATGGCATAATTCATATCATAATACATGCAATAAAGCTTGGTTTTACAAATCCCAATTTCAAAGCAAATTTATCATGAATAGTTATTTCATTGTCATAGGGTAAACATCAATACATGATGATATCTATGTAACATCATTAACATGCCCTCTTACATGGTCACAATTTTCACTCACATCCCAATCTAGATCACACAACCTTTCCAACATGTATATAGCAATATAAGCTAAAATCACTTCATAAACAGTTTCATTTGCCATTGTAATCTTATCACAATCAGTCAACAGATGATAATGACACCACTATATCTTTCCAACATGGTAAATTCACATTCATTCAAATAGGTAACCATAACCTTATCATAGATATCATCTTTATTTCATCCATGTATGATTACAAGGATAATTTAGTGGTAATCTATACTACACAATTGTACTTTAAAGAATTCATATACAGATATACATATGTATATATTCTATATCAAGAATATAGATTATAACAATTAAATAATGCTTTATTAAAATATTAATTTAGTATGAGATATATACTCACTTGAGGATGCTTCTTCACTCTTAGTAGTCTGGATTATCTACATTCATCACCTATCCATCATATTTTACAAATTATAAAAATAACATTTAAATATATCGCGTTTACTCAATTTCTTACCAATTTACTATTTAAGGTCTAATTAGAACATTAATCTCCCACAATGCATCTTATTATCTTTACTTAGGTTAATCATAAGAAATGAAGAATATATCATAATTTGGAGATTGTCAAATTAAACTATATGGATAAAATATTAAAACTTAATATTGTAGAAAGTATCTATTCACTCCTTATATTCATAGTTCCTAAGATTAACTCTTAACTCAAATATATTGTTAGTTAGAAACTTTCAAATGAAAACCATAGAGATTTAAATATTAGAAGTTAAAGCTCTAAAAATGCTTGTTTTCTATTACCCATTATCCTAGATCATCACTTTCTTTATCTAATGGGTTTCCAAATTAAAATATAAATTAATCAAAATATTAGGGTCTCAAGCTCTAGAGGGGTTCTATTCATGTCTATGTATAAAACTATATACATATTTCCTTATATATTTAACTCTTCTTTAAAGAATAGGAAAAAATCACACTTATTAGAGATGTCCAAATGAAAGTCTGAACATAAAAAAAATTAGATATTTATAATATAGACTCTTGAGCATAAAATCCTTATTTATTCATTGCTATATCAAGTATCCAAATAACATGATAAGATAATATTTTTTGAATCATGTTCAAATTTTCTGTAATCTTAAAAGATGATATTCTAGAAAAGCTTTAATCAAAATATTCTATCCTTCTATGGCATAAAAATACTATTTTTTAGAAACATTAGTAAGAATCCACAATATCTAAAAATGGGTTTTTTCTTGAATTTCAGCTTAAAATAGTAAAAATATAGGGATTTCTATGTCTACAATGGTTAAACATTGTTTGAAGGAATTGCTAATAGCTCGCCAATGCTAAAAAATGCTAAGCTCGCTAGAAAACAAAAGGAAAGAACATTGTGCTCTCTACTAGAGCCCTCACACCACGGTAACTTGCTATAGTTAGAAGTAAGGGGGAAAGCTCGGAGAAGATATCGAAGTCTCGCAAAACAAATGATTCATTAGCTTGCTACTAGTTTAGATTCACTTAGGTGACCCAGCTTGCTATCACCTCCTATGCAACCTCCAAATGCCAACTTGTAACAATTTCCATTGCAAATGATGGAAGTCAATAATGATGGCATATCCAACTATCCGACTCATTGGCCGAAAAAGGAGAGAAGCAAGCTCAGCTGGGTTGGTGTCAGCAGAGAAAGATTGATTAAGTGAAAAAGAGGAAGAGAGAGGAAGAAGAGAGAGAAAGAGAAAGAAGAAGGCAGTGGAAAGTGATGAGAGAAAAGGAATTGACTTTTTTGAAATATGGAAAATAGAAAAAGAAAGAAAAAAGAAACTAAAGGAAAGTTTGATCCTATGCTCCTCACGCCTTATAAATCTAAATCCCCTTTTTTAATCTCAGCCTTTTAATTAATTCAAATCCATCTTGGCCATTAGATTTTCATATTTTATAATACTCATTTTCTCCAAACAACTCTAAAATTCAATGTGAGTATTTTAATATGCACATAATTATTAAAGAATCATTTATATAATCTTATATATATATATACAAGTAAATATGAAATTCATTACTCGTCAACTTTTAAAATATCATTAGGAATTCACAATTTCATAAGTAAAATTCATTCAACATATCTAATATATTTCATAAATTCTACACTTTTAAATTTTACATTTTCCAATAAAATATTTTACTATTTTTTTAAATAAAATCTTAATACTCACATTTTTATAAAACTAATTTTATTTACAATTTCAATTCAATTATTTTTAATCTTCCCTCAACATAAAATATATATGTGTAATAACCTTATAAATTTGAAAGTCCTAAAGTAAATATTTGGATTTCCTATAAATAAATTATCAAATACAAACAATTAATTTTATAAATCTCTATACCTATAATCACTTAAATTATTCCCAACTTATAAGAAAATCCTTATAGATAATATTTAAACAAGCCTTCATCTAAAACTAGCCAATTAAATAGAAGAATAGAAATTTAAATTCAATTATTAATCAAAATAAATAAATAAATAAAAATATTCATAAGCATTAAAATTTATAAACCTTTAACTATTAACTAGGGGTATTACATTCAACTAATTACAACAATTGACATAGTTTTTTTTTATTTATATATACTATAAAAAATAAAATTATATGCATTACATGTAACGTTAAAAATATTATAAAATAAAATAAAATTTACATTTATCATCATTTAAGACAAATGATACTTTAAATAAAACTAGTATAAATATTTGATGATAGGTGTATCAATAATAAAAATATTACTTGTAATATGTTATAGGGCATTATGAACTATACAATATAATTTTTTTGGATTAGTACATATTAATAAATTGTGTAAAATATATCAATAATAATATAATAACTTACTTAGTATTATATATGAACTTTTGTCTATTATTAATAAGAAATGCTTATTATGTAGTAGCAACACATATGGATATCAAATAAAGTGGTTGTTGTTCAACTCCCTGCAATAGCATGAAATTATAATTTTTTTTACAGTGAGCATGCCTTATACTTGAAACCAAGTGACCAAATCTATCGGGTTGCTCAAGTTTTCCTAATTCACAACAATCCAAATTAAGCCAATTGCTAACTTAGGTTTAGGCTATGAATCAAACCGTTAAATGATCTAAGTCTTAGTCTAACTAGTTAAACTGACCAAACTGGTTCGAGTTTAAAAATACTTCTATATAGTTCTCATTTATTACTATTTGTATATCCTCGTCTATTCTTATGCTCATGCTTTTAAATAAACTATGAACTTTGTTCCCTTATTCTCATTATATCTCATCATCCTACCGACTTATTTCTATAAGGATTACTAGTAGAGTAATGCTTTTGTGGCTTGGTGCTTTGGTTTCAAAGTCCTATAAACCATTCATAGCCTATCTTCAAAATTTATCTATATCTTTATCTAAGTTCTCTTTGCATAGTTTAGTATAAAATAACATCTTAATTTAGGGTTTCTTAATCACTTTAACTATTAAAAACACCCTAAAATGGGTGTACTTACTTCATCACAACTATTTAATCCTCACAACCACAATTTTAGTAATCACAAATCACATAAAATTTAACTCAAGATTTCATGATCCATATATACATATATATATTTCCCTTATTATATTGTCTTTACTTATTGGGTCCTTTCTTGATACTTATAACCATTTACTATGCCTATTACTTGTGTGGTTATCTTTAATCCATCTCCCATGTAAATTTGTTTCTTTATTATTTCTTCTTCGTAAAATTTGCAAGTCCCATTATTATTCTAAGTTATCCATAAAAACCATTGGTTTTCTTTGTCTAAATCTTATCTATTTTTTTTTTACTAAATTTCCATAAGTCTTAGTAAAAAAGCCTTCAATGGCTTATACCTTCTTCATTTATCACTTTTATAACACAAACTATCTATTCAAAAAATGGTAGTTATGTGTCTCAACTTAACCAAGGATTCATATACTCATATTGCATCCTTAATCTTCCTTTATATGTTTTCCTCAGTCGTTTTCAAAATAACATTTAATAATTATCCAAGCCAATATTTTTGTTTGCCTATTTCTAACTTCAAAGTGACGGAATTATCACTCCCAATTCTTGATTCAATATTCTAATCATCAATATTCTACATTCTCTAACTAATGACTTGTTAACTCTACCCTCATAGATTTATTGTATCTTAAAGGTCTTTTTGAATAAAGGTTAACTTATTTAGTCAATAAATATATCAAGGCCAGAAGGCTTCAGTTTTAAGAATTTGTAAATCAATTGTAGCCTATCCTAGTAGGCCATGAGAAGAGAAGATTGTCTATTTTCAACCTATTTCTATCTCAACTTCCTCAAGCTAATACCTTTTTTCTAAGATTTTTTAAAGAACACTTACCTAAATCAAGGCTTTTGGTTGCTCTTTTCATTACCATTTTCATTACTAAGGGAGTTTGTGAACTCTTCATATTCAAACTTTCTAGACTTGCCTTGGTTTTTATTTTAAGCCAAATCCCATAACTTAATCAAAATACAGATATTAATTAAATAAAAGATACCTAGCACTTCAGATAGTTCCATTAAATTATCACTGATGGTCAGCATTGTTTTGACTACTTGCAATTTAAAATTCCATAATTCTTCAAACAATGTTTCTCGAATCCCACAACTTTGCACCAAGTAATATTCTATCATTACCATTGTTTACCAAGATTATGCTCTAATACCACTTCTATCTTAGGGTGAAAATTTTTCTTTAATCCGATACTAACTGACCATAACCGCTCAATAATAAGCCGTCAGAGGCAGATTAAACAAAGGTTTCGGCTTGTTTCGAAATAGAAAATGAAAAATATTTTCGGGTTCAATCAGTTGCGGGTGGAAGTGCACTAACCGTTACTAACCAAATCCGACTGAAAACTTTGTTAAAATTTTAAAAAATGATATCATTTTAAGAATATTTTAGATTTTTTAACTCAAATCTTTCCTTTAATTTGCATTTCTCATTTAATAATAAACCCAACCAAACGTCTTTAACCGCTATAAATCATCTTGATCAGTTAAATTTGGTTAACGAGTATAATTCGATCAGATTCGATTTATATTTTTTAGTGATCGGTTTGGTTCGGTCGGATGGAATTAGATTACTTAATCGACCCTAACCGATCGATTTCCACCCCTACTTCTATCATGACCTTATTTTTAAACTATCGTAATTGGCATAAAGATATCAATTAGATATCTTTACAAGCCTTTCTAAAGTAATTAAATTGTTAAAAAAATAAATAAATTTACTATTTCCTAAAATATGCAAAGTAGAGATACAAGATTCACTATTTTTTTTAATTCTATATCAAATTAAAAGACCATTTTTTCATAATTGATGAGGTTGAATATTTTTAAATACATTTTACAAAATTAGACATCCTAAAAATTTCTTTGAAGTCAAAATCCAAGTTAATAGTAGAAGTTTTCTTTTCTATTTTGAAA
This sequence comes from Sindora glabra, assembly GCA_020226215.1. Classification (NCBI taxonomy): domain Eukaryota; kingdom Viridiplantae; phylum Streptophyta; class Magnoliopsida; order Fabales; family Fabaceae; genus Sindora; species Sindora glabra. The sequence continues at coordinate 68,375,077 of CM035232.1, read as the reverse complement.
ATAGTTGAAATATAATGACCTTAAAAAATAGCAACCTTTATTGAAGTGATTTCAAAAAAATATTTATTTATCAAAAAGTCATTACTTCCAACAAATTCTCAAATAGATAATATTTCATATAACTATTTCAAAAAAGATAATATATCAAAATTACAAGCTTAAAGCACATTTACAAAACTTGTTTGAATATTATTTTCTTAAAAATTCATCAAAAAATCAAAAATATATTTTACAAGAAAAATATCTAAAAATTAAGTAATGTCTTTATTTCATTAGTTCAAACCATGAAATCAATACAATATAAAAAGATCAGATTTGTAAAACTAAAAAAAAAAAATAATCTCATTTTATTTAAAATACTTTAAAGTTAACATCAAATTTAAAAATTATTTTCTTTTGTTCAGAAATAAATCAAAAATAATTTGAATTTAAAACTATGTGAATAATACTTTGAAAAATATTACCTTAGAAACATTTAAGAATAATATTTGCAAAAGGTATATAATTACCTTCAATGTTAGGAAAAACTCTTTTCCTTATATTTCCTTGAAATTTTTCATAGGACCCTTTGTTTTTGTTTTGTAATAACCCTTAAATAAATTATATATGAAAGAAAACAAATATGACATGCAGTAATGTACATTATATATATTAGCATAACTAAACATATACATCATGTTAATTATACAAGAAGTTAGATATGTTCTATCAAAGTCTCAAATTAATTATATAGATCAAGATAGTCCAATCATAATTATGATAATTAAAAATAGATAAGGATGATAATTATTAATTCATACTAACGTCAACTATCAAACTCAGAGACTAGAGAAAATAATGGCAACTCATTAAAAAATATTGCTAGTGGTCTATGGTCATACCTAGATAAAAACTCAAGATTTTACTAATCAAACATAACTTCTTGTGGGTTCCATCATATGTTAAAGATCTCAATTGGTACTATCTGGGTCCACAGTACCTTAAGGATATATCCATAAGTAGAATGAGTAATAAAATTATTAAGTGAGATAATGATTACATAAATTTTCTAATTAGTTTTAGTCGAGAAAAGTAAACATTTATAGGATATATATTTAACACTTTCTTGCTAAAATTTCTTCCATATTAACTTTAAATAACTTTGTATGCTACAGATTTAAGAAATCAACATAGTACACATTAAGCACATAAAATAGTTCATTATTAATACAATATAAATCTAAGATAAAGAATAATAATTATTTATGATTACCTTAATCGGAAAAGTGGCATAAAATTTTCCACCATGTTACTCCAAGCCAACCTTATCCCATGCATATATCAATCTTATCCCTCTAAAATCAACTTATCTCACTCAATCTTCTGTGTAACTCAAAAATTAGGTGGTCAAGCCTATCCCCAAAACTCTACAAAAGGTCTCATATCATATACACTTGTCACTTGTTACATATAACATTTAAGCCAACAAATAATATACAACATTCAAGCCCATATTTATCATATAGTCATAATTTCACATATAGCATAAAGCCAATCTTATATAAAGATCTCATTAGCCCATTTCACATAAATATAGTAAGATTAAAATGTCAACTATTGCCAAAACATCATATAATACTATTTTGTTCTAGCTAAACTATTCATAACTAATTCGCCACTATTCCAATGACCATGATAAGAAAAAGATTCATAATACATTGTCACTTCACAAGTGACCACAATAAGCTTTCTTGCTTCCATTTACAAGATTACCACATCACAATTCCCTACAAGAGTTTATTATTATTCCTAGTAACTTTCCACATAACTCATTACTGCACATGTATCAATTCATAATTTAAGTCATGCATTAACTAAATATCAAGCTAAACTTATGGTTTTGTCATGATGTGAAATACCTTATAACTTTTTGTAACATTAATGACCAAATTTCATACTATCAATTTCATATACTAATATGCTCACAAGCAAGATTATATATCAAATAACAAATACTACACAACTTTTAGCAAATCCTAAACTAGAGCCATTGAAATAAGACAAAGCCTATGAGCCAGCTCGTTACCTCGCAAGCTTTGAAAAATTTAAGCTTCCATTTTGAAGGTCTTAAAAGTTATAAGTTATGACGATTACAATTTATAAAAGCTCATGGTCTACATGGGCCTATTCGTAAATGGGTCAATGGCTTACAAAATTTTTTCTCTTTTTAATTTCTAATTGTATAGAATTATCTTATAAGTAATTTACAAATAATACTTTTATTTTGTAGGTATTTTATGACTCATATTTTATATTTATAATATTTTTATAGTTATATATAAATTTAAAATATACTATAACTAATTTATAAATAAATATATAGTACTTTTAAATGATTTTAATCTTTTATTATTTAAAAGATATTTTTTAAAAAAATAAGAAATTAAAAAAAAGCCTATAGGCTAGCCCAAATCCATAAGGACCAGACTATGACTTCCATATTGGAGGCATGCAAAAAAATTGGATAGGTTTGACCTAGCTCTTTAACGGTAAATCTACATAGGCCAGTCCAACTCATTCGTTCCCTAATTATACCTTAACCATAAAATTTGAATTCTTCCAAATTTTATCATTTCCCAATCTTGGCATATTCAAGCCTATATTTTATATATTATTTTAATAGGTATGAGAAATATTTTTCTACACTAAAATAAAATTTTCATACCTCATATAGCAATAAGAAAAACTACAAAAATTCAGTTGCATATACACCTCAAATCTCAAATATTCAAGAATACACCTTAATTGAGCTCTACCAAATATACTATTCTCGAAAATACATTTAAAATATCAAACTTTATTAAAAATTTGTGAAAATTTCTATCCTAAAAATATGGCTAACAAAGTTCATTTTTCAAATTTTTCCTTACTAAAAACAAGTCATACAACTTATTTTTACATCAATCTTTCAAATACAAGAGAAATCATATAAATTATCTAAAACTTAAACCATCGAAATAGTTTCATAAGGGGCATGTTTAGCTTAAAAATATCAATTTAGGCTTTTAAATATTATAAAATTTTCTTGAAAACTTTAAATAATTTTTAGGGTTTGAAACACCATTTCTAAATTCTTTTTATGTTAAAAACAAGTAATAGAAGTCCTCAAACAATTAATACTCAAAATAGTTTTTTAAGAGATAAGACAGTGCTGTAAAATAGAATTTTTCTACACTATTTCTCTAATGTAAACCATGGCTTCCAAACTTGTTTTCAAATGGTTTTTACTTCAAAAATATTGATATAAATATATATATTAATATCATATAAATATCTTATAACATTTTGTAACAAGTTTTTGTAAGAAAAATAAAATTTTCCTCCATCAAATCATAGCTAGACCATAAGTCCTCAACCTTGTATTCAAGAAGATTTTTGCTTTAAAAACTTTGATGTAACACTTGTGTAATACTTATACCAAGATCTAAAATAGTTTATACTAGGTTTAAGCATGAAAATCTTAAACTTGCTCTTAATTTTCCAAAGAAATCTAAGAGCTTTAGTTTGTTTTCCTTTGAAAGATTGTTTCAAGATTTGAATGAAAACAGGTTTCCAAACTTCAACTATTTTATGTTAGGCATAGAAAAGTGATTTCCATGGGCCTTTTAAAGAGTTTCCTCTTACAAATTCTCTTTTGTTTTTTCTTTCTTGATCATTCTTTGTGCTTCCGTTTTTAAGAAACCATTCAAATATTCACTTTTCCAACCTTAAAAACTAAGTTGCTATTTTCCAAATCATTTCTCCAAAACTATAGTTTTTTCAAACCCTTTCTTGCTATTGAAGAAAATTATGTTTCCAAATACTTCACCAAGAATCTCGTGGTTTCCATACATCATCACAAACAAATATATAAAAAATAATCCATCATGAATATTCATGACTTCAACAAAACAAATGACAATTAATCACAAAAACACATATATAAGATATATATATATATATATATATATATATGTAACAACCTTCTTAGAAGAAAAAAAATGGATCTTTACTTACTTTTGAAAATTCATGAAAACCTTTTTTTCTTTACTTATTATCCAAGATGCATTATCCAAACTTATATAGAGTTAGTAGAAAGCTTTTTGAAAGAATTTAAGAATATGAATAGAATTCACTAGATTTTATGGGATTCTACCTCCTCCTCAATGATCATAAGAGCCAAAACTCTACCAATTTTCAAATGTAATTCAAGAAAATTGCCTTTCTTTATCTAGAAATGAAGAGGAAGATGAAGAGAGCTTTAAGAACCTAACTTCCCTCGCTTTCCATCCCCTAGCTATGAGCTTTCTTTAGTGGAGTTGAGAAATTTGAGTTTAACACCTCTATTTATAGTATAATGAAGTGTGTGTATGTGTGTGTGTGTAAAGAATGAAATTTTCCTTTTCTTTCTCTCTCTTATCCGACGGCTAGCTCTTTTTTAGAGAGCAAGTTGAGCTTTATTTCTTATTAAAGAAGATTATAAGAATTTTCTTAGAACATTCCATCTTATTCTCACCTTAAAACCAAGAATATTCCATATTCCTTTCTTTATGCCCAAGTTTACTTAATCTCCAAGTATGCTTCATCATTTTGCCCTTTTTTCCCTTAATTAACTCATTCATTCCCTTTTTAATCCCCTAAAATTATGGACCTCCTTAACTTGGGGTCCAACATTTCCAACTTTGTTCTTTCTTGAATTTTACATGGTATTTTTGAATAATAACCTTAGTTTAGTTCAAAATTCTATCAACTTTAAATCCTAGATAACTTATAATATTACTCTAATTATCCTTAAAAAATTTTGTAAATTTCTTATTACTAAATTTATTTTACTTTTGTTACTCTATTAAGTTCTATCCACTAATTACTCATGAATTCCTTTAATTCTCTTAAAGTTTCTGTAAATAATTCAAAAATAAATTTTTTATCCATCATTACTAATAATCAATTCTATCAACATAAATGAGAAATTATTCTAATTACCTACTTCCAAATGCTATCTAATTTAGTTTTATCAATCCTTGTTTACTAAATTTTTAATGGATATTACAGAAAATTTCCATATGTTGTCCATTTTCAAATAAAAGAGATCTCAAAAGATTTGCCCTTATTATAATGGTGGTGGTGGTGCATCAATTTAGGAATTTGTAAATTTAAAATACCAAGGGATAATTTTGAGGCTTAGTGAGTAAAAATTTTAATAAACAAGAAATAAATGTAATAAGTATCTTATTGACTGAATTACCCTCCTTTGAAGCCTTACTTCATGTATATTGTACTTAAATATAACGAATCATTAGTGATTTCAAGCCATCCATACATGCATACTATATTCATTTCACAATTCACATAATTTAATTATATAACTTAATATCTATCCATAGACGTGCAAAAGAAGTGAATCTTTTCATCTATCCATTTATCATTATCCTTCACAAGTCAATTCTTATCCCTTCAAGTTATCCTTATCCCTCACAAGTGATTATTGGACCCAATGCACAAGCCATATGATTTCCTAATTCTCTCTATCATAATTTTCAATGCATAATACATTATAAATAGTCATTCTTTAATGGACTCAAGTCATATTGATCATTCCTAACACAGAAGCATGGTTAGAACTTCACCATAACTTTTTTAACTCATGTGCCTTAGTACAAAGTTGTAAATATCCTATTTAAAATGACCTCATAGCAAAAAAAATTGAAATTTTAGCCTTTGGAATTAATTGAGGGCCTTTAGTAATTTTTTATATGGTATGAATCATTTGTTAAATTGATTTAGTGCATCCAGACTAATATTATAAAGCATGAATCGATTATAGAATTGATTTAGAGTAGGAAAGGCTACCCTTTAACCCCCATTAAATCGATTTTTAAATCAATTTAGTCATCCTAATTTTGGTTCTGCAAGGGATAAATTCGTTTAATGCAGAATATTATATATTAACCCTATTAAATTGATTCCTACATGAATTTTTGCATTTCTACAACAAAATACATTATTCATGCATTGGAAAATCCTCCCAAAATATTATCCTTCATGTAATATTTGCACTAGATTTAGCAAGAAATTCATAGCAAACACCATTCTATATCATTTTAGCATAAATTATACAGATATAAGGAAAACCTATCCTAACTAGGCTAAATCATTTAAAAACACACAAGACTAATTACAATGTTTATTTATAAGTTATAGAGAAGATAATAGGTAGTGGAAAGGTCGATTGGTTTATCCCTAAATATTAATAAATAAGGATTTAAGGTTACGGCACCAAGATCCCTATTGAAACTAAAAACCCTAATCATGCATAATCAAATGAGAGTAAGTGAAGGAAAGGCTTCACAAAGAATTAGGTGTAAAAATCCATACCTCACTTAAATTAAAGAAAGTGAGTGTATGAGGAAGTATAGATTACCTTTTTTTCTTGTAAGGAGAAGGAAATGAGTGGTTTGGCTCTCTTAAAGAGGCAAATGAAAGGATGGATTGAATATTAGACAAATAAAAGGGAAATAGCCTTAAGGGTACACTAGTAAAAAGAGCTTCCAAATTCTCCTCCTCGCTCACATGCTTCCCTTTAATCAGGATTAACTTTAAACATTTTCACTTATACATTTATCAATCATTTCTCACAATAGTTTTTATTTTTGTCCTTATTGTAATTAAAAAATTATTTCAACATAAAACAATTTAAGTCTAATAAGTTCAATAGTACTTCCCCTTACAAAAGAGTTTGTCATTGAATTCTTAGAACCTTGCTAGCCTAACAAGTTTATACAATGATATATGAGTACTTGTGAATTTTCTCTAATACATGTTTAAGAAAAATTAATTTATTTGGTGAGTTATTTGAAACCTAAATTGATGTTATTCATTATTGTTTGTTGAGTTCAAGTATTATAAGTCAAAAATATATAAATAACTTCTTCTAGTTTTATTTATACATGTTTTTGATGTTTTTGACATTTGTATTATAGACTTTGCATGAAAAATTCTTAATTTTCAATCTTATATATATTTGTTTCTTCTTATTCTAATCGTCAATATTTTTTTCTCTAGTAGCACCATGGATCATATCTTTAAGTTAATAGAAGTCATCCTTCAAGACATAATATTTTATTTTCTAATAAAGAATGCCATAATGAACTTATGTCTTATCGAAAACATGGCAAGCCATACATATTACCCTAGTCTAGTTTTAAGATTTTTCATTTTTCATATGAGAAATAAATACAAAGGTGTTATTTACATCTTCTCTATTTAGAAAAATAATAATAATTTTATAGGTAGAAGTGAATGGTGATGTAATGATCTTAATTTACATATAGCTCATTTTGATTAACTATTAGGTTTAATTAGTTTGTTCATTGCTTTTTTTTCAAAAATACATAGTTTTGAAACAACAATGCTAATAGGACTCCTTTTGAAAAAGGTTTTAACATAGTAGATCCCCTTCATGATAAGGAATATGTAACCTTTATGAAAAGATAATAGCAAAATGAAAGGTTATCCTACCAAGGCCATTGTTCACATATAAATATAGGTCATATACAAAAGCAAAACTAACTATCCTATAGTCTATATAAAAAGGCTATCAAAGTGACCCTCAACTATCAATTAAGGGATATTAGGTCCTAACAAATATTCATGCCACACCTTATAGTACATCTAGCAATGGTTCAACTCCATGAATAGGATGTAACAAAAATGGATATGAAAGGTCCCCCACAGCTATGTGACATGAATGAGCATGGTGTCTTCAAAGATCAACATCTTAACAAGTGGGCTTGGTACCTGAAATTTTTAAATACACTAGTAAATCATGTAGAATTAGTAAGCAATTTTTAAATACAAGTGTCAGATACCTTATATTCATATTTACCCCAAATGTCCTCCCTTTATTCCCCTCCTTCCTTGTAATTGTATTGCCAATCATTTAAGTTTATAATATTATCCTTATATTTGCATTGGCAACTAAATTCTCAATATTTATATAGCCCACTTCTTATAGGAATAGTAATCCATAACATCTTATTTGGCCTTAATTAGGATTCATGTAAATCATTTCATATATCATTTAGTTAAGCTCACACATTTATTATTCTTACATATACCATAATGAGTATTTACCACTTTTCACACATATTCATAACTTTATCTTCTTTAGCCAAGCATAATTTCACATTCATAATTATGCAAGGTATATGCATTCCAAATGGTAAGGTTTAATTCCCTAAATCAATTATTACTAGTTACAATTACTATCATCAAATTTTCATAGATTTCAAGGAATTCCCTCTTTAAGGTCATGACACCTCACAATTCCCTTAAGGAGATCTATCCTCTTCATCACATTTTTTATTAAAAAATTCATATTAAATTAATGTTAACCAAATATTCTATATTTTGATAATTCAAACTTCACTTTAGGTCAAGGTTGTGCCCATAACCATGAGTACCATAACATATTGATTAGAAAATTGGAGGTTAAAAAAATTTTGTGTCTGTCTTGTTCTTTTCCATATTACAATTTAACATAAATTATATATATTTTTTTGAAAAGTCCAATGTGATAGCCCAAATATCCTACTTGCCCGAGCATCCTTCCACTACCGTGGTAGGTATCTAAAAATAATCGATAATGAAGTAAGTCATAAAGACTTATTGAGTAAGGTTCTATATAAACTATCCTAGGATTTTATTTAATTAAGGCTTGTCTTTTCTTATTCTCTGTTATCTCAATTCTAATTATGTATTGGTCATATTTGTAAAACTGAACATTTGTGGTGTCAGTCTTTTATTATCATTTTTACATCATCAACACCTTCCATAGAGGGATTTTCTTTTGTTCATGTCTTGATGTTTATACCAATCGATCGAGGTATTAATATTCTTATCATTGCTTTTACAACATATTTTTCTTTTTATTACGTACTTGTATTTCTATACATTATCTTTTATCACTATACTTAGTCATCTATGTTTATATTTCAAGAGATACATTCCAAACCATCATTAGATTTTATTCATTTATGTATGTCTTATGTTATGTATGTCTCATGTTATGAATTACACATTAAATCCATATATGGGCACCAAGTACATCATAATATTTTAACTGCAACAAAAAGTGAATAGTAAATCATTGACATATCTCATAAACATATAAAAACATAATTATGAATACATACGCATGCATAATCCATAAATATATGCCATGCAAGGATGTATGCAATGTAGATATTACAATATGGTGCTATATATTCCATCCTCATAACCATATTGCCAACCACCCATCACTAACAACCAAATTCTTATATTCATACGAACTTAATTCAATTAAAGTATGATATCATACTTTCCATTCTTATCACGGCATTGCTAATCTTCTATCACTAATAACCAAATATCCATCCTTAAAACTATATTGTCAGCTTCCTATAGTTGATAACCAAATATTTTGTATTTATATAGCATGCTTATATTACATCGTAATTTTTACCATAATTGGCTATTATATCATATCATAATTGTCACCATAGTTGATTATCAAATCATATCACAAATATTGGCATAATTAGTTATCATATCACACCACATCTCATTCTATAATGCTCATAGATGCATTCTAAAGTAATCAACTTAATATAGCATTTCATTGTTCACACACAAGTATATATTGCAAAACTCATGCATACACATTTGCCATAGTCTCATAAGATCTATAAAATCCTCAATGCACCCATGTGATAAGTAAATATATTTTATCATACTCATGCACCACAACACATAAGTGTTTCATATAAAGTTTCACAAGTGGCTACTATTTCATATGTCACATGCAACTAATATTTCTCAAAGTACATATACTCCTCAATAATATATTTACGTTTATTCTTATTCCTATCATGAAGCCTTTTAATAATGTATGCACATTAAATCTTATCCTTGTAATAAAATGTACAACTTGTGTATATACACTTATTTGCATCTTACATTAATATTCATACTTACATATTATTTTTATCAATAGTCATGTTCATTAGTCTTGTTTCATAAATAACTATTTATATTAATATTATCTTATGAACAATTGTATTTGTAAATAAATTTCTCACAACACCAAGTACATAAATATTATTTTTGTACACAATTGGTATCTATGTATAATTTTTTTTATTATCAAATACTTTAATTATGTACGTATATAATATTTTCATAAACAAACATATACATGTATATATATATATATATTATTTATAAACCATTCACATACATAAATAATATTTTTGTAGAAATAGACATGTATGTGAATATATAATATTTAGAAACCAATCATTTACATAAATAATATTTTTATTTAATACAAATAGTAATTTACATATTTAATGTTTTCAAAAACTTGATTATGTACATGTATAATATTTTAATTCTTTACAAATAGTAATATATGTGTATGTTATTTTTAATAGAACTAACACATTCATAAATATTATTTTTATTTAAATAAAATAGTAATGTACATTTTTATTATGTCCATAAAACCAATCAAGTATGTAAATAATATTTCAAATTGGATAAAAATACCAATGTACATTAATAATATTTCGTTAAAGCAATTCAATCATGTATATAATATTTCATATTAATAAAAAAATAATGTATCAACCATGTACGTTTGTAATATTTTATTTGAATAAATACAATAACATACATAAATAAAATTCTCATAAAATGGAGCGCTTACATATATATGATATTTCTAATAGTAAAAATAGTAATTTATATGAGTATTACTTTTATAATATTTAACACACACGCACGCGCATATATATATATATATATATATATATATATATATATATATATATATATATATATATATATATATATATATATATATATATATATATATATAATATTTCCAATAATAAACATAGTTATATGGATATTCTTCTCATAAAATTCATCACATACGTATATATAATAATTCCAATAATAAAAACAATAATGTAAATAATTATTTTTCTCTTAAAATTGATTATATATGTGTATGTAATTTTTTTAATAATAAAAATAGTAACATATGTGAATATATTTCACATAAATTTTCCCATATATGCTTATGTAACATTTTTAATAATAAAAATAACATGTATCATCATCATGTGTGTATTATATGAAATAACGACTTTTACCCCTATTATTTAATTTTTTAACTCAATTGCTTATTTATTACCCATCCATATTTGGGTTTTTGATAAGTGCATAAAAATACATTTTAAATTAAATTCATTAGTGGCATTATTTTGGATTTATGAGAAATAAATATGAAATTATCACGTAATTATTTCATAAATACTATTATTAATCTTTTTTTATTTTCATGTCATAAAAGTTAACTCAACTATGGATTAATAATGAATTTAATCAATTTACTCTCTCAGTATATTTTAAAAGTTAACTAAGTGTTAACAATCAATCAAGATGAATCTATAAGAAATTTGACTCAGCCACGCGTTAGCAATAAACTTAGTCAAGTTACTATCTTAATACAATTAAGGAAAGATGACTTAGCCATAAGTCAACTATGATTTTAAGGATGCTAACTCAGCCATGAGTTAATGAATATGGTCAAGTTATCATGTAATTGTCCAAATATATCAAAAGGAATAAAGGATAATTCTAAAAATTCTTAGGTTCACATTCACTATAAATTGCGATCTTAGCTAGCTATTCAAGACACACCACTCTCCATTCAAATCTTACATCTTTCTTATACTTTCTCCCTAGAATTTGTGAGAATGTTTTGCAACTTATGATAGAATTCCTACAAGGATTGAGATGATCCTTTATATGTAATATTTTATTTTTCAACTTCAATTGTTTTTTTTAATTTGTAATGTTTATAAATTAGTTTATGTTCAAAACTCTTCATTATCTTTAGCCTTTTTATAACCTAGAGATTATATTTTTCAATTTCATATAAATTTAGTCATTTTTTATGTGGTATTATTTAAATATAATTGTTACTAGTAAAATAGTTTTATACGTTGATCTTTTACTGCAATATTGTCAATTTGATATATTATTGATTTTGGATAACATAAAAGATAATTCTTGTAAGTTTTAAACTTAAGAAAAGTTTGTTCATATATTTGATGCAATTAAATTTTCTAATGAAATTCAAATACATATTTTCCTCTTGTTTATTTAGGATGTGAAACAACAACTGAGATTTAATTGAATCAAAGTAAGTATTAAATATATGAAATTTAATGGTAACTCTTAATGCCTTATTCTACCATTATTAAATTTTTCATTACATTTAAAATTTGTGCAAATTAATTTTTTAATAAATCACATTACTTAATTTTAATATTATTTCTTTTATTTACAAACTTGGTTTGTTAAGCTTTTCCCCATAAGATTAATAACTCAATCTATATTGCAATAACCATAATATATTTTGAGTGTAAATGAAACTTGGCATTGTTGTTAAGGAAATGCTATCAAAATTAAGTTTATTTATTTTTATTTTTATTATTCTTGTTATTTTTTATTTTTATATAGTTATTTTTTCTTTTCTATTAATCTTATTCATAAGTTTTGTTTTACATTTTTGTTAAAATAAAAAAAAATAAAATAAAAGATAATATTTAAAGTGTATGCTTCATCCTAAAGATGAACTCATAAGTTTCCTTAGAAGAATTGAACTTGAGCTAGCACAAAACTAGCTAAGAACCCCATCTAATTCATCTTCTTCTAGTTCTAGCACCATTTGTCTACACAAGGATAATCCTATTAGGTCGTTAAAAGACTACTTGCACTTTACTCACATAGCCACACCTTCATGTATCATTTTTCCCTTTTTAATATATCATATATTGATCTCAAATCTAGAATGATTCAACTTTTGCCTACTTTTCATGGTTTAGACAATGAAAACTTATATGTGCATATTAGGGAATTTGAAGAGGTAGTGGCTACTTTTCATCACCAACCAATGCTTTAAATATTGTTAAATTAAAATTTTTCCCTTTTCTCTAAAATATACAACTAAAATTTAGTTATACTCTCTAAGACCAAGATGCAAAGGCACACGAGAAAAAATGACTCAAGCATTTTTTAATAAATACTTCCTGCACTATGAAACCAATAGCTTAAAACAAACAAATATTCTTATTTTCCCAAAAAGATAATAAAATCTTCTACCAAGCCTGGGAAACATTTAAGGAGTTGTTAAACATATATCTACACCATAAGTATGAAAATTAGGATTTAGTTAGATATTTTTATGATGGACTTATAATTAGGGGAAAAATTCATTTAAAGGATGTGTAATGGGGAATTTCTTAAAAAAAAAACCCTACAAAAGCCATAGAATATCTTAACGGCCTAGCCAAAAAGTCCTAATATCACTAATAACACTACTAGATCATAAGCAACTAGAATTTACCATCTTCAAGAAAAAGATAATCTTAAAGCCCAAGTTATAACTATAACTAAAGAGCTAAAGGCCCTAAAAACTAGAGATAGTAAGGTCATTCATACTATTGTTCGAGTTAAGTTACAAGGTAAATACTTTATTTATGGAGGGCTAAAACATTTAGCCCTAAGTTGTCCTACCTTAAATTAGATGGGAGAGGTGTATAAGGAACAATGTAATGCCATAGGGATAGCTAGGAAACCTTACTCACCTAATCATAAACATATAATCCTAGTTGGAAAATTCACCCAAACTTTAGTTAGAAGCTAATTTTAACCAACATCCATCATTCAATAATCAATGGAAAACTAAGACACAACCACCAACGTCCTACCTTTCATTTTAATACAATGCTCTATTAACAAGACCCTCTTTAGAAGGAACCTCACAAATATTCATGAAAGCACAAAATAAAACTAATCAAAAGTTTGAAAGTGTGCTCACGTAAGTGATGGAAAAAAAATAAGAAGATTAAAATTCAAATCACCAAATTGACTAATGCTTTCATTATACAAAAGTGAGGAAATTTTCCTTCTTAACCTTAGCCTAACCTAAAGGGATAGCAAATGACATAGACTTCTACATCAAATTCATAAAATATCATAGAAATCTATGCCATTACTATTCAAGGTGGTAAGATCTTAAGTGAACTAACTCCATCGAGTTCATGAACTAATGCAAACACCATCACTACTAAAAGTAGCAATAAAGATGCCTATATAGAAAAAATGGAGAAGGTAGTTCTAATTTAGGTGTCTTTCCCTCAAGCTTTAAAATCTAAAAGGAAAGTTCTAGAAAACCAAAGTGCAATCCTAAAATATTTGCAATAGGTTAAGATTAAACTTCCTTTATTATAATTGATCAAGCAAAATCCAGCTTATGCTAAAGTAATCAAGGACCTATGCATTATAAAAAGGAAGCACCATATTAAGAAAATTGTATTCTTAACTAAGCAAATAAGTGCATTGATTGAGTAGAAAACACTAACATATTATAAAGATCTAGGATATTTAACAATTACTTGCCAAATTAAGATACAAAACTTCAGTTAAGCTTTATTAGATTAAAAGTCAAGTGCAAATCTCATGCCTTACTTAGTCTACCTTTGCTTAAGCCTTAAAGAGATTAAACCTACATTTGTGGTATTACAATTAAATGATCATTCTACAAGAATACCAAGGGATAGTAGAAGATGTTCTTCTCCAAATTTATAAATTTTACTATGTCGTTAATTTTGTTGGTCTTAAACATTTAATCCCTAGTTGATGTTAAATCAAATATACCACTTATCTTGGGAAAACCTTTCCTTGCCATAACTAATTCTCTTATCAACTATAGGAATGATCTCATGAAACTCTCATAAAGGTTTGAAGCATGCATTTTTAATACTAACTGATACTTTTCCTATTATCATAACATCAAAACTTAGTGCTTTATAAGAAAAATAATTAATTGACATGCTAAGAAAACATAAATCGACATTAAGTTAAACAATAGCTAACATTAAAATTATTAGCATATTAGTTTATCCTTATAAGATTCACTTAGAGGAAGGAACCCTTGTAGAGAACATTAAAGAAGACTTAACCCATAATGAAAGAAATGATGAAGAAAGAAATCTTAAAATTACTAGATATATGGATTATTCACCACATATATGATAGTAAATGGGTTAGTCCAACTCAAACGATGCCTAAAAAATCTAGAACTACTATAGTGGAAACTGAAGATAAGGTTCCTATCCCAATTAAGGCAGTAAATAAGCGGTGTATGTGCATTAACTATGGGAAACTTAATTAACTACTCAAAAAGACCATTTCTCACTTCTATTCATTGAACAAGTCCTTAAACATGTAGCAAGCCATCCTTGTTATTGCTTTCTAGATGGATACTCAAGTTATTGTTAAATAGAGATTGCGATAGAAGATTAAAGGTAAACCACCTTTATATGTCCTTTTGGTCTTTTGGTACTTATGTTTTCTAACATATGACCTTTGGATTTTGTAATGCACATTCCAACATTGCATGATGAGCATATTTAGTGATATGGTTAAGCACTGTATGGAAATTTTTATAAATGATTTAACTATATTTGATGATTCCTCTAAATCATGTTTGCTTAATTTGAAAGCTATTTTAAATAAGTGTGAAGAGAAAAGCCTAATGCTTAACTAGGAAGATTGTCACTTCATGGTGCATTCTGGAATTGTCCTAAGGCATATTATTTCAAAAAAAAAGGTATAGAGGTTAACAAATCAAAAGTTAAATTAATCTTAAAGTTGCTTACTCCTCAAATCATGAAGGATATATGAACTCTCTTTTAAGCCAAATAGGTTTTTCCAAGAAATTCATACTAAATTTCTTAGCTATATCAAGACCATTAAGCAATCTCCTAACATAAGAAACTAAGTTTGACTAGACCTAACAATGTGAAGAGGCTTTACAAACACTTATTTCTAAGCTTACCATTGCTCCTATCATATAATCCTTGATTAGAATTTACCATTTGAAATTATATGTGATGTAAGCAATTATGCTATAAGAGCCATCCTTGGTTAGTGAAGAGAGGGAAAGCCTTTTGCTATTTACTATGCAAGGTAGGCTTTAAATAATGCTCAAATGAATTATTCTACTATTGAAAAGGAATTATTAGTTATAGTTTTTGCTTTAAATAAATTTTGATCTTATCTTATTGGTTCAACTATGCAGCCCTTAAGTACCTTCTTTCAAAAAAGGATACTAAGGGTCACTTGATTTAGTGGGTTCTTATTCTACAGGAATTTGATCTAACCATAAAGGATAAATTGTTGAAAATGTTATGAGTGATCATTTATCTTATTTAGAATCCCATGATTCCATCAATAGTCTACCTATTTGTGATAACTTCCTAGTTAAACATCTATTTGCCATTACATAAGTATAGTATTCGCACATTGTCAATTACTTAGTTTCTTATGAACCTCTATCTATTTAGAGTGCACAAGGCAAATGTAAGTTTTCTATTAAGGTAAGAAATTTTTATTAGGATGATCCTTACTTGTTTAAATACTGCCCTGACTAAATTATGAGATGTTGCATTCCTGAAAATA
This sequence comes from Sindora glabra, assembly GCA_020226215.1. Taxonomy (NCBI): domain Eukaryota; kingdom Viridiplantae; phylum Streptophyta; class Magnoliopsida; order Fabales; family Fabaceae; genus Sindora; species Sindora glabra. The sequence goes on along the minus strand of CM035232.1, from coordinate 68,358,478 downwards.
AGGTTGATAGTATCTTAAAATTTTCTTATACTGCTACAAATGGTGGCCATTTTTCTATAAAAAAAAATCTATTGCTAAAATCTTACGATATGGCTTTTATTGGCCTACTTTATTCAAAGACACTAATAATTTTTATTGTTCTCATGAAAGATGTTAAAAGCTAGATATGCTGACTTGTTGCCATATGATGCGTCTTAACCTAATAATAGTAATAGAAATATTTGATTGTTAAGGATTAAATTTTATAAGACCTTTTCCATCTTCCTTTAGTAACCTTTATATTTTTCTTACCATGGACTATATGTCTAAATAGTTTAAGGCAATGGTTTATCATAAAAATAATGACACCACTATTGTGAAATTTTTAAAAGAAAATGTGTTACCTAGGTATAGTACATCACGTGTTACAATAAGTAATCAAGGAACACATTTATGTAATCATTCTTTTGAAGCCTTATTGCACAAGTATGTTATTGTTCATAAAGTTTCCATTACTTACCATCCACATATCAATGGACAAATTGAGTTGGCTAATAGAGAGGTAAAACAAATTTTAGAAAAATAATGAATTCTAATAACAAAGATTGGTCCTTACACCTTTCTAATACACTTTAGGCATACTGCATTGCATATAAAAACACCCTTAGGACATTACCATATAGACTTGTCTATGGGAAATCATGTCATTTGTTAATTAAGCTTAAGCATATAGTTTATTAGGCTATTAAAGCCCTTAACTTTGATTTAAGTGTTGTAGGTTTTCAAAGGAAATTACAATTCTCAAAAATAGATGAATTAAGAAATGATGCATATGACAACTCTAAAATCTATCACACTAAGATAAAAATGGCTCAGGATAAGCAAATCATCAGGAAACATTTTGATATTAATCAAAGGGTGCATCTCTATAATTTCCATTTGCATTTAAACCCTAGAAAGCTAAAATCAAGATGAACCGGTCCATTTGCAATAAACATGTTTTTCCAAATGGAGCTATTATTATTGAAAATCCAACTACTGGGAGAATTCTCTAAGTTAATGGACAATGGTTAACAAGTTATGTTGAATAAGTAGGCCAACCTAAGAAGAACACTTTTAATAGCTCTTATCTACAAGCATTGATCAGGTTTTATCTTTTTTTATTTTTTTTCTTTTATTTCCTTTCATACTTTTTTTTGGGTTTTTCTACTTGTTTCATTTCATGCATAAAATTTATAAATGTCTCTTCTTTGTTTATATGTCCTTTCCTTTTTATCTATCTATGACAATGAAGACACTATCTGGTTTAGGTCGAGATGGTAGGTTCTTGCATTTTTTTCCAAAGAAAACAGATAGAGAGTTTGGGAACATTGCATGATTGAAATGTTTAAAATGGAAATTTTGCATTGTTATGTAAGCATAATTCAAAATTGTTTACTTTGAACCATCTCTTCTACCTTGATTATTAGAGATTAATTTTTGAAATATATTTGTACATTTCTAAGCCTTTTGGTAAGATTGATGGTCAATATATGCAACTAAAAAAACTTTCAAGTTCCAAAGCATACATTTTTTTATTCCCACATCTTTTATGAGTGAATGGAAAGGAATGAGAAAATAGCTTATAAGATTGCATTGATTATTTGAACTAGTTAACTTGCTACTCAAAACATGACCTTATGATTTGTGGTGTAACCATCCAAAAGATAATATGTTCTATTTAAAGGATTAAATGTGTTATCCTTGAAGTTTTTTTTTTAGGTGTTAAGAATTTTACAAAAAATTCCCCATAAAAAAATAGAAAAAAGAGAAAATGGAAAAAAGATGGAAAATAAAAAAGAAGAAATCTTAATTTTCAAGGCAAAAAAGAAGGAAGTTTTGTGATAAGCTTGCTCAAAATTCTAAATAGACAAGGCATTTATCTTATGATCAATGTTTAACTTATTTTTTTGTCTTAAAAAATGTAGCCTTTTCATTAAGCGTTCATTTGTTTTCCAATCCTAAGAGTGAAACCCCTTACATTAATTTTGATATACTTACCTATAATAATACAGGGTTAAGGCTTTTTCTTGGACAATTTTTTAGGCTATATGTATTATGGTTTGTAATAAGAAAGCTATGGCTTAGCATATATATAAGTATGATCTTAAAAGTTTAATTGAAATGATCTTGATTGCATTTGTGATCTTTTACTAACTTTGTGCTTAGAGTACTTAGATAATTTTGTTAGTTTCTTTTTTTATCTAGTCATCATGTTGAGCAATGAACTAATTGGAGGGCTATGATAAGTGCATAGAAAAAAATTTTAAACTAGATTTATTGGTGGCATTATTTTGGATTCATGGGAAATAAATACAATATTATCATGTCATTATTTCATAAATATCATTCTTAATTTTTTTTCTATTTTTGGGTCATGAAAACTAACTCATCTATGAATTAACAATGAATTTAGTCAAGTTTTTATCTTAATATATTTTATAAAGTTAACTTAGTTAGGTGTCAGCAATTAATCAAGATGAATTCAAGGAACTTAACTATACATCAACGATAAACCTAGTTAAGTTATTGTTATGATACAACTAAGGAAAGTTAACTTAGATATAAGTCAGCAATGCATATGGTGGAGCAATTATCCAAATACATTTAAAGGAATGAAAGTTAATTTTGGAAATTCTTAGACTCCGATCTATTATAAATTAAGGCCATAACTAGCCATTTAAGACAAACCACTCTCTATTCAATCCTTAGAATTTGTGAGAATGCCTTACAAGTTAGGCTAGAATTCTTATAGGGCTTAAGATAATCCTTTATATGTAACATTTTACTTTCCTACTTTGATTCTTTTTTAAATATTTGTAATATTTATAAATTAGTTTATGTTCAAAACTCTTCATTATCTTTAATTTTTTTATAATTCAAAAATTATATTTCTCAATTTCATATAAATTTAGTCATTTTTTTATTTGGTATTATTTAAATATAATTGTTATTAGTATAATGATTTTATATGTTAATCCTTTACTATAGTATTGTCAATTTGATATATTGTCGATTTCAAATAACATAAAAGATAATTCTTATATGTTTTAAATTTAAAAAAAGTTTGTTCATGTATCTAATATAATCAAATTTTCTAACAAACTTCAAATATATATCTTCCAATTATTTGTTTGGGACACAATGGAGATTTAATTGAATTAAGGAAGGGAATGAATATATAAAATATAATAATGACTCTCAATGCCTTGTTCTATCATTACTAATGTTTTCATTATATTTAAAATTTATACAAGTCAATTTTTCAATAAATTACATTACTAAATTTTAATATTATTTCTTTTCTTTACTAACTTGTTTTGTTAAACTCTTGCTTATGGGATTGACACCTCAATCTACATTGTAACAACTGCAATATATTTTGAGCATAATGAATTTTATACTAAACACTTAACATAATTTCTAAAACATATTTACTAAAAAAATTAACCCTCCCCTACATGTTCCATTTTTTTACTCGAATTTCTTTATATTTCTCATACTTAATGTTTTATTTTTCATAATAATAATATTACTTAAATTTTTAAGATCAAAGAAATATTTTCTTCACTTTAGTTCCTAAGGTGATTAAGCCTTCTAGGAAATTATTCTAATTTTTTTTTTACAATCCTACTTCTTGTTTTGAATTTAAAAGGGCAAAACATATAATTTGCCATTTTAACCTATGGTGACCAAAACCATTATTTTTTTATAATATAAAATTTAATCTATTTTTCACCAAAAGTATAAAAAATGAAGAGATATTTATATATATCCTTCATTGACTTAAAATAACAATATATTACAAAAGCATTTATCTTAAAAGAATTTATGAAATCACATAATTTATCAAGATTTCTTAAAATTCCTCATCAGAACCAAACTACATAAAATCACTTCTCAAAGTGATTATATCAACTACCTCATTATCACATCATGCATGCCTTATTTCCAACCATTCAATCATAACCCATCATTTAGTCATTTTCATACTCTCAAAGGTAATTTTTCATACTCATGCTTGCATGAGTTTTCTTATTGAGATTTTTAGCAGGTGATATAGTAAAAATCCTAGTATATAAGTGTAAAGAGAATACTCACATCCTAAATGATGAACTTAGGAAGCTTTTCTCTATGGAATCTTATTCAACTTCCTCCTTAAGGATGACACTAAAATTTAGTGAAATTCCTAGAAAAACCCCAAAAAGAAAAACTTCTAAAAATCAACATGATCTTACTTACATTACTTCTTTTTTCATTTTAGTTTCCTCTTGTTTTGACACCTCCCACTTCTTAGTTTCAAGCAAAAGTCTAGACTCTATTACATTTAGCCCTTTCCCCATTCTTTTTGGTGGTAGCACATGATGTAAAGTACAAGAAAGATGAAGGTAAAGATTAAAGTAGGAGAATGAGCTTCAGTTTCACAAAAGAGAAAGAGAGAAAGATGGTAACGCTTTGGTGTTTTAGGCATAAGATGCTATACACTCTTAGGAAGGGTGGAGTTTGTGTTTTTGGTTAATCAACCCTAATGAGAGTCATCTTTTTCTAACATGCTTAATCATCATCCAAGTTATATCCTTCCTATTAGCTTGAAATACTTAACAACTCTTCCATTAGTCTCAAGATGATAATAGGAGACATGAGTTAAGGAAAATTGTAATAACTAATAACATTATGTATTAGGTGGAAGTCCTCTATCTTAACTTCATTAGCTATCCATTTATCTTATTTTAAAATTATTTCCAAGCAAATCAAAATACTTTAACATTCATTAGCTTACCAACTACCCTAGAATCATCATGAAAGCTATAATGTCCTGAATTTTTAATTCTACTATTTGAATCTCTAAATTCTAAGGCTATAGAAATGAAGAGCACATTTGAATTAGCTTGGTGGGTGAATCTCAAGTTGAAAGGAATTAAGAGTGTAAAGGTAAACGAAATTTTGAAGGAAAAAGGGGTAGGAGGAAAAGAATTAATTTTCCTAAATAGTATAGATAATCAGAGGAGGTTAGAAAACCCTAAAAAGGGAAGTTGTCTAAGTCTGACAGTGTAAAGAATTTTAAACAGACAGAAACCCTATGGACTAAATTGCAAAAGTGCAAAATCGGTGTGGTTAAAGTGGAAAATAATCAAGAAATTGGGATCCAATATGAATAACTAAGAATTTAGGGTGTGATATGTGATTTTCTTTTAGTGAGACCATTAGCCACATGACAAGTGTCATTGTTAGAAAAAAATGGCAAGAATAGCCTTATTACTTGGTGAAAAAGGACTAAAATACCCTTGAAAATTTTAAAAAAGACCAAAACACCCTTGAAGCTTCATGAAAGCTCTTCTTCCTTCTCCTTTCTTCTCCAAGCTGCAAGACACCTCCATGAAAGCTCTAAAAACGTGCAAGAGAGAGAAGGGAGAGAGAGAAAACTTCTTTTGACTTTTTCACCTAAAAATAGTGAGAATTAGGCTTAGTTGTAGAAGGAAAAATTGCTCCTCTCATCAAGCTCTATCTATTGGTGTGTTTAGATTGAAGAAAGCTCAAGTTTGATCCAAGTTTGGTGAGCTCTAAGTGAGGATTTTCAAGTTGCAGCAAGAGGTAAAAATGTTCTCCTCTAAAAGCTCTTTAATGTATTCTTCTTAGTTTCTTGAAATCTTGATGTTGGTGTGGTCAAAGGTGGTTGACCATGGAGTTTTGGATAAATTGAACATGTCTAATGGTGTTTTAGATGTTGTTATGTTGATCTATGGCTTTGGTTTGGTGTAAAAATAACAAGAAACCATGATGTACACAATAGGGTTTTAGAGGCATAATGGTGCATGTGTGGATTTGGCATGATTTGTTTGGAATTTGGCTAAATTGATGACATTAAGATGATTCTTATGAATTATGAAAGTGTGTGTGTGTGTGAAATTTCCCTTTTGAGAAGCCAAAACCGTGAATATGGAAAAGAAGGAGAGAAAAAGATTTAGCCATTTAATGTGTTTTTGGAAGATCAGTAATGTACACGGGGTAGAACACGGCCCATGTTGTACCCCATGTTCTTCATCGAAGGCTGATCAGTAATATACACGGGGTAGAACACGGCCCATCTTTACCCCCGTGTTCTTCTCTGAGCAATCCAGTGACGCCCCGAAGTAATCCAGAAAGAAACACAGCCCTAAACACAGGGTTCCCATACCTCGTGTTTTTTGTCAAGTGAACAATTTGGTTTTGATTCTTCATGTTTTGCACGGTTTTGCCTCCAGATCCTTTTCTAATGCATACATGTGTCATTTCAAAGCCTGAAAATAGAATATAGAGCATCTAAAATGATGAAACACATAGAACTTAAGTGCATTTGTGCATTTATCAATGTGGAGGAAGTGAAGAATACATGAGGTTTAAGAAAAATGATGATGTTCTAATAAGAACTATGATGTGTATTTATGTAGACTAAGGAGTGACAAGTTGGAAAGGATTGTAAAGAAGTTTTTAAGTGAGGGCAAAAGAAACATCACTATTGGAAGCTTATAAAAGGTAGCTAGCTTTATCCTTAAGCTCTATTTTCTATTTACATGATTTTATGTATTTTATGCCATTGTATGGAATGTGTATGAAATTGCTGTGTGCGCATTCCGAGAAAACAATAAAATACTGTGTTAGGCCTATGGCTCGAGTTCCCTGGGATGATAATGCAATTGATGTGTGTGGTACCTATGGCCCGATACCTCGGGAAGACAGTGAAATGTTGTGTTAGGCCTTTGGCCCGAGTACCCCGGGAAGATAATGAAATGTTGTATATAGGCCTAGGTACGATTATCTGTGATGGCCATCTAGATATTTAAATAAGTCCTTGAATGGGCTTGATGATTGCTGCGTGCAGTGCATATTTCTTACAATGGTATTGAATGAGATAACAAATGATTAATTGTTTTGAAATGTACGTTCTATTTGCTTAAGGATCTGGAATGACTTGATATATTTATGGTAATAGCTAGCTACTGGGAAACTTTGTTTCTTATGTTTTTGTCTTGTTACTAACCATTTCAGGTGATGCTTCCAAAAGCTCTCATGATAGAGGAGAATGATGTTTTGAAATTGTATTAAAAATGTTTATATAGTTGGTGATGTAATACGTGATGGATGTACGCTTTGTAAGTTGAACATTTTGTGTAATTACATGACCCTTGCCTATATTGTATGAAATACAGAAATTTGAGGTAATGTGAGCTAGTCTAAAGTAGAAGGCAAATTAGTATGCATTAATTATCTATTTAATGAAGATTAAGGTGTTAATGAGTGAGGAAGTTTACAAAAGCTAACCTAGGCTTAGTCTTCAAGTTTAAGCTATTTTCAATAGAAATTTGAGTTCCATTTGAGGGACTCTTAGGATCAATTGATCCTCTCAATGTTAAGGCCAAGTGCCCCTTCCCAAATTTTAGGTTTTGATGACCAATGCCACTAGAATATTGAATCATACTTTCATACATCAAGCTTTCATCTTTTTATGGGCTATTGTGAGCCCTTTTCCATTTAATGGTCTATCTTATACATAATTATTTATTTACTAATCAAATGCTTAAATTTTATCCTACTATAATCCAATTACATCCTTACATTCATTCCTTATTTTATTAATCTATTCTTCACATGCTTTGTTTATATATTCCCTAAATACCTTCTATTTAGAGCCTTTTTTACATCACTTTAGAGCCTTTTTTACGTTAGTTTCAAGAGAAAAATAATATTTTGCTAATCCTTTTCGAATTTTTACATGAAAATTTGACATAAATCTCCCTAGGTATCTTCTAACTAACTATAAAATTTTGTCTTAATCGAGCGCTCCTAGAAAAAGTTATGCCTATTCTATTGGAGTTAGGTTCATGTTGTGATGCCTAAAATTTTTTTAAATTCAAAAAATCATGGTATCAATTGGTCAAAATTAGGTCACAAAATTCATATATATTTAACCCCAAAATGTTAATTTTCCATCCAAATCTTTTAATGGTTCAATAATTGGGCTTTCTTATCCTAAGTTATAGGCAAAAAACTATCAAGTGCATAGAAATTTTACATAATATACCAAATTACAAATATCATTCTAATTCTCATATTTTATGCTTCATTTCACCACTTAAATTTTGGTCTAATCATATTCTATATTATCCACAAATTTAGGGTTCTCATATTTCCAAATTCTTCCTACTATTTCCATAAAATAAAATACTTTAAATAATCCTTACTTCTTGATCCTTCCCATATTTAATAATTTCATACATATACAATTATTCCCAATTAGGATTTCTCGGCTTTTTTTATCATGGCAACCTTATTACTTATGGGGTCATTACCTTTAATATATCATGATTTATGCCTAATTATCATGGACAAAATTTCAAGTGTTACAAGTTCCCATGAAAGTAAAATCTTTCTCTTTAAATTCATCACATATTTTACAACCACAAATAATTGTCCAAATTTATAAGTTAAAGCCTAAGAACACTTAACTCTCCACACTTTTTTGCTTATGGCTCTTCAAGGAGGAAACTCGCAAATGTTAAAATTCATTTATATTTGCATTTTCACATCACACAAAGGTTTCACACATCTTGGAGGTTATTAAACTCATCTTGGTACAATTTTTCTAACAAATTACATTAGTATCGTGTATTTAAGTGTCGATGAATTATGATTGATTTTTATATATATTGATAGTAGTTCAAATTTAAGATTTTCAATAAACTACCTAAATTTTTATCATTAAACCATTGCTAGTGATTAGGGGTACAAACTCATGGGCAATTTGAGGTCAACTTAGAAAAAATTTTATCCAAGTTCATCTTTAAATGCGTGAAGCATTAAAAAGTTGAGCTCAATTAATTTGCAAATAAAATTTGAATTTTATGTTATTCAATTCAAATCGTTTGTGAGCTTAACCAAACCTAATAACAACAAATATATTTTTTTCATTTTTATATTATATGAATAATATAATACATTAAAAATTTAATCACATTAATTATTGTAAAAGTTGCATTAAGAAACATGAAACTTTGATTGGAGTAATTAGTTTTCTAATACTTATTATTTTTCACTAAGTATAATTATTGGTATGTGACATTGTGTATATATTTTATGATGGATTTACTCATTGTAGGAGAAATTAGTTAGATGAGATCAAAAAACCCTAGTACTTAATTGAGTTGTGAAAAATAAGATTTTATATACTTCAATTTGAGTAAAATAACAAGTTATCTATGTAAGATTATATAATTTCATCTAAGTTCATATTTAGGCTTAATGATTTAGGCACTATCTTGAAGAGAGGTTCGGTAAAATAAACATGTCTATCCAAATTCAAGCTTGAATTTGTATATTTCAATTTCATAAGAAATTTTAATAGTTGTGTAAAATCATTTATGATTATATTTAGATCAAATTCAAGCTCAAATTCAAATTTCTCGAGTTTAATGAATTCAATCTAGTTTATCCTTGAAAACTCTATATTTAAAAACATAAATATTTGATTCGACACTATTTTTGCATCCCTATTAGTGACATATATTGATTGATAACGTTAAGCTTGTTAGATAAAACTAAAACCAGATTTTTGTATAAACGTAACTATTTGATATATTAAAAAGAATAATATTATGAAAAGTTTCACCTTTTAAGAAGTCATTCTTCACTATTGGATTGCCTTTACTATATTAAAATTTGCATTTTTAATTTTATTTCACTTATTTTAAGATTCACAAAAAAAATAATTTAATGATGAAAACACTTAGATAGAGCTCCCAATAACATTATTCTATTAAAAAATGAATGGCTAGTCACCAAAAGTTGTAGGATGTTTTAGTTCATGGTTTCATTGTTTTCTAGACATAAGAGAATTCAGAAGGAAACTTTCCCCTGCCTTCAATATTCGTCTGGTTACACCAATGGACCCATGCAAGTAGCGGGATAAAACAAAACTAAAATTTGCCTTTACAAGTGTCCAATTCAGATTCTATCAACTCAAGCGAAGTCCATTACGTGAATAATTTAATGCATTGATAAATAAAAGCAACGTTTATAAAATATTAGCAAATTATATGACATGGCCGATATACTTAATAATGCAATGACATTAAATGTTATCTTTGGGACTTTTCTTCTTTCAATATCCATTCATGCTCACCAGAGTGATACAGCAAAATGTTGTTTTCATCCTAAACTAGACAAAAATCCCAAAATGCTGCAATAGGCATATAATTGTAGCCGTCAGTTGAATACGCGACGTTCTAATATACTCTACATACAACAAAGAAAAACAGGGGGTTGGGGACGGAGACATTAAAAGAACGACAGGTAAACACAAAAATCTCTCATTATCAGTGAATGTTTTTCAGACAATGCTGGAGAATCTAGGATGTCTCCCTATAATATTAGTGATATAAATTACACATTGCTACTGGGACCCCACCCTAGTTATAAACAAATGTCTAAACATATACAGTTGGTGTTAAGTTCTGTAATTTACAAAATTCACCATGGGATGAAAAATTTTACCCACAGTGAAAGTTCGCTAAGATTACTCCATTGGTATCCCGGATTGCACTTGAAATCACATCTACAGATCATAGAGGTTCCTTCTTTGACAATTTCCCCTATAAAGTTGACAAAACTGGTTCCTTCTTGACCTTGGCATGAGAATTAGTTGATCCATCTCAATGAATTGACTTGTGCAGTAGCACAAACAGCAGCCATAAAATTATTAACCCCTGTTTATTTAAAGTACATGAATTTGAGATATAATGGGAGCCCACTAAATGAACCGTACCAGTCCGCTCATCTCGCACTTCAATAGTTGAAGAACCTGAAATAATTCACAGGGGAAACAAACTTAGATAATTAAGCATATGGTTAGATCAAGAGTTGTTTGTTTTAACAGAAAACATCTTCTTTGAGAATATAATTATAAAATAACAATATGGCAAAAGAGGTCTTATTTATTCAATGTTAAATAAGAGTATGGTGAAAGGTATTGTGATGTGAAGAGCTTTGTTAGGAGAAATAGATGAAACATATATCACATGCAAAATCTAATAAAATATCACATGAATATTTTATCATGATAGGTATCAGTACATAAAATTTTATTGAATTTAAAAGGAGGCTCGTTGGACTAACAAATGGAAGGAAGAAGGTGGGCGAAGGGGGGGGGGACTCTATAAGAAAGAGACTTAATTGAAACATCTTTCATAAGTTCACTATTTTTAAAAAATTGATTCACTATTTTTAAAAAATTGATACCCAACAAAAAGCTGGACCGACTCTAAAAGAAAGAGAGTAAATAGAAACATCTTTCATAAGTTCACTATTTTAAAAAAATTGATACCCAAGAAAAAGCTGGACCATCTCATTTCATCATTCTTACCCCCTACACAATCAAATTGTTGATAAAACTCCAAAATGGCATTTCCTTTGGCCCTGTTTCCTCTTTCTTTATCTTTATTTAGTATAAGGATGCAAGGAAACTTTCATGTCCAATTTTAAAAGTGGGAGGATTATCTATGCCCTAAAATTTCTTGGATCTTGGAAAAAGGGAAAAAAAAGACTTTGTTTTATATTTGGTATGAGTATTAAAAAAAAAAATTCTTATTTTTACTCTTCACATCCCGGATTACATCCTTTATTTCAAAGACATTGTTTTTCTCAATTAATATGACACTAGATATCATAATTTTTTAACTAAGGTATAAGGGTAACATGTCTCTCCTTTACTTGTGTTGAGATTGTGTGCTTCTTAGGGAATTATGTTAGAGTAATTCTAGATTGATTATGTACATATTAGGAAGTTATTCTTTAATATTTTAGATTGATAATTTTTCCTTTTAACTTGATTAGGGTTAGAATTAGTATCACAAGTTTTATTTTAATATCCTCTATTTATTACATCTTTTATATATAAGTAGATGTCCTGACTTTAGCAAATCGCACAAGTCACTCCAACCAATTCAAGTTGGTAGCCCTCACTGACTCTGCTTCTGCTACTATCCTTTTTAGTTTTTATTAAGCTTCAAGCTCTTTTTTTTTTTTCTTTTTTTTCTGCCTAAACATATTTCCATAATTGCTGCTCTTCTGCATCATTTCTCAAACACAAACCCAAACACTCCAAGGCTTCCAAATAAAACCCAAACACAGACACACACAGTTTTTCATCTCAGAAACGCTCTGCATCAGCAAGCAGAAAAGCGTGCATTCTGCTAATTTTTTTTCCCCCAACGAAGTCTGAGACATCTGTTTGCTCTGATTCATGGAGCATTTTTACGAATTTCTAGAAACCAACACCAGCATCAGCATCCTCGGCATTTTTCCAGCCACCCCGACCAATGCATGATGTCAACAAACCACCACTCCAAACACACATGAAGTACATGCACCACCATTGCAAATGCCACTGAGCAGCACCCACCACCTCACGGCAACCACAACTCCTTGCTGACTCCATCTGCGGCCTCTGTTCGTCAATCCAAGCAACAAACTTCTTTTTTGATTTGGACAGTCAAGTTCAATTCTCCTTTTAGGCTCTTTTTTTCTGAGTTCTTGTTGCTGTTTTTCTGCTGGTTCTGATTGTAGAATGATGTTTTGAAGTGCCAGGAAATTCTTCCCCCATGCTGGCACTCAATCGTCACTAACATTTGAACCAGAATATCAAGAGCTTCTCCAATTGTTATTTATTCAGCATAAAGAAAGGAAGAATATGGTATCTATAGCTCACACCAGTAATTCTTCAGCCCATCTATCTCATTCATAGACATGTAAAACAAGACGAGTGGGGCAGTGTAGGCTGGCTCGCATGGGCTTGGACCCATCAGACTTACCCACATAAGCATGCAAAAAATATGGAGAAAATTTGCCAAGCCTACATGAGCTTCCGGACAACCCATATAATTAAATTTATTTTACTACTAGATATAATTAAATCACTAGACATGAATATAAAGAATTAGAGGAGAGGTACTTTTAAGTAATATTGGATTGGATTAGATTTAAATATATATATATATATATATACCTTTTTCTTTTTTTGTAAATTGTAATTGAGCAATTGAATTCTTCTTTTATTTTGTGTAATGATTTAGTCAAGTAAGATTAAAAATTATATTAGATCATTGGATATTGGATTGAGAATTAGGTTGGATTAAAAAAAATTTTCAAATAATCAAAGGATTACCAAAAATTTTATTGGTTAAAAAAAATAACTAAGCCTGTGGGCAAGCCCACATCCATGCGGGCTTGGGTCCATGCAAGCTTGTCTACATAAACCTACAAAAATTACAGGCTCTAAATAAGGAGGCCCAGCCTGCCCCATGAATGAGCAGAAAATTTGTAGGCAATTCAGGCAGCCCACAAATTTTATTGTAATATATTTGATTAATTACATCTTTTGTATATAAATAAATATTTTGGCTGTAGCAAACTGTACAAGCCATTCCAACCAATTCAAGTACTTATATACTAGCAAATGAAATTTTTAAATGGAAGTGTCATCAGATAAAACAGAGCCTAAAAGAACTTGAAAATATAAAAAATACAAAAGGAAAATGTTACTCACAGTTATACTCAGTCCAACCAATGGCCTGATTTTCAAGGTCATAAAAGACTAGTTTATTTGAAAGGACCAGATCTGCAAAAATAAAAGAAAAGGTGAACAAGCTACAGAAAAAAAGCCATGCAAATAAAACCATCTGGAGTTCCACAATGATCAATAAACTCAGCAAAATATAACAGGTTATGATACCATATTTATTTTCTAAGAAAGTATGTGATCAGGAAATGTACTCAACGGTCAGAGTACAGCAATTAATTTTATCCACCTCATTACATAGACTTCGGTTACATCCCCAGGAGACTTCCAGTATAGGATTTTAGTTGCAACTAACTCTTCACACATTAATGATCCCAGCACTTTCTAGCCATAGATCCACCAAAATGTTCAGGCACCAAAAACAACTCACATGCAAGAGAGCCATTTCTTATTTCAGGATCTCATAAAAAATGCTTTGCAAAGTTGTTATAAGGGTCCATCTGATGTTGTGCTTTAGTGTCACTTGGTACAACAATCACAATCAAGCCTTATCCCATTACATGGGGTTCACTACATGGATCGTTGAATCATTCGATGTCAACGTGTCATATCAAAGACCATACCTTTAGTAAAATCCTCTAAAGATTGTCTTTTATAGTTTCACCAAAGCTTTCTTGGATCCTAGTCTATCTTTTCTAAAGAGACTATCCTCTATAAATCTGCCTCTTGTATCAGAGCATCCATTGATCTTCTTCTCACATGTCCAAACCAGCTGCATGTGTTATAAGCATCTTATCAATTGGCTATCCTCCAACTTTTCCTTGGATGTACTCATTCATAATCTCATCCTTTTTTGTATGTACACACATCCACCCTAGCATTCTTATTTTCACCATAATTTTTGCTCATGTCAGCCCTTCATCACCCAACAGAACCCGCATAAGGGTTGGGGATACTGCAATACAAGCATCAGATGCCGGATATCTCATGCACCAACACCGTTCATCTTATAGCAATCAGATAGAATTTCCCACAGGTTAGATAGGTAATTTGCAATAACAAATGATGTCTGAAGCATTTCTCTATTTCTTCCACTTAGCCTGGATCCTATGCATGACATTTCCATCTGCTTCTAAGATCAATCCAAGGTATCTAAACAGCTCAAATTCTAGTATGCTATGATCCCTAATTTTCACTTCTAGATCATTCTGCTGAATTTCCTCTACTTAACAGAAAACCCTTTGATTCCAATGCATCTATTCACAACTAGGACATAGAATTTGCAAATTCTCTTGACTCCTCCACTAGGATATATTATCATCAAAAAGCAGGCATATAGACACTGCATCTTGGATTTGCTCAGTGGTGCAGCGAGTAAATCCATCACCAAGGTGAAATGGTATGGACTCTGAGTAGACCTTTGATGCAAAACTTAACTGTAACAGGACAATCTTCTGTTACACCTCCATGAGCTCGATCACTTATAGGTCAAATGTATGCAATACAAACTCTTTGCTTCTGTAATGCCTGCCACAAAACTTCTCGTGGCACACTATATAGGCTTTTTCCAAATTGATAAAGACCATATGTAGGTCATTTCCTTCATAATTGATACATCAACCTCAAATGCGATATTGAGCATCTTTAGTTAAACTTTCTGGCATAAGATCAAATTGATTCTATAATATTCTTGGCACTTGTCTGTGTCATCTCTCAATCATCTTTATTCCACAATTTTATGGTGTGGCACATGAGGTTGATCCCATTTTTAGTACTGTTAGGTCTGGATTAAATTTAAATAAACCTATATGACATAAATAATACCCATAATAAAATGTGATGTATAAAATCTTCCGCTCTCCAATGCAAACTTGGCCAAATACTAGATGGAGCATTATGTCTTCTCCTATTGATTGTTTTGCTGTTACTCTAGCATGGCAACATTTTTTTCTCAATTTTTTTTATTTAAGAATAGTTTTGAACTGGATTCTTTTTCTTTCTTTTTCCTTTTTTTTTTTTTTTTGGCTAACTAGATACATCCAGTCTCCCCAACTGCCATTTCAACGGAAAGTGGAGATCAGGCTTCTGATTTATGTTCTCAAAGCATCATGTTGACCTATCAACTATTCTTATTTGAGTATTGTCAGTAGACGATTATGAAACAGCTTTTGGACTAAAGATAGGTTAATGAGTTATGGGCTATGGGCCTAACTATTATAACCCAATCTTATGCACATAATTTTTTCAGGGTAATGGTACGAATGGATAAATCACTGGACACACACATATATGCAAAGACTAGTGATTAAATCCTAGATACAGGGGAAAGCATAAAGCCTTCAAAGGACATCGGGTGCCACTTGAGCCAATGACTTTCAGCTATCTTATGCACATATTTTAGTATAAATACATGGTGCCTACCTCACTGGAGAGTATGCCTTCACAAATTATCTCTCTCTTAACATGATATCAAAGCCACCTAAAATCCTAGATATCATCTATCCCTCAAAATCCCCCCCCCCCCGGCAAAAAAAAAAAAGAAAATAGGAAGGTAAAACTAGCCTCCTCCCCTCCTCTCCTTCTCTTTCTCCTTCAGATGTCGTGAGTTGTGGCAGTTCCTATCTAGCCAAATTGCATGTTTGGTGGAGAGGATCTAAAACTATACGGTTTCATAGCAGCTGTTGAGGAGAAACCAGCAGCTGAATGTTAGGCTTTGTGGTGAAAAAAAGCGCTGTCCAGAGGCGTTTTGGGGGGTATGAAGCAGCAGGTGGCAAAACTGGGTTGACTGGAGGGTAGTTTGAGGCCCAGCGAGTGTCTTCAGGTGGCATGTGCTGTACATGCCTCTGTTCTAGGAGGTGCATGAGGCCCACACACAAGGGCAAGCAGCATCACATGGCAAAGCATGGAGGCTTTGTAGCAACACACTTCCAACAACAACCACTCTAGCAGCTTCTGAACCTCTCTGTATGGTTGTTTTTCTGTTTCAACCAACTTTTGGAGTTTTTGTCAAATCTTGTCTTGATTTTCTGCACTGGCTGATTCCACTCCTGATTCTAGCCTAGACTTCACTTCATGAGGGAAAATCCATATCTAAGCTTATTTTTTCAGATTTGCTTCCAGTTGGTGAGAAAAATAACTGATTGTAAGTTATAGATTGAGAGTCAACAGTATATAGATTGGAAGAGGGCCATTAAATATTAATTTGATGAGATTGGCATGTCTGATCATCTCACCAAAGAGCATCCATGAATAGTAGAAAGGCTAATTGGGTTGTGGAAGATCGACTATTGTTCAAGCTGATATATAATACCTTGAGAAGTGAAGTTGAGGATAATATTGTTGTCATGCAGTGAAGGAATTATGGAAATTTGAGTTGCTTTACTCTGGAAAGGACAATCTGAACTAAATCTATGATCTAACCTTACCCTTGCTTCAATCAAAAGTAAATGTCAAGACTCTATCTTAGATCTACACTAATTTCAATTGTGTTTTTGAACAATGAACTTCTCTTCCTCCCATAACTAATGATGTTGATGTAATATATTCCCAACGAGAACAATTTGGAGCTGTGTTATCTGATGTCACTGCCTCCTGCACTGAGCACCGCCTGTCAATATATTTTCTTGAGTTCCAAGCCACCAACTCCAAAATCTGCAGCCAATTGTATTCAATGAGCATTCAAAGATTCATCCTCTTCTCCTCCTGCAAATATGAATAAGTCAGCCGCATTGGTTGGCTTTGGTACTTGTGGCAGTTGTGATGGTACTAAAGGGGGAAAAGAGAAAGGAGGCAAGGGGTATGGTGACTCTAGTGAGAGTGGAAGAGGAGAATCAATTGTTTCAAGAACCTGGACATATTAAAAAATAGTCCCTAGTTGACTGTGAGATATACGCAACCATCTTAGTTTGCACATTATTAGTAATATCAATATACTAGGAAATTATCTTAGATTATGTTATATTAAGGAATATCTTAGATTGATTATGATTGATATTAGATTTATGGGCTTGCTTGCCTTGAATCTAAGAGTACTAAAGTTTTTATGTTTATTAGTAGCCCTATATAAATAAAGTATCGAGTTCTTTGTATCAATTCAGTCTATCCTTCATTCAGTAATATATTAATATTCTCCTTTTTACTATATAGCTTCTCTCTGCTCCTGTTCCTTCTAAATCCTAGCTATGTTTTTCAACATGATATCAAAGCGGTACCATCCACCATGAGCCTGTAGATTATACTACTACCGATAACCTCAAAGAGGTTAGACTGTGGACAATGTAAAATTTAGATTTATTTATTGAGTATTTTTTTTAGTTTTAGTTAAAAGATAGAGATAGAGAGAATTCAAAGTTGCTATCATTAGATTTGTTTATTTATTTTTAGTTATTGTTTCTTGAGTTTGAGTGAAAGAAAAAGGAAGAAAAAAAGAGTTATTAAAAAAAAGGGGGGAGAGAGAGAGAGAGAGAGAGAGAGTTTTGTAAAAGAAAAAAAAAAAGGAAGCGTAGTGTCATGTTTGAGTAGTTTGGATCATTCAGTAAGTTTGATCATCAATCACATTGAAGAATAATAAGGAAGAGAAGGCTTGGTGGTGAGTTGATGCTAAACGAAGTTCAAGTTTTCTTTCCAAATGTATACTACAGTGACAAGCTTGTTTTTCATGGTGTGTGTTTTTGTGGTGCACTAGTAACTTGCAGAACCACTATCTTGTATGAAAGGTGAATTCAAAGGCCAGTATGCTAGTTACTGTTTTTCAGTGCCATATTACTTTAATCGCCAGATTGTCAATTTATGATAATGGAGTTCTTAATCTACAAAGTCAAGGGATTCCTCAATCCTAAATTTCAGTGTCTATCACCATCTCAATAATCAAACTCCAATCCTATCTGTGGAACCAAGGACAGAATGGGTTCTTCTACTTACTTCAATGAAGCAAGAGCAGTTCTCAATTCTGGAGGATCCTATTTGCTTCATTTCTTGCTTATGATGAATGATTTGGTGAGTTTGTGTGTAAGTTGAAGCTGAGTCAACATGGGTCATTTCCAAGTTGTAGCAAGTTATGACCAAGTCAAGGTGAGTCACTACCAATTGGCATGAGTTACCACCGAGTCAAGATGAGTCATCATTGAGTTTCACTAGGTAGCAACCAAATCACACTGAGTTACTTCGGAGTTAGGCTCAGTCCAACTTCACTAGCTTCAGTTTGGCTGCTATGACTGATTTGTTGCTGTTACTGGTTCTATCATGCCATCTGGAATGGTTTGGTTGTGTATCTGAAGGGTGGTTGGTTGATTGTGCTTATTTTGGCGAGCATTCAAGCTGTTTTGTTGCTGCCCAGGTGTGGGAATGTCTGTTTTTATGTTTTTTGTATGTGTTTACCGGTATATGAAGCAACATTCCATGTAATTTTGTTGGTTTGTAACGAGTTTGTTCCAACTTGGTCAATTTGGTGCTGTTTGGTAGACTTTGATGTTTTGAGGACTGGACTTCTGATATTTGGGTCGTTTAGCAGTTTTTGGTATTGGTTCAACATCCGACTAGTGTGTTTTCATCATCTCTGCATTTCTGTTTTGTGTATGTCATGGCTATTTGGCATGGAGAGTTGATGTGGTTGTGTTTTTAGGTATATTGACATTGGAGTTTCATGAGTAGTCCACAAGAGTTCCTTATTGGACTGGTGGAGTTATCATTTGGAGCGTTGTTTGGCAAAATTATATTGTTTGGTGTTATGCAAATTTGACTTTGGTGGTTCAAACCACTGGTTTTGGGTATCTTCGTGTGATTTGGGTCATTGTTTGATGACTTATGACTGCACAGGTCTATTTGGTGCTATGCACATTTGGCTTTGGTGGTTCAAACCACTAGTTTTAGGTGTCTTCATATGATTTGGAACACCATTTGGGGAATTTTGTTTGCACAGGTCTGATTTAGCAAGGTTATTCTCAATTTAGGGTGATTTAAACCATTGTTTTTGCTAGCCTTGGTAGCCTAACATTAGATTGGTTCTTACAAGGTCTTGGTATTTCTTTTGGCTCGGAAGGTAAGAAAACTTCTGGAAGTTGTGAACCACAAGTGCTTTTGGCTTGGAAGTTAAGGAAGTAACTCAAGGGAAGCTAGCAAAAGACTTCTGGAAGTTGTTTGTGAAGTTTAAGGATGTTTCCATTCAGAGGAGTGTTCAAAAACTGTTCGTGAAGTTTATCAAATTTTCTTTAGTTATATTTTATTGTATTTTGGTAGGAGTTCAAATTTATATAACAAGTTGAAACTTAATAAATTCAGCTTGAGGGAGAGTGTTAACGTAATATTAATATATTAGGAAATTATCTTAAATTAAATATTATGTTGTATTTGGGAATATCTTAAATTGATTATAATTGATATTATAGGTTTATTTGCCTCGTACTCAAAGTTTAAGGGTATTAGGATCTTCATATTTAGTAGTAGCTCTATATAAATAGAGTATTAGGATTAAGTCCTTTGTATCGATTCAATCTATCCTTCATTCAATAATATATCAATATTCTCCCCTTTATTATATAGCTTCTCCTAATCCTTCTCCCTCTAAATCCTAGCCATGTTTTTCAACATAAGTTACAACAAATAGTCCAACACAAGAAACTAAAGATAATGCGATATAAATAAGTCCAAAAGTGAGTATGTCGACATTTTGAAATTTTAAGCCTCCTAATAGCCACCACCTACATTGATTCAAATAAGTTCCACTGCACACCTTTCTAATACCAATTCTAGATGGGTCATTAATTCTAGTAATACTAATCATATAATAGGTCACACAGGTATCTTGTTTTCTTTTTAACCCCTTCCTTTCTCTCATGTTACTTCAGCGAATGGGTCTAATGTCTTTACAGTTGGTTGCAGAATGGTGAATGTTACCCCTAGTATCTCTTTGTCCAATGTGTTATGTCCTCCCAAATTTTCGTTTAATAAGCTTTCACTTAGTCAAATAACACATACCAATAAGTGTGGTATTTTCCTTTTTCCTAGTCATTGTGTTTTTCAAGATATTTTAACAAAAAAGATTTTCAATAGGAGGTCAAATCTGGTGGCCTATAAGTTCTTTGAGAAGAAGTCTCTCGATCAATCATTGTTGTTGCTACATCACTCCACGTCAATTGCACTACCACTTGAGTCATCTATCTTTGCAATCATTATAGAAGTCATGTCCTACTTTTAAGTTCCATTTCCAATAGTTGGCTAAATAACATTGTTCGTCTTATGCTTCTCAAGTCAAAAAGCAGATTTCATCCCCTTTTGAGTCATTACATTCAAATGTTTTGTGCCTTGCCTAGTTGTTTGTAAGTCTAGCTTTCATTATTTTATTATTTTTGTTAATGATTATTCAAAAGTTACTTGTCTTTATCTAATGAAAAATCATTCAAAATTATTCAAGATCTTTTGTACTTTTCATGGTGAAATTTTGAATAAATTTCAAACATTTATATGCAATTAAATTAGTGGTAATGCTAAAGAATAATTTGTGCACAATTTTCATCCTATTTGTCACAACATAGTATAATTCATTAGTCTCCTTATGCAATTACTCCATAGCAAAATAAGTTAGCGAAAAAAAAAAATTATCACTTAATGAAAGCTTCACATGCTTTGTTGTTTCAAATGAAAGTCCCTAAGTAGTTTCCATAGCCTGTTTCTTGATCAACCAAATGCCCTCTTTCATTCATGATGGTAAGGTATCTAACTCCATTTTCTTCCCCACTGTATCTTTGTTTTCTCTTGCTCCACATATTTTTTGATAAACTTGTTTTATTCAAGATCATCATCCTTAGGTCTCTAAACTAAACCTCCGATCTTCAAAATTTATTTTCCTTGGGTATTCTCGAACTCAAGAAAGGATATCAATATTATTCTCCTGATTTGAATCATTATTTTGTATCTTCTAATGTTATATTCTTTCAATATACTTTATTTTTTTTTGGCTCTTCTAAATCTTCCTCCTCCTTACCAAAGCTAAATTCTTTTAATAAATATTTTCTTATGTATTTTATTCCTCAAGATCCAAAAAAAAAAAAAAAGGTTCAGCCACCCATTAAACATGTCTATTCCCATAGAGCACGGTACCAATTGTAGCAACTTTAGCTAACAATGTTGAGACATATAGTGCAACATCAATCACTGCATCTCCACCAACTTCATCTCCCCTACTAACTCCTTCCTCATCAAATCCTCCTCCCTTATGCTCTAATCTTGATTAACTATTGCTCACCAAAAAAGCATTCATGTTGCTCTCAAAAAAGTAATTCATATCACCTTTATTCCATATCCACCTATATCCTTTTTATCACTACCTGTCTTATCACAATCATTTATTGCATCATTGGATTCTATTGTTGTTCCTAACATTGTTATAAAGGCACTTTCCCATTCTACACGGCATGCTACCTTGGAGGAATAAATGTTGGCACTTGAAGCAAATCAAACATGGGATTGTGCCCTAACCAAGTGAAAAACAACCTAACCTAGATGACACTATTGCTAAGTTGAAGGCTCACTTAGTGGCAAAAAGGATATGCTTAGACCTATAGCATCCATTATTCAAAAACTTCTCTCCAATCATTAAAATTACCTCTATTTGATTTTTTTTTCCCTCTTGCTACCTATCATGGCTGACCTTTTCATTAAATTCATGTTAAAAATGCCTTCTTACATGGTGATTCACTTGAAAAGGTGTGTATAGAGAAACAACCTAAATTTGTGTTGCTCGGGAGGAGTGTAAAAAGGTTTGTGTTACACCCATTAGAATTAAGGAATTTTAAAATTCTAGTTAAGTTTTCATTTATTAATTTAAGGGTAAAGGTAAACTAAATTATGACATTACAAAAATATAAATTTGATGAGGACTTAACTATATTGCCAAGAAAGCTGTGAATGGGTAAATCTATAAGTGGACTATTGTAATCACATAATTTCCCCAAGGATAATTTAATAATATAGAGAATGTGTGATAATAACTTAATAAGATTATGCATGGACTTATGTTACAGGATAGATTGAACAAAAGAGTTTCAAGGAGCCTTATTATGGTAATTCTCATTTTACCCCTACCGCCACTCCATTAAAAATATAATCCTTCTACCCTTCTCCATTTTCATTCATTTTCCTCATTCAAGACTCCATCACTCCATTCATCTTCTTTGACCTCAACCTTCTCTTTTCTAATTCATCAACCAATGTAAGGGTGTTTTACTTCCCTTCATCTCAATTAGTTTCATTATTGAATCTATTTAGATTTATGAATGAATTGTTATTTATCTGGTTAAATGGAAATCAGTTGGGCTTAAGAGAAATTGTGCCCCAACTTGAAGAATTCTTCTTTTAATGCATAACAACTCCATCCCAACACAAAATCCACACTAACCCTTCCTTTTCAACTAATGACTAGCAATCTACTTAAATCTTCAATTTATTTCATAAGAATTTTAATAATTTAGGTAATATAAAATTGAAGGAATTTGGGGTTTAATCTTGTTTCCTAGCTTGAAATTTGTGAATACTTGTTGGATTTTGATGATATAAACAAAGATCCACTCTTTAGACTTACATAATCAATTACACCCTATTTCTTTCTATTATTACATATAATCTTAAGACTTTAACCATAAGATGACCTTTTATACATTTAATATGGGGACAAATGATCTTGATATGAATAATTAGAAAGCAAATGAGTATGTGTACCTATGATTATGCTACAAATGAATGACACAAGGCCATGTAGAAAGATATGGTAGTGATGTAACTTATGAATTGATATTATAGTTGGAATTTTAAATAATTAGACCTATTGGTGCCCTTCTTATGAAACCAACTAGATTAGGACTTGTGAAAGATTTATATGTGCATGTGCTACTATTGTGGGATGATGATGGAGTGTGAACCATACTTATGTTGAAGCTTATGCACCAGATCCACGTGCCAATTTGTGAAAGGATAAGGTTGATCTTGAAAATACAAAGTTGGATTTGTAAAAGGACAAAAATGAATGGGAGTCACAAGAGAAATTATTTGCTTGTAGGCATGTTAAATGTTATTTTGCATTACTATCTTACTAATATTTCTTGACAAGTCTCAATATTGCAACTGTCAATTGAATTGTATTTTCCATAATGTCTATGCATATAGTTCTATTGAGTTGTTCAAAAGTAAGTCCATGTGGGAGGTCATAAACTTTCTGATTAAATTATTGATGTTTGATAAGATATAGCTTCATGAATCTAATTTTTTATGCAGAATGTTTACTCACTAAGATCCCAAACTTAATTTTTCCATAGTTCTATTTTTAGATACACGGCTTAATGCACCACCACCTCCATCTCAATAGATGGATCACCTTCTCAAGGACTTCTCATTTATTTTGTGGACTAGGCAGCAAATTAAAAACAGTAATTATTTTGTAATAATTGGTACATTATAGACTTGCTAGGGTCAAAGTCATAGTTGATAGAACATAGGATGGTGTCAGCAAAGATTTTCATAGAAAACATTTCATTTAAGACTTAGTTAAGCCAACATACACCTTGTGTAATGTGGGTTTATAAGTTGGTTTTTAACTCATCTTTTAGAGTAACCCCTATTACTTTAGGATATTTCAAGTTAAATGGAAGTAATCTACGATTCCACTTTCATCCTCAACTTGGTCATGATGCTTGAATTCTTTATCTTCAAATTTGTTATGTATATTATTGTTAACCTTGTCATAAGCTAGCAGAATTAAGTTTAATGATTCCGCGCTAGTCACGACAGTACATGAATCGTGATAATTTGTTTATTTAAAAAGGAAAAAAAAAAATCCTTGCATGGCTTGAAGCAATCTTCTCAAACTTGGTTTGGGAGATTTAGTAAGAAAGTGATTGAGTTTGGATTGAAGAAAAGTAGCCATGACCATTCAATGTTTTATAAACAATCAGATTCTAGTTGTATTCTTCTAACTATCTATATCAATGATAATATAATCGCTGGTAGTGATAGATTGGAAATTTCAAAGTTGAAAACTTTTCTTCAAACAAAGTTTCGAACTCAAGACCTAAGAATACTCCAATACTTCTTAGGCATTAAAATTGCTTGAAGAAGTAAAGGAATCTCACTGTCTTAAAGAAATTATGCTCTTAATCTATCGAAGGAAACAAGAATGCCTGGCATTAAACTCTATGATACCCTTATGGTTCCAAATATTAAGCATGGCTCAAAAGATCGAGAGTTGCTAGAGGAACCAAAGCGATATAAGTGGTTAGTGGGCAAACTAAACCACTTACCCCAACTAGACCTTATATTGCTTTTTCAATGATATTGTATCCCAAAAACTTCTTATTGGGATGCAATCTTGCACATCCTAAGATATCTCAAAAAGGCACCTAGACATTGAATCTTATATAAAAATTATGGTCATTACAGAATAAAAGCCTTTTTTCATACAGATTGCGTACGGTGTCCAATAAATAACAAATCCACGTCTGAGTATTGTGTGTTGGGAGGAATGTGTTATGAAAAAGTAAGAAACAAGCGGTTGTTCTTGTTCAAGTGCAGAATCTTAAGTATCAGGTTATGACTCATGCTACATATAAGCTTGTGTGGACTTCCTATCTTCTTCATCAACTTGGAATCGAATCTTAGTGAAGTTATGCAATTATGGTGTAACAATCAAAGTAACTCATATAGCTACAAATCCAACAATAATGAACGAACAAAACATATATAAGCTGATTGTCATTTTGTTGGGCAGAAACTTTAGGAAGGGATTATTGGTCTTAAACATATTAGAATTAGGGAAAAATTTGTTGATTTATTTACTAAAACTCTTCCAGAAAAATAGCTGAAGATTTATAATAGATTAGGCATGTTTGATATTTATACTCCCACTTGAGGGAGATGTTAATAGATGTTTAGGAAATAGCTTATGAGCTAAGATAGGTTAATGAGTTATAGCTAAGGACCTACCTATTGTAACCATACCTTAGGCACCTACCTCATTGAAAAGTATAGCTTCACAAATACATTCTTTGACAAGTATTAATTTGCTTTTCTTCCATTGATTGACAATGGTAGAACTATTAAGTGTTAACATTCTCGTGGATATTAAACTATTTCCTTGGTTATTTCAAGTTTGCAAACCCTAAATTAGTTATTGGTTAGATGGCTGAGGGTTCATTAATTGTCTTCAACAACACTCAAGATTAGTTTCGGCATTCTAAAATTTTTTAGGTCATTTCTTTTGAATAATCCAATTTCATAATGGACAATGGGTTGCTAACAACTTTACCATGTGAGAGGCAAATGCCCATTCTTTCCTCAAAAATATATATATAACTATGAAAATGTCCTAATTTTCAAGAAGTTATTTTTCACTTAAATAGAAATAGAAATGGTCTGCAAGCTCCTCATTAACAACCATCAAGCCACATCAAGAATCACTATTCACATATGTCAATTACAAGTAGAAACAAAAATTAAGGATAAAGACCCAATTCCAAACTTTTAGACAATAAAGACCTAATTAGAAACTAGATCAAAATGTGAGAAGCAATAGAGTAATTCAATCAAGCAAAAGCTTGCCCAAAATATCTGTCATGAAATATATTATTAGATTGTTATAAAGACTCATCATGGTTCAAAACCTCATTTAGTCCAATGTCATGGCAACATTTAGCACTAATTTAATAGCATGTATTATCAAATTCAAATTTACACCATAAAAGGATAAACTCCTTAGACAAATAATTTTACCCTTAAATTTAAGGCCAAAAAATCTTAGCAATAAACATCCAGACAGAATAATTAAAGTCAGAAGCATTGTTCAGCATATCAGTGCAAAAAAAATTTAACATAAATGAGGACACTTTCCAAAAGAGTACCTCCCAATAAAGTCATGTTCTTATTCTCTCCTGCTTGCATCCCACTATTTTGCCAGCCAATACACCAGAAACCATCCTGTAGAGATTGCAACCCATTAATAAAGTATCGTACAGAACATTTATGAGCATGATCTAAGGAATAATGATATTCTTAGTCCTCATTACCCTCCTCTGGAGGGCTTCCAGCCCAAGAAGTCACATCATAAATTGCACTAAGAAGCATCAGAGATACGTTTATAGTCTTTCATATCCCTTATTATGAAATTTAAAATGGATTCCTCATAACCTATGTGCAAAATATATAGGAAAGACTGCAGTGATATCGCTCAACTAAGTGTCAAAATGCTGATAATATGCATCAAGTATGAACAGTAATCCCCATAGACTGCAGTGATATCGCTCAACTAAGTGTCAAAATGCTGATAATATGCATCGAGTCTGAACAGTAATCCCCATATTAGGACAAAAGGCAGCCTTGTAATCCATTGAAACATTAACAAAGTGAAACAAATCAATATACTTACAGAGGGAAATAGATAATCATGCGGATAAACCTTCAAAGGGAGTGAATTTTCAAAATAGAAGGTAACAGCAGGGAAGCCATCATCAACACTTCAATTCAGATGTAAAATGAAATTAGTCAGTATGCATTTGATACTGAAAAGCTAGCTTTCGGTCAATCACGTCAAGAATACATAATATGTAAGAAGGTTGACAGAATAAAATCACAGTCATTGTTTCTCTGAAAGACACTACAGCAATACTAGCAGCGGTGAGATATTAATTATAAGAATACCTGACACAGCTGTGCATCCAAAAAGAAGACTTTTGATAACGGCAGAAAGGAATATGGTTTAGCAAATTATTTTTACTAGGTTCATAATTTATAGTTGACAGTTCCAAGCAGGATATGATAGCGTTTTTATCTACCTAAGTAATGGGATAACAATAACCGTAAAAGGATGTAAAAAATTAGTACTAGCATTGATGTAGGAGAGGTTGCGGTACAGCTTTTAGGTTGTCAGATAATAGAGGGTTTTAGGGTGAATCAAAGGTAGAAAACTTGGGGATTGGGAGTTTATAGCATGTGTATTGTAGGGTTCCAATTCCAACCAAAAATTGATTGCTTTACAAAACCAAGAAACAATAATTTGTTGTATAATCTCATGAAAACTGAATTGATTGCTTAAGAGTATCCCTTCAACTGTTTAAAGAGGCCCTAGTTGCATATTCCCCATAAATAAGAAATAAACTTTCCTAATCCTTACAACTGTCAAAACAGACCCAAGCTGATGCAGATCAGAATTTCTTTGAAATTCTGACACAAGTATTGCTAGTAAAATTAGGTAGAAAAGGGATTGGGATATGGGAGTAGTCCACCTTCTTGGATAGAAGTCTGAAACATCAGATTTTAATCCTAGAAACAGAGGTAAAAAAATCTTCAAAATTGAAAGGTTATAATATAGCTCGTATTGATTCATTCATTGCTGAAAAGTACATAGAAATGCTCCTATTTATAACCCTGTAGGCATCTAAACCAAAGGGACCATTAGTGACTAATTAAAGACTACTTTCAATGAATTAAACCCCCTAAGTCAATGAACTAGCTACATACAAATAGTTGTGAATCTTAGAAAAGCTACCTCTTAATCACTAAAAATAGATTCAATAACTAAGAAAACCGATTCAATGATCTGACCAAATACAACTAATTGTGACTCTAGAAAAAGGCCATTAATTATATTTTATAGTTTTTATTCTCCACCACAAGACCAAGTACAACTCTTGAACAGAAATTATAAAAATTAATATATTTAAAAAAATAAAATATTCTTAAAATAGAAATTAATAAAATACTCCTAACCAAAAAAACTCCTGATTAAGGTTTCAAAAGGTTCCCCATGATCATGTGTCAAAGCCAATGATTGACATTTTTTTTGTAATTCTTTAAAAGAAATTCCTCCAGCAAACATATAGAAATAAACAAACTAACATGCTTCTAAAGACACTAAAAACCATTCTCAGAACCAATATTGCAAAAGGACAACTGGAAAGAACAACATAGTTCAAACGAAATGTCCATTAGTACTCTCCTTTCTTCTTCAGGTTTCAATAATGAAGAAAAAAGAGGTATCTGAAATTAGGAGAACGAGACATCCTCCATAAAAGAAATAAAAGTCAGAAACTTCTAGAAGATATGACAGGAAACCTTCTAAAGTCCTCAAAAGTGGAACTCCACACAGAAACCATGTGATAAGTCCTACCCCATGAAAAATGCTACAATAGAATAAAGGTTATTAAAATATATTAGAAAATTATACTGGATTAACTATGTTATATTATCTTAGATTGATTATTATTGATTCTAGATCATGGATTTGCTCGTTTTCCACTCAACGTAAAGGGTATTAGAGTCCTCATTTTTCTTAGTAGCCCAATATAAACAGAGCATTAGAGTTGAGTTTTAAGTAACAATTCACCTTTTTATTCATTCAATAATATATAAGTCGTCTCCTTTCAATTCTCTAACTTCTCTCTACTCTATCCCTCTAAATCCTAGCCATATTTCTCAACATAGTATCAAAGCAGTACCATCTGCTATGAGCTTATGGCTTATACCGCTACTAGCAACCTCAAAGAGGTTAGAGTGCCAACAATGCAGAATTTAGGATTTTTTTTTTGTGTGTTTTTAAGTTTTTTGCTAGATCCTGCCGAGTCTCTTTGAACAGATAATGTACAGAGAGAAATATGATTGATCAGATATCTTTTTTTTTTTCTTTTGCTTTTTCTTTCTTTCTTTTCTCCTTCTCCTCCCCCTCCCCCTCCCCCTCCTTCTTCTTCATTTTTTTTTTGTATATATATATAGGGGTAACGCCAGCCTGTAACCCAAGTGGGGGCACTTCTTTCCCTAGGGATTGTGTTAGACCTTCATCAGCCAACGTAAAAACTTTGTCGAAATCTCTTATATGAATTACACACGACGATTTATTAGTGCTAATGTTAGGTCGTTACCAGGAAGTAACGCGCTGTATGACTCAAGTGCAGTGTCAAATGAGCTAGAGTTGCTGCATCGGCGCTCGGATGTAGTGTTAAATGAGCAAGGGTCCTCACATTTTTCTGGACGGATACGGGTAAAGAAGCTAGTCCACGAGAACTTAATTAGGTTTGGTATTTGAAATATCGGCACGCTAACAGGTAAATCTTTGGAAGTTGTGGACACCATGATTTGGAGAAGGATTAACATCATGCGTCTTTAAGAAACTAAATGAGTTGGAGAAAGAGCTAAGGAATTAGACACTACAGGTTATAAGTTATGGTATACAAGGAAATTTAGAGGAAAGAATGGAGTTGGTATTATTGTAGATAAGAATTGGAAGAAGAATGTGGTGGATATAAAAAGGACAGAGGATAGGATCTTATATTTAAGACTAATAGTTGCACAGGAGACTATCAATATTATTAGTGCCAATGCACCACAAATAGGATCGGAGACACATTTGAAGGAGAAGTTTTAGGAAGACTTAGAAGGATTAGTTCATGGATTTTCACAAGAAGAAAAGATTTTCATCGGAGGGGATTTAAATGGACATATTAGTAGTGAGGTAAGGCATTTTTCAGGAGCGCATAGAGGTTTTGGTTATGGAGCACTAAATGATGAGGGGCAATCCATTCTTGATTTTTCGATGGCATATGATTTTAAGATTGTGAACACTTGTTTTAAGAAGCGAGAGGAGCATTTAATCACGTATAAAAGTGGAACCTCAAGGTCACAAATTGATTTCTTTTTGGTAAGGAGCTCAAATAGAAGAATCTGTAAGGATTGCAAAGTGATTCCAGGGGAGAGTCTTACTACACAGCATAGGGTCTTGATCCTCGATATTCTTTTTAAAACTAGAAATAAGAAGAGACAACAAGTTATAAATTCAAGGATTAAGTGGTGGCAACTAAAGGATGAGAAACAAAGGACGTTTAAGAGAATATTATTAGAGGAAGGTAATTGGGAAGTACAAGGAAGTGCCAATAATATTTTGGATGCAATAGCTAGGGGGATTAGGATGGTTGCTAAGACAGTTTTGGGTGAATCAAAAGGTTTTGGACCGAAAAATAAAGAATCTTGATGGTGGAATGAAAGTGTACAGAAAAAGGTCAAAACTAAACAGGAATGTTTTAAGGCCTTGTATTTGTATGACAATGTTGAGAATTGGGAAAGGTATCGGACGGTTAAGAAGGAGACCAAAAAGGCAATGAGCGAGACATGATCTAAAGCTTTTGAAGAGTTCTACTAAGATCTAGGAACAAAGAATGGAGAACAAAAGATTTACAAGCTTGCCAAAAATAGGGAAAGAAAGTCAAGAGACTTAGATCAAGTAAGGTGTATTAAGGATGAAGAAGGACAAGTTCTACTCACAGATAAAAATATCAAAGAAAGATGGGAAAAGTACTTTTATAAGCTTTACAATGATAAGGAAGGAGTGACTAGGGATATGGAAGGATTAGAAATCCAAGAGAACGAACAAAATTTGGCTTATTACCGCAGGATTCGAATTGGGGAGGTAAAAGAAGCTTTTAAGAGGATGGATAATGGTAAAGTCGTTGGTTCGGATGGTATTCCTATTGAAGTTTGAAAATGTTTAGGAGAGTAAGGTATTTTTTGACTCACCAAGTTATTTAATGAGATCTTGAAATCTAAGAAAATGCCAAATGAGTAGAGAAGGAGTATTTTGGTGCCTATATATAAGAACAAAGGAGATATCCAAAATTGTGCAAACTATCGAGGGATAAAACTTATGAGCCATACTATGAAACTATGGGAAAAAGTGATTGAACACAGATTAAGAGATGAGACTCAGATTGCAGAGAATCAATTTGAATTTATGCCAAAAAGATCTACAACAGAGGCTATTTATCTCCTACGAAGATTAATGAATAGGTATCGAAGTAAAAAAAAGAGACTTACATATGGTTTTCATTGATCTAGAAAAAGCCTATGATCAGATACCAAGAGAAGTGTTGTGAAAGGTTTTGGAGAAAAAAGGAGTTCTTGTCGCATATATTCGGGCTATACAGGACATGTACGATGGAGTAACTACAAGTGTAAGAACGTCTGGAGGAGAGACAAAGGACTTTACTATAAGGATAGGTCTACATCAGGGTTCAGCCTTGAGTCCTTACTTGTTTAATCTAGTCTTAGATGTTCTTACCAGGAACATATAGGAGAATATCCCTACTTGTATGCTATTTGCGGATAATATAGTCTTGGTTGAAGAATCACGGGAAGAGGTTAACTATAAATTGGAACTTTGGAGACAGGCTTTGTAATCAAAGGATTTTCGTTTGAGTAGGAGTAAGACGGAATATATGCATTACAAGTTTAGCAAGAGGCAAGATAGAAATGTTGGAGATAAGAATTGGAGAGCATATCATATCGCAAATATTTAATTTTAAGTACTTGGGATATTTTCTACAAAGCGATGGGAAAATTGATGGAGATATCCCACACAGGATACAAGTTAGATGGTTAAAATAGAGAAAGACATCTGGAGTGAATTGTGATCGTAAAGTACCTACTAAGTTTAAAGGGAAGTTTTATCGAACTGCTATACAACCAGTTATACTTTATGGTAGTGAATGTTGGGCTTTAAAGGGATAACAAAAGCAAAAAATGGGAATAGTAGAAATGAGAATACTAAGATGGATATGTGGTCATACAATAAAGGACAAGATATGAAATGATTGCATACGAGGGCATATTGGCATGGCACCTATTGAAGAGAAAATGACAAAAAATCAGTTAAGGTGGTTTGGTCATGTGCAAAGAAGGCCATTGAAGGCACCAATTAGAAGAGTTGATCACATGATTTTTAGCCCTATAAAAAAGTACAAAGGGAGGTCAAAAAGGACTTTAAAGGAAGTTATAAAAAGAAATCTCTTGGTGAATAATATCACTACAAACTTGATTTTTTATAGAGCTCAATGACGTCGTACAATCCATGTAACCGACCTCACTTAGTAGGATAAAGCTTTGTTGTTGTTGTTGTTGTTGTTGTTGTTGTTGTTGTTTTTAAGTTTTTTGCTATATAAAAAAATAGGAAAAGAAAAGAGAAAGAGTTTTTTATTTAAAAAAAAAAAAAGAAAAAATATTGGAAGAAAAAAATAAAGAAAAATATACTTCAGAGTTGTTGTTAGGTTTATTTAAATTTTTTTAGTCATTATTTTTTGTGTTTTGGCAGATGAAAAAAAATGGGATTAAGCTATTGTAATTATTTTGTACCAAGAAATTGAGTTTTGACCCCTAAAAAAAAAAGAAGAAGAGAGAGAAAGAGAGAGATTTGTAGAGACAGTTGCTATGAAGAGCAAGATTGTGCCTAAGTCTACTCAATCCATGGAAACCACCCCCCAACTGAAGCAACAGCAACAAGACAAATGTGTGGTGTAAGAAGAGACCAAATTCGAAGTGGAACCAGAACCAGTACAAAAGAAGGGGGGAAGATCAAGGTTGTAAGGTTGTCGACGATGACAAACCCATTCAGAAGCTTCTGGAACACTTTAACGAGGAGCAAATTATGGTAAAATTTTATGCAAAGCAGCAGAAAAACACTGTGATGGGGCAAATCAGATTCAGAAAATAGCTGGTGAGGACCCAGAGCATTGGAAAATATTCATACATGGTCAGGATTGGAACACAAATGCAGAAACGCTCATCCATGTGTTCAAACAGTATAGGGAAATAAAAGATTGCAAAACTGTGTCTGATACAGTTTATGGGAAATCAAAAGGTTATGGCTTTATTCTATTCAATTTGGTGGAGTAGAAGTAGTAGGATAAAGAACCAAGAATTTAGTTATTCAAGCCAAGTTGATACTGAGTTCTTGTTTGATAGCTCCAGTTTCGTTGTTTGGACTGATTTGTTGCTGTTGCTGGTTCTCATGCTGTCTAGATTGATTTTAGTAAAATTCTAACATTGTTTGAATCTATTTTCAATGGGTTTGTTCCAATTGAATTGATGTGGTACTTTGGGACTTAGGTTGGTGAACTTTGATATTGTTGGAGAACTGGACTTGGTTTTGGTCTAATTTTAAGGATAAGTTGTGATTATGCATGTTTTAGCTTGAGACTTGTGTTTTTTTGGCAGATTTTCATGAAGATTGAAATATGGTGATTAGTTTGGCTGTTTTTTAGTGTTTTCATGGTATCGAGCTGTTATGTTTTGGGTCTGCCAGGCTGTTTGGCATGGAGAAGAGCTGTGCTCTTTTGTGTTTTCTGGTGTGTTGACACCGGGGTTTACGATTCAGTCCACTAGAGTTCATTGTTGGATTGGTGATGTGACTTGGTGAGTTGCTACAGGGAGTAGCTTTTTTGGCATTGTTCTAGCAGCAAAGGTTTCAATGATGAAAAGGTGATGAATGTAGCTTTGTGGTATTGATTATTTTGAAACTTTTTCTCCTGTTGCTAAGATAACATTTGTTTGCCAATTTCTTTTTCTGACTACCTCTCAATACTGGCCTCTCCATCAAGTCCAAGTTTCAAACTAAGGACTTGGGACCACTTCGGTATTTCCTTGGTGTTGAGATTGTCCAAAATAAGAAAGGAATTTTTATTTCACAAAGGAAATATGTTCTTAACCTCTTGAAAGAAACTGGTTTGCTTGGTTCAAAATCATGTGACATTCCTATGATCCTAAATGTTAAGCTTGGATTGGAAGGAGGAGAATTACTAGAAGATCTAGAATGCTACAAAAGGTTAGTGGGCAAATTGAAGTATCTTACTACCACAAGATCTGACATTACTTTTTCAGTGAGTGTAGTAAGTCAGTTCATGAATTTTCCAAGAACCTCCTATTGGGATGCAATTGTGTACATCTTAAAATATCTAAAAAAAGCACCTAGGCATGGAATATTATATCAAGATCATAGCCATTGTAAAATTGAAGAGTTTTCTAATGCTAATTGGACAAGGTGTCCTATGGATAGAAGGTCTACCTCAAGTTATTGTATTTCCTTGGTGTTGAGATTGTCCAAAGTAAGAAGGGAATTTTTATTTTGACAGCAAAAATATGTTCTTGACCTCTTGAAAGAAACTAGTTTGCTTGGCTCAAAATCATGTGACATCTTTATGATCCCAAATATTAAGCTTGGATTGGAAGGAGAAGAATTACTAAAAGATCCAGAATGCTACAAAAAGTTAGTGGGCAAATTGAAGTATTTTACTATTATAAGATCTAACATTAGTTTTTCAGTGAGTATAGTAAGTCAGTT
Source organism: Sindora glabra (assembly GCA_020226215.1). Classification (NCBI taxonomy): domain Eukaryota; kingdom Viridiplantae; phylum Streptophyta; class Magnoliopsida; order Fabales; family Fabaceae; genus Sindora; species Sindora glabra. The sequence continues at coordinate 68,323,775 of CM035232.1, read as the reverse complement.
CATAAATTCTCCAAGAACCTCCCATTGGAATACAATTGTGCACATCTTAAAATATCTAAAAAAAACACCTAGGCCACCTAGGCGTGAAATATTATATCAAGATCGTGGTCATTGTAAAATTGAAGACTTTTCTGATGTTAATTGGACAAAGTGTCCTATGGATAGAAGGTCTACCTCAAGCTATTATGTATTTGTCAGTGGAAATCTTATATCTTGGAAAAGCAAGAAACAAACAGTGGTATTTCGATCTAGTGCAAAGTCTAAGTATCGAATCATAACTCATCTTATTTTCCTAGTCAACTCGAAATTACTTCATCTACAGCTATACAATCATAGTGTGATAATCGAGTAACCACTCACATTGCAATGAACCTCGTGTTTCATAAACAAATCAAACATATAGAGATTGATTGTCACTTCATTAGGTAGAAACTTCAGAAAGGTATTATCAAACTTAGACATATAACAACCAGGGAACAACTTGCTAATTTGTTTACTAAGCCTTTTCCAGGAAAATGGATTAATGATATTTGTAATAATTTGAGCATGTTTCATATCAATGCTCTACCTTGAAGGGGAATGTTAGTGAACTAAGCCTATTAATTTCTTGTATACCAAGATAAATGGGCTTGAGTCTATCTCTTGTAATCCTATATTTTTTATTATAAATAGACATTGTCTGCGTCACAAATCTTTCTTCTCTCCTAACACTTTTAATTTGTAGTAGGTAAAAATGTATTTAGTGCTATGCACATTTGGTTTTGATGGTTCAAACCACTAATTTTGGTATCTTCATGTGATTATTGTTTGGAAACTTGTGTTCTCACATATTTAATTTGGTGAGGTTATCCTCAGCTTAAGGTAGTTTACACCACTAGTTTTGCTGTCTCCTTGCTATTTAGGACACTATTTGGAGACTTCTATTTGAACAAATCTGATTTGATAAGGTTATCATCAGTTTAAGGTAATTTAGACCATTGATTTTGGCATCTTCATGTGATTTGGAGCACTGTTTAGTGACCTTTTTTATAACACAAGTTTGATTTGGCAGGGTTATCCTCGATTTAAAGTGATTTACACTACTAGTTTTGCCAGCCTAGCAATGGATTGGTTCATGCCTAGCTCATGTAAGGCGTTAGTGTTCTTAGCTAGGAAGCTGAGAAAACTTTTGGAAGTTGTGTCCAATTATAGGTGTTAGGTTTGGGCTTAGAAGTTAAAGGAGTAGCTCAGGGGAAGCTAACAAAAGACTTCTAAAAGTTGTTGATATTTCTACCAAGATTTTGGGTTTGTGAATATTTCCATTCAGGAAGAGTGTTCGTAGTCTACTAGTTAAATTTGAAATTTATCAATTTTTCTTGTTCATACAGTTTGAAGTTTGTCAATTTTTTTTTTAATAATATTAGAAATGATTAAATCACTAGATATACACACGCGATGATCAAGGATCAAATCCTAAATACAACAAAAGGTATAAAGCTTTCAAAAGATATCGAGTGCCACTTAAACCGAAGGCTCTTAACAAGTTTATCAAGTATTTTTAATAGTAATGTTTTATTTTGTTTTTGAGAGTATAAGTTTATATAACAAGCTTAAGCTTTGCAAGCTTCAACTTAAGGGGAAGTGTTAGAATATATTAGAAAATTATCTTGGATTGATTATGTTATATTAGGAAATATCTACGATAGATTCTTATTGATTCTAGATTATGGGCTTGCTTATTTTGCACCCAAAATTAAGGGTATCAAGGTCTTTATATTTCTTAGTAGCTCTATATAAATAGAGCATTAGGATCAAGTCTAATATAGCAATTCACCTTTTTATTCATTCAATAATATAAATGTTCTCCCCTTAATTTTCTAACTTCTCTTTACTCTATTCCTTTAAATCCTAGCCATGTTACTCAACAAAGGTATTTGAGGATCCTTTAAAAAATTCAAAGTAAACCACATTAAAACCCAATATCCCTTTATATGTAATGCTAAATGCATACAGTATTCCATATGTGCAGCATTCAAACTTCTTTTCAAACAGAAGCAAGTAGCATTGTTATCTTTAGAAACCAACCCTCGTTCCTTCAAAAGTCATAAAAAAAACTAGGTGAACTTTTCTGAAGCCTCCATGCCAATTTAATGTTCAAAAAACTAGATAAACCCTGCCATTTGTCCATTCAACAGAGATATTAAAAAAATAAATGAAACCTTATACTTAATATTTTGATAAATCCTTAGTTTTATCACCTCTATCACAAATACCAGACACACATAACAAAATGAAAACAAGAATTCAGAAATGAATAGTAGACATCATACCTTTCTGTGTATTGAAAGCATGTATACTCATCATGAAGAGTTTGAACTTTCAAGTCAGGTTGTTCCGAAATTATCTAACAAAAGAAAATAACTCAAAACACCTGTAGATGCAATGGGAATTTGAAATCCGAATTCAGACGACCATATACCTTATTTACTAATGGCTCGTAAATGACATCAGGCAGATATGCTAATGTTGTACCACTGTCAATTATTGTCCCATTCTGGTCACCAGGCCCTGCCTCAGAACCATTTGTTGGTAGGGTAAGGAAAGTATGACCAACTTGAACTGCTGTCATGTTGACATTGTAGTGTGGCCTAAAAATATTTTAAAATGAACAATGAGATAGATGAGGGATTCCATAAGCCAAAAGCTATATTAAATAAGGGGAGAAAGCGTAATTGTTAAAGCAAAGTCATTCATGCAAAGGTAAATGGCCAGCATCCAGCAGATATGACAGGTCATGACACAAAAATGATCATGCCAGAGAGATATTCTGTTTGACTTTGCTAAACCCTAAACCCTAAAATAAAATAGGAAGAAACAAAATCATTAATGGCATAGTATACAAGGATTGCATATCACTATCACATTCAAGTTTGACTTGAATTCTTACCAGACATATTTAGAACAGGAAACGCCAACTACTAATTAAGTTATCACAAAATTACTTTTCCATTTCTTAATAATAGAAAACTTGTAGCAAAATTTTATTAATGTTGCCTTTAGCCTCGAAAAATTCCTATACTCCCTAAACTTTAACTCTATGTTGCCAATATCCTTTTTCTTCTATGGATGTTGCAGATGTTGCTCAATCAGAGTTGCCACTAGAATCCATTTAGTGTGACCTCCAGTAGACCATATATATACCACACACACACACCCCAAAATTTCTTGTTTAATTACCCTAGCTTATCACGTTTTCAAATTGCAATACTCTTCATTATAATGAAATTTTTTTCTTGAAGCTTTGCCAATAAATGAATTATAATACAATAAAAACAGCCTAGTTTCCCCACAAGAAAATTAAGTGGCCAAGGACCAAGTCAGGGAAAATACTTTCACTTTCTTTGTAATGCATTTCACGCAACAACTGCATGCAGATGAAATTGATACATAGCTACTAATTTGCTTTCTTAAAGATTTTGATTTTTCAGTCCATCATGCAGAATGTAGTCAACTTCAAGCATTTAGAGAATGCTAATTATAAAACCTTTAAGATAATAAAACAGTACTTCTAGTACTTTAACGCTCAAATCTGTCTTATGTGATCCATATGACTTTATGGTGATCATCAACGGATAAAATACAAACTCTTTTCCAGAATACAAAAAAAGAAGGACAAGAAACTCCCCTAAAATAAAAAATTAAATAGGGAGAAACTCAAGATCTCCAATCCCTTCGTAAATCCATAAGAGAAAGTCCGTTTATAATAACCACATAATACATGAAATGCATTACAAACAAAATGAAAAGTATTTTCACAGCAGTGTAAATTACATAGAATCTAAATGAGATGAGAAAAAATAAGTATAACTAAACAGAATCATTAGATTCTTTCAAAAAACTAATGGAAAAATGGCATACTGGTTTTGTAACAATGGAGTTACATTCACTTTAGGTTGCACAACATGGCCAATAGCAAATATACCGCCTCCATTTACTCCATCTAAGCAATGAGCAAACATCTTTTTCACTTTGCCAGAAGAAGCAAGTTGGGAAATCATTGAAGAATTAGCTTTCCCAAAACCAAGTATTCCATCAAGTGCTTCTTCTTTTGAAGAACCAAGATCTCCTGATTGTCTAGCACCACACCTTTAAAACAATGATGTATCATGTTAAATATGAAAGGAGCCACAAAAAATTTGAACAGAAGGTCATATTTAGATGCACAATTAATTTACCATATACAAGAGATATCACAAGGGAAAAAAACAAAATAAGGGCCTCCATGATCACATAAAATGAGCAGAATACAATCAATTAAAATGAGGCAGGAAACAATGCAGAAAACAAAGAGTCAAAACAAATTACAACCAGCAAACAAATGATACTTGAGTCAAATATGGATTTCATTTTAAACCTGTTATGATCACACTAGCAACAAGAACTGCCTCAGTGCCACCCTTCTAGACAAGTGGTTATGTTCATCAGAAAAAAGTCCTTCTGGGGCAATACAAAAGACATGTGGTAGCACCTAATAATCAGTCTCCAGCCATCTACCATTGGGAAGGGAAGGAATACATTGTTAAGATGGTGTACTTCTAAGAAGAATTGGACTTCAGTGCTGAGAACTTTCAAGCACTTTCAAGTTCCAAATAGTAGCTGGTTTTCAGTATATGCCATTAAATAATTAACTAATGGAGCATCATGAAGGACCTATCTACAGAACCAACATGTATGCAGCCACAAGTGATCTGGTGAAATGAAAAAATGAGAAACAATTAGGCATTCATGGATAAAAAATGCCAAACTAACAATTCAGATGAAAAATATCTCTTAATGCGACCAAAGCAACAGGAATTGATAAATTAAATACATAATTCTTGTCACACGCGAGTGCATGTTTCTGTGTCTGTAGTTACAAGACTTATTTCAATTTTCCACTAGCAAAACATCAATAAGAAACAACTACACATTTATAGACACCAATATTTTGGCAATAACTTGTATTTCTAGAATAAGGACTCACCCAAATATAATGCTTCCATTAGCTGAAGCAGTCTCAAGATCACCAGACACTGAATCGTAAAGTACAATATCATTCACAAAGTAACCTGCAGTAGAGCTCCCATCTCCATATATCTCTAGATATGTACACGAACTATTACTCGTGCATTGATCTCCAATAATTTCTCTGCAGAACTCTTCATCACAGGGAACAAGTTTACCAGAGGAGGAGTCCTTTATGTTGTACAGTGTAAGATGCATCTGTTGTAACCATAATAAAGACATTTAAAGGGGGGAAAAGCATCTTAAATAAATAAGAATCAAGATTCCGGTGTACATAATTCAGGTTTCTTATGAATATGTCATACCGAATAGCTCTAGTTTACAATTTATACATGAAATGGGTGAAACTGAAAATATATAAAGCAGGTTGAAGAAGACGCATACATACACCGAGGAAACTTGTACTGGGACATTCTCTGCATTGGATGCAGTTGACCCACATAATATCACTTCCAGTATCTACCTGTAAATAATAATCCTTTGAAGGTGTTCCAATCCCAATTTTAGCATAATAAAGCCTACAACATATCCAGGGGAAAAAAAAAATACATAACACCTAATTCAGGACAGCAACTCAGGTATAGATATAAAAAAAATTCAATTCATAGCAACAGAGTTATCACTTATTTCACTATTCACACTATCAATTAGGATGCTCTAAACTAAGCTTCCCATTGATTTATGGCTACATACAAATATGGCATGAGTCCACTAAATTATCCAAAATCCAATTTGAAGAACCAAAAGACACGTAAACAATGCAACATACACACCCACCGTACAGAAGAAACCCCCGAAAAAATAAAAAAAGGCAAATAAGCAAAGAAAAACAGACCCAATTCCATCGGGACGGCCGGAACCGCCTAACGGTAAGTCGACGCCAGCGAGAATTTGAAGCTGACGGCGGCTATCGTGTGCTTTGAGTACAGGGAGGGTACGTTTTTGACCTGCATATTTATATTTGACGCTGAAGACTCCATGGTTAGCGCTAGCAGTGGAAACCAGAATCAACAGGAAGAAGCCGAGTGAGAGAAAAACAACGGTATAAGAGATTGTTCTTCTAATAACGGGCAAGGCCATGATGATAATTCGCTTTGCAACAAGATAATCGGTGTACAGATAAAGTCGAATACGACGGTGTGGTGACGGCAAGTCTCTAGCAGCGTTAAAGACTCGCTATTCAACTTGACTTTACATTCTTCCATAGCAATTTGGTTTTTAGTGCGCTTGATGTTTTCGTGATGGTCAAGACTAAAGACTATCGATAATTGGCAGCATGGTGACGCATGTATGCGAGTTACTATGGTCAGTTTAATTATCCTTAAGTTTTCCTTTTAACATTATAATCACAAATAAATTAGATTTTATTAGATTAGATTAAATTACATAGTAAGATCGAGAGATACGGATTGTAAATTTATTTTTATCGAAATTCAATGTTTATTTATATAAAAAATTTAAATAAATAATTTTTATATTATAAAAAAATTTTAAAAAATATTAGAATTTAATTTAAAAATATAAATTACCTCACTAACTAAATAGTGATTGAATTTTACCTCTACCAACTATAAAAACTAGTAAATTATTTTTTAAAATTATATAAAACTTAAATTCTATCCATATCATTACTAAATGAATGAAAAATATTCTAAAAAATTATAAATTAGCTCCATCAATTATAAAGTGATTGTATTTTATTATCATGAATTTAAAAACTTGCAAATCAAATTCTTAATTATATAAAAGTTATAATTAACACTCATTATCTGACTAATTAATCCTTTATTAAATTACATAATTTTTTAAAAAGGTTTTTAAAGATGAATCATAATATCATTAAATGTTGAATTACCACACCATTTTTTAATACAATTTTCATATTATATAATTAATATAAATTAAATTAAGTATATAAAATTTTAATCAAATAATTAAAATAAATTATAAAATTATATTAAAAATGATATAATAAATTAACATATAATAATATTATAATTCATATCTATCAATACTATTCAACATTAATTATCACTATCAAACTTTTTTTTTAAACTAATCACTTATTTTATGAAATGTGAACTGAAAATATTGAGTGAAGTAAGCATAAATGTATGCTATACGAAAAAGACTAAATATTTATTATTTTCATTTTATATGATCATATTTAATTTAATTTTAACACCACAACAATTATGATAGTAATAAATAAAAATTTTTATTTTGCCTCACGAGACTTTTTTATAATTTATTTTATTTAAAATTTGATAATTATATAATTTATGATTCATCTTTATTTTAGTCCTTTAAAATTTATAATTTATAATAATACTTATATTTAAACTAATATATCTATTTTTAAAAAGAGATTATATTAGTTAGTAAATTTACTTTATTTACTAAGCACATATCTTTTATAAATTTTTTATAATTTTAAAATTTTCATATAAAATGTTTTATCTTACTTATGTTGTTAAAATAATAAGTATTATTTTATTAAATAATGACAAAAATGAACAAGGAAAAAAAGAGGAATAATATGTGACTTATAAAATAATATAAAATTTAAAAATATAATATATGTATAACTAAATTATTTAATCAAATTAAATTAATAAATTATTTATAAATATTTTATAATAAAAATACATATTTATTAGCATAAATAATAACTATCAGGATAAATACAACAGCAACTAATAACTATTATTTTATTAAATAATAATAAGAATGAGTATGAAAAAGAAAAGAAATAGTATGTAATTTATGAAATAATATAAGAGTTAAAAATATAATATATAATTAAATAATGATAAATACAATAGCTACTAATAACTATTATTTTATTAAATAATAATAAGAATGAGTATGAAAAAGAAAAGAAATAGTATGTAATTTATGAAATAATATAAGAGTTAAAAATATAATATATAATTAAATAATTCCTTTAAATTAAATAAATAATTTATATATAATATTTTATCATAAAATAAAATACATAATTAATAGAAATAAACATAAGAAAAAAGAGGAATAATTTATGACTTATAAAATAATGTAAAAGTTAAAAATGTAATATGTAAGTATATAAAAGGTAAAAATAATTAGTTCACTTATATCATTAAAATTTTTTTGAAATAAAATATTATATGTGAAAATTTTAAAATTATAATAAAATTATTAAAAATTGTGTTTAGCAAATAAAGTAAACTTACTAACTAATATAATCTTTTTCTAAAAATAGATATATTAGTATAAATATGAGTATTACAATGATTTATAAATTTTAAAAAAATCAAAAAAAATAACTCATAAATTATATAATTATTAAATTTTAAATAAAGCAAATTATAAAAAAAAAACCCATGAGACAAAATAAAATTATTATTTATCACTATCATAATCATTATGGTGTTAAAATTAAATTGAATATAATCATATGAAATGAAAATAATAAATCTTAGTCTTTCTTTCTTAGTCTTTTTTCATATAATATAACATTTATATTTATTTCACTTCTTTATTTAAATTTTCTAATTATATTCCATAAAATAAATGGCTAATTAAAAAAATGAATAATGACAATCAATATTGAATAGCGCTAGTGAACAAAAATTACAATATTATTATATATTAATTTATTATATCATTTTTTACACATAATTTCACAACTCATATTCAAGTATTTTATTGATATTAATATTTTATATATTTAATTTAATTTTTATTAATTATATAATATAAAAATTATGTAAAAATAATATAATAATCTAACATATAATAATATTATAATTCATGCTTAAAAATTTTTTAAAAAATTATATAATTTAATAAAATAATTAATTAAATAGATGATATGTATTAATTTCAAGTTTTAGATAATTAAAAATTTAATTTGCAAGTTTTTAAAATTAGTAGAAGTAAAATGTAACCATCTCATAGTTAGTAGAGGTAATTTATAATTTTTCCTAATATTTTTCATTAATTTACTAATGATGAGGTAAATTTCAAGTTTTATATAATTTTAGGAGTAATTTATCAATTTTTATAGTTCATCAAAATAAAATTCAATCATCCCATAATCGATAGGAGTAATTTACATTCTTCTCTTTAATTATGGTATCTATCTATTTATTTATATATCTATATGTTTCTTTAAAATTCTTCCACCTAGAAATTTCCCTCCCAAAATAACCTTAAAAAATTCATGTCAAATAACATTTAATAAAATTTATGTTCCTCTAATTTTTTTATAATAATTTACCTTTTTAATTTAATATATTTCAATTATTTAATTTTATATTATCTTTTAAATAAATAAAAAAATTTCATAATCTACTAATAAATTATATTTAATATTTATCTTAAAAATTTTATAATTATTTTTATTCAAATATATTTTAAATTTTTAATAAATTTTTTGTATATATTCATATTGTAACTCATTATAGTATTATTTTATATTTATTTAATATTATTATAATTATAATGCTCATATGAATAAAAATTTTATATTTGTTATCACTTTACTTTGTTAAAATTAATTTAATTGGTAATAAATACATATTTAATTTTTATATTATAAATATATTTTTACAATATTTTATTTATAATACTATCCTTTTATATTGTTAATTAAATTTAATAATTATTACGATTGAGTTCTCAGTATATTTTAACTTATATCAAACTTTAAATTATTAATTTTAGAGTTTAACTAATATATGTATTAGTTGACATTTCAAATATATCAAAATAAAAAAATCTTCTCTAAAATTCTTTCACCTATAAATTTTCCTCCAAAAAAAAAATCTCTCCTAAAACAACCTTAAAAATTTTCATTTCAATGAGCAATTAATGAAATGTCTACCATTTTTATATTTTATTAAACTAATCTACTTTCTTTTCAAATTTAATATATTACAATTATTTAATTTTCTATCTTTTCTTAAATAAATGAATAGTTTTTACAATTAAATAATAAATTATATTTAATATTTATCACAAAATTCTTATAATTATTTATTTTTATTCAAATATATTTTATATTCTTAATAAATTATTTATATATACTTATATTGTAAACTATTATAACGATCATGGATTATAAGCCACAATATGTTTATTGATAAAAAGAGTAACTTAATTTTAGTATCTTACATTAAATTTTTCATAACATAGAAGATTTTTGTAAAAAATTTAGAGAAGTAAAAGAATGGGTGTATTTACATATGTGTATATTTTTATATTTTTAATTGTGATTTTTTAATTGTACAAATTATATTAATTTTATAATAATTTTTAATAATATTTATTTATAAAACATGAAATATATATGTACAAATTAATATATATATATATATATATATATATATTAATTTTGACTAAAACAAAAATCTTGTACATGGCATGAAAGCTAAACTAATTCATTATATAATTATACATTCAATTTTGTAAATAATATTTTTCAATATACATTACGTTCTATTGAATAAAAGCATGCAAAATCAACTGTTTTTTGTTATCAATAAAGCACTCTCTAGAAGTTCTATACAATTTAAATCCATAATTAAATGAAAAATTTTTAACCTAATATGTGGTATAACAGGAGTAAATAAAAACAAAACTAATGAAGATTCTTATAGCTAGTGGACACTTCTAATTGATTTATTTTTCTTATCAACTTATTAAAATTATTTTTGTTATTGTGAATTCACTAAAATTATCTTTATTTAAGTAATTTTTCCCTTTTTTAATCTAATCTAATAAACTATATTTTTATTTTAATAGAATAAAAGGTCATTTGGTTCACCTTAATACTATAAAAAGTTCTATTTTCTGGAAAATAGAAAAAAGATATATTATTTAATTAATCATTATCTAATAAATTAAAAAAATAAAATATTTTAAAAATTCTTACTTCTCACAAAATATGAAAAGTTACTTATCAAATTAGAAAAATAGAACTTTTTAAGAAGCCCTACTTCCCACAGAGGATAACAAGTTATTCATCTAACTCCTCATTAGGCAAGTTCTACTTTCTACATTATATATAAATATAATAACAAAATTATCCTTATTAAAGTTAATTAATAATAACTAAAATTTATTAATTTATATTATAACAATAGTAAGGATATAATAATTATTTTATTAATACTTCTTAAGATATTTAAAATTGAATCAAATAAAATATAAAAAATTATTTCTTAAAAAGTATCACTTTCTACATATTAACCAAATAACTTTGAATACTCCTTAGGAAGTTTAGATAAAAAGTTATTTATTAAGAAGTTCAATTTTCTACCAAAAGTTAGTTTCTATGTGAATTAAACGATTCCTAAAACTTAGGAAGTGTCTGATAATGTTAAAAATTCATTGAAATTTGGCAGTAAAACCTTTTATGTTGAATATGTTAAGTATTCAATTTATAATGTTTTAAAAAAAATTGAATTTAGACGTTGAATTCAATTTATCTATTTAAAAATTATATCCATTTAATATTAACAAATTTTTCATTCTATAATTACCCTTAATAAAAAAACATATGTTGTGGCTACATAAACAAATATACAAATATTGTCAGAAAATTTTACCAAAAACATAAGTACTGTCACAAAAGAATTAATACACAAATATTTTATGGCATATTTATTATTTTATTAAACTCAAATATAATATTAACTCATGCAATTTCTGAAATGTTTATTAGTAGTTTATTGTTGTAAATTTATCATATAAATTTGGCCTCTTTGTGTAGTTTTTCTAAGGTATTTGTTACATCATAAGCTTACTTCTTTATATTATCTCGCACAAAAATCGTATCTACGTTGTTATACATGTGTATAGTGATTAAAAAAATTCATCTGCTCAAAAAAAATTTAATGAAATTATGTATTGCTGATATTTCTCTATGTTATAAATCAACGTGGAACCATCCTCTAAAATTAGAGATTTAAAAGGTTATCTCATAGAAAAAAACAAGGGACTTAAAAGTCATTATATAATTATTATAAAATAATATATAGCCAACATATATATAATTACAAGGAAGTCACTGTATGTTGCATAGATAAATATTTATTTTAATAATATAATATTATAATAATATATTAATCATTAATAAAGAGAATTAGATAAAAATTTTGATTAATTTATAGCTAATAGTCCTTCCGTTCCTATTTATCTATTGTTATTAACTAATTTTACACATATTAAAAAATAGTTTTATTTATTTATTTTTAGTAAATTTTACAAGATTATCCTTTATACACAAAATTCAAGATAGTTAAAAATAAAGAAAGAAATGTAAAGGAATGAATACAAGTTCATTAATAGTGTAGAATAATGAAGTATTTATTAATAAAAAAAGGATAAATTTGAAAAAAAAAATATTTAATACTTCATTGGAATTCTAAAGTGACAAATAAAAAAGAACAAAAACACTCTTCAAAATACGATAAATAAAAAAAATAGAGGGAGTAGTTCTTAAAAAAGTCATCTCTCCACTAATTTTACTCAATATTTAAGTAGGTAATTAATTTTGAATTCAAATATTGCATTAATTAGATACTATTTTTCAATATAATTATTATATTAATATTAATATTTAATAACATAATTTATGATAAGAATTTTTTTTTACAATGCAATACATTTTTTTTTACCATGCTATAATATAAAATAAACTTTTAAAAATAGTAATTTTATATTATAGACAAATATTTATTTTACTAATATAATATTATAATTATAAGTAAATTATTTATGAAGAGGATTAGATGAAAATTTAATTAATATATAGTCAATAACTAAAAAAAAGTAATCTCTTCACTTATTTTACTCAAGTAATTAATTTTAAATTTATTTTATGAAAAATTGATTTTGAATTCAAATATTGTATTAATTAAATATTATTTTTTAAGATAATTATTATCATTAATATTAATATTTAATATAATAATTTATGATAAAAATAGATTTTTTGTAATAACAATATATTTTTTATTTACTATATTAAAACACAAAACAAATTTTAAAAGTAATAATTTTATATTACAAACAATTCATTAAAATCTACAAATTACAACATATATATTGACTAAAATTTAATGTTTTGATGATAAATATTTTACATTTTATCAATTTACATGGAAGAAAAGAATAACTCTTAGTTGGAAAATACTAATGACTGACTTATATTTGTATTTTTTAAAAGTTGCATTATAATAAAAAAAATTCAAAATTATAATTACAAATATAAAATAGTAAATAAATAAAAATATACAATGAATAATTAATCTTTAGAAAAAAATTGATCTACCCCTAATTAAAGTTTTAAAAAAATGTGTTAACGAGACGAAAGAGAAAAAAAAAGGTGAAAAAAAGAGATGAAGATAGAAATATCAAATTCAACCTTTCTCTGATGAAAGCAAATGAGATTGTTTATTTTTTTATAGAAACAAAAGATAATTTTATCAAATGAAGATAAAGAAAAAGCGTATTATAGATGAAAATTGCAAATTTTAAATTGGATGTAAAATGAGATAAAGATGAGTATAAAAAAATTTCTAATTAAATGAAAATAAAAAATTAGAAAATTTTCAAATAAAATTAGATAAAATTAAAGATAAAATAACTTTCAAATTTCAAAATAGAAAATATTATATTTGTTAATCTCGGTAATTTATACAAATCTAAGGTAATAAATAATGATCTATCCATATATGTTATCAACTACAAATTTGTAAATTTCATAATTTATAATCCATATGTTTACATGGTGGCAATTTACTTCCTTCTATAATTTCCTCCAAGAATGTGCAAAATTGTATAAAATTGTGCTTTTCATATTAAATAGTGTAAAATAGTTAAACTATATAAAAATGTATGTTATTGCACTTTTGCACATCAAGAATTCATTAAGCTAATGAATTGATTAAGCTATAAATTATTTTTTGAAAAGTAGAAATTCAATAAAATAAAATATTCATATTAAAAAAAGATAATCAAACTGCAATAATAATTTAAAAAAAGTAAAAGAAATCATAGAAAGGAATTTTCATGATAAGAACTTTGGACCAAATAAGTATAAAAAGTCAAAAGTAATAAGAGAGGATACTTAAAATATTAAAGATGAAGATGAAAACTCAGTATTAAAGGTAAAGATAAAAACTCTCATATCAAAGAAAACAATTACTTTGAAATGACTGAAAGTGGAGAGAGAAAAAAAGCAAAACATAAATGTAATTTAGAAAAAAATTTATACAAATGAAATAATAAGTAGTTTTGAATTTTAATGATAGATAGAGATTCAAATTCAAATTCAAATTCAAAGTTTTATCCGGAATTGATTTTATATTAGAAGGATAAATGAAAAAAAATTAGTAACTTTATATTTATTATTAATTGTTAATGACTAATAAATATAAGAAAATTATTTTTATTTCATAATTTATTTTTTAAATAGAGAAGAAATGATAAATTAAATTTTTATAAAAAAATAATAAATTAATATTTAACAAATTAGAAAAATGACACTTATCATAATAAGAAATAAGAAATATCACAGTTCATATATAATATAGAGATATTAATATAGTTGAATAAATAAATTCCTTAAATATATTAATTTAATTTAAAGTGTTACAAATAATGATAATTAAATGTAAATGTACATAATTCAAACGTTATATTCTCATTATGATTAGTTATTAGCTTTTCAATGTGTTTTAATTTTCTTCTTGAGCTATTATCATAAAATTGTAACATTTAACTGTTTACTTTATAAATATGGGTTGCATGAATCATTCAATATAAAATTGAATAAAATATACTCCTCCTCTCATTATTCTCCTTTATCTTTTTTTATATATTTCTTAATTATCTTTTTGGTATTGAGCAGTTTTATAACAGTTTATCAACACAATTCTCTTTCGGATTAAGTTTTTAAATTTATAAAAGAAGCTATATCATTTAATCTATTCATATCAACAAAATTTGTGAGTATAACTTTTCTCTGTATCAAATTTAGATATGATCAAGTAATTACCTCTATTATGTCATGTAGATTATTTATTCAAGGATCCTTTTATTTTTCTTTATAATTATGCATATTAAGTTGAATGCATAAAATAAGAAAAACTTACATATGATTTCTCTTATTATTTATGATCATTATTATTTATGTATAAAATTGTTGCATTGTGTATAAAATTATTTCCTTATTATGAGTTATTCTTACATCATGATGAATGATTCTTGTATTTCTATTTTGTAATATTAATTTTGTTACTTTCTAATTTTATTTTAGTAATTCAAACATTCAAATTATTTGATAGAAAAGTGAGCCCATCAATTTGACACTTATGTATAAATTTCATTTGTCTACTATAGCACACTATTTACTTTTAATTTAGTTATGTTTTGAATTAATATTTACACATATGATTTAATGATTTATGTATATATAAATTATTTTTGTTTTAATTGATATGTCCTATAATTCAATAAATATTCATATTATAGTTATTAATGCTCAATATTATAAGGATAATTATCTATTATGGATATTGAATACTTAAATTCTTTTAAATATAATGAATCCTAAAAATATAATTTAATAAAAGAATAAAGTGTTAATATAAAGCTATACAAAAATACCAAAAAAGTTTTATTTTGCAAGCTTTTTATTCATGCCTATTATAATTGCATTTAGTGGGCTTATTGTGCCAATGCTAACTTTGTTAAATTTATATACCTATTTTCTTTTACACCTCTCTATTATTAATATGCAACTTTACTATAAAAGATTTATTGTTGAATCATTTTTATTCAACCCTATATGTTTTATCTTTGATTAAATGTTGTACTACTATTATAATTAGTAAGAGATCAATATATTTAGATATAAAATGATATTTGAGAATCTCATGCAAATCTGGGTTTCCTTATTCTTTCTTATCATATTTACTCAGAATTCTATTTAATCTTAATAAATCCTTTATATTAATCTATGTTTTAAATGTTAGCTTAAAAAACCTATATTGCAAACCCAAAATATTGAAAAAAAAGTCCATAAATGTACATGTGGAAACCATGCCTATTATTGGCTTTTGATTTAATTAAGATAATTTTATTTTATTAAATGATTTTCCATTTACCATATATTTTTATATGTTTGGCAACCTATTGTTTACTTTGAATGTGCTAAAGTCATCATGTATAAAATAAACTTGAAATTTTTCCTTTTATTACTATATTTCAAAGAGTCAACATAGATGTAAGAGTTTGAACATTTTTTTTTTATGTTAAAAGAATCATGCCTTCCACTAAATTGCAATCAAATTATAAAAGTAATGATTTTCTTTTACCATCATCTTCATATTAGGTAAAATTTATGACAACAATGATAAAGTTTGTAAATAAAATAAAATTTCATTTAGTCTTATTTCTTTTTTATTTATCAATTACATGATTTAGTTTTTCTTTTTTCCTTTTATCATCAAGTAAATTTCTTTACCATGCATTCTTTTAAGTAAATAAAAAGATTTTTTAAAAAATAATAAAATTCATCTTACTAGTTTTATTATATTCCCTAAAGTGAATGCATTATTAATAAAAGGAAATTTAGAAATGGACAAGGTTGTAGTCATAATTATGTATGTGAAAAAAGGCTAAATTAATTTATGCAATCATAATAGTTATAAGAATAGTGTAAATAACCACAAAATTAGTTTTCTCCATTAGAAGTTGGAAAATATAAGGAAAGAGACCTATGATGTCAAATTCGATTGGAAATTTTGAAAGTATATGTTACTAAAAGTCATATTAAATGTTTTAATTACGCACTTGCCGTATGTTTAAACATCTTGTAAAACTTCATTATACCCCTACTTAAAAAAAAGGAAAAACAAAACAAGGCTAATTTTGTTGATGAGAGTAATGCTTTCAACTATAATTCTTATAATATAGTATATTTCAATATATCAAATTATTTTGTACATTTCAAAGAAAGAATTAATAATTTAATTGATAATGACAATGCCAATTTCATCTTTTTATTGAATTGATATTGAACATTTATCTCTTATGGATAATGTAATAATGCACACTATTCTTAATAATGAAAATATTTTTCGTAATTAAAGATTGATTAAAATTATATATATATATATATATATATATAAAGAACAATGAACTAGAAGTTCATTGATAGAAATATTTTCATTATTTGACAAGATCAAATGGGTCATTTTAGATCAATAATGATGTAAAAAGTAATTAAAAAATTCACAAAATTATTCATTAACGAATAAGAAGATTTTTCAATAAAATTTCACCTACTATTTATTTTCAAAGCAATTATAAGACCATTATTATCTAAAGTTGAAACTAAATTCCTAATATTTTTGCAATGAATATAAGGTGACATATGTTGATCTATTTACCCATTATATAGATTTATGGACGATATAGATATTTTATTATTTTCATTAATTCTTCCATAAAATAGTTGTATATGTATTTATTATCAATCTGTAACCTAGTTTTTACAAGATTACTTGTTCAAATAATTTAACTTTAAGCATAATTTCTTAATTATGCAATTAAGACAACATGTCTTAATAGTACTGGTGAATTTATATCTAAAATCTTCATTGATTATTTTATGTCAATTAGAATAATTGTTGAATTTCTTGAAGTATAATCATATTAAAATGATTCAACTATAATATTTTTTATGTCCTAAGTACTAACTATATCTTTATTTAAGAGAACAAAATTCCCTATATTATCTTGAAGGACATGCAATTTCACATGTTGCAAAACTTATATGCATCAAATTAATAAGTTATAGTTCCTCCTTATAATTAGCTTTGATTAAAAACTAAAATGTTTTATATATAGAAAATTGTTTATTGTATAATATATTTTTATTCCACCACAATGTATGTAAATAATTTTAAAAAGTAATAAAAAATATAAATTCATATGTGAAATTATATTCCCAAAATTAGGAGGAGAAAATATATAGTTGTAGAAATAATATGATATTCAATCATCTTAATCCTCACCCAAAGTAATATGAACCACAATAGGGACACTTAATGGAACTTGGACCTGTGGGCTTTACAAGCTAGCTTGCATTTTTTTTCGTAAATTAGGCTTGTGAAAATAAGCCCATTTTTTAAAATGGGTCTAAATGGGCCAAATCTAGTAGGCCTTGGTCCACACGGACCAAATCTCATGGACCAATTCTTTTACCTAACCCATAGTTAAACCCAACCTAGCCTAAATTCTATGGTTCTACCCCACCTTGACCAGTCCACAGGCCATCATTGCACCTAACCCAATTAGCTTGTCCTAACTGGCCAACTGCCTAACCTAATTCAACAAGTCTCAATTTCTTAAAATATGGTTAAATTCGAACACCCATTTCCTAACTTCAAACACAATCTAGGCATCTGGCACTAGCAACTGGCAAATGGTAATCATAATCAATCACTAATCTGTACGTCGTAATGTAACAAAATTGTATTAAAACTAGTTGTTAAAAAATAATACTGTATAGTGGCACAATCAGGTCGTACCCCTAATAATCCTTTAATCTTATCTTTCCTAAATGATTTCCTAACAATACCTACACAATTATTAAATTTTTTATGTAGTGAAAATATGAAGAACTAATGCAAACAAAATACAATGTAACAAAACAAAATGTTGTGCAGAAATAGAATGCAATATATATATGCTGTATAATATATGTTGTATGTTGTTTATGCAGTTGTCCAATACAAAAGGGGTTTGTTGCACAAAATAAATGTAAAAGCAATGTATTAAACAAGTACAAAATAAATGCAAAGTAGAAGTAAAATTGAAAGAAACTTAATGGAATTAAATAACTAATTTAAGGAAATTAAGAGCTCTAAATTGGATTAATCATAAATCAATTAGAATTTGACTTTTTTTAATTAATTCTTTAACTTTAGATTATCCAAAACCCCTGTAATAATTCATGAACTCTATGCTAGATAACCGCCTAGGATTTCATCAATTAAGATTAGCTAATTAAGCAATTGCTATAATATTTACGCTAGATCGAAACTGATTTAATGATAGAATTTAGTTAAATTGAGAAATTAAACTAGAAACCTCCAAATCAACCTCTCAACTCGTTAATACTATGTGTCAAAATATGATTTACTAATCACAATTCATCATCAAAATAATAAAGAAATCAAAAATCACAAGGAAGAATATCAATTATACCAAATTAACATCTAACACATGTAATCTCAATAATTCAGCACAAGTAAAAAAAAAAGGAAAAATAATTAGAAAATTTTAACATTATGAATCATGATCTCATAATATTTAAGAAGAGAGCCTCGACTCTTTGAATCAATCATGAATTTAAGCTTCCATTAATAAAGATCAAAGCGAACAAAGAGAAGAAGAAGGTTATCTGCTAAATTTTCTATGTGTATTTGAATATATTTTTCTTTTCAACTCTCTTGCCTATTTACATAACCAAATTAGCCTAAAACCTTATTGGATTAGGATTAGATGACTCTTAGGATTACAATTTCTAGAAGAAGGCTTTCCTAATTTTTAGAAGTCCAAACTTATTATTTTTTTACAAGTCAATTGAATCCATAAGATAAATCAGTGAATTCTTATAGGCTTGTCTTCCAAGAAGAATAAGACCATGAAATTGATGAAATCTAGAAGATCCATAAACATGAAAGTTGTAGGCCTGTGTCTTCTGAGAATTTGGGCACTAGTTTTAGGGTAATCAGACCATTATAGCTCTAAATATGGCCTAATACAAAAATAAGTTTAGTTAGGATAAAAACATGGCTTCAGTTTCCTAACCAAATAAAGACTTGAAGAAGTCCAAACTGGGCTTTAACGAAAACATAAAAGTTGTAGATCTCTCCTTTAACTTTCCATCAATATAAATTTTGCCTCAATCCAATATTCGGAGCCTAAGATATGATTGAAAAATAGAAATAGTGTCAAAATCTAATATTTATCGAATAAGTTCACAATATTATAAAGTTGACCACAACTTATAAAACAAAGTCTGTTCTGTAAAATTAAGCAAATATAACATTTAAGAGACATAAAATAGGAAAAAATAAAATACTAAATATTTTTCTTATCAATCACACTACTACTAACTTATTGTGTTACACATTAACTGATTGTATTTCAAGAGACTAAAAGGAGGACAAGTAGCTAGGCTCACATGGAAGATAGATATGGTTACATAAACCACCATGGCTATAATATTCATCTCTAGATTAAATACAAAGTATCAATTTTGAGATTTGTAAATAAATTATTTATTTGGTTAATATTAGTTTTAAATTTGTTTTCCTAATTAAAGGTTTTGGAATATTGAAATGATAAACTTATAAGAATATTTAAAGATTATTTATTTATTTTTTATATATAACCATTATTAATTTAAAATTAGTTTAAAATAATTTTTATAAGGAATTTCCTACAAGTAGAAAATATTTTAATAATTATGAGTGTAAGGATTTATGAGACAAATCATTGTCTTTAATAAATTATTTTGAGAATTGTAGAAGTTTGGAATAGATTTATTTTTAATGGTTATTATGGATTTAAGATTTGTTTAAATACTTTTTAGAAGAATTTTCTTACAAGTTGAAAAGAATTTTAATAATTGTGAATATAAGGATTTATAAAAATTAATTATCTGTATTGATAAATTATTTTTGAAAATTATGGAAAACTTAAATAATTATTTTAGAACTTTTAAATATATTTATATATTGAGGCAAGATAAAGGTAATCAAGTTGAGATTTTAAATAGAAATTAGTTTTATGGAAATGAATTTTTAATTAGATGATTAATTAAGATTGGATTTAAGAGATTTAAAGGGCTAAGATTTTGCATGTAAAATAACCAATGCACATTAGAAACATATGATAAACTTTCACAACTTAGCATTTTCACACCACTATCCCTTTATTTTTGTAATTTTCGTCTCTCTCCTACCTTTATTTTTTTAGACAGCCTTTTCTCTCTTGATTTTAGTGCATTTCCTTTCCTTTCAGTTGTTATCCCTGTCAACCTTAGCCTCTATTTTCTTAGCCCCTACTTTCAAAAATTTTTTGATGATAATAAAGCACTTTAACACTAGTGGACTTAGCACTTACTCAACTAGAATCCCAGTGCAAAAGTGAAGTTTAAATGATGAAGGTCATGTTATTCTAGTTAGGATCATATATTTTTTTGTAAAGAGGAGTTATTCATTGAGGAGTTTTGAGTTCTTATAAAAATAAAACATCAAATTCTATGCCTAATTTTCATTGGAAAATGAGTTTAGTTTATGCCTTTATGAAGTTTGCTATTTTTCATAAAAAAACCTTGCAAAAAATCTTTTTCTCTGTGCATGAATTGATTCACCAATTAATTCTAAGCATCCAAAGAGCAATCTAGAATGCATGAATCCATTCACCAATCGATTCCAGACATCCAAAGAGCAAATCAAGATGCATGAATCAATTCGCTAATTGATTCCAGGCATACAGATGGCTACAAATGAAAAGTGAATCGATTCACTAATCAATTCATAATTTTTTTCAAAAAGAAAAGGTTAAATCGATTCTACACATCCAAAGCCAAAATGGGGTTGAGTGAATCAATTTACTAATCGATTTATCATATAGGATTTTTTAAACATGAATCGATTCCCCAATCGATTCATTAAGCCTTTTTCAACTTTTTGAGGGAGTTTGAATTGATTCACCAATCGATTCACATGATGCTAACTGCTCTATAACGATTATTTTTTTTAGAGTAACAGACTTTTTGCTTTTCCAAACTCTATATAAAGGTTTCATTTCATTTTAAAATGATAAATGAGTGCTTACACTGTTACATAGACACAAGAAACATCTTTTCTCTTCTTCATAACTTAAGAATCCCTGAACTTATCTGATTGAATCATCCCTTTCATAGTGCTTCCTTGTGTAATCCATCTTTTAAAGACTGAAAGCTTCTCAACTATATTAGTTATTCTCATTTGTTGTAGACTAGGGTGAGGTATCCCTAAAGACTTCAAGAGTGGTGAATCTCTTAAGAAATTAAAAACTTTGAGAGAGGTTTCTCAAAGAGACTAGTGAAAGAAAAATAGAGACTGTACTAAGACTTTTTCATGTGCCCCAAAACTTGAAAGGATAGTAATCTAGAGTTCAAATCCAAGTCAAAGAGGCTTGGTAATGGATGTACACCTTGGAGTGTTGAATCTTCAAGCCTGGAACCATTATAAATAGCAGCATTTGATCTCTCTCTCTTCCCTATCTTCATATCTATCTGTAGTTACTCTATTTTGCTTTCATTTATGATAAATTCTCAAATGTGCATATCTTATATCTCTGTCTTCATCATTTTTTCTTACTTTTTGAAAATAAATTTTAATAGCTAATAATTTATTTAAAATCCAATTCACCCCCTCTTAGGTAAAATTAAGTTTAACAATCCCTTTCTCTCTTTTTCCAAATTTTCTTTCTTTTTTTCCCCCACTACCTCTCTTTTTCTAGCCCATTCTTTCCCTTTCTTCCTCTGTGCCACCTGAATTAATATCCACCATGTTTAACATCGTTCATTGCTCAAATTAACATCTATAGCATAGCAACTAATTTCTATTAATGTGTTATAGCTTCCCAATGCATAAGAGTAGTTAAGCAAGGTGAGAGGAATTAGCAAAGATGCGGCTGCTAGATTTGTCTTCTGTAACCACCATACTCCATTGTGAACTTCTTGTGAGTTTCCAATCAACTATCGCCACTAGTGGCGTATGGGAGTCATACAATTTGGTTTTAGGCAATAGGGGAGCTATATTCATCTTCATTCACCAGCACTCCAACACCATTTTGCTACCGATGAAGCTCAGAGTAGGTACTCCATGAGTAGGTAAACATGTTTGCATCATAGAACCATAGTATTGTGAAGATGTGAGTTTAGCTAAGGAAATTCTATTTATATATTTCAGATGAATGATAATGGCTTAGGGAAAATATGATATTTATGCTATGGATGCATAATAATAAGTTAATATATATACATATATATATTATATAAAATTTGAGTTATAAGAAGTTGATATGATATGATTAAAATATTGCTAGAATGTTGCATTCTAAGATTTTGAAAGGATTAGGGTTAATTCAAAGAATTACCACATTTATATATATATATAAATACATATATATATATACGTATATATATTTATACGTATATATATGTATATATGTAAATTTTTGAAGCTTTGGATAAAGCATGAGAAAGATAAAATTTTTATATTATAAAATGCTAAACTAAGATGATTTAAATATATATAAGACACTACATGTTATTATTTCGAAAGATTTATACATGGTCGAGTAGATTTCATCTTATCGATTTACTTAGGTGGTTGACATAACATGGATAAGATGATGATCTAAAGCTTTAGAACAATAAATTTGTATGCTTAAATTACATTTATGCTATAAAATATAAAAGTTTAATATTTTTAGTGTTCATAGTTAATCTAAAGTAAAGTTTTAAAATATGATAGTTTCTTATAAGTTCGAATTATGAAATATAAAAAATTAATGATTTGGATTATTATATTATAAAATAAAGTTGAAATTGACAAACTTAGGTAGGAATTGAGGAATCCTTATATATATTTGTAAATTTATCATTTTAAATGGTGAAAGGGGAGATCTTGAGATAGTAATTTAGAAAGAAAAGAAATAAATTTAGGTATTTATGAATCGATCTTCTGAATTCTAATATTAAGAGGAAAATGTGAAAAGGTCAAAAGATGAATATGGGAGCTTTGGAACTTCCAAGGTGGATCAGCATCACTAAGTGAGTGTATATCTCACCACAGCTCTATATTTTAATAAATAAAGCTAGTTTAATTATTGAATATTATATTCCTTTTATTAGTAGTATAGATTTCATAATCATATGCTTGTCTATATGTTTATATATATAAAATTATGACATAAACATAGTTAATTATGGAATGATTGCAAATTGATCAAAGTGTGTAGTGAAAGTATAGTGATAAATTACTTTGCATTAAAGTGTTATAATTAATTATGATACAAGGGTTGAGCTCTATCTACAAATTTTACAATGAATGGCAATAAAAATTATGAATTATGCTAGAGTAATGATATCAGAAATTGTGATCTATAATAGAGTGATTCTTTGAAAGCCAGATAGTAAATTCCCATCAAATAATTATGAAGGATATAAAAATTGATCTTAAAAGCTGGATGGAAAATTCTTGGTGAATAATTAAGATAAATATAGTATCGATCTGGAAGTTAAGAAAAAGGCTATACAAATGTTTATTGTAACTGGATGTGTGATGATAGAAACTATTTGTGTTTGAACGTTACAGTTGATGTGCTTAAGGTGATTTATCTGTGGCTAGCCTTAAAAGTTATTTATAATTATAATGTCTACTTGGAATGAGTAGTTTGTGATACAATAGTAATGTTGCATATTAGTAAATAGTTAATATTTCTATGAATTGTGATATAAGATACAGAGTTATGTGTAGGAAAACTCCTATTATGGATAAGGGTGTAAATAAGCTGGACTGAGCTAGACTTTATCCTAAATAAGCTAAGGTTGCTTTCTAAATTATTGGCTTGAGCTTGGTTTGTTAGTTTGTATAAGGCTAAAATTTAGGTTTGGCTTGACCTATTAAAGAAGCTCGACTAAGCCTATTAACTTATTTAAAAGTATCCTTATATAGATAGGATTTCAAATTTACCAACAAACAAAAGCTTTCTTAGGATTCAAAATTATCCAATAGTCTAATTAGGCTTATGTACATATATATATATATATATATATGTATTAAAATATTTATATTATTTATATGTATAATATATATTGTATTATATTATTTATAAATATATTTGTAATTAAATAGACTATCCTGATAGACCTACAGATCAAACCTAAAGAAAAAATGCCTGGCCTATTTATCTAAATAAACTAATTTATTAGCCTAAGCTTGACTTATTTAGATAAATAGGCAATGCTAGACTATGCCTTAAATAAGTTAGGTCGTAAGCCCCTGATAGGTTGTCTGGCTTACTTGCACCCTTAATTATAAGCATGGCTCCATATGTTTTAGAAATTCAGGGAATATGAGTTTGTCAATATCTTAATTTAGTACATGTTTAACTTGTGAATGTTAATTATAAAATTAATCTCCTGCAAGATAATAGTAAATATATGCTCACTAGTTTCTATAACTTACCCCATTTTATTTCAATGTTTTTAGATGGAATAAGTATATTTGAGCCTTGTCACATCTATGGAGAATCAAGATCACCTTGCAAAAGGATTTAACAGTTAAGATTAGTATCAGCATTAAAATAGAGATTAATTAATTTATGTGATGTGTTGAAATGGTTATATGCGTATAAGTCTAGTACCGTAAGGTATAATGTGAATGATTATTACTATCATATTTGAAAATAAAATAGGTTTTGTATTATAAGGCATGTGACCCTTAGGAAGAATCTAAAAAGAGAAGATTCTGCTTGTTTTTCCATAAAATTTTTAAAGTAAAATTTCAAGTTGCTTTGGAAATTTGGAAAATTTCATTAAATAAAAAAAGCGAAAAATAATAAGGCTTGAAAATTTGGGAACTCCTATTGGATAATTAAAGTGAAAATTGTTAAAACTTATGAAAATTAGTAACAAGATTCATGCTGGTCACAATCAAAAGCGAGTCATGACAATGGCACAACAATAGTTGCAATAGTCAGCAGAAACTAGAGAGACATCACTTATCGGACTAAGACACTAAGAGAGAGTTTAACATTCAATAGACTGAGACTTAGAGAAAGAGAGTGCAGTTAAGCTACTAAGACCACCGTTAAGGCATCACCACTTTGACAGTAGCACAATAGCCACCAACTTTGATGAAGATCATCAACCTTGCAGCTTAGTGATTTCTTCATTTTTTTATTGCTTTATTAATAAGTTAGTCACTTAGTCAATGGTATAATGGTTCTCTATTTATACTTGAGTTAGTTTATGGTGATTTTCTAATTATTCTATTACTTTATTAGTGGCTCTAATTCTCATCACATTGCATGATTAATAAAGCATGAAAGAAGTTACCTAGTTAAAAATTTTTAACAAATAACAAGTAGTGAGGTTTAATTTTAAAATGAAATAATAAAAAAAATTGCACACATCTATGTCATTTAATTAGGTTGTTCACTTACATTTTCTTTTCTTTTCTTTCAATTATATAATTCACATTCATATTGCCTGTGCGATTTAAATTCATGCTACTATTCTTAATTGTGCTAAAATTTTGTTATTTCATTCAATAGGACAAATATTGTATTGTATTGTATTGCATATTGTTATGATTTCATGTTAGTATTTTAATTTTTTATGAATTCATATTTGTTTCCTAAATGCTTCTTTTAATAGTTATGAACCAATATAGAACATTAGTGTTTATATATAAGTTTACAATCATGCATTTTATTTTGCAATTATACTTAAGGTTTAGGAATCGTGTTTAAGAATGAGTAGGATGCTATTAATGTGAATGAGTTAGAGACTTCTAAAGAAAATGTGGGTTCTAATTCTAAACAAAGAAGCCTATAAACACACATGAATTTGAAGTTGATGGTCAAGATTATGAAGAAGAAGACACTAAAATTAGTGAACCTTAATCCAAAAAATCTAGGAAAAAATACTTCAATTCTGTGATAAGTTTTTGATAAGGATATAATTGATGAGAAAGGTAAAATTGTGGCTAAATGTAAAGGGTGTAATAGAAGGTACGTAATAAAGAGTACTAAATATGGCACCTCAACCCTTAGTTATCACATGCAAAAGCGTAAGGGGGTTAAAGATTTAAAACAAGTAGATGTTAGGAATATGCTAATTGATTATGAAGGAAAATTAAAAAGTAAAAATAATTAATCAAAAAGTTTTTCAAGAATTATTAACTATGAAAATTATAAAGCATGACCTTCCTTTCTCATATATAGAATATGATAGGGCTAGGAAAATGTGGAAGTACTTGAACAATAAAGTGAAATCCATTTCTCAACATACTATTACATTTGATATTTGCAAAATTTATTTGAAAAATAAAAACAAATTAAAAGAATAGTTAACATAAATTCATAGTAGAATATGTCTTACTTGTGATTTATGGAATGTATTTTCCAATGAGGGATATATTTGCTTAATTGCTCATTATGTTGATTTAGGATGGAAGCTCACTAGTAAGATACTTGCCTCTTGTAATATGAAACCTCCATATTTGGGGTTTGAATTGATAGGTAAGGTAATGGAAATATTAAATGAATTGGGGATAGAGAATAAGATCTTCTCTATGACATTAGATAATGCTTCCTCTAATGATAACATTCACTTATCCGATGCCTTACTTTGTGAGGGTGAGTTTTTTCATATTAGATGTTGTGCTCAGATTTTAAATTTGATTATTCAAGAAGGATTGAAAGTAAGTTCCATTACCATTGAAAAAAATTAGAGAAAGCATTAAATATGTTAAGGTATTAGAGGCTAGGATAAAGGCATTTAAAAAGGCTTTTAAGGAGGCACGACTTGGTATACATGTATATTTAGTTTTAGATGTACCCACTAGATAGAACTCTACCTATTCAATGCTTAAAAGTGGTTCGAAGTGTAGGCTTCCATTTTCTATGCTTGCTTATCATGATTCAAATTACACATTTTGTTTATCAAGTGAAGAGTGGAATAGAGGAGAAAAAATTTATGAATTTCTAAAGTCATTTTATGATATAACAAACTTGATATTTGGTTCAAATTACCAAACTACCAATTTGTACTTTATTTATGTTTGGAAAATTAATTTATTTCTCTTGAAACATTTGAATGGGGAAGATGAGGTGTTGAAAGGCATGACTTCAATTATGAAGAAAAAATTTAACAAGTATTGGGGTGAATACAATATTTTACTTTCAATGGTAATCATTCTTGATCCACGTGTAAAGTTCTCAATGCTAAAGTATTGCTTTTCTAAGATTAATCCTTATGGTCTTAGAAAGAGGTTAAATATGGTAAAGAATAAGCTTTATATGTTTTATAAAGAATATCCAAAAAATTCATTAATCTCTTTAAAAACTGAAGGTCACTAAAGCTAACTCTTTGGGAGCTTTTCAAGACTAGTGGGTTCCAATTCAAATGTTGATGTAAATCTAAACCTATACATCTTATAAACCTATATTTTAAAATGTATCATACATGAGGTTAATTTTAATTTCTTTTTATTGTGTGTTCTAGTTTATGAAATTTATAAATAGGTATAAGCTTTTTTGGCAAATGATGATGAGGATGATATTATCACAAGTTCAAAGTCTTAATTAGAGGCATATTTGGATGTCCTAAAATGGTGGAAGAATCATGTCTTAGATGACCCATATTAGCTAATATGGCATGTAATTTGATGAGTGTACCGATAACTACTATGGTATCTAAATTGACTTTTAGCATTGGAGGTCATGTATTGAATAAATACAGGAGTTATTTTCTTCTTAAAAGAGTTCAAGGTATCCTTTGCACATGTAGTTAGCTATATGGTTTTTCACCTTGTGGTAATATTTTTACATTCAAGATATCATATTGCTATTTTGACTTATTTATAGGTAGTACATTGAAAAATTAAGAATTTCATTATTCATTGATATGTAGGTTAGGAACGTGAGGAAAAAGATAAAAATGGTCCAATAAATGATGATGCTCATGTATTGGAAGGATAACAAGCATAGGTACAAGACTTAAATACGATATTGTGTAATTGACAGGCCTTTTTATATTACCTTTTTGCATGTTATAGTCTTTGTATAATTGTATCACATATTTGCATGTTAGAAGCCATTTTGCATGTAGAGTAAATTATCAAGTATATTATTGTTTATGATTTTCTTTTTAATATACTTCTTAAATGATTCTTGTATGTGTGTGTAAGAAGCTAAATACAAGCCCAATTGTCTAAAGGATTATGATGAGAATGAAGATAAAAAGGATGTAGATGTTAGTTTCAATAGTCAAAATGCAAGCAAAAATGGAACTTCAAGTTCAATGCTTCTTGCCTAGTACAAAAAAAAAATCTTAGCATTGAAATGTTTAAACCCTGTTACACCTCTATATATTGAATTTGAGACTTGGAATATGTTTTAGGCAATTGGACAGGGAGTTTATATGATTTTATTATATTTTAATGACTTAAATAAACTTCTTGCTTAAATGTATGATTTTTATGGTCCAAATATATTGTATAGGCATATTTGTTGTCTCTTTTGGCTCCACGTAGTAAGGCCAAATGAACCTCTTACCCTCCACCTAATGCTTTTTAGTTTGGTCAATAATTTTTAGCAAAGAAATAGAATTGGAAACAAATTAAATTCTATCATATTACTAATGAAAGCCCAAAATTTAGCCCTGATTCATTTTATTTCTATTTAATATTCCTTTAAAAGATTATATTGTTTTATTTTTATATTATGAGCATATTTTCTTGAGCTCGTATATGTATACTCCATGAATGGGGAATTTACACACATGATGGATTAATTTTTCTCTTTTCAATTGTAGTGTATACATGATGCATTGACCCTAATGTCTAGATTTAAAGAATTTATAAGCCTATTTGTGTTAGAGAGGAGATTAGTAACAATATACTTTATTTTCCAATTCATCAATGTGTTTCTTGGAAGTATAATTATCGAAATTGCATTCCAACAATTAGATAACTTCATTTACTAGTTTGCAAATGAGTACGTCCCCCTCACTTACTTACCACTAACAATTACTGAGCATCTTGTAGTTTTTTATTTATGACTTTGTAATTAATACAATAACTAATTTTGTAGTGAATGTTCATTCATGCTAATGTTTATACTCATAAAATTTTATTGAATTTGCACTTTCTTTATAAATAACATAAGCCTTATATTATATGCAATATCCCAATGATAATTGGCATCTCAATTCCAATGAAAGCAACATTCTTTATAACTTACATGATGATTGATGGTTAATGGTTGGGTTGGAATTGCTAGTTATTGGTGAGATTTTAAGGTTGAAGCCATTGATACTCTATCACTTGAAGAATTTCTTCTTAGTAAAGACAAAAAAGGATAGTGAAGAAGCAATGGATTGTGGCACTCTAAAGTTTAACATAGGAGAACAGTAACCTCAAATACAACTTTATTTTTTACTTGGCCTTGTTTATGTTGTGTTGGGACATTCATATGATCATAGTTTTCTATTTTTGGATGATTCAAAATATTAAATTAATGTTAAATAAGGGTTGGCCCTACAAGCCTAGGATGTGGATCGGACCTAAAAATACGAGCCCATTTAGGATATAGGCCTTAGTAGACTAGGCCTAAATGAGTCAGGCCCATACAAGCTTTGGCCCAGTCCAGTCCATAAGCCCATTAAGCACCCCTAAACCAGAAGTTCATAAGATAATTGGCTTATAAAGAATTGCAAAATTGTTACATATATTATAATTAAAAAAGAACAAATAAATATTACATATTAGTTATAGATACTCTTATTGAAATTGCTACTTAAGTAGGGCAATCTATTTATTAATAATAATTAAGTCTAGTACATGCTTAATGCATAATAGACCTATTAGTTCCAAATACAGATATCTTCAAAATAAAGAAGGAGCAAGTAAATGACCTTATTGAGGAATTAAATACTTTTGAAGATATTTGAAATATAATTAACAAGAAATTTCTAAAAAAAAATTAAGATTTGAGACATAATGATAAACTTTTGGAAGAAGTTCAAGTACCTAAAATTTATAAAAATAAAGATATCTCAATTGATTATATCTTTGATGAGAAAGATGGAATCAAAAAAGAAATAATCGTTAACAACATTTACTCTTATATATAATGTAACACTTAAAATTATGAATAAATAATGATTAGTGAGAATTTTAAATTTATATAATAATGATGTATGATTATTGATTAAAAGAAAAAAGAAAAGCACAATTCAAATTGAAATGTGAAGTTTAAATTCACTTGAAGTGAAGAAAGACCTAAAATGTATAAGTTAGTGAAACGCCTCAAAAGTGTGAAGTTAAATGTATAATTATACTAAAATAATAAGAAAATTAAAGTTATAAAGAGAAATTATGCTTTGTACATGACAATTTTTACAATAATAATCATTAGCTATGAGAATATCTATTTTTATGAAGTGGATGTAATTTTATGGTAATGTATTAGAATTTGATATATGTCTAATGGATTTAGTATATTTGATTTCATGCTTGATAATTGATAATTATATTATATAAAAATTCTTAAAAGATTTTATATGCTTGAAGTATGAAATTTAAATTTTTAAGAAATACATTCAATTAAATTATGAATATTTTTATATAGATTAAAGCAATCCAGATGAATGTGTTACAATCATCTTAATGAATAATTGCTGAAGAAATATATAAAAATTCCTTGTATTTTTATCAAGAAATCTAAATGTGATTTTTGTATATTTGTTACATATGTTAATAATTTGAATATTATTGAAATTCATAAAGAGCTTCCAAATAAAATAGAATATTTGCAAATGAAAGTTTGAGATAAAAAATTTTGAAAAAAAATAAGTTTTATATTGACCTACAAATCAATCATTTAAATGATGAAATATTTGTTTATTAATTAAAATGGAAAGATCCTAAATATTTTTACATGGATAAATCATACTCATTGAGTGTTCAATGATTCTTCAATTGCTTGATAGTAATAAGGATCCATTTTGAATTCCAAATAGTAATAAAAAATTTCTTATTTTCAAAATACCATATCTTAGTGCAATTAATGCACTAATGTATTTTGCTAATTACACATATCTTGATATAGCTTTTTAGTAATATATATTTCTTTGTCAACTAACAGATATTATAATAAAATTAAACACGCATTTTGGCATTTTTATAGAATAATGATATGAAGTGATTTTATTTGTATGAATTTTGAATTATAACTATCTAGTTATAAAAATGCAAGATATTTGATCTACATGAAATTTGATCTTATATTACTATTTTTAATGATATATCTATATCATATTTCTTGTTAAAATAAATTACAATTACAATTACAATTTCTTCAACATATAACATGCAAGTAACAAGCGAAGAATCAATTCTCTTGAACTTCAAGAAAGAAATTTTCATAAAAAGTAATGCTACGTGTAAAAGTTTAAATAGAGGATAATACATTAAAGAAGATAGAATAAATTGTATTTCATCAAAACTCCTTCTCATACTCACAAAAGGATTGCGAACATATTTGACTATAACAACAAAATTTGTGAAAATTATCCTTAATGGAATGGTTAGCAAATGCATTAGTTTAAAACTCTTCAGTAATATTCTCAATAAGGAGAGTTATGTTCATGTTATACTTTTTTCCCCCTCAATCATGATTTTTTCCCTATGGAGTTTTCATGACAAGACTTTTTAATGAAGTAAAATATTCATTTAAAGAATAATATACTTTTTTTCCTTCATTTGAAATTTTTTTTCCTAATGGAAGCTTCAATGAGTCATATTCTTTATAAGTGGAACATTTAAGAGGGGGTATTGTGAATAATGATAATTAAATATGGATGTTCATAGGTAAAATATTGTATTCTCATTATGGACAAATAATTATCTAATATATAGTTGAATAAAATATAATGCTCCTCTTATAATTCTCCTTAATTTCCATTATATATTTCTTTAATTATGTCTTTAGTATCAAGTGTTTTAATAACATAAAAACGTTTATTAAATATATTTAAAATGAAAATAACAAAAACAAATATGACTCGAGAAAAGGTTTATTTCTCTTTTGGCGTGATTTAGTTTAAAGTATGGTTCTCTATCGAGTCAATAAGAGTAGAATACAATAAAAAACATTGAAAGCAGAAGCAAATCAGATGTCACAAAGGGAGAGAAGAGAGTGAAGGAAGGGCCTTGACTACCATGCCTTGGGTAGAAGTACAATTATAATTACATGAAAAACCGTTGGATGGGAAAATTTTCTGTTGAAGAGAAACGGAGAATTTGTATGGTTGGTTTTCTAAAATTTATGTTTTCAGCCCAAAAGAATTCATGTATTAACAAAAAGACCTTAATCAAATTGGGATGGATCATCAATTTATTGAGTTATTTTTTTTTAGAATTTATCTAAGCATTTTTTTTATTTGTTAGCTTAAGGAATTTTTTTCGGCTAACAATTATATGACCCAAAAAAAGTTAATAGTTATAAAATTTATATATTTTTAATGCAATTTTCATCATTCTTTTTCAAGTTTTTCTTATTTTTACATTTATTAATTCAACGATTTTGTTCCCATAGAGTCTGATCTATTCCAATCAAATTGTATCAAAAAGTTTTTGTTCAAAATTATTATATTTTTTAACTTTATTTACAAAGCATTGCAATTTTACATAAGTTTTATGTAGAATAATAAATACATAAAATTGCATTTTATTAAATTAAAATCATAGAGTAAACTATTTAATTTCTCATTTATAAACACAATAATTATTAAATTCCTTAAATTTATAACTAGTGTGATTAATCACTTATTTTTGTTATTCATCCCTTCATTTACTTACATCAATGCTAAAATAAATGAAAAATATTAAAGTTAGTTGTTAAATCTTATATTAATAATACTAAATACATGCTCATTTTCTATTACATTATTTCTTTTCATATTTATTTTTGTATTACATGTAAAGAGAGGGATCAATAATTATAATTAACATAAAAATAAGGCACTAATAGTATTAGTTATGAAATTTGAGAAATATAACAATTATCACTTTTATAAATAAAAAACTAAATATTGTGTTTACTGTAAAATTATAAGACAAAGTATTTTTAAGATACGCAACCTTCTTATAACAAAATTGTAAAAATACAAATGTTTCTTATAAAATCGATGAATTTTATGTGCATATTCATTCTCTCTCTCTCTCTCTCTGTAAATATATATATATAATGAAAGCATTATCCTTTATTTAATTATACTCTATGATTTTTTTAGAACTTCTATTTTTCTTATTAATTTTTATCCTATAATTAACACAAGCACTGCACTAGTTTAAATTTGAAAAATAATTTTTCTATGACTATACAAAAAGATTATACTATACATAATCAACTATTAAAAATTGCTACCAAACCTAAAATATAAAATATACTACATATAATCAATTACTAACAATCCATCAGTCAATATTAATAAAGTAGTTATATTAATTATACATGTGTCACACTCAAAATTATTTTACACTATTAATGAATATAAAAATGATATGTCATTAAAAATTAATAATAATCAAAGATTTTTATCAATAGTACGTATAAAATTATAATAATATTTTAATGGCGTAACAACATAGAAGTGAGTGGCAATGTAAAATTAATTTATATTGATAGTGAATTAAATTTAAATCCTTTATACTATCATCAAATTTTTTTTCTATTTATCAAAAATAAAATATAATATATTTTAATATGAAAATTATTTTTTCCATTATAACAAAAAGTTCATTTTTCCACTAACCAAAATCAAAATATAATATGGCTTAATATGAAAATTATTTTTATCATAAAAACATTTTCATTAATAAAAAAAATATAATGCACCAAATTTATTGTCTACATTGAAAAATTAAAAGTTATACATAATTGAAAATTTAAAAAATTGGGAAAGGAAAATAATGATATCACGTTAAATTTATTTTTGAAAATCTTACTTCTGAAATAACCATAGTATTTAAAAAGAATATTCCTATAGAGTTATGTTAATTGGGGTGATGTGTAAATTTAAAAAATATAAGAGTGGATGGCGTATTTTTTTTATACTTTATAAAAGGTCAAAGTATTTTTTTCTATAAATTTTATAACTTTTGTGATAAAATTATTGTAAAACATGAAAAAATTTAAAAAAATTGAAAAGTTATAACGAGGATCACATAAAAAATATATAATCATCATAGTTATCATCCAACTATGAAATAATTCAAAAATTAATACTGATTTCACATAAACAATATATAATCAATATAATTGTTATCTAGCTATGAAATAATTCATAAATTAATATTGGTTTTATATAGAAGAGAAGCCTTGTGTCGTTTTACAATAATTAAAATTTTCTCATGTTTATAAATTTTTATCTAATACATTCACTCCTGTATTTGGGTAATCATAAATATAGTCCACCAAAGAGCCTTGGGCGATTTTATAAATTTCATTTCTCACCAAACACTTCAACAATAGTCAGAAAATCCTTCAAGTGAAACTTCCGCAATGTGTCCGTTTCTCGTTTATTTTTAAGTACAGACATCCATGCCTTGAATTTTCTTCCAGGACATGGAACAACTCACCGAAGGAAGAAACAAATGAAATTGAAGTATTTTCAATACTCAAGTACATTATGTTAGGGGTGAAAATTAGTCTGTTAGGGTCCGTTAAGGAATCCAATTCCATTCGACTGAACCAAACCTATCACTAAAAAATATAAATTGAATCCAATCAAATTATACTCGTTAACCGAATTTAACCGATCAAGGCGGTTTATAAAAGTTAAAGACGAGTTCGGTCGGATTTATTATTAAATGAGAAATGCAAATTAAAAGAATGATCTGAATTGAAAAATATAAAATATTCTTAAAATGATATCATCTTTTTAAAATTTAGCAAAGTTTTCAATCAGTAATGGTTAGTACATTTTCATCCACAACCGGTCGAACCTAAAAATATTTTTCATTTTCTATTTCAAAACAAATCAAAACTTTTGTTTAATTTGTCTCCGACTGCTTATTATGGGGTGGTTATGGTTAGTTAGTATCGGATTAAAAAAAATTTCCACCCCTATATTACGTTGAGATAGAGATGGTATAGAAAAATTTATTAAAGGTAATTATTGCTCATAATATTTTGCCGTTGCGCACCGAATGAATCCAGTGCCTCATCCTTTGCTGGAATAGTATACCAACATTCCAATTTAGGATAGTAATGAATTTCAAATATCATATTCAAACTAAATTTTTATATTGATTATATTTTAGAACTATTGTTTTGGGGATTTAGATGTAGTTGTAATGTTGAAATTTTAATTTCATTTTGAAACTTATTTATGGGGTTAAATTCATATATTAAAGGTTAAAATTTGTGAAGAATGAGTATAATATCCCAAGACTATGGATGTTTTCTTTTGACAGATTGCTTAGCACAAACGTAGATCCGAAAGTTAACAGTCAAGATTATAAGTTTAAGCAAGATATTAACTCACATAATAAATAAATTAACTTATAATTTATTTAGTTAATAAATTATAAGTTAATATTTAGAAGTATTTCTCATGTTAATTTATTAAAAAAATAAACTCTAATTTAATAAGTAACCTATAATAACTTATGATTTATAAGTTATTGTTTCTTCAAATTCTTTTTAAATCTATCCTCATTCTTTTTATTAATTTATAATTCATACCTTTTATAATATAAATCTAATTTTTTTATAAAATATAATTAACTTAACTTTAATATAATTATATCATAATTTTAATTTTGAATTATAAATATATAAAATAAAATATATGTGTAAATAAATAATATCATAAAATATAATTAATCGTATTTTAAGTAATTATTATTTTATTATAAATAATAATAAAATAAAAATTATCTAAGTAAATAAATATATAAGTTTATAAAATATAATTAATTAAATATTAAATATTATATTTTTATTTTAAACTTCTTAATTGTGTAAATATAAATTAATTTTAGATAAATATAAATTATTTTAATTATATATCTATTTCTATTAATATATCCTTTTACATCATTTTATAATTTTAATTACTTTAACAATTAATTTTGTAAAATACTTCAATGAATTTATCAAATATCAATTATCAACTATTAACTATTAACTTATTAGTTATTAACTAATTTATTAATTATTAACTAACTTATCAGTTATTTACACAAAATAAAACTATTTTTTTGAGTCTTTAAGTTCTTTAAAATATATCTTAAATTATATAATGCACATAAATCAATACTATTTTCTCATCCTACAAATCAACTCTATTTTGCTGTCATATGCTTTAAATATAAAAACCCATTTTTAAAATTAATGGATATTATTAAAAATTTCATAATATTTTATTTAATTTATAATATTTTTTAATTAAATAAATTTTGCAAATCTCAAAAAAATTAGTATCTTTATTTGAATAATATCTTACTTTTAATTTTTGCAAAAGGTAAATTGACATAGTTGTATAATCAGACATTTTACTTTCCTTTACATATGAAATAAATTTGCATGTTTATTTTAAATAAATTTAATACGCACTTTTCAAATTATTAAATCTTACATTCATTGCATTGGTTTTTTCTAAAAACAAAATTCATTTAAATTTATGACGAATATCATTACGATAAATACAAAGTCAAACATAGTTATTTAATAATTAAATGTAATAACTATTTCTTTTTTAACTAATAGTTTATTATTAATAATTTTAAACAATTAATTGAGCCGGACATTTAAGATATTTAATTATCATTTTAATTCAAATTATATTATTTTTAATTAAATAAAAGTTATCATGATAACTAAGGTTGTGTTTGAAAATTTATTTTCAGCGCTTGGTTAAAATTTTGAGCGCTAAATTTGGTTTTGTACTGTTTTAAGCAAAAAAGTGCTGATCGCGTTCAGCAGGTCGGGTCGTGCTGAATGCACCAAGCAACCCATTTAGAGTCCATTAAAATGTAATAGTAATTTAAATTGATAATTACAAGATATTCAAATATTTAATCAAATTTAGTGCCCAAAATAAAATATTATCCAATGTGATAAATGCAGCACTTAACATTTTAGCACTTAAAAGTTTAGCGCTACATCTCAATGTTAAACTTTTCAATTTTATCAAATACACCCTAAATGTTTAATATATAAGCTTGTAACCTGTGTGATATATAGATTTAATTAATTTTAATTCATAATAATCTATAATATATATTATGATTTTAAATTTTTAATTATAAAATATTCAAATGGTTAAGATACATCAACCTTTGACCAAAATTCAAGAGTATATATATTTCAATTTTTGACCAAAAAAATTGCATAACATACTTTCTTAATGCAAGATATATAATGTTTATCTTATCAACTTGCAATGAAAAGACAAGTATATATCATCCTTGTGTCACATCTAGAATTATAGAAATAAAGAAGTCACATAATAAATTTACTTGATATAATTAGTATAAATTATAAAACTTGCAAGAAGAGGAGCTGACGAGTTCGAAATGGTTGTTGGCTAGAATGAAATTCTCCTTTATTTACTTCTCTAATTGGAAAATATCATTATCTGAACTTATTGCCTAAATTTGTTCTCACTCATATAATTATTCTAAGCAAGATATTATGGTTGAATGAATGAGTCTTAAAAATTAAAAAGTAAATTTTTTATGTATTATCAAAAAAATTCTTCAATACAATCATGTCATATATAACTACATAAGAAGGAATAAAGAAGAAATGACACTGGTAAAAGAAAATCAAGGAAATAGAAAACTATTTTTAAATAGATCTATACTTACTGATTTAGAACTATAGTGAAGCGATGTGTTGGAAAGACTCATTGAAGGTAGCAACTATCGCCTACAGTCATCATGTACTAAAATGACACCATAATAATTTAATATGTGGTTATTACTAATAGTAAAACAATCAAACTCATAGATTAAATGGCTTGAATGATTGGAATTAGAACAAATTATATGCTTTAAGATTTAGAATTGAGAGATATGAGTGAAAGATGTGAGATAAAAGGAAGTTAGCTAACAAAAAAAGGATGAGGCAAAGAGAATGTCAATACTCATTTTAAAAGAAAATCGATGATGATATATATAGACAAAAAGAGAGTTTAAATATTTTTTGATAATGTAAATGGAGACATAGAAATGAAAATGGAAATTAATTGGAGAAAGTGTGATTTTTATTAGAATAAATAAATAAATTATTGATGATTAATTGATGCTCATGAAAAATTAATTGATGTTTTATAAAGGATAGAAATCAAGGAAATTATCCTAAATAGGAAGACAATATATAAAAATTAAAAAAATCAATAAATTAGGAAAAAACCAAAGAGATTATGAAATTATGAAAATGTAATAAATGAAGGAAAGATATTATGACTTTTTTCTCAATTTGATATGAATTGTTATAGATAAATAAGAAATTCAGTCCTAGAATATGCAATAAATTAGGAAAAGAAATTAGACTAATTATGCAAATACAATAAATAAGGAAAAAATTAAGGAGATTATTATAGAAAAGAAGAAAATACATAAAAATTAGAAAGTTCAAGAAATTAGAGAAAGAAATTAGATAGATTATGAAAATATAATAAATAAGAAAAAGAAATCAGTGAGTTTTTCTCTTAATTTAATATGAATTATTATATATAAATGAATAAATTGTTATATATAAATGAGAGATTTAGTTCCTTATACTAATTACATGAATATAACTTACTATAGTATAATATTCATTGAGAAATAATAAATTGACATATAATAAGTTATAGGAATGATACTTGGCATAAAAAGAGGTAAGGAATATCACAAATATTATATAATATAAAAATAAAGATATTCTTAAATTTTTTTTAAGCATCAAACAAATTTTTTGACAATAATAAATGAAACGTATAAAAATTTTGAGTTTATATAACTTACAAATAACACTTCTATATGTACATTGAATAATTTACATTTGAATTGCAATTGTATTCTAATTTTAAGTTTTTGGCATTCTTCCTCTTCCATTTTTTTGGGTTATCTTTTTTTTTTCGTTTGTTTTCCTATAAATATTCTTCCTCTTCCATTTTTTTTAGTGTTCAACCTCTTCATTTGAATAGCCTCATCTTCTTATAATATTTTTACTATTTCATTTTTTTCATTAAATGTGTATTGAGTGGTTCGTATTTGAGATACAATGATATGTTATTGAGATTTAAGAAAAAATCTAAGTTTCATATATCTTTCTACTTACATTTTTTTGTTCGTTTTTTCGTCCTTTGTCATCTTATAAGCATATCACCTTATGTTTTTACAATATTTTTCCTATTTTTTGATTTTGTTTATAATTAGTTATATTCAAGCTGCAAAGATAAGATAACAATTTGATCAATGATATCCATTCTACAACGTTTGATTGGAGAATCAAAACAAGATTAATTTGTATGTAAAACAAATTATATTATGTGGCGTTTGGTTCACGAGATCTTACATTCTCAAGAAAGTGTATATTCCTGAAAATATGATTTCTAAGAATTTAATTAATGGGAATGTAACATTCCTATGTTTAGTTCACTATTTCTAATAATATTTTAATATTATACTCTCATTTCATGAAAATTTAAGATATCCACCTCCCCATGGGAATATTTTGGAAGAATGTTAGGTCAAAAAGATTCTCAGGAATGTGATATTCTTAGGTATTTTTTTTCAAATCTTGAATCAAATATGAGAATGTGATATTCCCTTAAAACATTCCCAAAAATATTAAAATATTTTGCGAACCAAACGCCACTTAAAAATCTATCATTAACATGTAGTATGCAAATAGATCTTTATGTGTATGTAACTAAATTTTTTCATTTGTTCTAACTTCATTTCATTTTTAGAAGACGTTTAACTATAATTATTATTGTGAAAAGATTAATTCTTATGTTTATTATTTATATACATTTTAAAAAAATAAATTTCTTAATCAACACATCAATGCCTTTCTAAGCAAAAATAAAAAAACTAATTTATAAATATTACCTCTATAATTAATGACAAGTAAAAAGTAATCATCTAATGAATAAATTTAATAATTATTACCTCTTCAAATAATAATTAGGGGTTTGTAAAAACCAATGAATATCATAAAATAAACATAATTATATATTTTATTTCTTTCATAATATTTTAATTGTTATGAGTATATTATGAAACACATTAATGATATATTTTATTTTAAAAATTAGTAATATTTAAATATAATTTATTAAATTTTATTTCTTATTAAATGAATTAACTTATAATTAGTTAATTTTATGAATAATATGATAAAAATTATAATTATTATAATTCTCATTTTCTTATCAAAAGATTTCTATCATGAGAAAAGATATAAATATAATTGCTAAAAAATATATTCTAAAAATTACTGTATAATATAATAAAACTATTATTTTTATTTAATCAATTATATTTTTAATAATAAAATGATTTCATTATAAGCTTATATATGACATATTTTTTAATATTTTATGTGAAGATAAGTAAATAACTAATGAATATCATAAAATAAATATAAATATATATTTCATTTCTTTCATAATATTTTGAATTGTTATGAGTATATGATGAAATCCATTAAAAATATTTTTCATTTTAAAAATTAGTAATATTTTAATATAATATATAAAATTTTATTTCTAATTGAATTAATTAACTTATAGTTAGTTAATTTTATTAATAATATGATATAAAATTAATAAAACTATAATCATTATAATTCTTATTTTGTTATTAAAAAATCTTATATTAGGACAAAAGATATAAATATTATTACTAAAAAATATATATTCTAAAAATTAATGTATAATATAATAAAAATTATTATTTTTATTTAATAAATTATATTTTTACTAATAAAATAATTTCAGTATAACTTTGTATATGATATTTTTTTTAAAGATCAAAATAGAAGTATCTTTCTAAAGATAATTAAGAAAATTAATTTGTA
Source organism: Sindora glabra (assembly GCA_020226215.1). Taxonomy (NCBI): domain Eukaryota; kingdom Viridiplantae; phylum Streptophyta; class Magnoliopsida; order Fabales; family Fabaceae; genus Sindora; species Sindora glabra. The sequence goes on along the minus strand of CM035232.1, from coordinate 68,281,787 downwards.
GTAATAACAAGCCAAATGTAATTATTTAAGGAATAAATTTAATAGTTATAACCCTCTTAAATAATAATTCAATTTTTATAACATGAAAAGCTAGTACAAGTCATAAAATGTGGATTTTCATTTACAAAAACAATTATATTTATATCCAAAAAAATTGAATTCTTCATCATTACATTAATATTTTTAAAATGAAAAATATTTTATTTTGTAAAATCATCACAATAATCAACAACAAATCAAATATACTTAGTTTATTATCAAAACTTAACATAATTACCTTCTTAAATATTAAACATTTTAATGATTCAAAAAAAGTTAATGTACGATATTAATAAAATTAGTGATATTTTGTTTGATTTATATGTTAAATGATTTAATGTGATCATTATTATCATCCTATTAAAGTTGAATGTTAATAAGTTTAGAAAATTAATTGATATAATTAAAAATTGGATTATATTATATTATATTTATTATATTTTTAAAATTAATAAAATAAATTATGAAAAATTTAAAATATGATATATGATATTTTTTTATCATATGCTAACAAGTGAAACATAACTATTAAAGAATTAAATTTGATAATTATTTATTTTTATATAATATTTTAATATTAAGAGTAATAATTTAAAATTAATTGACAATATTGAAAAGATTTAATTGTAACTTTTATTAAATATAGAAAGCTTTTAAATTGAAAAAAATGGAGTTCTGATAAGTTAATGCTTGATATAATTTTAAACATTTCTTTAAGAATAAAATATTTTTGAGAAAAATTAATAAAGTATATGAATATGTGAATTTATATAATCTTCTTAATTTTATATTAGTCGTGGTTATGGGCCGCTTAGTTCACTCAGTCCAGTGCTTCCTAATCACATTGCTTCTACTCGCTACAATAGGATGCATCTCCCTTTACTCGCTAGAACTTTCTAATTTCAAGGGTTTCCTTGCTCTCCTTCGTTTTTGCCTCCACAGCGCTGTGAAGGGTTCGAATTTAGGACTTCTCTTATGCCAGAGACAATCGGATTTCTGATTTCAAGGGCTCGCCAGAACTTTGTGATTTCAAGGGCTTCCTTACTCTCCTTCGTTTTTGCCTCCACTGCGCCATGAAGAGTTTGAATTTAGGACTGCTTTTACACTAAAGACAGTCGGATTTCAAGGATTATTCATTGTTTTCATTCAATTGGCCCTAATTCTAGGTACATCTCCTTATTAGCCTTCATTCTTCTTCCTTATTTTCTGAATTTTCTGATTTCAAGGGTTTCCTTGCTCTCCTTCATTTTTTCCTCCATTGCGCCATAAAGAGTTCGAATTTAGGACTCCTCTTACACCAAAGACAATCGGATTTCAAGGCTTATTCATTATTTTTGTACGATTAGGCTAATTCTAGGTACATTTTCCTTATTAGCCTTCGTTCTTCTACCTTCCTCTTTCCTACTGATTTTTTTGCTACTGAGTTGTTATGGTGTAGTTTAGTTTTCTTTTGGTACATTAATTGTTCATGTCTAAAAGCTAATGCTACTGATTTCAAGGGCTTCCTTGCTCTCCTTTATGATAGATGCTCTCGGTTTATTCGTTGTTTCCATTTGATTGGCCCCAATTCCAAGTACGTCTTCCTCCTTATTAGTTTTTGTTCTTTTACCTTCCTCTGTGCATGATCAGTTTGCTGTGTCCGTTTGTTTTTTATTCGTTGATTTGAAGGACTTCAATTTTATTTTTATTTTTGCTCTTTTCCAGTAAATGATCAGTTTGTATTACCATCCAGTATGTTTCTTTCTACAATTTAATGGGCTTTGTTTAATATGGGTTATGAAATCCTTAAATTATCTTAATTGGTGTGTTCATTTGTTTCATCTGTGTTATTTGTAATTCTTGACCCGTGCATTCCTTATGGATTTTTGGCACATGATAATATTTTATGGTAGATAAATGAACTATTTTTTTGTTTATTCAATTTGTAGTACTTAGTCTATTCTTTTGTTACCCACTCTCTACTTGACATCATTCATTAAGTATATATACAACATAATTACATGATTTGCAACATAGGCCAAATTAACTCTTTTCCCAGGTTGCTTTCAGAATTGTTTAAGTCCTTAACTCTGTTCATGATAATTTTAATCACCCTGGCAAGGTATGGATTATAATGATCATTTAGTTTATGAAAGAAATTAATCTTTGGATAAAAGGTAGTTGACTGAATAATAAATTATGAAAATTAATTTTATTGATGGACAATGAAGTTAACTGAATGAGAGACTTGATTTACACATGTATTGACCATTAGACTTTAATTACACATGTATTGCACATGTATTGTGATTATGTAAAAGTTGACTAATTTGCATATGTAGAATAGTAGTATTGACCCTTAGAAAATAAAAATTTCTTCCAATGCAAATTTTATGATTGTTTGCTAGCTTTTGCATAAAAAATAGGTATGAATTTTTCATATTTTGAAATTATCAGATCATAGTGATAGTTCTATTACCAATGCTTAGCTTGTTCCAATAGCTAGGTTCATGCTTTTATTTATTTTTTATCCCATTATGAACTTTACATATTTGTTTTAATAACTATTATGGTTTTTTCTTAGTTATGATAGATTTTTTGCCTCCATTATACCTCTAAACTTGTTTTCCCAGTAGTGGCTTAACTTGACAAGTAATTGCTGCTTTCTTTTGTACTAAAGCTATTGAACTTTTATTTTTGTTAGATATTTTCGAAACTACTTTCTCTATTTGCTAGATTTGTTTGTTTCATATGTAAGGTTCTAAATACAATCAGATGTTTGATTGAGCTTGGTGTATTATTTAAATTCATTTTCATTAATTATAATTAATTTTTAGACATTTTTTAGGTTGAAAATATAATTGAAATATAATTATTTATTTGAAATTTGTGTTTTTTTAATATTATAATTATCTCTTAGTTATATATTACCCATAGTGTCTCCCCCTCGCCCACTATTCATCTTCTATTACCTGATTTACTATCTAATTTAATGCTTTTCCTAAATTTGCTACTTCAAGTCATTTCTTGAAGCAATTTCTTACATTAATTCATTGCCTTTCATAAACCTATTGAATTGATGGTTTTGCAATGCATGGATAAGCTTTCAGCCAGGTTTAAGGATGCTTTCTAATTATTTTAATTGATTTTTTCCTTATTTATATTTCATGTTTTATGCTTTGTTTGATTTGTCTAATTGCTTGGAGTGTGTTGGTACTCTGATCATTTTATTGTATTGAATCTTCCTTGATCTGGCATAGTAAAGATAACATATAACAAGCCTAGGCATCTCAAAATATCGCTTCCCTTAATTGTTTCTCTTTGCTATCATTTTTCTTAAGCTTTTCTTTTCTCTCTACTTCTTTAGAATTCTATGCTTTTCTTTCATAAGCTTAAATGGTAAGATTAAATACAATTCAATAGTTAAAACTAAATGTTATTCAAATCATTTTATTTAGTTTGTATCTCAACCATAGAAATATCTCATAACTCCATAAAAGAAAAGCATTTTTTCTAATTTTGTTATTAATCATCTTGTGGTATGGCCGTTTGGCCTTTTTAGGTTTCTTTCCTCACACTAATTACACATTTATCTCCTTTATGATAATCCTTTACTCATAGTTTATCCTCGTGGAAGTCCATATGAGAATGAATAAATAACAACTGAAGTTTTATTCATGGATGAGGTAACATCAATTACTATTTGCTTTTACTATTGTTGATTATTTCCTTTAAATATGCATGATAAGTGTAATTGCCTTAATTTAGTAGATGCTGCAATTGCCTCCCCTCTATTTTCAACAAGATGATTTTAAAAATCTAAAGAAATGTTTTGTAGCATTTAGAGTAGTGCTTCAAATTAACTATGTACTATGTTCTAGCAAAAAATAAGGAAGCCTTCAAACTTTGGTCAAATGCATTAATAGTAAATGGTCTCAAAGAAAATAAGAAAGCTTCCTTTGTACATCAAAATGAATAAAGAAGTGGTTATAATTTTTAAAAGAAAAAATGAAAAAACAAAAAGATTAACATTTTATTGAATGTTGATGTTGGGACTTAAAATATGGAATGAAATCTTCGATTTTCTCTGCTTTTTTAAGATTATAGAATCAAATCTCCAATTTTCCTTAACCTCAAGGGCTACTGCAGTCAGGAAGAATATTGAAGATGTAATGGTAGTTATTACTGGGATTAAGGGCGAGGAGCTCCTGGCTGAGCTTGAGGTGAATTTCTTTCATGTCTCTTATTTTTTTAATTTTCAATCATTGCTATCTGCCTAGATAGTGAGAATATGTGTTTAGAGAAATGAGTTGCCTGCTTTTTTTTTTCCTAAGATGGGATGGTATTATGTGCCTAGATTTATAAAAGGGAAGAATATATGTTTAGAGAAATGATGTGAAACGTGTGCTTTTTCCAAAATAGAGGATAAATAGTTTACACATACACAAGGTGGTTTTGTGTGCTTGGATTTATAAATGGGATTTTATGTTGTTGTAGCCTTACTATTTCTTTCTTGACAAGTTTTGCAATAGGGGTAGTTTTTTTTCGATATTCCAAGGACTATCCTCACTTTTTAACATGTTTCTGTCCTTCATAGAAAGCGGTATCTTGAAATAAACTATCCTAAAACTTCATTTGGTACAAAAGTTAGTGTTATTTTCAATTTCAAATGGAAGGATAATTTTAGTTTCATGGTTGTGTGTCCATTCACTTTAGAGGAAAACAAACCTTTATAACATTATGCATATATGATAATACTTTTAGAAGATGTGAAAAAGCATGATTTGTAATTTTGATTAATTAGCACACTAGAATGCTCTTTATATCTTAAAACTTTCATTTCTTATCTCATGAACTGCTATACTTGCTTCTTTATTCTAATTGAAAATTTACTTATTTTTTGTTGGCTTTATATTTACATGTTGCTATGGCATGCCCAAGTATAATATTATTAAACATATTTCATCTAAATTTTCTCTCATGGCTTTCTTTGGATTTAGAAAGCACCTATTGAGAATTCGAATTATTACATACAGCGGAAATTCAAAAATTTGATCCGAATTCTACCTAGGATCCATGCAAAAAGCATAAATCAATGATTAGGATTTTACCTATTGGGCACTCGTGTTTCTATTGATTAAAACTTGAGAGCGGATGAATCAAATGCCGACTGGAAGGTACAGTGTCTTTACGGTATCTACACGGAGTGAACAACGACCTCTCACCCTACGCGAATCTGCTAGGATGCGTTTTCTCTCTAGGAATTAGAATCGGATATTTTCTGAGTGATTTAGGGTTTGTATGGAAGCTTTGAGCGTATTGTAAAAAGTACTGCCCTCAAGTCCTTTTTTATAGAACTTAGGCAAGCCATAATCCTAGTCCTACTAGGATAATGCTTCCAAAATCCTAATTACACTTAATAACTCATCTTATCCTTATCCTAAAGATAATAGGGAGAGATAGGACTTATCTATTAATTATCTAATATTAAGTAATAATATTATCTCATAATATATTTATCTAATATATGATAACGTAATTATTTGATATTATTTTAATATCAAATAATATCACATAATATTATATATATATTACATGAATTACACATTATTATTCTTAATAATAATATATATATGCACGAAAATAAGTCCAATTAATTGGATATTAATATAATTAAAGTTCAATTAATTATTATCTTATTCCTACTCCTTTTGTGTGACCTTGTAGGTTCTTACTATATTGATAATGACTTCTATAGACAGTGAGCGGTATCTAGCAATACATCACTGCCACTCAAGTAGTAAGAATGTTTGTGATTTGACATCCACCTAATATATTATCAACATTTTGCATTATAATCCCTTTTGTAATAATATCCAAATTGAACTGGAGGCATGGAATGTATCATCTTCGACAATGTTTAATTTATATTTCTTGATACTGAGTAGACTTAAAATAAATTATTAATATTATATATTAATTCAATTGAGCATGGCCATGCATTTCTAAGTCTCACTCAATTAAGGGCCCAAGGATATTTCTCTTTTATACAAGAGTAACAAAATCCCATCTATATCACTCTCTGCACGATTTATGACATACCCAATCAATGCTCTACTTGTCATCCTGATTAAAGGTAACATAGGACAATATTAAAGTGAGTAATTCCTCATGTAGGGAACCGTAGTGACTTCAGGTCAAAGGTTTATGTGTATTTATGATCATATGAGAATAACTTATGACATGTGTATCTATGCAATATTCTCATAGTGGGTCAGTCCAGTACATTGTTCACTAGTAATGTACTAATGTATTGACTTGATATCACATATCCATGATTCATAATCATCAGTCACTATACATGCTAGTCTCGATGTATTATTGCTATCCTATTCGTAATAATACTTTACTAGGGGCATTTTAAGAATAGTGAAGCTATTCCAAGGATAATTATTATATTAAGTTATAAATCATGCAGAATAATAATAAAATTATGAGAACAAAATATAATAATTAAATTGCATAAAATAAAACATAATACATTGTGTATTATTTCAATCATATATATGATTGGTTCCTAGGATACACACCAACAGCACTAACTGTTGTTAAGTCTATTTTAGACAAAAAGACTATTGGATGCCTTGGAGGTGAAGGCAGTGAGTGTTTCTTACGTTACTTTATATCATCTTGTGCATGAGATTTTTCACAAGATTATGAAAAAAATATTATGATTGGTAATGGAACTAAGACAAACTACCTTTTTTAACTGCAAAGAATGAGCATGATATTGCCTGGTTTTGGCTGGAAAAAGGCATGAATGTCCAATCTATTCACAGTATTTTGAAGTAAGTGAAGATTCAAACTAAAAACATCCATTACCCCACTTTGCAATGTAATGGAAACAAGTTAAGATTTAAATGTCATGAGTTAAGATGAGTATATGTAATTCAATATCACATATTTTCATGAATAGGCACACATACACTTTTGGTTTAAATTCTGGTAAGCAAGTTCTTAAAGCATTCATTAATAAATAACTAAAATTCATTGCAAATAGATTTGTAGAGAATATGACATGAAAAGTGCCGCTCAATAGTAAAGTGTTGAATTTTTGCTCAAGTGAAGTATGTCTTGAGAACCATACAATTAAGTAAATTCATCAATTCAATTATAATTATAGATAGATAATTAAAAATTTTATTTTATTTATTATTTCACAACTTGAAGTGATAAGACTTGGTGGAAATACTCTTGAATATAGGGATGGGGAGGATCATCAATGTTGATTGCAACCTATTATTTTCCTTCATGAATAAGTTCTGTAAAAAGATGAAGAGACGATGCTTACCAAATGTCGAAACCTCACCAGGGCCTTTCTATTTTTTTTTATTGATATAAACGTTGTGATATGCAACATTTGAAATAGGAGGTTTCTGTGGTCAAATTTAGATAAAATTAATGACATTTGTTAGAATTTCAAATAATAAATAACAACACCATGATTTTCAACTTTCTACTTTAACTATCAGAATCTCAAGTCATTTTAATCCCCGACCTATGCAAAGAAAACGGCTAAATGAAACATCTAAAAAACTTTATAGCAGGTTGCGTTGTTTCTATTAATTAATAGCTAGATGTATAATGTGGGCCTTAATGTCTAATGAATTCTAAGGCCAATAGGGTAAGGTTCTCTTAAGGTTTAATAGGTTCGGCCCAGACTCAAACTCTGTTATCCATGTGCGGGGCTTAGAAATTTATGAACAAAAAAGGGTCTTCACTATTAAGACTATCTAAGTTGCAATGAGCCTTGATTCTTTTTAAAAATTGAATATGAAAATACAACATTTCTAATAGAGAGTACGAGATTCTGAAGATAAGAAGATAAGAGATAAAAGATGAGAGATAAGATTTAAAAGTAAGGCAAAATTTAGGTATAGTTCCTTAAATGTTTAGCATAGGATTCTTCACTAAGATAATGATAAGTATATTAATTATTCTTTTAATTATTAATAACTTCAATTTAATATTTGATATTTATAATAATTAATAATATTATGATAATTAATATATATGGTAAATATTTCAAAAAAATCCTTAATTTTACCTTTAAAAATAAGCCTAATTTATTTAGTTAAGTATGAGTCTTAATATCAACTAAGGCCTGATTTATGATCCAAAAATCATTGCTTTTTTTTAAGATCTAACTTTTTGCTTTAAAAAAATTAAAGAATAAAATAGTAGGAATATAATATTCAGTACATAGTAAAGAATCTAAGAGATTTGTGTCAGAGTGAAAGATTAACATTTGCATAAACCTTGAATAACTCAGAGAGAAAGCTCTATGAGTTATTCAAGGTTTATGTATATTGATAGTTTACTATCTAAGTTACTATCTCTTCAACATTTGCATAAACCTTGAATTAACATTTTATACTCAAAGAAAGATCTTTGAGTTATCCAAGGCTTATGTATGTTGATTGTTTACTATCTATCATAATTTGCATTTATATAAAAGATAAAGATTAACATTTATACATTAAATTTCATGTAAATTAATATTATTTTTATATATTTTTCTAAATTTTATTTGTTATAATATTTGATCATGTATGCATCTATTTAAATATAATAACGATAATTGATTAATGTAACATTACAATATTATGACAACTCTATCAATTAGTAATGATTTAAAAAATATAATATATCTTATTATTTAGGTTAAGTACAATTATATAAATTTTATAATTATTCGAACAATATAAATATCATGCTAGATTTTAAATTAATTGCTTAAATACTTTATAATTTAAAATTAAAAAATTTATATTTATATTATAAATTATTATTAATAAAATTAAATTTAATTAAATCTGTCCATCGCATAAAGCTAAAGCTAGTTTATATAAATTACTAGTAGCACATTCCTAGGTGTGCACTCTGTAATTCAAGTTTGAGTTGCATTAATATTGAATTTAAAGAAATTCAATATTTCTTATGGTTTTCTTTATTCACTATTTTTAGTTTTTGTCCCTTTATTTAGTTGTTTATCCTCTTACAAATATATTACCTTAACTTTTAATGTTGTTTATATTATATTTTATTTATTATATTTTTAAAAATAATAAAATCAATTATAAAAAATTGAAAATATGATATATGATATTTTTTATCAGATGCTTACAAGTCAAATATAATTATTAAAGAATTAAATTTGATTATTATTTATTTTTTACATAATATTTTAATATTAAGAGTAATATTTTAAAAAATTAATTGACAATATTAAAAAGATTTAATTGTAGCTTTTATTAAATATAGAAAGTTTTTTAATTAAAAAAATAGATTTTTGATAGGTTAATGGTTAATAGGAGTGATAATTGATGGGCTAACGGCGATTAAAACTTTTTTTAACTGACCATTCTTAATTGATAAGTATTTTTTTAACTAAAATTAATCAATTGTATAACCTTAACCCAATTTAATCAATAAATTCAGTTTTGATTAGTTAAATTTGGTTCGGGTCAGTTTAAAATTTGAAATAAAATTTTAAAAATGCCCAAATATATTAATTTAATAGTTAAAATTAGGCTATGAGCATATGTTAACATCATAATTTCATTAATATAACTATAAAAGAAGCAATTAAGTATTAAATTATAAAAATAATCAATGAAAATTTAAATATAAATTTTTAACTAAAAAAATTTAACATATATTCCAGTTAATGTTAGTTAATTGTGGGTCATTGTGGTGAAGTTATTACAATTAAGAATTTTCACCCACAATTAACCGACCACCCAAAATTTCTAAATTTTTTCTCTGTTTTTAACCAATAACAATATATTGAGTTCAGTTAGCTAGTTAAGAGCAGTTTGAAAATATTTAATCAGCTCTAATGCTTGATATAATGGTAAACATTTCTTTAAGAATAAAATATTTTTGAGAAAAATTAATAAAATATATGGATATGTGAATTTATATAAATTATTAATAGCACATTCCTAAATGTGCATTCGGTAATTCAAGTTTTTTTTTTTTTGGCCGTGACAATAATTCAAGTTTGAGTTGCATTAATATTGAATTTTAAAAAATTCTAAACTTCTTATGTTTTTCTTCATTCATCATTTTTAGTTTTTGTCCCTTTATTTGGTTTTTTATCTTCTTACAAATATATTACCTCAACTTTCAATGTTGTTTTTCTTGCTTCTTGATTTTGCTTTTATAAGTTACATTTAAATTGTAAAGATTAGACAATTATTCAACCGTATTAGTGATATTTATTCTGAAAAATCTGATTTGAGGATTAGGGTAAAACTAATTGAGAGGAAAAGTTATTGTAAAAAATCCTTCGTCAAGAGGAAGTATGAAAATGATACTTTTGGACTACAAGTAATGGTATTTCTAAGTTGTTTCAAATTCATTTTTTATTAATAATAAGTTTGATATAACTATTATTTTAATTTTTAATCTTTTTTAACAATTGTAAGATACAAACACATCTTAAAGGTCTTTATTTTATATCACCCAAAAAAATTCTTTATTCTATAAGTTTCAAACATTATTGAATAATGGTCAAAATAAAGAATTTTATAATTGCTCAAAATAATGGTTTCCATATATATAGGCATTATTGTTATGAGATCAATTTGACAGCGACAATTAAGAATCACTTTTATAACAACCGCAAAGATCTTATGTATATTTATATAAGTTATATTTTTATATTATATGCTATATGAATATCTTTAAGAAATAATAATTATAATTTAAAAAAGGTCATACCATATATATGTATGATACACAGTATAAATGTGTGGTAAATAATATTATTATATACTAGAATGATTAAAATTATAAAGAAGAGCACAATAAGTTAATTTATATTGTGTATGTAATGTATTATGTAATTGTCGAGATTATCCTAAAATAATATTTTTAGATTATTGCATGTGTATGACCATGAATTGGCTCCTATTTACTGTAAATATCTTTTATACTTAAAATATTGATAACCATAAATAAATTTTAAATAAAATAAAGTTGTGAAATAAAATAAAATTTTCTTTTGACTTAAAAAATTTATGTCAATCTTTCAATTAATATATTAATGTCTCCTAAAAAATTATACTTATTTTAGGATTCGATATGATTAATCTTTTATTACAAGGTATGTCTATTATTCTATCAATACATTTTTAATGTAATTTTTTTAACTAATAAAGATGATCATTGTGATCAATAACATATTAAACATAATTATTTAGAATTAAATTAAATATGAGAATTATTACCTTCTTAAACATTAATTCAAATTCATTCATTTAAAAAAAAGGATAATATTAAAAAATTTAGTTGTGTTTTTTCTTAATGTATTATATTTTTAAGTGTCATTTTTAATAGTAGTTATTGGGTTATACTATTATATTATTTTTATAAGTATTTTAACCCTACGCATGATAAAAATATAGAATTTGTAATAGAATTCGTTGGATTTTTCTTTTGTGCTTCATCCACTAAATACAAATGTACAAAAACTTGAGATCAAACCCATAATGCAACTAAATGATACCGAATATGCCATTTTAATCAAAGGCTTAGACCTGTTCAAACTATTTAATAATATAAAATGTTTTTCAATCAAATTAAATTATTTTAATTTCATTTTAACATTTGAATTTTTTTTACTTTGATAAATTTCAATGCATGGTTTTATAATTATACTCGATTATTAATAAATATGATAATATGATCATAAGAAATGAAAGTTTTTACACAAGAATATTATATATTGCCAAAGTATATGATTAATACATAGGCAATATAAATATTCAAATTAACATTTAAGAGAAAATTAGAAATATTATATTTTTATCTTATAATTTATACAAAATTTTATTAATTTTAAATCTGAGAAAATATGAACTTTTCCATGCACCACATGGGACATTAATACTAGCACATAGAAATATAAATCGCTCTTAATGATAAAAAAATTTGATATGCTAAAGGTTTTAGTTTCAAATCCTCTCATCGTCAATTTAAAAAAAAAGTTAGTAATATATAACTATTAGAAATATTAATAATCATTCCAAAAAATGGAACTAATAATGATTATCATCTTAACCATTAAGGATAATAATATTAGATGGAGGTTGATTAGACTAAATTTTAATTGGGTCAAAACTAATTAATTTTAAAGTCACCATTCCTTAGAGTTAAGACACTAGCTAACTTTTAGAAATGTTTCTTCCACTAATTTATTGAAAACTAAGGTTTAATTTAATAAATTATATAAAATAACTTAAAACTTATAAGTTACTATCTTTTCAATTTTTTTGCAAATTTATCCTTATTTTTTATTAATTTATAACTCATATCCTTTACAATATAAATTTAAATATTTTTTATAAAATATAATTAACTTAATTTTAACATAATTATATTCTAATTTTAAATTATAAATATATAAAACTATGTATGTAAATAAATAAATAATATTATAAAATATAATTAATTATATTTTAAGTGATTATAATTTTGTTATAAATAATAATAAAATAAAAATTATGTAAGTAAATAAATATATAAGTTTATAAAATATACTTAATTAAATATTATATTTTTATTTTAAATTTCTTAATTATATTAATATAATTTATTTTTTAAATAAATATAAATTATTTTAACTATATATTATATTTCTATTAATATATTTTTTTACGTTATTTTATTATTTCAATTAGTTAAATAACTAATTTTATAAAATATTTCTTAAATAATTGGCTAATTTATCAGTTATCAACTATTAATTAATTTATCAACTACTAACTAATTTATCAACTATTAGCTAATTTATTAGCTGCTTATACGAAATGAAACCTAAATCAATCCACATCACTTTGTAAATGAATACAAATTGATATAGGATTTTAATTAATATCTCAACAAGATTGTTATGTATATATTTGATGTCAATTAGTAGCCTAATATTTGTGATTGCTAACTCAAATAATTTGATTTTGAATATAATTTCTTGATTATGTTATTAAAACAATACATCTCAATGATACTAGTGAATTTTAATGTCAATTTGAATAATGGATGAATATTTTGAAGTATACTCATACATAATATTATTTATCTAAAATAATTTATTTTAATGTCCTAGATTATTAGTTATATTATTGTTTAAGAAAATAAGATTCATATGTCATCTTTAAGGATAAATTTACATGTTATATAGTATTTATAATCACCAAACCAACAAGTCCCCCTTATAATTAGTTTTGGTCCAGAGTTAAAAATTATATATATATATATATATACATACAATTTTGAAGTTGTAATATATTTTCCTATTATGCCACCACGATGATCAAAGATGGTGTCAATAAGTGAATGAGAATAATTTAAGTCTAAGTGTGAAGTTATATTTACAATATTAAGAAAAGAAATTATGTAGTTATAGAAAAAATATTATATATAATTATCATAATCCTTATGCAAAATGATATAAACAAGAAGTTCAATTGATTTATAATGTATAATAAAATTTGTACCATTTGTTTTTAAATAATGCCCCATTTGGCTTTAAATGGAATAGATTCTAATTTTTTTATTTTTTATTAAATGTATGTAACTAGCTTATAACAGAATAATACAATTGATGAAATAATTGGAAAAATTTTTTGTGAATGTTAACCTATGCTTTTTTTTTAAAGGTCACTTAATTTGATTTGAATTTTCTTAAGTGCAAATTATTTTTTTAATTAAATTACATCATCCTCCCCTGAACCATTTGAAAAATACACATACCTCCTTTATTGTTTTAAATCCTATACATTAATCAAGATAATAGCAAAATAAAAAGAATATTCCACTTTTATACTTTAATACTTTTCCTTTTAATTTGTAAATTAAAAATAAATGCATAATATCCATAATACCCTTACTCCTTATTACATTCTTATTAGTTGAAAATCTCTTCATTTTTTTTATTGTTGCTTAAATGGATTTCCTAGACTGTGATGGCTTGGGAGAAATATGAAGGTAGCAATTAGGAGTACAAGTAGGTCAGATGACTTATCGAGGGTTTATAGCTTATCCTATTTAAAGTTTAGTCTAACTTAGCTTATTTATCTAAATAAGTTAGGTTTAGACTAATAAATTAGTCTATTTAAATAAATAGGTCAGACTTTTTTTTTTAGGCTTGATCTGTAAGTCTATCAAGCCAGTCTATTTAATTATAAATATATCTATAAATAATATAATATAATATATATTATACATACAAATAATATAAAAATTTAAAGACATATATATATATGTATATAAGTCTAATTAAACTATTAGATAATTTTAAGTCTTAAGAAAGCTTAAATCTACTGACAAAATTTGAAAGCCTATTTATATAAAAAGGCTTTTAAATAAGCTAATAAAGCTAGTCAAGCTTCTTTAATAGGCTAAGTTGAGCTTGAATTTTGACTTTATATAAGCTAACAAGCCAAGTTCAAGCCAATAATGTAGAAAAAAAGCCTAACCTATTTAAGATAAAGACCAACTTGATTTAACCTATTTACACCCCTAGCGATAGCCTTTGAATTTCAAGCTAATAAAGGGAAAACCATTTTTAGGCAATGTGTGACTAACAAAGAAAAATTAATAATCGGAAGAAAGAGAAAAGGATTAAGGGAGGGTTATCTCATTTCCTAGTTTTCTCTAAATTTTGCTTGATTTATTGATAAAAATGAAAAAGAAAAGTTAAATCCACCATTATCAATCCTCAAAAGGCTTGATCACTTTGATTTCATGGCAAAATGATAGTTGATTTCACCTAATTGCAAAATCTAAGGTTGGCTAACCAAGAAAGGATATTGGATCTTGAATTTTTCCATTTTTAATATCTTTTGTTTAAATGGATAATTTTTTATATTCGAGGATGATTTTATAATAGATATAAATAAATAAATTTGCTAAAAGTTGAAAATTTTTCATTTAATTAAGGATTTAATAAATGTATCCAATAAGATTAGTTAAGTGTATTTTTAGTAGTGGCAACCATAATATATTTAGAGTTTGTCTTGGTTTTTTTTATTTATTACTAATTTTTTTCATTTGTGTTTATAACTTGAAAATATTTATGTTTACTTTGGAGAAATGTATTGGAGATGCATGATTGCAACATTCTGGAAGAGAAAGTGAGTGAGAGAAGAAGCATTAAATGATAAGAAATGAGAAAAAGAAAGAAAAAGGAGAAAATAAAATTGCAGAAAAGTACTTATGGAATTATATGATCAAATTTTAATTGTTTTTGCTAACTTAATAGAAATCAACATTATTAGTTTGAAATGGAGTTATGTGTAGGTTATTTTGAGTTTTAAGAGAGGCTCATGTTGGATTTTAAATAAAAAAAGGAAGGTTGTATATTTTTCCAAACTTTAGGAAAGGGTAAAGTAATTTACTTTTTTTTAATAACTTAATTGTTATATATGTGTTAAGTAACAAATTTTGAATTATCCCTTTAACCTTAAAGATAACCTATCTATGGAATGATTATAATGTATGATATATGATTGTAACTTCTCTATTTCCTTTTAGGTTTTTTCTTGCCAAGTAAAGTGTTATTATTCCATCACCTTCAATCAAGGGCCAAACTTGTTGCCAGAAAGATTAAGCTAACCCACATTGGGGTACATAAATGAACTTTGTTGTTCCATTGGTGATCGAACACTTGGATATATTACATAACAACACATTTTATGATCAAAATTCCATAAATCATATAATTTTCAATGACTAATTCAATCATTGCATTTGTATGAACTATGCTAGCGAAAATTTATAACATTTTAACATGCCAACTATTTGAAGGTAATCCATTAGGCTACTTTTCTTGTTATTACACCATTACTTGAAAAATTCAATAACTCTATTAGCATGTAAATCATAAGAACTCATGCCACTATAGAATTTGTGTATAATTGCTTTTTATTATTTTATCATGGTCTTATTTTAGTTATAGGTGATTTTCGTCCAATTATTGAAATTTCTTAATTCTAATAACTCTTAGCTTTGCATATAAATAAAAACCATAAATTTTATTACAGAAATATAACATAACCAACATGTTTTACACTTATGAAACCATTTCAACAATTTTACAACATTACATCATTTGTATACTAAACAAATAAAAACTATAGTATAGAATCCATAAAACATTACTTTAGTTAAATGCATACAATAACTATTTTTGGCTTTGTAGAATTTCTAAAAAAATAATGAAACTCTTTTCTATTTCATCTAAAAGTTTAGAAACTTTTGCAAAAGGAAATCATTAAGGTAAAGAAGACATTGACAACAATCAAAATAGCATTAGGTTTTGAGAGCTGAATCATATTTCCTAAAAAAATAGAGAAAGCAAAAAGCCGGATTTGTTATAAATACACTAAGAGCAGTATAGTGATAAAAAAGAAATTGAATAAATCAATCAAAATTTTAACTTATAAAACCTTTGATTAACTAAATTATCAAACTAAAAGTCTCACTCTCTTATTCCTTTAGCTTTCCTCAAACACCACCTAAAGTACTAATAGATAATTACTTAAAAAGAACAAAATAATGTAAAGAGAACTAAAGGAATTATTGAAAGTGGATATAAGATCTTGGAGAGAAAATTTGATTTTACATTAATTAGGAATTTGACACTCAATCACAAGAATAGTGAAAGTCCATCGATAAATTACTTAAACATATTATGGCAAACTATACATCAATTTAGGATAAATTAATAAATGAATGAGCATATGCTTACTTGATCCAATTGCACTTTAGTCCATTATGTCCATTGCTATACTAAAAGCATTGAAAACATATTTTTGTTTTTTATCAAGTATTGTAAAATTGCAAATGTTTCTAATCAACTAAGTAATGTTCACAAATTTAATTATACATAGTATTTACCTTAATTGTTCTTCTACTTGAGTTCCTTTCTTAAGGGCGTTATACTAGGATTCATGCACTAAATGAAATTTAACATTTTAATAGGTAAGTGCCTTAACCTTGATGAAAAGAGGAAGAAGAAATTAACAAGTTACCAAATCAATGAAAGAAGAAGAAAGAAGGAGGAAATTAACTCCAAATCTCTTATAGATTGGTAGATTTGAAATGTGTGGCTGCAAAATTAAAAAAACTTAAGCACAAGAAAGAATTTTTGAATTGAACTGTACCTATATTTACATCAAAATGGAACCATAGTAAAAATTTATTCATAAGCAATAATAACTTAATGCAAAGTCCAAAATTATTGCTATAAAATTCAAATCTTGTAACCGCTCTAGCTTCTATTTATTCTTCATGACTAGAATAGAAAGGATAAACTTGAGTTACTCATAGCATTTATGAGCCAATCAATATATAATACTTCACATAACTAAAATAAGAAAAAGTTAAGTCACTTTTTAATATAATTAAATCCTTTGCATACTAGAGACTTTGTAACAAATTGAAGTGGTGGAAAATCTAAGAATCAAATTAGATAAAAAAAGAGATAGAAAAGTTTTTCATTGAAGATCTTTTACCAATAAAGTTAGCATAAACATAGCATTGCTTCTTTAGTATATACTAATAAAAGGAATTGGTAAAGAATTTCAACTTGTTATATATCATGAAGAACCAATTCCTATTTATAGGCATAAGTGAAAACAAAAATCACTAACTAAAATTTTTCATCATATTAATTAGCAATTTCAACAATAATAGAACTATTGCAACCTATTTTAGAATAAGAGTCAAGGTATTAGAATAAATTAACCTTAAGTTTTCCATAGCTCTAAAGTGCAATTGTAGCAACATAAATCTAGTTTGAAGATGACAAAACTAATTAAAGATAGTCTATATTATAGGCTAAGCTACCTAGAAACTATTACTTTAACAAAAATGAGAAGAAAAAAAAATAAAAATAATGGTGTATTTACCTAATATTAAGTTATTAACATTGGTTTATAATATAAACTTTGATGGATAAGAGACAAAAACTCAAGGATAACTAACAATAACTACAAAAAAGACATGATAAGATGGATTTTGAACTTCAAGATATCATACAATAACGATCTATATTATCAACTTTCTATAAAGAAACTTAAGGTCCATTTGGTTTAGAGGAAAGTGAATTTTTAGAAAAAATTTTCCTAAAAAAATATTTTTGAAAAATGAATTAATTTTTTGTTATTTAGTGCATAAAGAAAAAATATTTTTTAATGTTTGGCGCATAAAGAAAAATTAATTTTATTTAAAGTAAATCAAAATTATTATAATTTTACATATTTTTTAAAAAAAGAAATTTTTTTATAAAATTTTTAATGTTCTTGGTGCCTAATAGTCCAATAATGATTAGTCTCCAATAATGATTAGTCTTTAATAATAAAATATATATTAAAGATATTATAAAATCTTATACATAGATTTACATAGTTAGTTTAATTAATTATTATGAAATATTATATAATAGGGCATTCATCATGATAAAGAAAGGGAGAATATTTTAGTGAATATTGCATGAAATGTGCACTTGGACTTCAATAAATAAAGATAGATTTTATAAAAATAGAAGTAGAACACCCATCATGAAAATATTTAATAAATAAAAATAAATTCTGCTTGTGATCACGATTGTGTAACAAGATAAGAAGGCAAAAAGCTTGGGCTCTGGCATGAATGTACTGAATAACAAGGAAATGAATTCCATTTTTCAAAATGGAAAGTTGCTTTCCTAAAAAATAATACAACTTTTTGATTGACCAAAATTTATTTTCCTTTTGATCAAAATATTTGAATATATAAATAACGGAAAGTTGGAAAATGAATTGCAAAAATTCATTTTCTCCCTAACCAAATAAACCCTTAGTGTTATTGTATAAATCACATATAATATAACAATGTTATAAAGTTTATGTAATGATATACCTACTAATAGTTGTTTTAGAGTTTAGAATTTAGGGTTTATATGATACCTACTAATAGTTGACACACTGCCATAACATCATAATCAGTACTCTTAACTTATGTCATAAATAACTATTATAAAAACTTAAATTTAAGAGAAAGAGAACTAGTTAAATAATAGTGTCTAGAGGAATTATCAATGTTAAAATAATTTAATACCTATAAAAATAGACTTCAATATTTGACAAAAATATTGCATTAGGTACCTTTGCAATGTGTAACAATAAAAGTTCTTTCATTTTATTAGCTTGTAATGCAAAGACAAATATACATTAATTTATCTAGAATTATTTATAAAATTATGTTACATGATGAAGCAAATAATATATAATAAATATATTTTTGCATTAAAAAAAGTACAAAATACTAAATTTATAAGAATATGAGGCTTATGGGTTAGCAAAAGTTGTTTACTTTTATTGAATGAAATTCTTCATTACTTGATTAT
The DNA here is from genome assembly GCA_020226215.1 of Sindora glabra. Taxonomy (NCBI): domain Eukaryota; kingdom Viridiplantae; phylum Streptophyta; class Magnoliopsida; order Fabales; family Fabaceae; genus Sindora; species Sindora glabra. The sequence goes on along the minus strand of CM035232.1, from coordinate 68,262,310 downwards.
AATTATAAAATAATGAAAGTTGTGATTTAATTATCCAATTTTCATCAAACATCCAAAATCTAAATCAAGCTAATAAGATACAATTAATCTAGAATCCTAATGCAGCTTTAATTAGATGACACTACCATATAGGAATAATGAGATTTAATTTTACTTAGTATAACCCATATCTTTGTAATTATATGTATTTAAAGCTCTTGCAAATTTATTGCTTGGTTGCTTAACTTTTAAAAGGCTAACTTGAAATGAAATTAAAGAGGCCATTGAATTTGAATTGAACCCATGTTATAGTAAAAACCCAAATTTAATTATCCATTTTTCATTGAACATCCAAACTCAATCAAGATAATAAGACACAATTAATAAAGAAACTTAGTGTAGCATTATTGAACGATGAGGTGGAATAAAGAATCTTAATCATGACACTTAATTAAGAATCCTAATTCAATTTTAACCAAGAACTCCTATTATAGTGAAAACCCATCCCCTCAATTCTCATCAATATCAATAATAGCAAATAAATAATAAAGATTTCAATTAATATATGAAAAATTACTTGGAATTGCACATAAGATGACAAAGTAAAGCGAAGAGGTGAAAGGTAGCAGGAAGATGTAATAATAGTCTATAAAATGAAAGGTTTCAATCCTAATGCAGTAAGAAACTCCCAATTAAGAAAATGCTAAAAAGGAAAAAAATTGAAAACTTGAATTAGAAGATAGTGTTACTACCTAGATTTAAACAAGTCAAAGCTGTAGAGAACTTCAATAGAAAAATATTAAAAAGCCATAAAATTTGAAAAAAAAAAAGGAATGCACAAAAGATTTACTCAAATGAAAAGAAAAAAAAATGAAAGTGGAAAGAACGTTTCCCTTACTACCTAAAGATAAATACAGCATAATACTTGGAGATCTCATTAATCCCACTAGAAATGGAAAACACTAAAATTAGGAGGAAATCAACAAAATTGCTCTAAAAAGGGAATCATAGTGCATTATTCTTTCCATTAGTAAGGGGCGTGCAACACCAGCCAATAATAAGAAAGCATAGCCTAAAAGGGCGAGTATCGTATACATTAAAAAATTGAATAATTAGAGAGGCTGAAATGCAACATGAATTATATAATTAGGTAGACGTGGCTAAAGAACTCTGAAATTAAAAAAAAGTAAGAAAAAGGATAGTTCATAAGATAACTCAGACTAGAACAACTTAATTCCCTTAGATTATGGTTTGAATAAACTTAATCCATTTAAAAGAATAAAAAGAAAGGTTAGTTTATAAACTTAATTTGCTTAGATCATGGTTTGAATCCATTTGTAAATGGACCATTGTAAGTCTAGTTAATTGAAAAATATATGGATAAACCTATTTAACCTATAGGTTTTGACTTGTTTAACACTTCAAATTATTAATTATTAAATTGTATTAATAACCTAACTATATTTGAGTTTGTATATCTTTAATTAACAACAATGAAAATGGTGCTAATACAATACAAATATATATATAAGGAAAATAAAGAATAGTCATGTGGAGTAAGTGTTACATTTAAGGATTATGCTTCCAGATTTTACAAGTTTTTATGAAAGTTTAACATAAAATTATAACAATTGTAATTTTTATATAAAATTTTACAATTTCTTCATAAAAAATTTTAGATGAATGAATCACCTCGAACTTATATGAAAGTTGGAAAATTTTCCCTAACTTGCAAAACATACTTTTATTCATAGACAATATTATCTATTTTGTTTAAGCAAGATTCAAAGTATCGATCTTATTTGGTAAAATGCTTTTTGTTGTGGATTATTAATCCAGTATATGTATTGAAATGGGTTATTTACAAGAAAAAAATTATTTCTACAAAAGAAAATGACAACAAATGTCAACTCAGACAAATATTGCTTAGACGGATATAAAGTACAAGTCTAGTCCACACTGTGCTCGAGCCCATTTCAACTAATTCCTTTAAAAGGCTTTCTCATAGCCTAGGTCTAATCACCAATTGGATATTAGCCCATTAAATCCTCTTAAATATATGTAACTGCACTAAACTATACTAGACGATCCCAGAAAATTCTAGAATGCATCATAAAAGGCATGTTCTTGGAAAGTTATCATTGTTACGACATGTATCTGTTTAGTATTGGCTTAGAAACCACACCATAAGAATGGCCCTTTTGATATTTACAAAAAAAGGTCACCATAAGCCATGGCCAAAAGCACGAAGGCTAAACCTACAAATAAGGTTCATTTCTATCCAATCAGACTGAGTATTTTTTCACTTAATACACTCATTATAGCATTATGTTGTTATTAGTGCCGTTTATGGCTTATCCAGTCATCATATCTTAATGGGATAGTACCACTATGACATTATGAGAAAAAGGAAAAAAATCTACTTAATCTTTCATAGAAATGTTGAGTGGCTAGACTCATTTGGAAGAGTTACAACGAAAAGCACAATAGATGGAACCTAAGCTTGAACGTGACACCTTAGTAGAAATAATCTAAAAGCTCTAAGTCAAACTAGACATTCTATGTAGCTCCATTCAAGCACCACAAGCTGATCATGGTAACCATCTAAATTACATTTTAATACCTTTATTCTCGACTATTTAAACTTCTCATGTAACCATGGATCTTACTTCCCATTGCAAACTACCATCGTCTATAACTTAAATACCTATATATCTGTTGCATAGCAAAATGAACACTTATTCCATTCATTTGAACACTAGCTTTACTAGAAACTATCTTGAGTAGCATGATCCGTTTAATCCTAATGTCCCTTCCTAAAATGAACAAGTAATTATAGACTAGCTTTACCCTTTTACCTAAAGCATCATGATAAAACCATTATCTTTTGCCTTTAAACCTCTTACTTATTTAGGTCTTTATGATGGTTCAACGAATCTTTAAGAACATTTAGAAGCATTTTAAGTGGCTATATTCTTATTTGATACATCAAATACTTTAATGTTCTAAGTGTTCTCTACAACCTTTAAGAAAGGTAGCTTTAATAGTTTAATAATCTCTATCCTTAGTCTATTAGTAATTTCAAATAATTATCCAACGCCTTTGTTACACATTTTGCGACCATTTGTATCCTTAAGAAAACTTTCACAACATCGTTGAATCTTTAATAATGGAAGAATGAAACTAAAAAATTTAGGCATTTAAAAAATAGAGCATTATTCAAAAAGGCTATAAAATTGCAATTTTGAAAGGAACTACATCCAAATTTTGCTAATTTTATAGTGTGATAATAATTCACATATTTTGTGGTCCATAATAGTAATACAGAATGAAGTTACTACTTGATGCGATAATAATAAACCACATCATGCACATTTGATTATAACTTATTCTATTATGTCTAAGTTCAGATTTCAATTAAAAAAAAGTAAAAAGAAGAAGAGGAAATCTAATAAAAAATAAAGTAGAAACAATACAGATTTATAAAAGATTTTTCAACCTTTACATATGATTAATAAACATTAAAAAAAATAAGAACTCTAAAAGTAGAAGTAGACTTAAACCCAAAAGTGAAAAATGGAAAATAAAAGGAAGTAAATCCATGCTTTGAAATGCATATCCCTGCTCTAAATGGTAAATTTGTGCTCTAAAAGGCAAATTGATGTTTTACAAAGTAGATTATGCTCTTGAATTTGTGGTCTAACAACTAGAAACTAACCTCGAATGACTTTGCTTCTAAAAGGTAAATGATCCATCCTTTTGTTCCTATGATCCAATGTCTACATATCAAGCTTCAACAATCTTGCCTCTAATAATCTTTTTTTTAGAGAAAGTAAATTTCTTGATCCTTCTTTCCTTTTTTTTTTAAATAAAAATAGGGATAAGAATATGAGATTGCAAGGAAGACAAAGTAGATAGATTAAGGTAATCAAATTTTGAAAAAGGTGTAGAATAAAAGAAGGAAAAAAATGAGATGGAGAAGAGAATGTAATATTATGAGAGAGACAAAATAGATGGATGGAGATGGAGATTTGATCGTCCAAATAAAATGCTAAAATGGTAAAGTAAAGGTTTTTTTAGAAAAATACAAAGTTAAAGACTTAGAAACATTAAGAAATAAGTAGTGGTGAAAGTATGAAACTTGAATGGGAGAAAGATAAAGAGATATTAAGGATTAGCCTACATATATTATTTAATAAATAATAATTATTAATTAATTAAATTAATAAATAATTATTACTAATTGATATATTTGAAAATTTTTAATAAATAATTGTTATTATTTGATTAAGTTAATATATGAATAATATGATTTAAAATTTTTCTTATACTAAAAAATTGAAAAGGATAATTCTAGATATCCTAAAAAATTAGGCCAATTATGTGTGCTAAAAATATATGGTCATATAATAACCATTGGATTAATAGAATTAAATTCAATATTTCTAAATCTGATGCATAGAATTAATTTGAAACTAATTTTTAGAAAACCTATTTGAAGAGAAATAACAAAGTTCAATTAAAAATGATTTTTTTATGCATTTAAAAGTATAATATTAACAAAAATTACAACTAATTAAGTTTAATATCACAATTTGAGCATTTTTTAAAAGAAACATGCAAATTGTAAAAAAATTTTACGTCCATGACGACTGCAGTTCACATTTTGAAGAACACATTAATTGTAATAGCAAAAAATGCAATGCAATCACATCAACAATTTAAATCCTTAATAAAATTCTAAAGTAGTAGCTAGTTAGGTTTAATACTTTAGCTTTTGAAATTTATGATTTTAATGCACGTGTTATTATCCATTAGTCATTGTAGGTCTTTGATTAAGGCATTTTTTTACTCTCATTGGCCAAAAAACTCATAACTACCTTAAAAGATTTGTTAAATAAAGTAGAAAAAATACATGAATGCAAAAGACTATGAAGGAATGCAAATTGATTGAAGCATTGAAACTTTTGTGCATGGCTTTTGACTACTAGAACAAAAATGATAACTTCCCAAACTATTTTATATCCTAAATGGGTTAATTTGAAAATTATAAACCAATTAGAGCAAGTGTCAGATTGAACATGGATAACGTTCCATCAATTAAGATGAAGAAGTTTCTCCAGCTAAAGAAGCACAAGTTTCCACTAGTAGATAAGTTAAAATATTGTAAGTTTCATAAATACTATGGCTATGATACTGATGTTATGTAACTTTAAAAGATAAGATTGAATAGCTAATTTGCATGGGATATCTGGGTAAGTACCAGTAAAAACATGAGAGATTCCATCAAGAGGATTATGAATGTAATTGATCCCTTAGGAAAGAACTATTAAATGCACCAATGGTAGAATAACTTCAACTTATTAGAATGGTTGACACAATTGTTGGAGGCCTTGTTAAGGGATGAAAGTTTAGAAATGGAAGAAAGAGACACATGTGCCAAGTGATGTAGATTAGATTGAAAAAAAACCAAGATAAATGTATAAACCAATTTTATTCATAGAGGAAGATTTTAGGAACATTGGTAGAGATCACAATGATCCCATACTAATCTCAGCATTAGTCTAAAACTTTTTAGTTAAGCGAATCCTTGTGGATCAAGGAAGTTTTGCTAATATCCTATACTTCGATGTTGTTGAAAAGATGAACCTATCTAAAATTGTGATGAAACCATATGATGGTGTGTTTATTGTTTTTTTAGGAAAACAAGTCCAAATGGAATGGATAATGGAATTAATATTCACCTTTTGGATTCCCTCCAAAATCATAAGCCATTGAAGTAAATTTCTTAATAGTTAGGTTAAATAATTAGGTGTACAACGCCATTCTAGGAAGATTATCCCTGAATCAAACTAGAGTGATTATTTTCATGCCTCACTTATTGATAAAGTTTTTAACACCTTCCAGTGTCGGGTAAGTTCAAGCAAATTAATCAACTACTCGAAAGTGTTACATGGCAAGTCTAAAATGCACCTTACTTAAACTAAGTTATGAGCAAGATGCTTCTCACACCAATCCTATTATTCCTAAACAGGAGTGCTAGATAGTAAATTTAACACTACTGGATGCAAAAAAATTAACCTAAAAAAACTAGAGCTAGCATTTGATTTAGAAGAGATACATTTATTTAGCCAGAATAATGAAAGAATAGTTAAAATAACAAATGATTTGAATAAAGAAAATATTCAAATACTTGCATACCTACTAGAAAAATATATAGAAATTTTTATTTAGAAATCCTCAAACATGCCTATAATTGACATTAGCATAGTATGCCATAAGTTAGCAATAGATCCGATTGCAAAACTCATTCAATGAAAGAAGTGAAACTTTAATGCTAAAAGGAAGGAAGTTATCAAAAAGAAGGTTAAAAAATTATTAGATTTTAAGTTTATCCAAAAGATTGAGCACACAACCTAGCTTGCTAATATAGCATTGGTGAAAAAGGCAAATGGATAATGGAGAATGTGTATAGATTTCATAGATCTAATTAAAGCCTACCCTAAAGACACATTCCCACCTCCTAACATTAACTACCTAGCAGATAATGCATCATGCTTTAGTAAGTTAAGTTTCAAAGATGTTTTCTTAGGATATAATCAGTTGAAGATGCGTTTAGAAGATCAAGATAAGATAACCTTTTATCATAGATGAAAGGATATTTTGTTCAAAGTCATGTTATTTGGGCTTAAAAACATTGGAGAAATGTACTAGCGATTAATGAACGATGTGTTTATTAAGTAAATAAGATAAAATTTTGAAGTATACATTGATGATGTATTAATAAACTCTAAGGATAAGAAATAACATTAAAAAGATTTAAAAAAAGCATTCGAAGTGGTTTAAGCAAACAAGATGAGCCTAAATCCAATAAAATATGCCTTCAAAGTCTGAATAAGCAAGTTCCTAGGCTTTATGTTGTCTGAACAAGGAATTAAGACTAACCTAACAAAATGCTAGGTAATAATCAATATGCAAAGCTAAAAAATAGTTAAAGAGGTTTAAATGCTAAAAGGATAATTAGCAGGATTCATATGATTTATGCTAAGATTAGAGGAACAACTCTTCCCTTTTTACAAATTATTAGAAAATTTAAAGATTTCTTTAGGGATAATAGTTGTGAAGAAACTTTTAACCCATTAAAATGTAACCTAGCTACCTCATTCGTTCTCTCTAAACTTCAGAGAATGAACTTTTATATATTTATTTTATAGCATTAGAAAAGGCAATTAACCTAATAAAAATAGATGGCAATTAAAAACCTATTTACTTTGTTAGCAAAGCATTCCATGAGGCCGAAAGATATTAGACAATGGAAAAGTTAGCCTTATTCTTATTAACAACATCTATAAGACTTCATTTATATTTTTAAAATCACCAGATAATAGTCTGAATAGAGCTACCAATATGAAAGATCCTCTAAAAACTTAACCTAGTTAACCGATTGGTATCATGGTTCGTTGAGTTATTCGAACATGACACTTTTTTCAAGCTTGAAAATAATAAAGGCTTAAATATTGGCATATTTATATGGTAGAGCTATTTGAATTTAAATAAGAAGTAAAAACATCCATATGGACATTATATATAAATAGCTTATCCAATAAGAAAAGTAATAGAGTAGGAATTATCTTAAAGGGACCATAAGCTCTAGAATATGCATTAAAGTTTGAGTTTCATGTCGCAAAAAGCCAATCAAAGTATGAAGCTTTAATAATAGGGCTCCAACTATCTAAGAAAATAAGGGCAAAAAATATATGCATACTTAGTGATTTACAATTAGTTACTAGTTAGATAAATAGAGAATATGAAGCAAAAGAGCCCATAATAAAGTAATATATGCAAAAGATTATGAACTTGTTAACCAAATTCAATCATAAAGTAAAATGAATGCTAAAAGAACAAAATGATCAAGCGAATTCTTTTGCAAAACTAGCCAGTGCTTATGCAACTATTAATAATAGAACTATCACACAAAAAACCTTATATGAGCCTAGTGTTTTAAGAAAGGAAATGATAATAATTAGGGAAGCTTAGTTATGGCAAACTCTTATTATTAAGTACAAATCCAACAGAGTAGTCCTAAGTAATAAAGAAGAAGCTAAGAAGATCATTAAAAGAGTATCTTGATTTTTCTTCCACAATAATAAATTATATAAGAAAAGCTTTGCCTTTTTAATGCTAAAATATCTAAATCAAAATGACGTAAAATATGTATTAAAGGAACCACACAAAAGGATATGTAAAATTGCATTGACGGAGCTACTTTGGCAACTGAGGTGATTCCATTGGGTTATTATTGGCCTATTATTAGAAGTAATGTGATGTAAATAGTAAGAAAATGTGATAAGTGCCAGAAAATGATAGAGTACCTAGAAAGCCATTAGAAAATTAACATCTAATCATCTCACTATGGCTTTTTACTTAGTAGAGAATGGATTTCCTCAAACCATTCCTAAAAGTATCTAGATAGAGAAAATTCATATTGGTGACAGTTGACTACTTTGCAAAATAGATAAAAGTTGAACATTTAGCAACAATCAGTGCACAAAATGCTAAGAAATTCTTATAGAAATCCATAATTTATACATAACAAGGTTGTTGAAAACCTATCAAATACATTAAGTGTTTAGCAAAATACTAACTTCCATATATGATATAAATTCAAACTCTTAGAAGCTATAATGATAGATAATGGAACATAATTTACAAGCAAGGATTTTACAAGTTTATGAAAAAGCATAATAAACTACTAGTAAATTGTCAATCTAGTTATTAATATATCTCCTTAAATAATTTAGGGATAAGATAGAAGTTCTATTTCATCAAGCATTTGCAAACTAATGAATAAGTATAACTTACTAATAAGATAATTCTAGATAGGTTAGAATGGCTAATTAAAGGAATGAAAGGTTACTGGATAAAGGAGTTGTTAAGCATTTTATAGTTATATTAAATAACTCTATAGGCAGCAATGAAGGAATCCTTATTCAACTTAGCTTTTAAGGTAGAAGTGATAATACTTATGAAAGTAGGGAAAACATTAAAAAGATGAAGAACTTATGAAGAAAACATGAACAAAGAATAGAAACTTGAGGAATTGGATTTACTTGAGGAAATTTTAATGGATTCTTAAGTAAAAATGGTAGAGTACAAAAACAAACTTACCAAATTTCATAACAAAAAGGTACAAACTAGGGAATTAATAATAGAAAATCTTATCTTAAGGAAGATAAAAGGAAATAGATTGAATAATCAAGATGGAAAGTTAGTAGTAACATAAGAAGGTCCATTCAAAGTGAAAGAAGCCTTTCAAAATAAAGCATACCAACAAGGTATTACCATGAACATGGAACATTTCACATGTGAAGTTTTATTTTATCATTATTTGATAGAAATTAATAAAAAATGCATTATCCCCATAAAAGTACTTTAAAAACATCTAGTTAGATTAAAATTTCATAAACTATATTATTAAGCTTGAGCAAGCTGCACACTCTTAAGACTCATAACCTTAACAGTGCTTTATACCCTTAGCATAAAAATAAAGGCAAGATCCCTATATGACAATTGAACTGGTCACTTGGTTAAAACTTGAAGCAAGTTTTATGCCTTTAATACCTGTAAGCTTGATTGTGCTATATGCTATTGACATTAAAGATTGAATGCACTAATGCCATAGATATTAAAGCTTGAATACACTACATGCCATTAAATCGACAAAGATTAAAGGGATATCATCCTTTGTCAGTTGGTTTAACTAATTAGTCAATAACACTTAAGCCCCCAATAATAACTTAAGAAAAAAATAAAGAAATAATTGATACAATTAAAATTGTTCAAACAAGGCTCTTTAGAAGCACTTATCAAATACATGAAATAGAAGCCAATATATTTATTAAAAATAGGTACACATTCATAAGATATTTAAAATCTTACACATATTATAACAAAAGTAATAAAGCATATATAGATTAAATTGTTAAAGCATCTTCAACTTCTTTTTTTTCCTCCTTATCATTTGAAAAGGATCTTTATATTAGAATCCAACCGAGATAAGTTAATAGAAGCACTTGAATAAAAGTGTAAAACTTGGGCTTTAGCTTTCTCAAAGCCCTTCAAATATGTAGCATAAGCCATGGCATCATTCTCAGACAATTCCATCTCTATTTTACCTCAACTAGCTTGGATTTCCTAAAACTTCTCATAAATGAATAACTGATTCTTTACTAACTCTGATTTAGCATCTTTTTTCTTTAATTCCACATTTAAGGCTTCTTTTTCAACTTTTAACATCTTAAATATAGATTTTTTTATAACTTCTAGCTAAAAAAGTCAAAGGCTTTCTTTTTTACTTGAAAGCTTGAGATTAAGTATCTTTCAAACTCTTTTGGCATGTTTGTAATTCCTCATGAGCTTTAGCCAAATGAACCTATAAGTTGAATGTAGCTTTAAGATCTATCCTTTTAAATTTTGACAAGACTAATTCATTATTCTTATACATAGTCACCAAAGATAAAACATTAATAAAATCATAGGCTAAATCATTTACCACCATTCGATTGAACTTTCCACCCCCAACCTTGTGGGTTATCAGTAGATTATTACCATGATCCTTTTGGAATAACATCTATCGAGATGAGTGTGAAGCTAAATCAATGTCTTTGTCTTAGAGATTATCCAAATCTTTTGAAGTCATACTTATGCTCATCATAGGATGTCGTTAATTTTTAATTTACTCATGTTACAAATAGGATAAGAAAATGAAATGGCTTTTACCTTGGGCACCTTTGTAGTTTTAGAAATCTTAGATGCTTTATTCTTTTTTCATGAACAATCTAAAAAAGGTCTTTCAGATATCAACTCCATATTATCATCTTAAAAAATATTCATATCCTCTAGGTTACCTATTAAAGTATAAAAAAAAGGGATGAAAATTAGTACTTAAGTATTTGATTTAACTTCCTTAGTTTTCTCTGGCATCCAATCAACTTTGGTAGACACTAATGAGCCTTCCGCTCCTTTTAACATAGGATTCTCCCTCTTTGAGTGATTTTTTTTTATATGCTAAAACTTTATCTTATAAACTCACACTATTTTTGGAGTAAATCTTTCAACTGTAAGCCAAATATCTAATTAAACAAGAAATAGAGAAAATATTATTAAAGAAAGTAAAATGTCAAATATGCATATATATATATATATACATATAAATAAGCAAAATACCCTAACATACCTAGAAAAAGTTTGTGTATTAAATGTCTCTACATTTAGCCACCAAAGAATAAATTTTTAATTAGCAATTAAGTAAAAATCTAGATAACGAGTCTTGGGGGGCTTTATTATTTCCTTCCATTACATAGGTTGAATAAATGACCTATTATTATCTAGCTAGAATGGGTAAACATCCTACATCACATTTACTTTCAAAAAATGAGTCTTTTCGATATTTAAAGCTAGGCTCCACCTTATAAGGAATAGTCTAGCTGGATTGCTCGAAGAAATAAGTCCAACCACCTTTCCTCCAACTTGAAAAAGAAAAGAAAAATAAAAAGGTATTCCAAGAAAATTAACACTTTAACTTTGACTCTTTAAATATAAATTCTTTAGACATTATCTCAAAACATATGAGGAATATCTATACTCGAGGAGTAATTTGAGTAGGATAAACATGCATACAATACAAGATTTCATTTTGAAGCATTGTGAAAGGAGGAGGCAGGCTTAGTTAGACAACATAATCATTGTAAAAAATTAAGAAAGCAACATGATAATAGATACAAATGTGCTTATCATTCTAAGAAGCTATGAATTGGATTATTAACCATTTAGATTCATTTTTATAGCATATATCGAGCAAAGAATCTAAATAATCTTCATTTATCTATTTTGTAAAAATTATATGAATTATTACTTTAGCATTGATTCAATCGAAAGTAGGATGATCCTTGTGTGTTTGACTAGCTTTATCCACCATACCAGGATCCCTCGAATAATTAACTATTATAACAGTAATAGAAGAAGGACAATAGTGAGCACGATATTGAGCATGAATAATTTTGAGCTTGCAATCTAAAGATGAAGTTAATTAGTCACTCTTTAAGTCATTTAAATTAATAAAATTCAGATAACCTTCATTATCTAAATCATACAAATTGACATAACCCACATAGCCTTCTTTCATCAAAATGTTAGAACTTGCATAACTTCAAAAAATTGACTGCATTGGAACATATTGAGAAAGGTGTAGGTGGTTGTAAAAAAGGACCAAAGTAAAAGAATAGAAAAACCATAAAATAAAAATAGTACCCAAAATAAAAGGAATAAAAAAATAAAGTTAAGTGACAACAAAACAATGAAAATGATAAGACACCATAATAAAAAAAGGCCTAAACTTGCAAAACAAAGAATAAATTCCAAAAAATCAAAACCATATGCAAAAATAAGTTTCCAAACATACAATAAATATCAAAGAAGTAGGAAAAACTCATCGGAGATAACAAAAAAATGGAAGCCTTGTCACCAACAGTAAAAAATGTTGTCGAGGAATATAATGCACATTTAGAAAAAGAGGAGGAGAATAACCACATCATCGTCGTAGATATGAACTAAGAAGATAAGAACTTAGAGAGAAATTAAACTTTTTTTTGAAAAAACTAAAGCAATGATAACAAATATCTTATAAAGATAATGCATAAATCCTAAAACACTTAGATATTTAAATTAGTAGCTAAGATTTACTTGAAAGAAGAGCTAATTATTACTATTAGAATTAATCACCTTAATTTTCAAAATAACACAATTATAAAGGCAAAAGGAGTAAGTGACAACAAATGTCTGCTTGGACAAATGTTGCCTAACTAGATATAAAGCATAAGCCTAGTCCACATTGCACATAAGCCTACTTTAGCTAATTGCCTTAAAAGGCCTTTGGAAAGCTAAGGCCTAATCACTAATTAGATACTAGCATATTAAATCCTCTTAGATATATGTAGCTTCAATTGACTATACTAGACTGCCCTAGAAGATTCTAGAATATATCATAAAAGCCATGCTTCTAGAAAGCTATAATGCACATTTAGAAAAGGAGGAGGAGAATAACCACACCATCGTCATAGATATGAACTAAGAAGATAAGAACTGTTAGTGTATACGCCATAAAACTAATCATATTGATAATTGTAATTTTGAATCATGTTATTTTTAATGGCAATTCCAATTATTATATTTATATATATTATCTGCGTAATATATTTAATTATGATAATAACCTTAGAATAATTATATTCTTAAATGTCCCTAGTCATATATCATTGTGGATTAGGTTGCTTTGATATGTTAAGACTAGCATGTATAGTGACTTATATGAGATATTAAGCTTACACATGAGTACAAGTTAGAGAACTTGTATACTGGACCGACCCATCTTAAGAACACTACATAGATTGTTATATGAGTGTCATGAGTGATTCTTAGTGATCATTATTATTATGATCCTTTGACTTGAGATTACCAAGGTTCCCTACATGTGAGTTTCATATTTTGATACTATTCTGTCACTCATGCTTGAGTGAATACAAGGGTAGTTATTGGATATGTCACATATCATGCGAAGGGGTTTGTGTGATCAAGATGGAATTTTTCCCTCCTATATAACAAGAGTAACATTTATGGGCCCCTTGATTAAGTAAAGTTGAGAAAATGCATGGCCATGCTCAAATAAATTAACATGGGATGTTAATTACATTTGCTTCAGTCAGCTTACTTAGGGATCAAGAAACCTTGAGATTGGACTATACGGGAATGACACAGTCCATATCTCGTGCTCAATCTAGATGTTTAGAACAAAAGGATATAGATGATGATCACATATAAAGGTTCAGTCGAATCACTGACTTTCTCATCACTTGGGTAATAATGATGTGTTACTAGACAACACTCATTGTTTATGATCATTAATATAATTAATGATTATTGCCAATGTAATGAGAGCCTGAAGGGTCACACACTTAGAGCCTAGTGGATTTGGAATTAATGGACCAAATTGTTTGGGCCTAATACTTGAGAATTCTATGTTATAATTATAAGGCCCAATAATAAGCCTATAATTATACATAGACCAAAGCCCAAATTAGTTAGGGTTTTCTATGCTCTTATTTAAATAGGCTTGTTGGGTAATAATAAGGTTGATTCATTATTCACACATCCCATACAGCATAGAAAAACCCTAGCACCTCTCCTTGATCATAATCCTTGAAGAGACGTAACTAGCACTACGAGGCTAAGGAGATGAATTCCAACCAGTGATCGTGAGGACGTTCATTGGTGATTTACTGGTTCGTGTGAATACCTCGGAGTCTTTGACCGAAAGGAAGTTGAAAAGGTGATCAATGAACAAAATCTGGAATCATATAAAGGTGTAACCTGAATCCTACATTCTAATTTAACGTTTTACATGGATCCGTTGGTTAGGATCAATTTATTCCGCTGCACTCGTATGGGTCCCGATCCCAACAAGAACTTAGAGAGAAATTAAACTTTTTTTGAAAAAGCTGAAGCAATGATAACAAATATCTTATAAAGATAATGCATAAATCCTAAAACACTTAGATATTTAAATTAATAGCTAAGATTTACTTGAAAAAAAGCTAATTATTACTATTAGAATTAATCACCTCAATTTTCAAAATAACATAATTATAAAGGCAAAAGGGGTAAGTGACAACAAATGTCCACTTAGACAAATGTTGCCTAACTAGATATAAAGCATAAGCCTAGTCCACATCGTACACAAGCTTACTTTAGTTAATTGCCTTAAAAGGCCTTTGGAAAGCCAAGGCCTAATCACTGATTAGATACTAGCATATTAAATCCTCTTGGATATATGTAGCTTCAATTGACTATACTAGACTGCCCTAGAAGATTTTAGAATATATCATAAAAGCCATGCTTCTAGAAAGCTATAACCATTAGGACACATGTTTGTTCAATATTGGATCAAAAAACATCTTATAAGAATAACCTTTTTGAGATTTACAAAAGGAGTCTCTATAAGCCATGCCTAAAAGCATGAAGGCTAAACCTATAAATAAGGTCCATTTCCATTTGATTAGGGCAAGTCATTTTCACTCAATACACCTGTTATAGCACTTTGTTGTTAAAAAGGATCCATAACTTCCATTCAAGCGGTTTATGACTTGTGTATTGATTTTCTATGTAACATATAAACAAAAAAAATAGATTTCTACTATATAAAGTTACAAAAGAAAATCCGTCAAAAATTTAGTTACAACTTCAGTGAAAAAGTTGCTAAAAGTATAAGAATTTTACATTAAACCTACAAGAATATATATCCATACAAATTTTTTTAAGGATGAAATGCAATTTTGGTATCCTAAAATACAAATTGCCCATTTTCAAAACTCCTTATTTAAAATAAATTATTTTGATCTCTTTAAATATTTAATGAAAGGAATTTTTATCCAACTATTCAAATTATGTCTAAGGGTCGGGATGATGAAAATGTTAGCTTGTTATTTTCACATACATTGAAAATAAAATTTATCTTTTTACCTTTTTTTGGACAAATTCAACTTTATAGCTAAGTGGAAATTTTTCCTCTTTTTATCTCACACTTTAATGCTTTAAATAGATGTTCACTTTGAAAATCTTTTTTGACCATTATTTTCACTTTCTTCATCATACCTTAGGATCACTTAGAAGCTTTATGAAATTAGTTAGAGAAAAAGGAGTCAATTAATAAGGATCTAAAAGCAATATCCAAATTTATATAATCTAATGCATTTTTTGCTAAACCAAGTCATATTTACTAAGCAATTAAATCATCCATTTTACAAAACAATGTTTGAAGGCTTCAAGTTTTTAAATTCCATATCAATCATTAATGAACTTCTTAAGAAACACTTGTAGAGCAAAATCTTTAGTTTAAGAAATTAAAAAAAATTAGCTTAAATCTTAAAGAGGGAGAAAAGGCCAATAATTGAGCTAGTGGCATGAGAAGGTGAAAGAAGACGAAGCTAATATAAGGTGGTAGTGTTTGTAAGATCAAGATGAAACTAGAAAAAAATTATTGGTGTTAAATTCAGACACACATAAATATTATAAATAAAAAATTATACTTAAAATATAAATTATAAAATAAAAATATATAATAAAAATTTAAGAGTGGCTTATTTTAATGTTACAAATAGTTTTATTCAATTCCTAATAAAATACTTATACTTTAAAATTTTCAAACTAAAAGGTTTAAAATTGATTCACTGACAATGTAAAATATTTTTCATTTGGTGAATAAAAAAAGATATGCCATTAAAAAGTAATAATAATTAAATTTTTTTAATAGTAATGGAGAGATTTTGTTATTTTTTTATTAACAATGCAATTTATGGATTAGTGATGGTATAAAGTTAATATACACTAATAATAAATTAAATTTAAATATAAATAAATTTGAATTTGATGCACTACTAATGCAAAAAATTTTACACTATCAAAGAACATGCAAACAATATATCATTAAAAGTAATAATTTTTACTAATAGTAAAAATATTTTAATAATTTTTATTGATATGATAATATATTAGTGAATGATAGTATAGAATTAACTTATAATAACAATTAATCAAATTTAAATTCATAGTATTTTTCTAAAATGTAATAAAAATATTTTATCTACTATTAAAATATTATACACATGCACACCCACTTAGATTAAATATGTTTTATTATGAATGATAAATTTATTTTTATAAAAATAAGAAAATATTTTATTTTAAAAATTATAATATTTGAATGGGCAATGTAAAATTTTTAGAGAGGTTAATACTTAAATTTTTAAGAACTATTTAAAATATAAAAATTTATAATATATTATATGAGACTAAACAATGGCTTAGGGGTCTTAACCTCTTAATCCATTGCCTAGTTCTGCCTGAGGCAAAATGGTGGTTTGGTGACTTGGTTGCTAATTGAAGATATAGCAATGGGAGAGGAAAGTGATTGAAATTGAAGTCAAAGAAGGTAGGTTGGAAATTGAAGACAAAATGTAATAAGAAAATAATTTATTTACTACTAAAAATCATTCACATACACACCCACTTAGATTAGGTATGTTTTATATGAATAATTAAATTTATTTTTAGAAAAATAAGAAATTCTTTTATTTAAAAAATTTATAATATTTGAATGGGCAGTATAAATTTTTTGAAAAGATGAATACTTAAATTTTTAAGAATTATTTAAAAATTTATAATATATTATGTGAGACTAATAATGGCTTGGGGGTCTTACTCGCTTAATCCATTACCTAATTTTGCCTTTAGGCAAAATGGTGGTCTAGTGACTTGATTGCTTATTGAAGATAAGGCAATGGGAGAAGGAAGTGATAGAAATTGAAGTTGAAGAAGTTGGATTGGAAATGAATTGAGTCAACTTGTAAACCACTCCTAATTCAACTCGAAAGTTAGTTCAATGAGTTGGATTCAAGAACCAAATGAACTTAATTTGCACCTAAAAGATTGACTCGATTACTAAATAAATCAAATTTGATTTATGGTTAGCTCAATTTGTTTGGTTTATGAACCAATTCAATAAATTACTTATATATATATATATATATATATATATATATATATATGTATATATATCTTAATAATATTTGTTATGATATTAAGAATAATATTATGTATTATATATTGCATTTAAATGAATTCAAATTTTTATAGTGATTTTACACTAAATAAACTAAATGAACTAAATTAATGAACCGCTAATAGAAGTTAACTTGATTCGTTTTAATTTAGATTTACTTACTTGAAATTTGGGTTCATTTAATTATATCAAATAAGTTATTAAGTTGATCAATTCACAAACTTAGTTTAAGTTGAATTCAAACAAAAAGTTTTTATTTATGTAAATATGAATTAAATTTCAAGACAAGTTAAATTCATTTGATTTGAGTTGAGTTGAACTAATTTACAACTTAACTTATATCAATTTTGTGAAGAAGTATTTATAGATTGATAAAGAACTATAGGACGAGAAAGAAAAGAAAAGAAAAGGAGAAAAGTAAATTAGGATTGATTTATTTGTTAGTGGCAACTTTGGTATTAGATAGTGATGTTGTAAAAATAATGCCACCTAATCATCATCATTAAAAACTAATAGAATGTAGATGATACTAATCTCACTCAATATTTAAGGATAAATTAGATAGATTATATGAAATATACAGAATTAAAATTATATTTACACTTTTTTAATAATAGTAGAAATTATAATTCACATATAAGAAAAATTTTAAGTTTAAATTCTAAATATAATAAAAAATAAGACCCTTAAAATACAGCATTACGATGGAGAGTAGTTCTTAACGTAATGCACCACTATGGTGCAAACTGAACGCATTTTTGTTAATAGGCATTGACGCATAAACTGCTTGTAGCTTATTGTAATCCTGCAAAGTATAACGCATGTATATTTTTAATTTTTTTTTCATCTTATCTTATCTTATCTCATTTTCATTATATACGAAAAGAAAATAAAAATTATACTTTTAATTTAAATTTTTTAATTTAATCGAAAAATATAAATTGAAACAATAATATGTATGGATATTATTTTTCCTTATTCTTAATATTCTAATTTTTTTCTTATATTTTCTTTTTTAATTTTTAAACTATTTTTCCTCCTCCTCTTTAACCCGTTTTTCTATCAATCCGAGCGTCCAAACCTGGGTTAAAGTCTCGTATTTTACGTTGAAAGCTCTAATATGCATTTTAGGAAAAATATTTTAAAATTTAATTTAATTTTATATTTTATATTTTATTTATATTTATTTTATAATTATAATTTTACAGTACGCTGACACTATAATAAACCCACCCATAGTGAAGAGGGTGCCGCCGCTGACTGGGCGAATGGGAAGCGGGAAAGATCATAAGCCTGCAAAGGCCCTTCTCAGAAGCCCTAAGGACAAGCGAAAAACCCTAGCACCCAAGCCACCCAAATCCAAATCTCACAATAGGAAGAATGACTCCAAGAAGAAGAAGCAGAAGAAGGACCCAACAACAATCAACAGCAGCGGCCATTCTGAGAACCACACAATCAGTGAAAACAACAAGGAGTTCCAGCTCTCATCAGCTTCTGAGCAGCTACGATTCTTCATTGATCAATTTCAATCTGTCGAAGGTGTCCAGCTCTCTTCTCTCGAGTTGGAGTCACTGAAAGGTACGTTTTTTCTATTATATTTCAAGATGTGGTCTTGGGATAGTCATACGATTCAATCGATGCTCTGTTTGATAGCCAAGAAGGTGCAGTGAAGAAAAACAATTTTGACATTAAAGCCTGTTTCTAATATTTCTTTTGTGTATATACCACATATATATTATGATTCATTGGCTATCTGTAACCTGTTCTCCACCCCTCCCACCTTAAATCCTAGGCTGTTAAACATTTTCTAGCTTTTTCCTATTTCATTGATCGGGCACCACAGATAAAGCTGTATTTGTGTTATGTCGGGACGAAGATAGTGCATAAGATTAAACAAAGCAGGGAAAGAGCTGGCCTAATTCAATGAATAAGAATGTAGATGACTGCCAACGAGCTAGATGATGATTAAGGATTCTGTTGGTGGCAGATTGGGTGCTGTGCATAGTTTTTAGTAAGACACACCTGGAGTTTGGGAGTGTTTCTGGGTAAATTTGAGCACTAGTTGTCGGTTTTGGAAGAGAAAGGCATGAGTGTTTTCTTATCTAACATTTGTAGCGTGTTGTAAACTGAAAAAAAATAATCATGATCCTGCTTAAAAGTTGATGAACTCGATGGGTTTTGATATCTGATGCACTTTCGATTCTATAATTAATTAATAATGTGACTATATGCAATAACATGTGCCTTAAAAGTTATACGTTATAATATATTAAAAAGATGTTCTTGGAACTATAATAATACTGGTGATAGAGGATTCAATTGAAAGTTCCTCTTGAGCATGTTTGGAAAGTGACACTTGGTATGTTACAATTTGCAGAAACATGTGTTTTGGAAATTCCGCAGGAGTCAGGTGAAGATATCAAGGCCTTAAGGAAAAATATTAAATTGGCCTTTGGTGCGTCATGGAAAGAAGTACTTTGTGAAGGACATCTTGTGGAAGGAAAAATCGATGCTGGGAGTCCCGCTGTTCTTACTATTAGTTCATCTGCCTTAAGATCCATTGAACTTTTAAGGTGTGGTTATTTTTCCTTTCAGGATGAGAAGCAGTTTGAAAGCGAAGGAAATACATGCTGAATGTTGCTTTCCTTTTGAAAATTGAAAAAAAGAATGTATAAGAGCCTGTTCATTGTTCCCAAGGATTTCCCCTTGCATCAATCTATTATATCACCAGAGTTAAATTACTTGTGTAGGGGCCTTCGTTCATTCACAAAAGAGTGCCGTGCAGTCAAGTTATTCTCAAAGCACATGAAGGTTGAGGAACAGGTAATTTCTCAACACTCTTCTATATTTTGACAAGTTTTATTTAGAAAAGTTACATGGACCTACCCAAAGTTTGAAAATACTGCAAATTGTTGAGCTGTCCATTATATTACACAGCATTATTATTCCTGTTTATTTTGTAAGGGAGATTAGAGTAGTATAATTTTGAAATATGAAGCAAAATTTTTGCAATTTTGCTAAACCTTGAGGTTTATTTGCTTTACTATAATCTTTCTAGGGTAAATTACATTTTGCCTATTTGTAGTTTCGTTTATTTCCATTTAACTCACATGTGGTTTTAAGTGTTGAAATTCATCTACTTGTACTTTCAACCTTTAACATTTTACTTTCCTAAACTATTTTTTGTTGGAAGTTTACTCCCCCCCCCAAAAAAAAAAAAGCTTGTGTTCATTGCACGTGATCTCTATTTTCTCATATTTTAACTCTATTTGACATTCATAGAGAGCTAATTTACTCTAAAAAACCCTAATTCTATTGAAGATTTATTTTTTACAATTCACTTGACGATTGCTAAATAGAGAGCACTAAGTTTTTTTTTTTGGGGGGGGGGGAATTGGTTCTGAGTGCATGTGAAATTGAGTCAAGATATGGGGAAATAGAGATTATGTGTGATGGATGTGAGTTTTTGGGTTAAATTTGGATGAAAAATAGTTTAGGTGAGCAAAGTGTTAATGACTAGAATTATAAGCAGGTGAATTACAACACTCAAATCCATAGTGAGTTAAGTGGAAAAAGAAAAGGTAAAATCATAAGTGGGTAAAGTGTAATTTTCCCTTCTTTTTATACGATAATCTCAAGTACAGCATTTGACATTGATTTTGTAGACATGTATTCTTAAGGATTATATGGTATTTGTTAATTGTTAATTATTAGATTTAAAATTGTAATTTTGCTCAGAATTGGTTTGCCGTTTCATGGCGAAATGATTACATGACTGGAATGACTTAATTGGTTTGCTGTGAGTGAGGAAGTAAACAGGAAATTATGTATAGTTGCTTCTTTCTTTTGTTTGTTCTTGCATGTGTGTTGGTAAAAGCTTTTTTCTAATTTTATTCTGACAGCCAAATTTGAATTAATATGGTATGCATTTTAACCTTTGAAAGGAAATCAACCTGTGGTAAGATGGCTTATTTGGAGCTGAAACAGATTTGATGCAGCATTGTAAAATAAATTGTTTAGTTTTTGCCTGTGACAATTCCATAATTGAAAAACGTGGTAGTAAAAAGGATGAGAAGATAGTTTTGTAATGTTATAAAACTATCTACAGTTACTTGAATCCCAATGTATATCTCTCATGAAGGTCCCGAAGAGCTGAAAAATTCTGGGGTGGTGGAAAGTGTTCTTCAAATATCCTTGCCAAAAAAGAAAAAAAATCCTCTGCCACCAGAACATCCCTAGTACTAACTTTAGAGGCAATCTCAGCCTGAAATAAAAATTAGGAACTGGGAAATAACTATTTCCATTGAGGAGAGATTGTATGCAGTAAATAAAAAAAAAATTACAGGTTATTTTGAACAGTTTTCTTCAAAATTTTTCCTCTGGCACATTTGCTAATTTATGGTAGCTTTCATTGGCATCACTATCAATTTATGGTTACTTGGTAAGGCATAATAATTAGTAAAATTCACTATTAATGGAATCGATTGATACCTGTTACACTAGATTGAGGATTTCATAGTGATAGTTATAGTTTGATATCAGTAATTAAATCTTATATTTATAGCTAGATAAAAAGTATCAAGTTTTTTATGACACCACAGAAGATATAAAACATAGTCAGATGCCTTGTCATTTTTTTTCCTCATAAAATTTGGGAAACCATGCCAAAATTCCTCCCTCCCTTCTTTCTTGGTGTTTTCTTCTTTTATTTATTTATATATTATTTATTTTTTGGGGGGTGTTTGATGCACTTTGTATATGGCTCTGGACAATGATACTTGTTGTTCATTGAATTGAATCATTTGATAGATAAAAGTATAATTCTTGATAGGACAATGGCGCATGGGAAGCATGAAATTTATGGTCTTGAGTTTAGCATCCTATTTTTTGTTTTTCTCCTTTTTCCTCATAAAATTTGGGAAATGATGCCAAATCTGGACATAATTTCTGAAGCATTTGTGATGCTGAGTAGTTTTTATTTTTTGCATGGCAGTCTGATCCCAAATTTTTTTGGGAGAGTTTATTTATTTCACATTTACCTAAGGTTCAGGGCTTTGCCATTTATATTTTTTTTCTTTGTCTCATAAAATTTGGGAAATGATGCCAAATCTGGACATATTTTCAGAAGCACTTGCTATGCTGAATGGTTTTTAACTTTTGCACGTCAGTCTGATCCCAAATTTTTGTTGTTAATCCTCCCATTTTTTCTTGTGGGAGGGGAGAGGAGGGGTATTTATTGCACTTTCTCCTTTGTGGATTTGGACAATGATAACCACATTGTATGATAACCTTATTTGATAAGCACAATGCTTGTGTTTGTTGGATCGTTTGTAGGAGAAGTATGATACTTGATAAGACAAAAGCACATGGGAAGCATGAAGTTTAGGGTTTAGCCTTCTATCTTTCCTTTTTCTCTTTCTTCCCCCTTCATTTTCGTCAATAAATTTGGGATATGATGCTAAATTTGGATATATTTTTATTGGCAATTACCTCCTATTTCCTTTCTTGCTTACATGTTGAGGCCCTTGAGGGGTTGGGGGTGTGTTTATTTCACTTTAAACTATAGAGTTTTGGACAATGATGTCTGCATTCCTTGATATATTTTTGTGATAAGCAGCTCTCATGTTCATTGAATCATTTGTTAGAAGTGTGATAATTGATTGGACAAAGGTGCATGAGAAGCAGGAAAATTCTGATTTAGGGTCTAGCCTGCTATCCTTTTTTCCCCCCTTTCCTTCATAAAATATGGGAAATGATGCCAAATCTGGACATATCTACAGAGGCAATTTCTATGCTGAGTTGTTCTTACTCTCTCTCTCTCTCTCTCTCTCTCTCTCTCTGGGTGGGGTTTTGTTCCTCCTCCTTTAGGCTTTTATTCCTTGGAATTGAGTGATATTTGCATTCTTCTAAAACTTTTTGTTATGAAGTACTGCCATCTGATTAATTTATAAGGGAAAGTATAATAATTTGTATAGCAGAGACAGAAAGGTGGCATGAGGTGTTTGTTATATATTTTTTTCCCTTTAAAATTATGGGAAATGATGCCGAATTTGGTCAGTTTTGCAGAAGCACTTTGCTATGCTGAATACTTCTTTGTCTTTGCGCCTCCATTGATCTCAAAAATTTTTGGTGGTTCTTATGTCTGTCTCTCTCTTGATTTTTTAGAGGGATGGGGTGGGAGTTGTGTTTTTACCTGTGGTTCAGGAAAATTATACTTGCATATTTTTGGAATACTGTGTCAAAACATTTTTATCCTTTGATTCATTTATTAATAAAAGTCTGACACTTAATGGGATAAGGTTTTGTTGTTGTTGTTGTTGTTGTATTCATTTATTAGTAAAAGTCTGACACTTGATAGGATAGAGGCATTTGGGTTGTTATGCCATGAGTTGCCTATAGCTTTTTGTGACGACCTACTGTCTTTCACTGCACAGTAGTTGATTGCATACTAAATATGGTTAAAGTTGATACATGATGGGATTCTTCTGTGGAATGAGTTCCCAATGGACGCAGGATGTAAGCTTCAAAAAGGATGCCTTGGTATCTCCTGATGTAAAATTGTGTTAGATAGTTCATAGTTTTGAGCCTTTTTTCTTAAAACCAAGGCATTGATTGGTCTAAATTTCCAAAATCCAAAATGTATTTTGTCCTTTGATTGCTAATGCCAAATTTGATTCAAGTTATGCACTCACCTAGGTGATTTTGCTATGTGGGTAAGCCCGGCTTTCTATTTTCAAACTCAAAACTTGATAGAATAAGCACTAACATGGAAAATTTTTGTTCGTGTGGTCATTAGAAGGATGTTCATCAATTTTTCTGGAAGGATGGTAGACTGAAAACAGGCTCCCAAATTCGGATAGTTTTGGTTTGAATATTGTACTTCCAAAAGGTTTGAGTTCAAAAAACATTGCAACTAATAGAACAAGCACTAGCAAACCAAATTTTATTGGTTTTATTCACTTTCCTTATTTAGGGCCATAGTTTTCAGTCGTTGTACTCTTTGGGGGGAAAAATTGTTACTATGCTTCCTGTGTAAGTTGTAATCTTATGCAAAAAGGCTTACCATGCTTATAGCCAACCTAATTAAACAATAATTCATAGGCAGAAGTGCTGCTAGCATCATGGTTCTGCTCTTGAAACAATTAATAAATAAATTGAAAAATTTTGGTTACCAATTCATTGTATCATCTAGTAAATGTAATGTTATATTCTAGCTGATCTGTAGTCCTATTTATATTGGGCCTAACATTTCTGTCTAATTGTTTTTGGATCCAGTTCTATTTTCATATGGACTAGGAAGGATAGCTTCTGTTTGATTGTTGTTCTGCTTAGTTGTTCTTTAGTTGTACATTATCTATCTTGCCCAATGTTATCAAATGGTGAATCATAACACAAATCAATTGATCAAAATTTTGAATCATGAATTGTGGTAAAATTGACAAGAAAACAGTGAAAATTCTGTTTTATCATATGTATAACAGAATATCAGCATTGATGACGAAAAATCATAAATTCAAGTCAAGAAACATAATACTTGTTTCATATCATGAGCTCAAAATTATGAATATGAAGTATCAAAAGAGTTAAGTCATATAGATTCAGAACAAACTTGATATATCATCAACAAAGAACATAATAGTGAAGGTGAAAAGTAGGATTTTAAGAGAATTTTTTGAATGTGGGGTACTATTGAAGGTGAAAAGGAGGGTTTTATAGCGGGTCTGATGGTGGAAAATGCTCAGATCTCCCTCATGTTACTATGTTGAGGTTTTAAAGAAAATTGGGAAAAAATTTGCAATTATGGGCCTGCATTTTTGGTTTGGTTCATGCAGAACCAGGGTCAGGTTCTGTTGCGACCCATTTGCCAGAAAACTCCAGCGCCTCTTTGTTTTTATGCAGAGAACAGGGCATTGTGCAATTCACCCTTTTGAACTGATTCAAGCATTCAATTCTTGTGATTCATACACATTTCAAGATGGAATTGCTGTAATTCAGAGCTTTGAATGATTCTCTTGCTGATTTGAATCAATTTCCAACTGCATTGCGTTGAAGCGCATGATTCGAATCACAAATCATGTGATTCTGATTACCATGATCCTGCCATTTATCTGTCATCCATTAATTTGCATAGTCAAAAAATTTGTTTGGTTTACAATGCAACTGTTTGTTTGTTGATCATATTTTGCTGCCAGTGTTTAGTTGTCCCTGTAGTATTAACTAATATCTTATCCTTTCGAATGTTAGCAGCCCTTCTGATCCTTTTTGTTGGAGATTTCAATGCTTTTCTTTTTATGGTTGCTGCAGATTTCATTGTTAAGAAACAGAGTCAATATTGCTAGTGGCACGCCAAGCAGGTATGTCTTGTTTAGTAATTTGTACCAAGACACTACATTGCTTTATGACCGAAATAAGATTGTTTGACCATTTCTCATTTGGTAAATTATATCAAGACATTGTTAAGTTGCAGCTTCTATTCCTATACACGAGTCATTTACATTATGCAGAATCTTTCGTCAATTTCAGGATAAGGAAGCTTATTGACACAGAGGCACTTGGTCTTTCAAGGTTAAAAGTGCTTGTCCTTGACGTGCATCCAGACGTAAAGGGCTATTCATTGTTTAACCTTCCACAAGTCAGGTTTAGCTTTAAACTTTAGTCTTTTCTCTCTTCTTTTGGTGTGATATTCATTATGTCTTGAATTTCATCGAACATATGTAGAAATTAATGATAGTACATTATGTTTGATTGGCAGAGATGAATTTTGGGACTTGTTCAAGACTTACTTTTATCAATTTATGGTCCAAGGTGATTTGCGGATCTGTCTGTATGGTGCATACCGACTAGCTGTCCGATTAAAAGGCAAACGAGGACAACCTGATAAAAATGTATGACGCACTTACAATACTGTTTTCTTCAATATGATCGTACAATATGTTTTTTTAATGCTTGTATGTAAGCAAATCTTTGTTCTCAATTTTGCTTTTGAAAATTTTCCTATATCCATTCTTCTTGTTTCGTTTATTTGATTATTGCATATAACTCTTGCACCTAGGTACATTATGGACATATATACAAATCTGGGGGATAATAATTTGCTGCTTGGTTTTGTAAAGCGTCTATATTTTTTAGTCCATATGACAAATCTAGTGACTATGGTAATTCACTAATTCAAATTAAATCCGTCCATCCTTATAGATGGACTCTGCTTAGAAAAGCTAGGGTACATATTAGTCATCACCTAGTCGTGTCTGATGTTAGTCATTTTATGGACTGGAGTCTGGACTAGACTACCATAATTTGACCGCATGTGCAATTTTAGCCATCGGAGCACAGGAATGAGATTAGAACGGGAAATGAAATGTGTAAAATATAAGTTGATGGTATGGAATGGGAATATCTATTCTTTTAAGAATAGCTATCCTATCAAATCATAGAATTTTCATTAACGTTGAAGAGGCTTGGTTACACATTTGTTAAATATATGTGTATATAATATAAAATAAATGATAAAATAACAAATCTTTGAATTATTTTTAAAAATAAATATCATTCATTATATAAAATTATTTAATATAAAATAAAGTAAATGAATTTATATTTTTATCAACTTGTTATAGAAAATTTTGCTAATAATTTTTATAATAAAATTCAAAGTGTTTTTTTTTTTTTTTGTGATTTATTGTATTGTATTAATATATTTTTTTGAGGGCTTCTATCATACCTAGACCTTGCGGTACTCTTTGGTACTCAACCTTTTGGTCATACATGCTTGATATATGTGCATCATAGCGGGAACATGAATACATACCTATATTCATATCATAACTTTTTCATTCATGAAAACTCTTGTAATCATAACTCTCTGAAACATTCATGAACATGCATAATTATATAAAAATCGGGATTTCATAGCATAACGTGATGTGTAATTTGAAATAATAACCGGGGAACTTGCGATTCACTCATATCTGGTAGGAAGTACGTGTAGGGTTCACATTTACCGCGGGTGTAATGTATCATAAATCATCCCGCATGTTGGTAGTCTTATGCACTGGTTAGGTCTTTGTCACGCCTCAATTTTGGGCATGTGACTGGTAAAGAAAATTACTACCAAGTGATTTTTTTATAAGTCCAACTTATAGATTTCACTTGATGTAAATATTGATAAAGTATGAAAATACAATATTCAAAATTGGACAAATTTTGTAAAAAGAATTATCGAATATTAGATTGAGTTTTTCTTGTTTTTAGGTGTCGCATACATTAATATTAAAACTTAGTGACTCAACCACCATACTATATAGAGACATGATTTGACACCAACTGTCATTTTCTTCAAATAATGTCTTCAATTTTCACAAGAGTAACAGAAGTTTATCAGGTTAAGCACAACGCTTGAAAAACAGAAATAAAGGAGTGAATTCTAGGTCCGCTAGGTTAGATAATCTACTAAAACATGTAACTTGAAAGCATAATTTATGACAATTGAAAGAAATTTTAGTTCCTTTTAAAATATGTTGGACACTATAAATTCAAAACAATAAGTTTGAAAGAAATAATCCTAGTTTTTTATTTTTTATTTTTTTTCCTCTTTTGACACTCAATGACATGTGGCAAATAGTTCCAAACCTCAAACTTTTAAAATGCAGTTTCCTTTCTTGCAAAGATTGTTACGTATGACAATAGCTTCATAACCAAATCTTACTTTTGCATAAATCATAATCCTTCATTGGATCTAAAATGCTATGGAAAACGCACAATTTTGCATTTAGTAAATCACGTATTCACAAGATTCAATGGGATTTTTACATCATTAACCATACGAAGTTAAAAGTGTGAATCAGGATTAAATTCTCGATTCAATTGACTAGAAGTAATAAAGGTCAAATTTCTTTATGAAGTCAGTGTCAAATCTAAGATCCCAATATCAAAAGTTGGAAGTATGAAAAAGAGCCAAATCCTTGATTTAGTGTAATAGAAGTCCCAAAGTCCAATCAGGCCTCCTTTTATCATTTCACATAGTATTCCTTTTGTGTATCTTTCGCAATAACCACTGCTATTAGAAGTTCAATTTGCGCGTGGAATTTTCTAGGGAAAACTCTCAAAGATTCATTTGTATTCAAATCAATTCAGAAATTCCAAATAAGCTTCTATTTCATCTTTCGCATAAGAAGACCACAAAATATTCATCTTCCAAAAGCATTCTAAATTAGGAATTTCCAAATCACTACTCAAGTAATCATTTTAATTTCCAAACTACTCTTGGAGTTCGGAAAATTTTATAAAAAGTAGTATAAAACTTCTATTCACAGTTCTTGAAATCTCGTGATTAAACATTTGAACATGCTAATAAACAAATTATGAGTAAAAATATTAGTGTATCATGAAAGCAAATCTAAAAACAATGATGAATATAAGTATAAACATGGATAACAAATCATTTTAAGTGAAATTACCACTTACACAAAACCTAAATGTAACCCCATATTCATATATCTATAAAATCTATTTTTTTTAATAACATTGTAGGTTATAAAAGAGTAATTCACTCACCTAAAAAAGAGTCAAAGATATTTTTCCCTCAAATTCCAACAATGTTCCAGCATCTCACATAATTTCTATAATTTAAACGCATCCCAAATAACCCAAGACTAGCAACTAACATTTAAAAAACTATAATTAACAAAAAATAGTTAATTTAATAACACTTTCCTTGAGCTCATGTTTTTCAGATTTACAAATCTTACTACCTCATTCAATCTTCATTGACACAGCCATAACAAAAACCAATCCAGTGTCATTTGCCTAAAACGAAACTTCTAATTTTGAAAAAAAATTTCGTATTAACAAAGCTATCTTTTATTATATAAATCTCTTCCCAAAATTATTTTGAAGGAGAGGGTAGCATTTTTATTTGTACTCTCACAAGTGGCTCTTTCTTCTCTTTAAATTTATTAATTTTTATAACTACTCCCACTCCCTCTCTCTAACTTTCTAAGAGCCTCTTTTTTAACTTATTTTTTTAATTTTAATTTTCACTTAATTACTGGTCTCTCTTAACATATGTAACCATTTCTTTTATTTTAAATTTTTTTTCTTTCAATTTTGATTTTCAACCGTCTCTTCTCTCTTTTCATAACAACCTCTTTTTTCTAATTTGACATGGATTCTAAAATAATAGTGAATATTTTACTATGTCAAATAACATTAAAAATTTATCTAATATTATAAATATTTATTTTTATGAATACTTATAAAATATATTTAATTTATCTATTAGTTATTTTAATTGAGATTTATTATCTTTGATTGTAATCAATTAGTAATAAATATAAATTGATAATATTTATCAATTAGTATATCAATTAGTAATACTGATCAATTGGTGCCTTGGGATTATAAATACAGATATTGAATGAAGGATTTTATACATTTAGAAATAAGAGAAAATTCTCCTCTTGTTCTGTTCTCTTTTTCTATTTTTATGTTATTTTATTTTTATTTTCATAACTTGTTATCAATACAAAATGCTTCCAATTTGAGTTTTTCACTTTTTTATTTTTGAAATTTATGTATTTCTTTATTTTTATTAATTCTGAATTATTTTTGAAAATTTTTGATGTCTTTAAAGTGGGATTGCTATTATTTCTATTAATCTATTTGTTGATTTGTTTTAATAAAAATTCAATTTATTATCTACAAATTTTTACTAACAAGGTGTCTAACATTGTTGTTGAAACCAAATTCATTGAGTGCAAGATCGTGTGAAGTTAAAGATGATGATGAGCATTTTTATGATATCTAATATCTGTTGTAACGTATCAAAATTGAACCAAAAGTACAACATTATAGTAAGAGTGAATTAGTTTAATCCCATGAAGATTAGATTTCAATTTACTTCCAATTTAATTATGAAATAAGGGGAGATTTTTGAATGCATGAAAATAGAATTAAAAAGCAAGAAATAATAATCTTATATATTGAAAATAGAAAATGAAAGTATAGTTTACTTACAACAAGACGAGGACTATATATCAATCTCCTGATTTATCATCGATCATAAAATATAGATAATGCTTAATTAACTATTTAGTTGATGAAAATAATCTAGAAAGCCACAATTATTCCTAAATTCTCTTGATGTGATTAGAATTGGCAAATCAAAATTAATTAATTAAACTTAATCCTTATTAAGACTCAATCAAACTCAATCAAAATTAAAATAGAGTAAAGATAAAGAAAATTTAACTGAAATAGATTAAATAATCTTGCAACTACACAAACCATAAAGGCTATCCTTTAATTTATTTATCAAACAACAACTAATTAAATCAATTTAAAACTGTAAAAATAACCCAATTAACCACTTGAAAAATAATCATATAGACAATCAACTAACGAATCTTTTAAAGAAAATTATTTATGCAATCATCAATAAAAGAGAAATGAATAGAGATAATTAATTAAAAATAAAAGATGAACAAAGTCTCAAAATAAATTAGAAAGATTATATCAAATTCCATGACCTAGAAGAGAAGAGTTTAGCTATTAATGGCTTGAGAGATCAAAATAGTAAGAGAAGAAAACCTATATTTTTCTAATTAATGAATGGCCTCTGGTTAGTTGTATTTTTGCCCTATGTATACCTCCTCACTTTACTTAATTAGGTTACAAACACTTAAAGTTAACTATTATACCACTAATGAACTAAACTTTTTATAATTTGGAGGTTTATAATGGCAAAAATACCGGATTATGCTGATTTTATAAATAATTTATCGTTTTACCGTAGTTCGGAAACTAATTATCAGAATATGTAGGGCGTCATTCAAAATGGCGCCCGTAAGGCCTTGGAGGCACCATTCAGAGTGGCGTCCTCCCCTTGGAGGCGCCATTTGAAGTGGCACCTCGCCACCTTGGAGGCGCCATTCAAAGTGGCGCCCTCCATAAGGAGGCGTTATTTTCAAAATTTAAATTGGGAGGCGCCTAATGAAATGGCGCCTCCCCCCTTCTATAAATACCCACCCTCCCCCCCTCCGCACCCCCACTCCAAACCCTCGCAGCCACTCTTCTTCCCTTCTTTTTTCGTAAACCTTGCAGCCACTCCCCGCAGTTCCTCTCATTCACAGTATTTTATATTCTTTCATTCAGAAATCATCATCTTCTCTTTCTTTTGTGCATTTCATTTGGAAGCATTTTCTTCTTTGGAGCAAATTTGATCTTCTTTCAACTCTTCCTTGGTTAGTATTTTTATAATTTTTGTATTTATGTTATATTTTTTTAAATTAATTATTATGATTTATGATATGAAATGATGATCTAGAATTTAGAAAAAATTTATACAAATTTATATGATCTGTGATAATTTATAATTTTTACTGATTAATATTTTGATAATTTTTATATTTATATTACAATATTTATTTTATGTTGATTATTATGATTTATGATGTAAAATGATGATCTAGGATTTAGAAAAGATTTGTACAAATTTATATGATATGTGATAGTTTATAATTTTTATTGGTTAGTATTTTTATAATTTCTGTATGTATATTATAATTTGTATTTCATGTTGATTATTATGATTTATGATGGGAAATGATGATCTAGGATTTAGAAAAAATTTATATAAATTTATGTGATCTGTGATAGTTTGTGATTTTTATTGGTTAGTATTTGTATATTTTTTATATTTATATTATAATTTTTATTTTATGTTGATTATTATGATTTATAATGTGAAATGATGATCTAAGATTTAGAAAAAATTGAAGCTTTAACATATTATATTTTTTAGAAAATTAACATGTTATTAACAATATTTTATTACAATCATTAATTATATATTTTAATTTATTACAATATTTTAAGTAAATTGAAGCTTTAATATACATTTTATTAACAAAAATAAATAATTTCATATTATATTTTATAGAAAAAAAGTTAGTGATTAAATTAAATATTATTTATATAAATATTTTTAAATTTTTGTTGATGATAATTTTTAAATATTATATTTTAAATTTAAAATACATCAACTAAGAGTTCTCAAAGGGTTTACAGTTCGTACATAATTTATTCTTCATTTCATGTACTTTGCTGAATTGTTTCTTCTTTATTTCTTCAATTATTCTATTAAAAATTGAAATGCAATATATTGAATAATATTAATATAATAAAATTTCATATTTTTGACATAAAATTATTTTTAATGATCAAATATCTTTTTTTGAAAAATTCATGTTATGGAAAACGCTAATTGAAATAACTAATTATATATTTTAGTTTTAATAAAAGTAGTTAAGAATAAAAATTAATTATCTTTTAAAATTTATTAATATTTTCTTGATATAAAAATTCAAACACTATATTTTAAATTGAATATACATCAATAAAATTTTATATATATTGTTGTTTTTATTCCTTTAATATATTATTTTATAAAATATATTTAATTTAGTGTGATTTTTGCATAATTTTTTGATTGATACAATAATATCTAATAAATTTTAATTAGAGATTAAAGTTATTAAATTATCTAACAAATTTTTCTTTCATGCAGAGGTTTTTTTCTGTTTGCTTTTCCGAATATTTACTGGTTAGTATTTTTATAAATTTTATGCTTATATTATAATTTTTATTAGTCATAATGAAAATATTTTTTATTTTGGTAGAGAAATTTGTTTAGAATGTTATGATATAAATAATATAGATTATTTTATTTTATATTGATTGTTATGATTTATGATGTGAAATTATGATTTAAGATGTGAAGTTATGATTTATGAAAATTTTGTAGGAATTTATATGTACTGTGATAGGTTGTGCTATTAAAAGAATAACAAACGAGATAAAGAAGGGTGTCCTAATATAGGTCTTAGGATTTAGGTGAAAGTTATATTTAGATAATTTTTTCATATAAAATCTTAATATATTATAAGAGAGGTACTAAAAAAAAATTCTAGGATATGTGAATGTAACCAAAAGCCTTAAAAAATAGGATATTGTTATTGAAAATTTGAACTTTTTTGTATTTAAATAGTAGATATTATAAATGCAAGAATAATAAACGTACTTGAAAAAATTATACTATACATAGGTTTATTCAGGAAGTATTAAAATATATATGGAGGTATTGCAAATAATAATGTGTACATAATTTTGGTTGCTATTTGGTAGTAGGTGTGAACGGAGAAAAAAGCCGTAAAAATAAAAAATATAGTGTATTAAAAACGTTAACTAATTTAATTAGTATAATTTGTGCAAAATAACTAAGAAAAATGATAATTGAAAGAGATAAACTAAACCATAAATAAGATTATATAGCCAAATATTATATTAGTTTTAGAAAAGAAATAACATTTGCTTGACCGAAAAAATAATCCTATTATTATGTAGTATTAATAGAATACCTTGCAAAATAGTAATACATCCCATTCATTTTTAATTATAGTATTAAATACTAGTACATTCGTTTATGAGAACAAAATTTATATATGAGACTATCTGTCAGTTGTGGGGGTGCAGTGAGTATTTTGTAGCTAAAAGTAAGAAGATGAAGAAAAGTTTAATTACTTTTATATATTCAAATGGTACAATTATTGAGGGATCAATGGGGGTAATGTACGATGGACCTCCCCCAAAGGCATTGAAATTAAGAGGATGCAGCACTATGGATGTTTTACGAGAGAGAATTCATGCCCGACTGAAGCTTCACGAAGATCAAGCTGTGAGGAAAATTGTTTACAGGTTTCCACAGCATCAAACAGAGGCTCAATACATGGCATACGAATTGGACGACGATGAAGACTTGGCATGTGCCATAACAAGCTACGAACAGCATCCGACGATGACAGCAATGAAGTTGTATGCGGAGGTGATCACATCCGAACTGCACGCTGCCAACCTGGGTTCACAAGAAAAAGTTCCAACAACAAGATCACCTATGGTTCCAATGGCTAATGTCAATACTAGTTGTTCGATGGTGCGGGAAGGCCTTCCTTACACGGGTGGAATCGAGTTTCACATTTCTGATAGTTATACTCCTGCATTGGACTCATCTGTTGCTGGTGTTTTCCCGAGAAATATATCACATACCATGATGGGTTCAACAAGTACCTTACTGGTCGTACAGGAAGAATCCGCTGATCCTATATTGGTGGATGCCCACCTTGAGTCTGGTTTTGAGGACGATGAGGTGTCTTGCAGTAGCGATGATGATCGTGACACTGATGACGAAGAACGCGCCACTACACATGGAGACAGTGTTGCAATGCGGCAAGTGAGGAGTGATAATGCTGCACAGACATCATGTGGTGTCCCTCAAGCTGTTGTTTTCTCTCACATTGATTGGGATGCCATACGAATCCTAATGAATTTCCAGAAATAATGAAACCAAGCTATGATTACGACATGGAGGACTTACAGGTTAGGCAAGAGTTCAATTGCAAGGAGGATTTAATTGCTGCAACCAAGCATTACCACATTAGAAGGCACCACAGTTATTACGTGGAGGAGTCGGATACCAGAAGATTAAGCGTGAAGTGTGATAATTACGGGGACCAATGCAATTTCCACCTCAGAGCGACCAAATTGAAGAATTGTAACACTTGGACAATAACTAGATTTTCAGGGCCTCACACATGTGTTAATGCCAGTTTGACACAGGATCACAAGTCTCTAGACTCCGAGTATATCAGTTCCTTGATACTGGAGATGATTAAAGTGAAACAAGATGTTCCAATCTCGCTTATACAAGAGAGGGTGGAAGGCATGTACGAGTATAAGATTTCGTACAGAAAAGTATGGAAGGCGAAATAAAAGGCAATTGTCAAGGTGTACGGTGATTGGGATAAATCGTATGAAGTGCTTCCCAAATGGTTGGACATTTTAAGCTACTGTGACCAAGCTTTGTTTAAGTTGGAGTCACAAGAATTCGTCACAGCTGAGAACCGTGTTGATCTGCAGAAACATATTTTCAACCGAGTTTTCTGAGCTTTCAAGCCATGTATTGCCGTATTTCCCTATTGCAAGCAATTCATACAAGTTGATGGAATGCATCTGTATGGCAAATATAGAGGTGTGCTACTGATTGTTGCGACCCAAGACGGTAACAAATGTCCCGTTCCTCTTGCCTTTGCCATTGTTGACAGGGAGAACTACGAAAACTGGAGTTGATTTTTGACATTACTGCGGGTAAATGTTACAAAACAGCAAGGAATATGCTTGATATCATATTGACACCAGTTATAAAAGATGCTGTAGCCACCGAAGGCTTGGGATGGCAGCCTCCTCATGCTTTTCACCGGTACTGTATCAGACATATTGCCAGCAACGTTCGTAAGAAGTGCAGGGATGACAATGTGAAGAAAGCTGTCGTTAAGATTGGTATGCCTTATAGCATAATTTCTTTGTTGAACCTTTCATCTATAAATTTGTGTATCTAGTAGTTCAACCCGATTAACCTATTTGTCTCCTTGTGTTCAGCGTATGAGCCCAGTTGGGAAAAGGCCATAGAGAGATTGGACAACCTTAGCAAAGTCAATGAGGAGATCCATAAGAAGTTGACCGCTATTCCGATCGAGAAGTGGACGCTTGCTTATAACGAAGGCAGAAGATATGGTCATATGACGACTAACATTGTAGAGTGCATCAATGGCCTCTTCAAAGGATTAAGGAAGCTACCAATCACAGGCTTTGTTCAACAAACATACTATAGATGTGTCAAGTACTTTGTGGAAAGGGCAAAAGAAGCACATGCTGAACTACAACAAGGTCACATATATGCAAGTAGATTCAGACAGGAGCTTGCGACTATCCAGTCACGTGCTTCTTCCTACCACGTTCGTGCTTATAATAGACAAGGAACTAGGTTTGAGGTGGTGGAGAGTCTTGATATGGCCAGGGAATCGTGTGGAAAGGTCATCCAAGTGTTATTAGACAAAGGCCAATGTGAATGTGGACAATTCCAAGCATATAGGTATCTTTGCGCTCATATTATTGCTGCTTGTGCCTCAATCAACATATCGTGGGAACCATATGTCGATGCTGGATACAGGCTTGACACATTACTCAATTGCTACAAATCTGAGTGGTGGCCTATCGGGGAGTGGTCGCAATGGAATAACCTACCACCATTTTCTGTCCTAGTTCCAAATTATGGAAGATTGCGTGCAAAAGGATGACCAAAGTCGACCCGAATCAGAAATGAGATGGATTAGCCTCAAGAGAGCGGTGTCAAGCAAAAATGCGGTCATTGTAAGATGGAAGGACATAATCGCAGGCGCTGTCCACTACTGCATAGGGAGGAAGGCCCTTCTTCACGTTGATTTTCATTATTTACTTTCGCAAATATGTTATAAAGTATGTTAACCAATGTCATAAGTGTAATGGTTGGTAGATATTTTTTTTTATGGTTGTAAAATTGTACGTCATTATGTATATATATGTTACCCCATTACTAGTAATGTGAACAAACCATCAGTTAATCGTCCAAGTGTATACAAATTATTGTGTTGAACTTTGTACTTAAAATACACAAGTCTGTTAACTTAGTGTGTGTTTAAATTTCATTCTAATGCAATTCTTGTCGTGGCAGATGGCATCCACATCCCGACGCGTTGATCTTGGACCACGGGATCCTTCACTGCTGACAGCTCAGGCCTTACACATATCCCAGTCAATTTGGATAGGCCATGTATGGAAATAGTTAGACCTGACCAAACTTGGTTAAACCGTTTCTGAATTGTCAGACGTGATAATTGGTGCTTTTTTTTCTTTTGCAGCCTGACTGTGTGCTCAGGATTCGACGAGCTCATCACTACCATCACCAGCAGCCGTTAGAGTTGATTGTCCCCTTTTTACGAGAGGTAGGCTTTTACGGCTTGGCGATGTGCGAGTTTGTGCCGATCGATCATCAGTTGATCAGTGCTTTTGTAGAGAGGTGGAGGTCGGAGACACACACCTTTCACATGTCGCAGGGAGAGACGACTATTACCCTACAGGATGTTGCTTTTCAGCTCGGCCTACCCATTGACGATCGAGTAGTGACGGGGCCCACTGTGTGGGGATGAGGAGCCCTGATAGAGGAGTATTTGGGACTCCAGTTATTGGTGGATGAGAATGTCATCAGAGGGGGGCGATTGAGGATGAGTTAGTTGGAGAGGCATTTCAGAT
The DNA here is from genome assembly GCA_020226215.1 of Sindora glabra. Lineage (NCBI taxonomy): Eukaryota > Viridiplantae > Streptophyta > Magnoliopsida > Fabales > Fabaceae > Sindora > Sindora glabra. Next base: position 68,224,482 of record CM035232.1, on the reverse strand, counting down.
GAGGTGACAGTTCAGAGATTCGCTCGGGCTTACATTTTACATCTCATTGGTGGGACGTTATTTCCAGACCATTCCTGTATATATGTCCACCTCATGCACTTACCTTTGCTCGGACACTTACATCAGGCTGGGACGTACAGTTGGGGATCTGCTTGCCTGGCCTATCTGTACAGAGAGCTCTGCAAGGCCACCGCTCCGGATTACAGGGAGATAGGAGGGTGTTGCCTACTACTGCAGCTTTGGGCATGAGATAGATTTCCCACTATCACCCCCGCGATTACTATTTCAGACATACTAGAGGGGGATGCAGGGATTGGCCCCCTGCCCGTAGGTTAGAAAATTTTTCAACTTTCACTTATAATTAAGTTCACTTTGAAGTTGTTTAACTTAGTTATTGTACTTGGTAGGTGGTACTATCAGAAGACGTTTTAGGATAGTCTAGCCCACAGCCTACCCTATTACAGATACGTGCTGGACCGTCTTTGACTCGACCAGGTATGTAGGGGATAATGGATATTTTTATTTCAGGGCTTTGTCCATTTCATTATTGTATTTAAATGACAAAATAAATTTGCAACTTCAGATCGCCTAGATCCCGTACACTGAGGAGGTCATCGCATCACTGCCTCAGTACTGTTTTGACGGGAGTGACACGTGGACAACAGTGGTGCCGCTCATTCACTTTTAGATTGTCGAGTGGCACAAGCCTGATAGGGTTTTGCGGCAGTTTGGACTACGATAGGCTATTCCAGAGCCACCGAAGCAGATGGCAGAGGTCCATTGCCTTCACTTGTCCGATTGGCATGATGAGGAGTGGCACATCCACCATCAGTCGTATATTGCACTTTGGGATATCCGTCGAGACTTGTGCGTTATCGCAGAGCCGATCGCACGCCTAGTTCTAGGACCACGATCCGATTACATGACATGGTACAGATGGGTTACCAGACGATATATTACACCCGTTGGGGGAGCGCTAGACCTTGTAGTAATATTGCGTGCTATTTTTCTGTATCTGATTTTCTCTAAATGCATTAGTATTATAACTAACTTTAATGTCAAAAATTTGCACAGGTAGATGAGGTTTCCACACTACAGGACTTCACTGCACGTGAGGGGCAAGCTATGTTCACCTTTGATGCGCTTAGATCAGCAACGGAGTCCATCTTTCATGCCATTCAGGAGGTTGATCATGTCATTATTAACTCACATGCAGAGCCAGCTCCTCATGCCCATCAGATCCCAGACCTTGCGGAGGGTGACCATGATCAGCCTCGCTCACGTCGACGACGTCGCACTGCTTCACTACATACGTCATAGGCTGATGTTCCGTCCGCTTCGACAGTGCAACAGATTCCACCATCGACTGCCCAGGAGACCATGACGATGATGCCTAATATTACTGCCTCATCTCATGTGTATCCTACTGCACCTGATAATCCTTCATCCTCCACCATGTTCTCAGCTGCACTATATGGTCCGTTGTCATCCCAGATGTACCAGTTTCCTCCTGGTGTTCCATCCTCATTCCAAGCATTTTCACATATACCAGGAGTTTCATCTTCATTCTATGCCTTTCCTTCTGGTGATGCTAGTCCATCGCAGCCATACCGTCCTGCATTTGATTCGCATACTCAGGATTAGGGATTAGCACATGGTGGCATGATGACAGACGACTTAGAGCTTGTAGATAGAGGGAGAGGTGGAGGCAAAGCAGGAGCCAGGGGCAGAGGCAGAGCGGGAGCTGGAGGTAGAAGAGACACAGACACTGGAGATGTGACTCCCGAGCCTGTGCAGAGGGTTAGTAGATACGGCCGCTACATTATCGATCCTGAATGTGGGACTGGACATCACTTACGTAGACATTAGCTTTCTTTTCCATGTTTATTACATATTTATGTACATTTATCTTACTACTTTATTGCCAAACATCAACATTTAGGATGATTTTAATTATTACGACATTTTTAATTACTTGCGTAGGTACTTATATATTTAATAATAAACTTCAAAATCATTGCAATATTTAGTTTTTTTAAAAAAATGATGATAATGACATCTCCCAAATATAATAACTAACATTATTAATTATCATACTTTCACAATTGTTATAATTATCTACTCTTTTATTTATTTACCATGTGAAAATAAATAAATAATATTAAATTAATTTAATAAATTTTATATTCATAATATGAAATATATATTTATTTTTTAATTAATTTTTTTTCTCATTATTTATTTAAATATAAAAAAATAAATAATATTAATTATAATATTTGAAGGATAAATAACCATCATCCTTGTAAATGACATTAAATGCTGTGTTTATTCAATACGTTATGAATCAAGTTCACCAAACATTTAAGAATAAAAATATGTAGCACAATTGTTAACGTAGATGGGGATGCTGCTTATGTACAATACCAAAATTCAAGTCTCTTGGATTCACAGTAGATATGGTCATCGGCTAATTAACTTACAAATGAGGAGCGAGGGTGCCATAGGCCAAAGGCGCCAAATCGCCTGGCATCCCTTCCCTTCAGCGCCAATGACGCCATTTCGTCTGGCGTCCCTCGACACGTCATTTGACATCTCTCCATCGCTGTGTGTATCTTCTGTGCTTATTTTGATAAAATGTTTCGAAGGAACGATAAAACGAATAATAGTTTCTTAAAAAACAGTTAATCGGTACTTTTGCCTTTCATTGCTAAAATATTATCATTATGATAAAATAAAAAATAACTAATTCATGTTACAATTTTGATTTCATTACAAAATGAAAAGATTATTGTAATGAAATAATCACATTTTTTTTTAATTTTCAGCTATCTTCAACCTCGTCATTTCACATTTACTTTGTTATAGAATTAAAATAATTTTATTGAGATAAATATAAAGTAGCAAAAATATTATCGGAATAAATATAAAATAAAAAAAATATTTATTTCGTTATATTTCTTTTCATTTTTAACAATCTCCAACTTCGTATATAAAGAATATTATTGAATAATTCAATAAATTTGCTTATGTGTAATAACGTATTAAATAATTACTTGTAAGAATATAATTTCGAACGTTGGAAGTTTATAATTTTGAAAATTGATAAATATTAAGTGTCATTGGATCAAATCTTGAGAGAAATTAATATAAATTACGTAATTATTCTTTATTGATCCTATATTTTTTTAATAATATTTAAGTATTTAATAAATATTTATTATTTTTATTAATTATATTATTATCATTAACTACTTTCTTATTTAATTCCTATAATAAATTTATGTATTAGATATCAAAGTGGAGTTAACATATTTTTTTATGACATCAAATATAATTATGAAATGAGTAATTTATTTTTAAAAATTTATTTTGAGTCAAAATCATATATTATTTATTTTTAAAATTTTTATTTTCAAATGATATCAAAATTAATTATTTTTGAAAGAAAAAATTGTAAAAAATAGGACCAAGGGCGCCACCTTGAATGGCGCCCTCAAAGCTTTCCGGAGGCGCCATCTAAGATGGCGCCTCCCCTCTTGGGCGCCATCCCAAATGGCGTCTCCCCCCTCCGTGCGTATTTTGGTAATAAGTTTTTAAAAGACAGTAAAATGAAAATAAGTTTCGCCGAAAACAGTAAAATGGTATTTTATCCGTTTATAACCTAGGTTATGATCCAAACACCAAAATAGGTCCAAGTTGTCTAATTTAGATCATTCTAGTTAGAGCTGATTTTCCACCTTTAAAATGACATTACTTTAACTCCAAAAGCTTAGAAACATGTTACTTTGGGTCTTAGTTAACTTAAGGCATTACAATCTTGTAATTTGGGCTTCTAGAACTCAAGTTATAAGCTAAATAATGAGTATATTGGAATAACACTGGATCAGATTCGAGGCTAAATTTGATCCACCAAACATTTAAACTAACTCTTTTACAAAATATAAAAGTTATAGAGAATTCTTTTAAATTTCCATCCATATAAATATTGGCTCGAATAGAGGCTTAGAGCTCAAGTTATGGCAAAAAAACTTGAAATAGTGTCAAATTCGTAGCCATCATTTCCTATTTAATTAAAAACTCATGATTTATTCCAAAATAAGCCTAAACCTATTAAAATAATTACAATCACACCTTAAGATACCTATATATAGGGAAAAATAAGTATAAAATATTATGTATATTAGATTTCCCCACACTTGACATTTGCATATCCTTGGGGTAAAACATACTTTATTCAAAGCTAACAACAAAACTAAAAACTAGCTTATTAATGATTTCAAGAATGCAAAACCAAAAGTAAGGAGACAATCAAAATTTCAAGAAACATAATATCTCATGAATAAATCAATCTTGATAACTCAAACATTAATTGATATAATAACTTTATTAAAAAAGACGGGAGCAAATTAGTAGACTCTCATAAGATATATTAACTTTCCAACTGTCAAATGTTTGTTGTGGCTTATTCACTCAAATTCTATTCATGAAAATAGACAACTAGAAGCTTGCTTATTATCTAATCCTCATTGCTTAAAATCACATATAAAACACAAATTAAAAGGACTTTATTCATGATTGTAATGTGGTTAAGGAAAACAAAGAAATGAAAAATTTAAGATAGACAACAAAATAACCAAAAAGACTAATAGAACATTTGAAATATAATATGGGAATATCATTAATAACTTGAATTTCAACATAAAACCTAAAAATTAAATTCAAATACTTATCAACATTTTTTTAATTTTTTGCTTTATTCTTATTCTTTCTTTTTTTTCACTTGTTCATTTTTTCACTTTTCATTTTTTATATTTTTTAATTTTTTTAAGAACAAAAATAGAACACTTAATTATAATAAATTACTTTCCATAATATATTCCTACACTTACTTAATAACTCATTCCATAAACTTACAAATGCTCTACTAATCTCTCAGGTTAGGTAAAAATATTTTTTTAAAGGCTTGAAGTTAGGCTATCTAACAAAAATTATTATTTAAGGCACAAAGGGGCTAATCAATGGAAAAATATAAGTAAAGGCTATTTGGCTAAGTAGGCTTAAAATGAAGAATGTCTTTATCATATTGATACATATATGTGGAAAAATATAATCTTAAAAAGAATCAAAGCAAGTTCTAGAACATATAATCATGGATGAAAATCATGCAAGAAAGAAAGAATAGCATGAATCTTAATGTTAAGGTTTAAAAGCTTACAAGAGTTAATGCCTACCAAAATCAATTTATGAATTCAAATTCCATCATCATACTAATCAATCTTCAAGATGCAAGACAATTCAATCAATCATGTTATGTACTATCAAGCTTAATTCAATCTCTATTCATAGCAATTGCACAACTTAAAAATCATTAAATAGCCTAAAAACACATCCAAAATAATTTTTTTATTTTTTATTTTGAAAGAAAGAAAACTAATAAAAATAAACTTAAAACCTAAAGTCTCTCCCCATACCTAAAATCATACATTATCCTTAATGTAAAGCATATTAAATAAGAATATCAAAGACAAGTACAATGAAAGAGATAGGGAAAGAGATATCAAATATGTAAAATTATAGGTTGCTTTCCAAGAAGCACCTTTTTTTAATATCTTTAGTTAGATATTACTACATTGCTTTGATCTAGCTTTAAATTATAAGGAATCTCTTCAAATGGTTCTAATAATACATATTTCAAATGATCATATGGTGGTTTCACTTCTAAAATTAGTCCATGCATTAATTCTTTTCTAGGTGCCAACTTTAAATCATTCTTTCTTTGAATTTCAAATTCATCTTGCACTATAAAATATATCAGATCAATAGAAAAAATAGAATAAACTTCAAGAGAATTTCTACTCATCTTGGAAGTATTGAAATTTTCCATCATTCCATCAATTTTTATGGTAATTGTGCCATTTCCATATCAATCTCTAAATGTTCTTCTTTTTCTTCATCAATCTTCTTTTGAAGTATATTTAATTCCACCTTGATTAAAGTTTCTAAAATATCATTTTCTTCTTTCTCAATCTTGGCATCTTCAAGGCTATGAGGAAAAGGAGAAAAAATATAGAATTAGTAAAAAAAAAAAAAAAGGACTTGAGTGCAAATTGCACTTCAATACCAGAATCTATGGTTTCTTTTTCTTTTGATTGTTCGCTTGTTGGATGAAAGGTGAAAAGTAGCTAGCTTGCAAAGTGGGGTAAGTTAGTTCCCTTGAATATTTAAATTTTTTATATTTGCCATTGTTTCTTAGAATTGTATGTTTTTTTATTCAAGTCACATGGTACTTTTGCTAAAATTGCTCATTCAGTTCTATAAGTTCCATCCTTAAAGTTTATGATCCATATATTGATGGATGTTTTTTAGTAGAAGGTTGATATTGGCAATGACCCATTTAGTTGCTATAGCTAAAAATTAAATGATCTTGCTAACTTGGGTTATAGGAATTGTAAAATGGAGTATAATAATATTGAGATAGGCTTGGAAATCTTCCTACATGTGTTTGAGTGTCCTACAATTGTATTATATCTAATTGACCAATAAGAGAAGTTAGCTTAAAGAGTTATTGTTCAATTCTATATACAGGTACCTTAGCAAAACCATTATAAAAAGTCATTTTTTTTAAAATTAATCATTTAATTTATAAAAGTTTCTTGCACTTTTTGGATCAAAATTCAAGTTAAAATCAAGGGAGGAAACATTCATACACTAAAAGGAATAAGAATTGAATGGAAAAAAAACTAGAAAACATAGAAAATTAGAAAACACTAATAAATGACTTTTTTTAGCTGAAAAATGATAAGGTTAGGTGTTAAAGCTCTAATCTTGCTTAGAACACTAAAAAACCTTGGATTGGAAAGTTTTGAGAAAAATTCCATAGAGCATTTCATTGCCCAGCACTATTGACAAATTTGAAGAACATAAAAAACTAAAGGAAAATGTTAGTAATAATAACCAAATCAAAGGTAAATTGAATGGCATAATCCCTAGCAACAATGCTAAAATTTTGATGCACTTCGCAACTCAACAAAATTAAATCAAAATCATAAAACTATAATAATAGTAAATTAAGTTGATCCCATGAAGATTAGGCTTTAGTTACTTCTAATTTAGTTATGAAATAAGTGGGATTTTTGAATGCATGAAAATAGAATTAAAGAGTAAGAAATGACAATCTTATCAATTGAAAATAGAAAATAAAAGTAAAGTTTACTCATAACAAATTGAATTCTCGTTCAAAGGATTGTACATCAATTTACCAATTTATCATCAACCACAAAACATAGGCAATGCTTAATTAACTATTTAGTTGATGAAAATAAACTAAAACCCCATAATTATTCATAAATTCCCTTTTTAATATGATTAGAATTAGCAAATTAAAACTGATTAATTAAACCTAATCCTTATTAAGACTTAGTCGAACTTTATTGAAATCAAAATTGTGTAAAGATAATGGAAATTCAATAGCAATACACTAAATAACCCCATAACCACATAAATCACAAATCCCACATTCTACTTCACCTACCAAAAAATAACTGATTGAATCAATTCACAATCATAAAAATAACCCAATCAACTGCTTCAAGAATAATCATATAGACAATTGACTAATGAATCCTTTATAGAAAATTATCTATATGATCATGAATAAAAGAGATAGATGAATAGAGATAATTAATTAAACATAAAAGATGAAGAATAAGGCCTTAAAATCAATTAAAAAGATATGCTAAATCCTTTGAATTAGAAGAGGAGAGTTTAGCCATTTATGGTTTGAAAGTTTAAAACACCAAGAGAGAAAAAAATTTCTTTTACTGATTGATGAATGGCCTTTAGTTGGCTGCATTTTTGTTCTCCTAATTTTGCTTAACTAGGTTACAAACACTTAGGGATGAATCTTATATAACTAACAAATTAGACTTTTCACAATTTAGAGACCTATAACCTAGGTGATAACTAAAACCAAAATAGGTTTAAAGTCTAATTCATGTCATTTGGTTAGGACTGATTTTCCACTTTCAAAATGATGTCACTTTAGTTCCAAAAGCCTAGAAATATGTTGCATTAGGTCTTAGCTAACTTGGGGCACTAAAATTTTATAATTTGAGTTTCTAGAACTTGAATTATGAGCTAAATTGAGTGAAAGTTAAGTCCATTGTATTGGGGTAGCACCACTTGGTCAGATTCAAGGCAAAATTTAATTCACCAAACATTTGAATTAACTCTTCCATGAAATGTAAAAGTTGTAGAGAATTTTTTGACATTTCCATCCATATAAATATTAGTTTAAACGGAGGCTCAAAGCTAAAGTGATGGCTAAAAATATGAAATAGTATCAAATTACTACAATTAGTCATTATTTTCTATTTAATCCAAAACTCATGATTTAGTCTTAAATAAAACCTAAATCATTTAAAATAAGTGTAATTACATCTTAAGAGACCAAAACTTAAGGGAAAATAAGTATAAAATATTATGCATATCAATATTATTGCTCCTCTTTATTATGTATGGGTGGCGTTTTTGAAAAGAAGAAGTTAGGGTGGTTTTGAAAAGTTAGAAGTTGATTTTGTCCTTGTGCACAGGATGACAATAGTGAAAAAGAAAGATTTGTATGCATTTTGCCTAATTTTAGAAGATACATCATTTAATATAATAAGAATTGCATGAGATTTGAGTATGATATTTTTATGGATATTTTTGTGGCAAATCTTTTGATATGCAACATTGTTAGAGGTGGTGAAGGTTGTTTGTATGGAATTAAAGATGCTATTTGAGGTAAGAATTACCTATCGTAAGATAATAATTTTCTTTTGTCATTATCTTTATGAAAGATTGAAAATAGAATGTTTTCAAAAGTTAAAAAATTCTCTTTTCCTTTGAATTAATTAAAAAAATAGTGATGAATAGAATTGATGGAAAAAATTTCATTTATTACTCTTGTTTTCTTTTTCTTTTTTTTTATCAATTGTATCATATATTTTTCTTTCTCTTTCATCATCATGAAATTGCTTTTCCATTTATGCTTTATTGTGACTAAATATGATAATGAGTTTCTAATGAAAAGTATGAAGCTTGTCCAATTGGTCATATTGCATTTCTTGATATGAATGCATTAACAATTAATTTTTTTATGAAAAATATGAAAACCATGCAATTGGTTTCATAACATTCCTTAACGTGATTGATTTCATGCCTTTTAGTGGCTAAATAAAATTTTGAGTTTTTAATGAAGAAATATGAAACTTGTTTATCATTGTACTACATTTACATAAGTGAGTGCCTTAAAAATTAAAAGGTTTAGATGTGGATGAGGTTACAATTGTAACTGTGTATATGAAGAAGGCCATATTAATTTATATGATTGATTTACATGTTGTGATGCACCAAATTTTGTTTATTACTAGTTTCCTTAAAATAATGTAGTATAATGAAGCAAACCAAGTCAAATCTTTAGTGATCTTTTAAATTATTTTTTCTAATTGATTTTATAATAATGTTTATTCAATTATTTAATTTAGTATACACTAGAAATAGAAGAAACAAAAGAAACATATGCAAAACAAAATGCAATATGAATGTAGATAGTAATGCAGAATGTAGTGTGCATAATTATGTATAATTATGCAGAACATAGAATTAAGGGTTTTGTAAAATGGAATTGAACTAAATATATTAAAGTAAAATGCAAAGTAAATAGTAAAGAAGAAAAACCAATGTAATCAAACAATCAATTGAAGGAATTGAGAGCTCTAGTTTAGATTAATCATGGATTAATTGAGATTTAATTTTTCTAATTAATTTTTCAACCTTAAATTAACCAGAAGTTTGCAATAATTCATGAATTCTATGTTAGATAAATATTTAGGATTTGATCAATTAAGATTAGTCAAATTAAACAATCGTTATAATCCCTTAATTAGATTGAAATTCACTTAAAGATAAAATTTGGTTAAATTAAGAAATTAAATTAGAAAATTTCAAATTAATCCCTCAACCTTTTACCTCTATGTGTAAGGCCATGATCTACTAACCACAATTTAACATCAAAATAGCAAAATATTAGAAATCATAAGGATGAATACTAATTATATTAAATTAACATCTAACACATGCAATTTCAAGAAATTAGCATAAGTAATTAGGAAAAAATAAAAATGAATTAAAGAAAGTCAACATTATAAATCATGATCTCATAATTTAGTAAAGGAGAGTCTCAAACTCCTTGAATTAACTTTGAATTTAGCTTTGCATCGCTAGAAAGACAGGAGCTAGAAGGAGAAAAGAAAAACTATTAGCTAAATGTGTAAAAGTTTATTATGTCTAATGAGTTATTTTCTTTTATCTAACCTAATTAACCTGAAACCTTAGTGAACTTGAATTATATGCCTTTTAGAATTATAAGAATGAGGCCTTCCAAATTTTTAGAAATCCAGAACCTATTTTACAAATCAATTAACTCTAGGGGTTATAGTAGTAGAAATCTTGTAGGTCTAACTTCCAACCCATATAAGACTAATAAAATAACATAATTTGGTAAATCATAAACACAAAAGTTGTAGATTTGACTCTTGTGAAGATTTAGACACTAGTTTCACATTGATTGGACCTTTGTAACTTTAGATATAACAAAAAAATAGAGTTAGTTCAGTTGGGACAGAAATAGGACTTTAAGTTCTTAACTAAATAAGAGCTTTAAGGAGTTTGAATTGGGTTTTGACCAAAATATCAAAGTTGTAGACTTATTTAAGCTTTCCAACGATATTTAGATTACTCTGATTTGATATCTAGAGCCTAAGATATAGTTAAAAAATCGAGATAGTGTCAAAATCTAACATTAACTGAATAAATTTAGAACATTGTAAAACTAACCCTAAATTATAAAATAAGGCCAATTCTATAAAATTAAGTATGTATAACTCATTAAGAGACATGAAATAGGAGGAAATAATATGGTTGATATTTTTCTCATCAATAATCATGTTGGTTATAAGAATATTACTAATAACTACAAGATTAGTTTTCTTCAACACTAGAAGTTAGTAAATATAATTAGAAAGGCTTATATAACAAGAATTCAAAAGATTTTGAAAGCATATGTTGTCAATGTGATGTGAAAAACCATTGGAAGTTTTGAAAGTATATGATACTAAGGTAGTATAAAAGGCATTATTTATATACTTATCATATGTCTAAACATCTTGGGAAACTTTACTAAGCCTTACTTTGAAAAGGAATAAAATGATGCTAACTTTATTGATAGGAATGATGTTTTAGGTCATAATTCTTATGATATAGTATATTTCAATGTGGCAAATTTCCTTGTACTTCCCAAAGAAAGTTTTGATGATTCGATTTGTTATGGTAGTGGCCAATTTCATTTTCTATTGAATTAATATTGAATATTTATTTGTTATGAATAGTGTAACAATGCATATCCTTCTAAAAATAAAAATAAATTTTCTAATTAATGATTGGGAAAATTATGTTAATATGATATTTGTTAGTGCAAAGCTGATTGAAGACTCCTGAAGAACTAATATAATTTTATCAAGAGATATACAATGCTTATGGATGTATTATTTTTAATTAAGTCTCAAAGATATTTATCAAGTTTTAGAGACATACGGTGAAATAGATATTATATTGAGATAATAATATATTGAGTATCTTTATATTATAGTGATTCTCTTAAGAGAGAAAAATGTATTGAAAAAGTAATCATCATTTTCTTTTCAAACATATGATTAGTTTGGAAAGCTAATCAAAAGAAATATAAACTAGAAGTTAATCGATCAAGATATTTTTTTTTACTATATGACATGATCAGATGGGTGACCTTAAATTAATAATGATATAAAAATTTATTAAAAAAATCATAAGGTCGAAGAACTAGAAAATCCTTCAATTTGATAAATTTTCATGTGCTATTTGTTCTTAAGGTAATCTAATTATAAGGCATTAAGGCTATTGCTAGTTGAAGTTGGGACTAGATTCCTAATATTTTTGGAATGAATACAAGGTGACATGTGTGAACTATTTGAATATTTTAAGTTTTTAGTCACTTATTAATTTATTGTCAATCTAGAACTTGGTATTTACAAGATTAATTACTTAAATAATTTGGCTTTGAGCATAAATTCTTAATTATATAGTCAAGATAGTATGTTTTGATAATGCTAGTAGATTTATATCTAAAACCTTTAAGGATTTTCATATTTCGATAGAAATAATTATTAAATATCTTGAAATATATTTATATGTAAAATGATTTCGCTACAATAATTTTAATGTCCCAAGTTATTAGTTGTATCTTTAAGAGAACCAAATTCCTTATATCATCTTGAGGGATGTGCAACTTTATATATTCTAATTCTTATACATATTAAATAAAAAAGTTATAGTTCCTCCTTGTAATTAGATTTAGTTAAAAGTTAAAAAGTTTTACATATAGAGGGTTTTTAAATTGCAATATAGTTTTACTCTATAACAATGCACATAGATAATCTTGAAAAATGACAGAGAATATAAGTTCATATATGAAACTATGTTTCTAGAATTAAAAGGGAGAAAATGTGTAGTTGTAGAAATAATATAATATATAATTATCTTGGTCTTCACATAGTGATATGAACTAGACATTCATTAGATGATGATTGATTTATAGAGTATTGAAAAATTGTTAAATATATTACTGATTAAAAGAAAATAAATAAATATTATATGTTAATTATAAATACTCCTATTTATATTGATTCCTAAGTATGCCATTTTATTTTTCAATAACAATTGATTTTTGAACATGCTTAAAGCATAAACCTATTAGTTTCAAATACAAATATCATTAAAATGAAGAATGAATAAATAAATAACATGACTTTATTGAGGAATCAAATACTCTCTGGAGAGATTTGGGACATAATGACCAACTTCTAAAAGAAGTTTAAGCATTTAAAATTTATGAATATAAAGAAATCCCTATTGAGTATGTCTTTAAAAAGAAAGATGGAACTAGGAAGAAAATAGTTGTTAACGACATTTAAATTTACATATAATGTGAGGCTCAAAATTATGAAAAATAGTAGTCAATAAGGATCTTAAAATTATATATTGATACTTATTGGCTAAAAGAAAAGAAAGAAAAGATGTAATTTAGATAGAAATATTAAGTTTAAATTTACTTGCAAAGTGAAGAAACACCTAGAAGGTGTTAAGCTAATGAAACACCTTAAACATATGAAGTTAATATGATACAAATGTATATTTATGCCTAGAAAATAAGAAAATTGAAGTTGTAAAGAGAAATTATGATTTGTAACACAATGATTTTTGCAAAGATTGTCATTGGTTATAAGAAATATTTATTTGGTAGATATAATTTTTCTTGCAATATATTAAATACTTGATATGCATTTGATGGATTTAATTATATACTATTTTATACATAATAATTAATAGTGATATTATAATTTCTGAAAGATTTTAGATGCCTAAAGCAAGTAATTTGAATATTTGACATATACAATTAATTCAATTGCAAAGATTTTTGTATAAATTTAGGATGAATGTATAATAACCATCTTAGTGAATATTTGTTGAGTATACACACACACACACACACACACATACACACACACATATATATACAATCCCTTGTGTTGTTGTTTAAATATTGTTGTATTTGTTTATAATTTGAATATTAATTAAACTCATAAAAAGCTTCTAAATGTGACAAAGTATTTAAAAAAAAAAGAGTTTGAGATGAAAAATTTTGAAAAATTAAGTTTTATCTTGATTTGTAGATCGAACATTTAAATGATAGAATATTTATTCATCAATTAAAATGGAAATATCATTTTATCTAGATAAATCATATTCATTGAGTGTCTTTATAATCATTTAATCACTTGATACTAATAAAGATTCACTTTAAACTCCAAAAAATAATAAAAAATTTCATGGTCCTAAAGTATCATATTTTAATACAATTGATGCACTAATATATTTTGCTAATTACACATGTTTTATACAAATTTTTAAAAAAATTATTAGTAGATATATAGTTTTTTTCAACAAAAATATATTAGAAATAAAACTAAACATATGTTTTTAGTATTTTTGTAAAACATGATGAGTATATTAAATACATAATTTAGAATAGTAATTTATTTTTAGAATTTTTTTCTTTCATAAAATATAATGATATATTTTATTTTCCAATTTATTTAATTTTTATAATTTCTTATTAAACAATGAAGTATGTGCCGACATGTGTGTCGCATGAGTTTCTTTCTAGTTATTTATAAACTATAATTAACCACTTATGCTTAAAAAAATACTTTAAAACAAATTAGGAGAACCCTATTAAGGATAAGGCAAAGATAGCCTAAACATTCATGCACAGACAATAACAATCCACAAGTAGGGATGACGAAGGATGATAATTGGTAGTGATTGGTTGGGGCTTCAAGGCTAGATGGCGATTGATTGAAGAAGCAAAAGCAAGGATCACTTGTTTAAACATGTATGATTGAAGGGGGGAGGTGATAAGCTAGAGAGAGAGAGAGAGAGAGAGAGAAAAAGGCAAAGAAAATGATTAAGGTTAGGAGACGGGGTGGAGTTAGGATAAGTGGTAGTTAATATAGAGAATTTGTGGTGGGAAAATTTCCATATTTTTATTTAAAGAAGATTTTTTAGGAAAGAGAGTATGTGTGTGTGTGAGAATTTTTAAAAGAAGAGAAAGGAGAAAGATCTTATATAATAAGGATGTGTTTAATTTGAAATAAGTTAAATTTATGTGTACTCTAGGATCATCCTTATGCATATTCACCTTAATCACACTAGCCTAACTTTATATGTATGTCATGATCATCATCATCCCTACTCATAAAACATTCTTAGCAAGACTTACTCATATTTACTTGCATATTTGAAATATCCTATCAAAATTATATTGGTCATATAAATAGCAATATAGTTCCAAACCATATCATTCATCTCATCATTTTCGAGCAATAAAACATCCTATAACTAACATACTATTCATAGAGGTAGTGCACAAAATAAGCATAATCTCAATATTATATCACAACCTTATACATAGTGAGTTCATCATATGATTGCTGCCTTTTACAATATGATAAGAGTAATATTTACTATCCCTTAACCAACACCTACAACTTTATTTATTTACATGAGTTTTATGTGTCTTTTCATATTTGGGAGTAGGTTATTAATGTTGTTAGACTTTGTATTTAAGTTAATTAGGTTCTTGTTTTTCTTGTTATTTCATTCTATAGCACGTTTGGTTCTTCTGCCTAACCATCTAGGCAACTAGTCCATTTTAGTCCCAAGTTCCATTTTATTCTCTATTGCACTAATTATGTTAAAGCATTTCTCATTAGTTCTAAGGGATTTCACACTTTAAGTTCTTCACTTAATTATGATAAAATATTTTAAATTAACCATCTTAGTTTGTTTTTACTTAGTACTTATGCTTTATAAGCAACAATACTAATTTTGTTAGGTTTTAATCCTAGTTCTGGTTCAAAATTCAAGAAACTACTAAGAGATAATGGATTATGATCTAGTTTCTAAATTTTTTACAAGTTGAATACTTGGATATCTAGTTTCCTACATAATTCACGAATCCTCAATTTGACATTCCTATTAAAAGTTTTATGTAAATGAGTATAGATAGTATAAGGTAGTCCTAGTCAAGGAAGAATTGTATTTAAATTAAAACTAAGACTTAATAGTGCATCACCAACCTATAAAATTCATATGATTTGTAGCCCTATATGTTTAGTTTTCAAATATTTTTATAGATCATAATCTCCTTATTCTTGGCTTAAGTTATGATGAAGTAAGTATTTGGTATGCAGTGAGGCCAGTATAATACATATTTTCACAAGTTATCCTTTTTTCCTTATTAGGGGTAATTTAAACTCACCTAAGATTTTATATTTTGTTTCAAATTTATAGAACATTTTCAATCCCTAATGTGACACATTTATGTTTAAAAGGCTCACCTAAGCCTATGTAATATGACTTAGCATATATATGTATGTATAATTCTTTAAATCTTACTAAGCCCAAAGTGGTATGCCTAAGTTAGGTCATTATAAGAATTAGATGATTGATGCATGTTGCATATCCTATAAAATTTCTTTAAAGGCAAATATGCATTGAGAAAGAATGTGTTATTTGTCATAATCAAGTTCAAACAAAGATACATTTATTTTTTGATTGCCTATTTAGTCGTATTGTATGGTTCTGTTCCAAATTCGGGGATTAAAATTTCTTTAGGTAATTTACCATATACCAAAAGTTGGATTTAGAGGTTTATACCAGATAGGAAGTTAATAGATTCTTCAACAATAGTTTATATTTTATGCTAGATAGCTATAACACTTTATGTCATATGGATGATCAGAAATGAAGTGAATTTTCATAATCAAGAACTAAATGTTCACAAACTCTATACTTAATTAACAAATGAAACCATAAGTATATCAAAGTTAAGGAAAAGAACTTATTTGGGTAGATTTGTAAGGGAAATCCATATGTATGTCAAAATTCCAAAGCTATAGAGGAAATCGGGGGTGCTTTGAACTAAGGGATTTGAATTTTCTTATGAACTAGAAGCAAAAAGTTAAAACCAGAAAAAGCATTCAAATTGATTGCATTCTAATCTTAAATAACCAAATCAAAATTGTTAGGCAATACTTATCTACCGGTTATGAAGATTGTGATCAAATAGCGAGGTTAACAATGTTAGCACTAAGGGATCTTGTGCAACTTTCATAGATCTAAAAATCTAGAAGTTTGCCAGTGTTCTTCAATTAGTGAAACCTTTAAGGTATATAGGGAATTGTAGCTCTTTGGTTCCAAAGTATATGGTAAATCTTAACAAAGAAGTTAGGTTTTTTGATTTGGTTCAAACAATCTATTGGTTGGCCCTTCAGTTTCTTGCTAGCAAAGAGAAGGCTTTAATGCTCAATAAGTGTAATCTAGTAGGTAGCTATAACAAGTAATTTTTAATTCTTATGTAATAAGGTTTATATGGGTAATAAAAAAAAACCCCCAAAGTTACTTATTCTATTCTTGCAAGAACTTGTAGTATTAGGAGTTCATATCAAACATAAGAAATTAGTCGATTAACTTAAATGCAAAAATCACAAAAAGGGGAATTTTATATAGACAACTAAACAAAATAAAAAATAAAATAAGTAATGATAGAATTAAATGAAAGAAAGATTTTAGGAATAGCAAAAAAGCTTTAGTTTAAGAAATATTCCAACCTTTAATTCATTGATTTATCATAGATAGCTAATGTAATGAATTGGGCTTACTAGGCAAGAATTACTTGAAAGTTGTGATAACTGTTATTAATGCCCAAAATTGATTAATTCAATCCAAAAGCCTAATTAAACCTTCATTATTAATTTATTCAATATCGAAGCAATCCTAATCTAATTAGTAATATCATTAAGTACTCAAAACACGATTAAAATTGATTAAGTCCTATTTTAGCCAATTCAAATCGTATAATTTAGTTCTTATTTATCCTTAACGTTGAATAAAAATAAGAGCCTAATTATTAAAACTCAATTGCTACCCACAATAATTAATTATAACAATTACAAATTATAATGATTGTTTAGCTATAGATTATGGTAGAAAATTAATTAATTACCTATTTTAACTAATTACTTAACCAATCATAAATTATAAAGAATAGATAAACTGAAGATAATTGAATCAAGAATAAATTATAAAGTATGAAAATCAAGCTAAATTGATATTGAAAACTCTTGAATCAATTCAAATGTTTTGTCTCTCCTAACTTCTATAACACAAAAGCAAAAGAAAAGAAAGAAATTTGAATCTGCTATGTTCTGCATTTGTGGGTTGAATATGGCCTCTTTGCTTTGTTAATTAGGGTTTCCTTAGTTTTACCAAGTTGTATCTAAGCCTCTTAGGATTCTAAAAGATCAAGCATTTCACAATTTGGAGGCTTATAGCTCATTTTATAGTGTGAAACCCAAAATAGCTTCTGCTTATAATCCAAGTTCATGGATTGTTTTCACTATCAAAACAATGTAGTTTCACCAATCTTTCTTATAAAAGTTATGGGTCTGGATCTTAACTAACTAATGGGCTTGGGTTTGCACTATTTTGGGGTATAAACATTCAAATATAGCCTAAAAATCATGATAGGTTGAATGTAGACAACAACAAAATAAGATTTTGTTCTTACTTCTTAACCAGTTTTAAACCATCAAATGTCTGAAATGGATCTAATTGTTTTCATAACATTTATAAGTTTGCCTTTTGACTTTGTTATGATAAAAACTTAACTTGATTAGAGGTGTGAAACTATAGCAAAAAATTTGACACAACATCAAAATTTCTAGCATCAGCTCAAATTCCTTGAATTAATTTAAAATTTGGCCTTCTATGGATAAAAAATGAAATTTGGAGAAGAGAAAAAAGCTATCTAGAATTGTGTGCTCTTACCTTTGGAGCCATAAACACTTAAATATAATTTCCTATGCTACAAAACTTAATGGATCAAGTTAATATGCCTCTCAGGGTTACAAATAATAGGTCTTCGCTAATTTTAGAAGCCTAGAGCCTAATTATAATTTAATCTACTAATAGTGTTTTGCTACAGTAATTTTCATCATTTGATTTCCAACCCATATTTGAGCATCAAAATGATGTAGTCTTACTAAACCTCAAGCATGAAATTTGTTAAACTAGGACTTAGGCAACTTTAGGCTTTGATTTTGTCTTAATTTGACATTTGGGTCTCTAAATATGATCTAAAAACTAAGATTGGTTCAACTTGGATAAAAATAAAGCATTAAGTTTACAACCATTTTTCACCATTCAAATATTCTAGTTGGGCTTCGACTAAAACATGAAAGTTTTAGAGTTTCATTTAAGCTTTTCTAAAAATATAAAGATCACCTAGTTTTAACATCCAAAATGTCACGACCTAACCTGACTGTAATCGATGTGGATTCTGATACTGGTTTCCATAAGCCTTAACATTGTTCACTTAAATTTATTTAATGGAATTTTCCATATTTCAAAAGGGGACTCAAAATTTACTTTAAAATTTTATAGAAAAATAGACAGAGTTTTCCTAATTTTTAGACACTTCTTGAGGGTCACATGCCTTAAAAAACAACACCTGTATATTTCTCAAATACGACAAAAATCAACATTCACACAATACTATATAAATGCACATTAGATGTTGAATCATTAAAATTTATAATTCTTTTCTGATCCTAATCCAAAAATATCCCTAATTGTCAAATCTTTAAACTAAGTGATCTTTGTCTTCCCATAGATGTAACAAGACTCAAAGGCACTTATCTTAACCTAGAAACATTAAAATAAAACAATGTGAGTTATGAGAACTCAATAAGCATATATCTATCACTACTAATTCTTGATTCATATATATTAAGTAATCACATGTTATTTAAGTATTTGATAAGAAGATAAATGTAATTAAAACTTCTTGAATTCTTGAAATGTATGAAACTAGACCTTAAGTTAAGTATTTGCCTGCATACAACTTAAAGTTTGTATTTCATATCATATTTCATAGAAATCTTAACTATTCATTAATATACAATATCATTATCATATCACATACTACCCATTTTGGGTTGTCATCATTTCATAAATAGTTATTAAGGCTAAAATACAAATGAATCATCATAGTCATATTGAGTCTTTGTAATCATATTAAATGATGATCTGCCAACACAAGCAAAGTTCTAATATCTCATAACCATTTATAGAAAGCAAATATATGGACTTCCAGGTCAATTTCAAATCCTTTATAGACTATCTGTTGAGAATTTTCCATTCAGCTTTCAGATTATTGCCCCATTACAATTCATAATTTCCATTATCATTGTTTTAGCACTGTTTACAATTACTAACACCTTATAAGGTTCGATTTCAATGTAGAAAATTCATTATAGCTTAAATCTATTTATATTACAAAATCCAATACAAACTCACATAAATAACTATTTATCAATATGGGGCACTGAAGGTAAATATCACTATATGATTATATAATAGCTTCTTCATATCCTTTTGCATGGGCATAACATTCTTTCATGTTCCGATATATATCACACTATATTTTCCAGAGTGCCCATAATGATATAACTTAATCATAATATGAACTATCATAATTTTATCACAATTAAGCAATCAATAGCTAATAATGAGATGACCACATTTCCACTGTGCACTCTAATCAATTAACATTCACTTAAACAACTAATTGCACTTACGTCATGGAAGTAGGCTTACACATGAACATATGCACATGAGTATGAAATCTATGTTATCAATAAGAATATATTTTATAACAATTAAGTTATCTTTTATTAAAATATTAATTTGTGGTGAAATATATACTCACTTGATTAGGCTGATCCAACTTTACAAGTTTTGAAGTATCCATAATTATCTTTTCACATTTTCCTCATATTATCACCATTTACAAGGATAAATTATAATTGTACAAACACTAATTATTTTCTTTTCACATATTACAAATCCTTATTCAAATCACAATATAATAGCATTCCTTATCACTTTCTTATATTTCCCATTATAAACTATTAATCAAAATATGCTACTTGATCATCTTCGATTCTTACTTTTTTTATTTTCAAACTTATCATTGAAATATAAAAAATTCTCATATATAACAACTTTTTCCAAATCAAAGTATAAAATAGTGAAAATACTAGATTCTACCAATGGAAATATACTTTAAATGCAATAGTCCAATACTCATGATATCTTTGTTTTTTGAATACCATACCAAAAATTCAAAATAAGATAATAAAATGGAGATTTTCCAAATCAAGTTCAATTCCTTAAAAAATTGAGATATAATACTTCAAAAATACTTTACTCATATTGTTTCAGCATTCTATATCATAAAAATTATATTTTTCATAAATGTCATCATATATCTAAAATGCTCTTAAAATAGATTTTCTGATTCAAGCTTAAATTTTTTATAATATAAAAAATATAACAATTTAGACTACCATCTTGTAGCTTGAAAATATTATTTTTCAAAAGTAGTACTCAAAAGCTATATTATACTAAAATGAGTTTTACTTAGATCAAGTTAGAATCTTGCGAAAAATTAAAACCTAGGGCTCTATATTTATTCTAACTACTTTATTCTGCTAATCTGTATTATAAAATTTCCTTTCTTCTAAGTTATCATTACACATTCAAAATACCCATAGATGAGTTTTCCTATACTAAACTGAAATCCTTTAAAATATTAAGATATAATACTTCATATTTACTCTAATCCTACTATTTCAATAACTTATACCATAAAACTCCAATTTTCTACACCATTATTGTATATTTCAAACATACAAAAAATGGGTTTTTCTAATTTAGCTTCATATACTTAACACCAATCAAATTGATGGTGTATTTAGATCCTAATCATACTATTTTAACTCTTAATAGCCTAAAAGTCTCATTTTGCAGAACATTATCATTTTTTTCAAAATATAGAAAAATTAGTTTACTTGGATTAAGCATTTAATCATCACAAATTTTGAGATTTTATGATAGAGATATGCTTACCAACATCAGAAGTACCTAACTAGAGCTTACTTGTGGTAGAAGCTCCATGCAACTCTAGCAAATGATGCAAAATAACAGCTCCAATTGCCGAATAAATGGTGTCTCTCACAACCCACATGTACACTTTCTAGTGGTAATCTTAGCTAGAAAAGGATAGCTAAAGTGGTGACACAATGGCAACTGACACACTGGGATATTGATTGGTAGAAAAAGGTCAATCTACTTTGCTCGATGGCCATTTCCAATTGCAACTTGAAGAGATGCTCCAGCTGTTGTTAGTGGTAAGATGGATGACAATAGAGTGAAGGGACATGTGTTAAAGAATGGTGGTGCGATTCCAATGGACATGCTATAGAGAAGGAGCTGAGAAAAAGAGAGAAGAGACAGAAAGAAGAAAGAGAGCGAGAGAAAGAAAGTAGTGGTAAGGGTGAGAGAGGAAGCCAATATATATATATATATATATAGGAAAAGGGTTTCTTGAAAAATAAAGAAAAATAAACCAAAAAAATGAGAAAGAAATTAGGGCAGGAAAGAGAAAGTTAAGAGTTATATTTACATATATTTTAAAAGGTTCCGAAAATAAGAAAAGAAAAAGGGTATGGTATGATTCCATGTATCTCATATGATAAGCTCATTTTCTATCATTAAATCTTAACCATTTATATAAATTACTATTCCATAATTTGTTTTTTTAAGTTTCAACCTCATATATTATATTTCTCTAATAATTCATTTCACAATATATGTTTGAGGAACAACCTATAAAATCATAAACTAATTTTTATTTAAATTCTCAAATAAGATATTTTTAATCTTCCCTCAATATATAAATATATTTGAAAGTTCTAAAATAATCATCTTAAACTTCCACAACTTGTAAACAAATCCTTATAGAAATTATTTAAACAAATCTTAAACCAACGCTAGCCAATTAAATAAAATTCAAATATCAAAAGAAATTTGAAACTAATTTTTATCCAAATAAATAAAATAAAATAAATATACACCAACCTTGAAATTTATAAAACTTTAAATGTTAACTTGGGATATTACACAAAACTTTAAAATATAAGATAATATAAAAATCTAACATTAATTAAACAATTTCAAAATATTAGAAAATGAACACCTAATCACATAATAAGGTCAATTCTATAAAATTAAGCATATGTAACACATTAAAAAATATAAATTAGAAAGAAATATTATAGATAAAATCTTGTACATTAATTCACCATTATAGTTTATGGTTTTAGCACACCATCAGTCACAAATAAGATAATTGATAATCCACCATAAATAATCATGACTTTAGCGCATCAATTGATACTCAACCATAGATACATATCTTATATAGCAATATTCTTAAAGAAAATCAAAGTGAAAAAATGTGGAACTTTACTTACTTAAGAAAGCTTAAGAAACTTGATTCTCCTTACCTAGAATTTAGAGTATAACATCCAAAATGATATAAATTTAGTGAAAAATATAAAGAAAAAACCATAAAAAGAATGCATTCATAGAGATTTATATACTTGTATAGATATCTTTTGTCTTTGATTAACTCTTAAGAATACTTAAAAAATTGGTAGAAATTCTCTAGAAAATGGCTAGAACACATAAGAACTTAACTTCTTTCTCTTTTTTCTCTCTTTAGTTATGTAGACTTGTAGGTGTGGGAGAAATTAAATTATACTAGCCTATTTATAAAATAAATATGAGTGGGCTTCAAGTAATGACATCATCACGATATCATTATGCTTGCATTATCAAGATGTCATCACTTTGTGTCATAACCTAACTTGACCATAACTGGCGAGGATCGTGATACTGATTTCCACAAACTTTAACATTTTTTACTTTTACTATTTAATGGGAGTTTCCAAATTTACAGGAGAACTCAAAAATTCACTTTAAATTTTTACAAAAAACTGACAAAGTCTCTCCTATTTTTGGATACTTCCTGAAGGGTGATATGCCCTAAAGTACAACACGTGGGTTAATTCTAGATGTGACAAAAATCCATATACACATTGTATTGTATAGTTTCATACTTATACACACACAATTAATTCAATACATCACATAATCCATTAAATCTCTATATTGAATGATTCTAGTTTCAATTGAATCCTAATTGTTAAATCCATTTATCAAGTGGTTTTTGATTTTGCATGATGAGATATAACTCAAATAGCTTTCTTAACTTAAAAACAAAGGAAATAATTGGAATGAGTTATAGAAACTCAGTGAGCATATATCTATAACTATTAATTCTTAAATTCGAATATGTTCTATTTAAGTATTTGATAAGAAAGATAATTATAACTTAAACTCCTTGCATTTCTGAATGTGCAAAATCGAACCTCAGATGACATCTTCAGTTACATACAATTCAAATTCTCTACTAATCATTATAGTCATAGTAATACTAATTATTCAATATCATTTACCATCGTGATTGTAACTCACACTACCCATTTCGGGTAAACATTGCAATAATTAACAACTATTTAGGCTTTAACACTAATAAATCATTACAACCACATCAATTGTAATGTTCTATCACACATCCAATTGTAATGTTTTCAATTACTTGTTAGGAATTTTCTATCTGACTCTCGGATTAATTTCATATCTTTCACAATTGTTTACTAGGAATTTATTGTCCGATTTTCACATCATAACTTTATCTTCACTCATGGTTTCCAGTGTTGTTACTTTAGCACAATTCATAATTTTCTCATGCTATACATGGTAGAAATTCCTAGGTAATATACATAAGAGCTCAAATCTCACATTACAATTTTTTATAAAATTTCATTGCAAAGTCATTAATTCATCATTAAATAGTATCGAGCACATAGCAATATACATATTATTGAATTTAATCATAACCTATCAATAGTTATCACCATTACTATGCTTATGCAATGCACTTTAATCAATTACTATTCCTTCAACAAGCTATTTTTACTTATACCATAAAATTAAATTTATGCATGAGTACAGATATATTTATGCAAGAATATAAAAATTAAACTATTAATGAGAAGATATAATTCATAATATTTATATCATTTTTTATTAAGATAAAAACTTGTGGTAAGATATATACTTATCTAGTAACGTTATTCCACCTTTAGAATTTTGAAGCATTCATATTCATCTTTTCATATTTTCCTCTTATTATTACCATTTACAAAGATAAATTATAATTTTATGAACACTAATTGTTTTCTTTTCACATGTTACAAATTCACAACCCGATCATAATATAATAGTATTTTGTATTACTCTTTTTTTTATATTTCCCAATAATAACTGGCAATCTAAGTCTGCCACTGGATTATCCTAAATCCTCACTTTCTTTCAATACTGTGTAAGATTATATTTCAACCTCTTGTAAAGAAATGGCAAATCACTATTATTAGAAACTCTCATTTTGATCATATAATTTTATTCTAAAGATACTAATTTAATACTTTTAATCGTAAATCCTCATTTTATCAATACTATATCAGTTATCTAACTAAAATGATAAGATGAAATTTTTTTCTAAATTATGTTCAAATTCTTAAAATATTGGGATATAACATTTTATGAACACTTTAGTTATATTATTTGAACATTCCTTATTATAAAAATTATATTCTTTATAATATCAAAATGTAATATTTTAGGAACACTTTAGTTATATTGATTCAACATTCCTTATTATAAAAATTATATTTTTCATAATATTAAAATGTAGTACTCTAGACTCTCTTTTTGTGGCATGAAAATATTAATTTTCAAATGTAGTATTTGAATTTTATAATATACATAAAATAGGTTTCCCATGGATGGTAAATGAATCCTTCAAAACAATAAAATAGAATGCTTTATGTGTGCTTTAATTATCCTATTTTAGTATTTCATAGTATAAAAGATTATATTTTTTGTACATAGCATTATATATATCTTACACACAAATGGAATTTTCTAGTTTAGCTTCAAACACCCAACATTAGTGAAATTAATAATATATTTAGATCCTAATAATATTATTTTAACTCTTGTTAGCATAAAAATCTCATTTTACAGAATATTTTTATTTTCCTCAAAATTTGTAAAATTGGATTTTTCTTGGATTCATCATCATAAATATTAATATTTTATGATATATAAATGCTTATCACTATAAAAAAAGGTTGCCGACAGCTTGCAGGCGCTAGAAAATATAAGATTAACTAAAAAATTCCATTGTCAAGTGCTTGGGTTTTTCTATAGTTGATGCCATGAATCACGACTTTCCTTTACATTCTAGCTCCAATTCAACTAGAGGAGGGTGGGAGCAACTTCGGATAGTGAATAGCAACCAAAGCTTGTTAGAGTGATCGCTGGCTCCGACTAGTCCAACTCGTGGTTGACTGCTTGTTGCACAAGACCTTCAAGTTGGATGCTAAGAAAAGACCATTCATGATAGTAGTTGCACGAACTACCGATGGGAAGAAAAGAGAGGAAGAGGCGGTGAGCATATGGTGAGTGTGTGTGTGTGTGTATGTGTGTGGCGGTGAAGAGGGTGAGAGGTGAGAGAAGGCTGACAGAAAAATAAGTCGAGGGAAGAGACAAAAAAGCTTAAAAAGTAGTTAAGGGAAATGATTCACTGATTGTCGTGCATTATAAACTCACCCTTTTTTTAATCTTAACCTTCTATTAAAATCAAATCCATCCTAACCACCAAATATTCATACTTTATAATACTCCTTTAAAATTCAACATATTTTAACATACCATAATTGCTATTATAATCTCATATACACATATATAATCAAACTTCAATTTCTAGAATATTATAAACAATTCACAATTTTATGAATAAAAGTCATTCAACAAAACTTATATACATGTTTTTCATAAATTTAGCACTCTCTAATTTTACAATTTCTAATAAAATATTTTAATATTGCTTTTGCTAAATAAAATCTTAGTTCTCACACTTTTAAAAAACTAATTTTATTTACAATCTCAATTCAATTATTTTCAATCTTCTCCTATATATATATATATATATATATATATATATATATATATATATATATATATATATATATATATATATATATTATTCTTGAAGTCCAAAAATAATTATTTTGAACTTCCCCAATTCCTAAGATAATTTATCAGATATAAATAAATTATTTCATAAATCCATGCACTTGGTCTTGAATTAATAATAGTCATATAAAAATAAAAATAAATATATTTTTCAAATATATTATCATCAGTATCATTTTTAATATTCTAGAAATTCTAATATAGAAAATAAATTTAAAATCAAATATTAACTAAATGAATAAATAATTATCCATAAGTATTAAAATTTATAGAATTTTGAATTTTAGCTTAGGATATTGCACTTTGCATACGTAAGGCTTGTATCATCTAAAAATATTTCATATTCTTTCTTTATGCCTCAAGTTTTCTATCAAATCTTTTGTCAATTTTTTAATTACTAATACATTCTAAACTGATGGAAAATTACTCTATTGTCCTAAAATCAAGTCATATTACCCTAAGCCCCTTAAATTATGCCAAATTCCTCCTTTCTCCCTTATATAACCATCCATTCCTTTAAAATGGATTAAAAATTGCATTTTTACCATCTTGGATCAATTTTAAGTTATTCTTGAGTAAAAATACTTAATTATTCCAAAATTCTATCAATGCTGGATCTTAAATGCCTTTAATTTCCTTAATTTTTCTAAAATAACCCCTAATAGATTTTTTTTATCTATTAAAGCTATTAAATACTTCTAATAGGTTGAATGAGTAATTTTGCTAATTACATATTAGCAATCATTGTTTAACTTAATTCAATTTGTCTCTAACTACTAGGTTTTTACCAATTATTATAATAAATGCTATTATTACTGAAGAAATATTAGAATTAATGAATCTACACACTAAGAGCCATAGAAATCTTGTTAAATTAGTTATATGAATGGATTAGGCAAATGGCCAAATAGTATTTCAATTACATATGGAAATTGAATGTATTGGGTGTAGATAATTTGTGTGTTTCTCCCTATATAAGTATTTTGTTTATAGCCTAGGTTCAAGTAATTCGTATGAACAATAGTAATATCTAGTAAAATACTATGTGACATCATTGAACCTAAACTATTAGTATAAGTGAACAACTTAGGGTGGTGTTATGGATTATTAGCACGTATGAGTATGCAATTTAGTGTAAGTACAAAAGTATTAGTCTACAATATGAACATTCACATAGTAAGGTGGATATCAACTTTGATAATAGATTTTTAGCATGGATAATCTAACATTATCACTAAATTAATATCAAATGAACCGTAAAGGTTGATTAAAATAGAAAGTGCGAGATCCTATATTTAGTTTCATAAGGAATTATGTAATAATGATTGTCAGTACATGTTAATGGACATGATTGTGATAATCTAAATTAATTAGTCTTCATATGAGGCCAAAAAAGTAATTTGAAAGGACTTATGTTCATTTAGTTAAATTGGTTGTTTAGATGAAAATTTAGGTTGGAGATTTTGGTGATCTATGATTAAGGTGATAGTATATAGGCTTGGGTTAAGGAAATTAGTAACCTTGGATTTAAAGGATACAAGCAGTAAAGTTAAAGTGAAATGCTCTAAATAAAAGGATATTAAATCAATATTAATCCAAGGATTAGAGCTTAGTGAAAGCATGTTTGTTATTCATAAATTTGTTAAGTGAAAGAAATACACATGATTAAATAAAAGTAAAAGAATTTTAATCCCATTTAACTAAGCTAAGGGTTAATTTGGTGTAATATGAGATATAATTGAATTAAAAAATGTTAATGGTTTATAATTTAAAAATAATAATTTTAGTGATGAATAGACAAATATGTATCAAAGATAAATGAGTAGTGTGTTTCTAAATCTCAATTGTCCAAATATTAAATCTATAATTCATTTGCTAGAACTATATCAATTAAATCCTTCATATTCTTATACTATTAGAATTATGATGGGCATCTATGTCAAGATAGGAATCCTTTAAAACACATTGTTAGGCTCGATGAAAGGAATAAGAATAGGTAGTAATTTAAGATTCAGAGATAAAGTTTAGGGAATTTGTTACACATATATCATTGAGAATGATTCCATGTAATGGTACGCTATTAGAAATTTAATTAAGTAAACTACACTAGTGAGTGGGGCATTTGCCCTAGACCACGACTCATGGGGAATAACATAATACATATAAGTAATATGTGTAATCTTATATGCTAGGGAGGTATATTTATGGTTGGATCCATGTTAGGAAGATAAATAATAGCATTATTTAATATAGTATGATATGATATTATTAAGATAAGAACCATGATAACTTTAAAAAAGCTAGTGACATTAGGAAATATAGGACTATTTAATGAATTTCTCAAGATAATTAGGACTTTCCCCTCGAATGTCAAAATTCAATATTGACAAAGGGAGCGTATTGTTATACCTTTTTAAAAAAAATAATAGTTTAGAATTTAGCTTATAAGGGAAATAATTAAAATACCTAGCATGCTTTTGCTTAAATTGAGAACTATAAGTGTATAGGTTTGATAAATAGATATAAACCAATTATAGAACTAAATAAAATTTAATGTTTTATTGAATCTTAGAATAAATATTTTATAGGGAATAAGTGAGAAAAGTTAAGTAAGGCAACAAGAGTGAAATTTTAGTTATTATTAGTGAGTATGTGAGTATGAAGGAGATTTATAGATATATTTCCAAAAATTCCCTTAAACACTCTTCTTATTTTATGACTACCATTATCTTTTCCCTTTTTTTTATTTACCTAATTTCCTTAAACCTTTCATCTTCCTCTCTTCTCTTTCCTCATCCTTTCTTTTTTCAATTGAGGTAAGAAAAAGGTGTAATTATCCTTAAATTCTTTATCTAATCACGGTAAAGATATCTTTATTGTTAAGTTTTCTCCTCAGCTTTCTTTTGGTTTAATGAAATTTGGGGTATTTTGGTTCCTATGAAAATTTGAAACCAAACTCAAAGAATCCTTGATTTAATAAGCTTTAAATATACTTTGCAACATCTTTTTTATAATAGATAAGTAGATACGCTTAGTCCATTTGTTAGATTTCATGAAATTTAAGCTTAAGTTTTATATTCTAGGTTTTTAGGGATATATGGATATAAATGCTTAATTAATGATGTTTGCTTGATTCAATGAAGAAAATGGCATTAATAATATGATGTTGCCTTGTATTAATGATTTTATGATGTTTAGTTAGGTAATAAATTCATTAAATGGTTAAATTCTATGGATGAACAATGATGAGTTTGAAGGATTTACAAATTTCCATGAGTATGTAGTTGATTATGCGTTAGAATGTGCAATATAGGAGAGTAATTGACTATATGGCCGTGAGCTACACTTTTGGGGTTGATAGCTGACTACATAGTCAATTATGGATCTCTAAGATACTTTATGGAGCTTTATAGCCACTATATAAGTGAATATTAAGCTTTAGAATTGTTTCAAGACCTTAATAGTTGACTATAGACCCTAAAATTATTCTCAGTGTTGCCATAGTCAAATATATAATCAATTATGCCTAATCTACTTTGTTTTATCATGAAAACTAAGGGTCCAATGTTGGTTTATGATTCTTAATCATTGAGATAAAACATAGAATGGTAATTTTGAGTTGATTACATGAAAATATGAACATGAAGTGAGAAATTGAGGTGTGATATTATATGATATGTAAAGAGAATATGTTTATTATGTTGTAATAAAAGGAAATAAGTCTTAACTATATTGTGATACATGATATGTGATATAATTGATCTTGTTTATCTAATTAAGAGATGAAATGAGATATGTGAGCATGTATTGAGGCATGGCATTGCTATGACATTATGATGAAAATGTTTTGATATATGATATGAGAAAGAAATGTATTGTGGCTTATAATATAAGAAATGTGATAGGGTAAATGATATGAATATAGGATGCTTAATTCCTATTATACTACTTGTGGAGGGGTGTAACGTTAACCCTGGAAGGACAAGATTGGGCTTGTCATGGGTTTAAAGTTGACATGATAGTCACATAAAAGATTTTTACATTTTATTTATTATCAATTATGCATTGTGCTATAAATTTGGAACTTAAATATTATTAAATGATTCAATGTGATATAATTGTGGTTGATACGTATAAATGTCTTCTATGATAAATTTTACAAAAGGATGGTTTGATTGGTAAAATTAGTATATTGTTAGGTCTATTTACATTAGAGTATTTACTTAGTAGGCCCTAGACTCTTTCATATTTTATTTTATAGATACTTAAGTTAAGTCTCCACCACCACTTCCTTAGAACTAATTCCATTGGACGCTCTTTTAGTAAAGTTTTTGTAGCATAGACATTTTGCTAGATAGAATTGTTTTTAGGGCCTTATTCTGTTTAAGCATTGGCTAGAAGATCCTTATACTAAATCTTTCTAATTTAGTTATGTTAACTTATCTTTAAATTAAGAGAATTATGAGCAAACCTAACTCTTTCATACTTTGTAACTGTTGATGATTACTGAAATTCCTTTTTTTCTCCAGCATAGCATTCCTTCCTTTTTTACACATTTTAGCTAAATGACTAAGATTGTGAAGAGTGAAAGGGATTAGGCTAGTGGAAATCAAATAATAGGTTTCACATTGGTTATGATTATGGGAAAGTCGTGACATTATCTTATTTTTAAGTTTAACAATTGATCTTAAATATTCCTCCTACTTTCACATGTGATTTATACATTAAAGTGTCAACTTATTCTTGGAAAATTGTTATAGATTAAACATTTTGGTGGAAATTTTTTTAAACACCTAAAAATTATAATCAATCATATCCACTTATTGAATGACTATTCCTAATTCCAAATCAGAGTTTCAAAAATTACTAAGTGTAATTGATAAAGAGTTAATTTATGAAATTTTATAGGTTGAAGCCTTAAACACTATTTTCTCTCCAATTTATTCCTATTTCAATTTTTCAATTAAAAGTTATGAACTAGTGAGTATACATTGTGTAATGTAGTCCATGGAAGAAACATGGCCTTCTTTAAATTAATAATTAGTGAAAATGACTTGTAATTATCTTATAAAATTTGTAAGACTTAAAGCCCTATTTGTTTAAATTCTAAATCTTTCTACATATTGCAATTTATAAGTTTTTAGCTAAAGTTATGATAAAAATGATAACCTCTGTGTAGTGAATCCATGACGTTGCATATTTCTACTAGTTACTCGACCAAAATCTATGCTTATATAGCTTATCTAGAAGTTTAGGATATCTTCAATTCCTAGCATAACACCTACACACTTTTTATTTTTTTTTCTATTAATATGACATTTTCATATTAAAAATATTTCAAGCTTAATCATTACCCTTTAGCTCCTTAACCAGTGTCTATATGCACCATTATTATTATCCACTGGTTTTACACTTGAGATTTATCCTTGAATTTCATGAGTACACTATAGATGCTACTTTTTAAGACACCATTACATATAGTTAGAATTTCAATATTTAAGAGATAAAGATCACAGGTTAAGTAGATGATAACTCAAATGGTTTTCCCTAGCGAGACTTATCCTAGTTTCTCATTTAGCAATGAATTAGCAAAAGGCATGGTTAGAGCTTAGTTTCCATATAACTTCCACTTACTATATCAACTAGTTTTTTAAAAAATTTTACTCAATAATTCTTATTGTAACTCCAAATAGTGTTTTGAAATGTGGTTGGTTCAACTAGTTAGACCAAGATTCGGGATAAAAAAAACCCAAATCAAGCCAGTAACTCAAAATAGAGGTCAACCTAGATTAAACCAATGAGAACCAGTTTCAACTTAGCAACTTGCTATGAACTGTTGACCTAATTCATACCCAGATTGACTTTTACTGTAAAAAGTAGATACCCAATTTGGCCAATGAAGGAATTAATCTCCCACTATAGGATAGGAGTCCAATGAATTTACCTTTGTGTTGCTATTGCTTTATGTTTAACTAGTCTAAATTATATATATATATAATATTACTAATCACATATCATTATATATATCTTATTTAATTATTAATTATTTATTATTATTTATCCATATTACATATACATATATTTATTGGTTTTTCAAGTGCAACTTCAATATTTATTTATTATATATGTAAATGCTAGTTGAATAGTTTAATTTTTCTATATTTATTATAAGAACATATATAATGTATAATTTTATATATAAAAAATATATTAATCGATTCAAATATCTAATTTAACTAATTGAATCAATCCGACCTTGACCTAATTGCCTTATCAGGTCAATAACTGTATTAAGTTTTAAAATGTTGCTCCAAAGTAAAGATTTAAGCTTAGTTTTTCAAGAAAAACTTATAATGCCTAAGGTTTCCATAAAATACTTTTCAACTTGGCAAGCTCAAATCTCCACATCTATCCATTAATTAATAAAACTAATGATTTTGGGTTTAGGGACAATCAAATAAGGTGAATAGATGTGAACAACTTGAAAAATCATGAAAGGGAAGGAAGCTTACCTTAGAACTCTTCAATGGAGGCTTGGAATATAATAAGTAAAAATGGAAAAGATGATATGTACTTTAAATGAATGACCGTCGCAAAAATTATCTCTTCTATTTTATGGAAATATTTTGAAGTTAGGGGTATTTTGATATATAATTTTATATTTTAGAGTCTTTTAATAGTTTTGTTTTGTGCAAACTTAAAACTTAGTCATTGATGTCCTTTGTTGGTAATGAATCTTTATGAAAAATGAACTCTTTTTAAGAGTTGTTTAATAGCTATAAATTTACAGAAATCAGAGTACAATGATTAAATTTTTGTTTGGTTGAACTAATGAAAAATATTTAATTTACTTTTCTATTTTTGTTCAAAATTATTACTAAGGTTTTAAGGCCTTCCAAAATGTTAAGAAATTACTATAATTATTTCTCAGATTATCCTATAACTTGGATCTAAGATCATTACCTTGCACGATCTCCAATTTTCCTTTAGAAATTTAGATAGTCATCCTAAAATCAATTAATGTAATTTGCAGCGTAAAATTAGGGGTAACATAAAAACTATAATAATATTCTTTAGGTAGTGCATTAAAAGACTTATGCTTAATAAAGGAATACAAAAAGAATAATATCTCAAAATTATAAAAAAATTTAAGTAACAATATTTATTTATATTACACAATAAAACAAACATAATATACTAGCATTATAGTTAAGAATATAATAGTTTGAAAATAGTCAAATTGAATATGCAAATGGTTGAAGAAATAATTAAATATGTCAAATATAAAGTTATATATAATTTCACAAATAATTTTATAAAAATTAAAATTAAGAAATTCTTAAGAAGGTAAGTTGGTAAGGCCAATTAGCTTTAATAATAAGGGTAAAATACACTACACCCCTTGAACTATATCCTAAAATCAAATTTCCCCTAAACTTTAAAACCCTATAATTTAACCCTTTAAAGTTTTAACTAAAGTGAAATTATTTATTTGATCTTAGCTAAGGAGAATTTGTTTATTCTCAATTATCCTTTGTATTTTGTTCATATTTTAGTTTACCTTTTATTATTGAACAAGCAAAGGCCTATAGTTTAATCCTATTGATTCATATCAAATAAAATAGAATATTTCAAAAACTTGTAGAAACTTAAAAAAATAAAAATAAAAAAAGTCATAGAAGTTATGTTGAAAAGTCTATAATTATCTTTCGAATCTAATATGGAAAAAAATTAAGAGCCATCAATTTTCTTTTATAAACTCCAAATGGAAAAAAAAAACTTATTAACTTAGGAGAAGGGAGAATTCCGTCATTCTATTGCTTGTTGAGATCATTTTTAATTCTCCATCAAAAATTGACATAAATCATAACTTTAAAGCAAATTAAATTAATGATAAGAGTTCGTTATTTAAATAATATAAAAGACATACATAAGAAAGGGATCAATCAAAATTATGAAGATTGTGTTATGACTAATAGTTTATTTGATATTATTTGTAATTTAAAACTTCAAAAAATTAAATGTCAAAATTTAAAGTTGAAGGGGTAAGTTAATTTTGAATCTTAGTTTAAGTGCCTTTGTTGTATCTATCCTATAACCAAATTCATTTTATATATTCATCTTAAACACTTTAGATCAAAATTATTTCATTCAATTTAAATAATATTTTATCAAAAGTACAAAAAATTACCAAATAGTAATGATTGAACATACATCATTTGTTAAAAAAATTATGCTTATTTTAGTCATAACATGTGCTTTTATTGTTGGTTGTTCATATCACACACTTTAAACAAAAATTATTTTATAAAATTTAAATTAAATGCAATTTTGGTCCATAAAAAATACAAATTATATGATTTTGATCCCTTTTTTAAAAATAATCTATTTTGATCCCTAAATTTTTAATTAGATCAATTATGGTCCTAATATAAACATTACATCTGAACATTAATGAAGATGCTGACACAGAATTATAATTTTCACATAGCATTTTATAATTGGCTATTAGTTATCAAAATATTTTTAAAACATTTTTTTAACACTTTCTTCCTCTTCCATTTCTTTTCCACAACATTGCTTTTATGAATCCCTTAACAGTGGTGGTTTTTCTTTTTCCTTCTCAGAAAAAGATTAATTTGAGGGAAATTAAGCAAAGTGGTGGCACATCAAATCGGATTGAGAATTTAGGTGTAGAAAAATTTAGGGGCTAAGATAAAGAAAAAATCCATTAGTTGCAACAAAAGAAGAATTAGGTTGCTATTGCTCCTACTGATTAGGGAAATTAGGAAGATGAAACTAGGAGTTGGAGATAGGGTCAAAGGTGAAAGTTTAGTTGTTCTTGGAAAAGATATTGTAGATTATGGAGGAAAAAACAAAGTCAATGGTGCTAAGCAATGGAGGAAAGGCAAAAAAGGGATGAAATTATGGAGTACTAGAGCTTGTTGATGGCAGAGGCATGGATGAGAGTGAGAATTGGAAGGAAGGAAAAGATAAGCTCAATAATTTAAATTTCACTGGGAATTCATTTTCCAAGTTCTACATTTTCTTTGGATAAATAGTTATAGAATATATTATCACCTATTCAAATAGCAATAGGCCTTCCAAGATGCTTAAGGAGAAAGAGAGGTTACTTTGTTAGATCTATAAATTTGTTAGCTAGAAAAGGTTAGAATTTTGTTTGTTATGTCATCTTAATTACAATTTTCATTTGGGTCTTATACGTCTAGGTTTTATTTGGGTTTTCTTTCCTTTTTCAGTAGAGGTTTTTGTTTGAGCTTTTGTTTATGCACAAGGAAGGAAAAAATATTGCTAACTTAGCAATCCATTAACTTTTAAATGGAAAATTAATTAAAAGACCAAACTAATCCAATTAAAAATTTAGAGGTCTAAAATAGATTATTTAAAAAAAAAGGACTAAAATTGCACAATTTATATTTTTAGGAGACAAAATTGCATTTATGCCCTAAATAAAAATTATTTCGTTCAATTTAAATTATGTCATCATGAAAGTGCATAAATTTACCAAAGAGTAATGATTGAATACAACTACTTTTTGAAAAATTTTATAAATATTTCAATTATAACATGTGCTTTTAGTATTTAGCAAGATGAAGGTTAAATACTAGTTTTATTATAATTCTATAAATATTGTAAAACACAGATTAATAATATTATATGAAATAGCAAAAATTATAGCAATACAATTAGTTTTCAATATTCATGTTATAATTTCTAGACACAGAGAAATTTGTAATGGCTTAATAGTGAAATTGCAAATTTTTTTCTTTAAGTGCTCATTAGGCAATTGTATATGCAATGTCTAAATCTAATAGAATTATCCAACATGG
Source organism: Sindora glabra (assembly GCA_020226215.1). Classification (NCBI taxonomy): domain Eukaryota; kingdom Viridiplantae; phylum Streptophyta; class Magnoliopsida; order Fabales; family Fabaceae; genus Sindora; species Sindora glabra. The sequence continues at coordinate 68,187,856 of CM035232.1, read as the reverse complement.
CAATTAATATCTTCTCTCCTTCCCTTTTAATTCTATCTTTATTCTCCATGATACAAATTTCTCGTCAATATAAGGCAAAGAGAAAGGCAAATAGAAATAGATCCTATTTGCACCCCATTTTTTAGGGAAAGGAGCCAAAAAAAAAAAACCTCTTCCTTTCCATCTCTCTATTGAATTTTGGAGCTTCATCGGGTGGCAATGGCGTCCTCTTCTTTTCTAAGCATGATTCATATGTTTTCTGAAATTTTTATTATTTTTTTCTTTATCAGTAGTCTGCCATTTATAGCGGTTGCAGATGATGAGAAGGCCCCAAAGTCTAGTTCATGCAACAATCCAATCCAATTGGTAATTAGTTTTGTAAATTCGTATTTTTTTTATCAATAGGAAGATTTGTTATTATTTTGGTCATTATGTTTGGTTTCGACAATAAGAAATTTGTTTGTTAGATTAAACAATTACAACATTTTCATTTTAAGGAAAAATGAAAAAGGATATGGAATGAAAAGATGGGTCCGTTTATAATGCCATATTATGTATTAAAAGTGAGGTTTGAATGATTGAATTAGCGTGATTTGATATGATGTTGAAATCTATCAAAATGATTCCTTTATCATTATTTATGGTTTATTCTATAAGTTTTTTTTTCTTATTTGATTTCATAATGTCTAATTGATTTAGATGATAGGTTAGTTAGCTTTTTTAAAATATGATTAATTACATGATTGTGCAAGAGAAACTTATCTATTAGTTTATGATTGTTTTCCACTTGTTTAGTAGTTTTTCATAGAAAAACCATTAGCATATCTTAAATAGTTTTTCAAAATGAAGCAAATTGTATATGTCCTAACAAGGTTGTACGTAGAATATCTTAGCATTAGATGATTAACTAAACAAGATTGTTAGAAGTTAAGAGCAACCCTATATTAGATGTCTTAATTTCATGAAAATAACGATAATAACATTCCATTACATTTTATTTTTTTTTCACTGTTATAATTCCATATTTTTATTTCTTTTAAGTTTTAACATAAAAGCACATGATTACATACCATCTTTTTCTTTGATTTTTTTTGTTTATACCTTTAATATAAGATAGTTACAGACTCAAGGTCTAGATCTAATATAATTATCCAACCATTGTATTATGTCTTTTTCTTTCTTTTTTAATTCTCTTTATATTCTTTGTAATAAAAAATTTTCATCAATGTGAAAGAAAGAGAAAGGAAAACAGGAAAAGCACCTTTCTGTATCTCACCTTTTAAAGAGAGGAGCATTGAAAAATTTCTTCCTTTTTATCTCTTTTCTTGAATTTTGAAACTTTGTTTGGTTATTTATGCGATTATATACAATTCATTAAGATAGAGTATATTTTGATTAAGTGATGATGATGTAGTATTAAATTACTGCATAGTCTAATATAATATAATATAATTAAACTGTTAGAGGATATATGTCCTTTAGGGAAATATTTTTTCCAAATCTCCTAGCATACAAACTTCGAGGGTATTTGTGAGTGGGGTTGTGTTAAGCCTAATGGTATGGTTGAGAACATAAGTGGGGAAGATGCCTCCATTAACACTTTATTTTATTATTAGAGGACTATATTTTGTATTGTATAAAAAGGCTTTGGTTTCTATCATATTTGATTGATAGAAAAATGACATATATATATATATATATATATATATATACATATATATATAATGGCATGGCTTCTTTCATAGTAATGCTTGCTCATGTCATAATCCAACTTTCATTAAGAGTATGGGACTCTAGTAGAGTTGCTAAAATGGGTTAACCCAACTCTAATGGACTAACTCAATGGATAAAAATTGTATATCGAGCTAGTTTTAGGTCGGGTTAGATTGGGTTGTTATAGTCCTAATTTTAATTATAATCCCAATCCTAGGTTAGCTTTTACTAAGCAATCCTAAGTGAGTTTTACAACTTGTTATACTTTATTATTTTTATTATTATTACATCACTTATTTATTTATTATTAATTTCATATTATTAGTTAATTAAAATTAATTATTATCATTGAATTTAATTAAAATAGTTAAAAAATTATGCCACAATATTTTTTTAATATAAAGAACCCCAAATTTGAGGAGTAATTAAAAAATTCCAAGGCTTAATGCAAAAAAAAATTAGTATTAATTAAAATGAATATAAATATGTTTTAACTAAATCTATAACATACATATGAATATATTATTATTTTACTATACTAATAATAATTTTTTACTTTAATTAATATATTTATTTAGTTATAGTAATCATTTTATATATATTTAATTATAATAATTACTTTGTATAATCATTTTTATCAATTTTTTAATTTCAATGTAATTATTTATTTTAATAACTTTGTGTAATATATGTTGAACATATTAAATATATAAACTCATTAATTTTAGTATTAAATTTTTTAATTTTAATTTAATTATTCATTTTAATAAACTTGTAAAATATATATTGATAATAGTAAATATAGAAATTCATTAATTTTATTATTAAAAACTATTTAATATTACTCATATATATAATTTTAATATTATATATATTAAAGTATAATTTTAGTATGCCAAAATTATAATTTTAAGAAATATAATCATACAAATAGTAAATTAATCATCTATTATTTATTTATATTATTAAGCTAATGAGCTAACCTAATAACTAAATGAGTTAACACCTATTAGTTCTAATCTTTTATCAAGCTAGACTAACCAATCTCAATCTTAGTTTCTTATAAAGTTTGATCACTATTATTATTTTCTGTACTAGTTTTAGTCTTAAGCTAAGAAAAATTAGATCAATCCCAAGCTCATCCATTAGAACTAACCCAATTTAACACATCTAGATTCTTATGTATTAACTTCTAGAAAAAAATCATTTTCAATAATTTTTACAACTTATTAATATTTTGGCAAATTTTTTATTTGTTACTTGTTATTTTTATGTAATTTTCTTATGCATTATTTTTTTAAACCTACATTATATATTCTTTGTGAAACTTTCTCTAAAGTCAGAACTTGTGTAGAATATGTTTTATAGCCTTTCTAGAAAAATAATGTATATAATGACATTTTTTTTACTATATTTAAATCTTTTAGGTCAAGGTAAAGATCTGGATGGATGGAAAGGAAGGTAAAAAAATGTTTAATGGAATGAGTGCAAGATTTGGGTCTACAATTCCTGAGAAAGCCAAAGATAATGTCAAGTATCCGGCTATTTTATCAAATCCCGAAGATTGTTGTACTAATTCAACAACAAAGGTTTTGGTTTTTTTATTTTTCAAAAAATATACTCCTTTTGGTTAGATTAAGGTTTTGTTAATTGGTTATTTCATAATTCTAGATTAAATACAAGATAACTAAGTTATGAATATAAAGGTTTTTAAAATGATTTAAACTGTAGTATTTAAGCTTAGACTGAGAATTTATGGTAGTCATTGATATTTTGATATTTAACCTAAGTTTTTAATTATAGCTTATTTTCCATGTAGTGATTCTCAGATAGGAGTGCATTATGTAAATTATGTTAAAATGGAATTTTTAGGTAATTAGACTTTTTCATTCTGTAGTTATCTGGATCAGTTGCACTTTGTGTGCGTGGCATTTGTGACTTCACCGTGAAAGCACAATTTGCACAATTAGGAGGTGCTGCTGCCATGTTGATTTTAAACAATGAAGATGGTTCGTTTTAGTACTCTACATGTGACTTGTACATTTTGTTCCTTTTATGTTTTTTATAGAGCTATAGTAACATTTTGAAGAATTATGCATCATGCATATCTTATTCGTACTTTTCTAGGCGAATTTATAAGAGGTAAGTGTTACATATGACATTATTGAGTATATAAGTTTGCTTAGTGCTTATGAAACTTATCTTTAAGAATGGTGTTACCAAATTGTAGGGTTTTCCCTTGTTTTTTGATTAATGAATCTTTTGTAGAAAAATATTGAAATGTTGCTATTATATCATTACCAATGTCTAAAGTCTCATGCTTTGGCTATAATCCTATTTTCCATTCTGATGCTAATTTTGTTAATTTTTGTCTATTTTAATATTGTATGTTAGAGCTTGGAAAGTCATTAGCTCAACAACTTGACTTATAAGTTCTCTTGATAATTATTGTAGATAAGGAATTGTTATTTTTCTTTTCTCTTATTTTTCCCTTAGTTTATGATAAAAAAAATACGTAGATGAATAACAATTTTCATGGAGCCTTTTAACATTATTAATTACTAATTAAAAGTTAACTTTTATTAATGTAATTTTTTTCTCATTTGTATTCTTATTATCATTTTACAAAATCAATTTGCTTGATAATATTTTGCATTTTTCTTATTTTTTGAGGTAGAACTCTTTGAGTTGGTTTGCTCAAATAACAATAGATCAGACATTTCAATTCCAATTGTTATGATTACTAAGTCATCAGGAGAAGAACTTGAGAAATCTATGACATCTGGAAGTAAAGGTCAGGGTTTCAATACTATGCTCTTAATTGTACTCTTCTTATGCATAAGATGCGAATAAGATGTTATGAAGGATATTATATTCAAAGGTTATGACCTATATGAAATTATTATAAAGTGTTGTGCATAGTTGCTCTTGTATATGGCTTTCTTAAGCCTTTGCAAATACATGTAATAGAGAATGAGATGGATATTCCTATATTTGGATGAGAGGTGAATCATCATGCTCGTATGTTTTGAATATTTAAAAGGATTTCAATGACCTAAAGTTGATAAACAAAAATCTAAACTTTAATAGGATATGATTAATGCAGAGATAGTAAACAAAAAAGTAGGCTAAGTTATATGGAGATAATGTATAGGATACTAGGCGGTTGAATGTATTGAGTGAAACTATTTCAAGCTTGATTATGTGTCCTTTATGGTGGTAAAAAATTGATTATTATAACCATTATAATGATTTATTTCCATTTATCCTTTGCATTAGTAATTTTTTTTTTGGAAATTTTTAAGAACTATGGAAAGAGATTGATTTATTAAGTTAGCCTTATCTTTTTTATGATACTAACCATTCTAGTAATGATCTTTTGATATGGGATAATCTTGGAATAAATATTGTTCATCCTGCACTTGTTAAGGAAGAGATAGAAAGGGCATATGAATATGATTTTGAAGAAGTAGAATATTTAACCTATATGATGATTATATTTTTAAGTATATAACTAAGCTTTAAGAAAGGAACATGGGCTTTACATATAAAGTATTAATCTTTTTATTTCTTCGTGCTTAGAGAATTACTAAAGTTCCAAACTTTTGATAATAAAGTTGTAAATATTTTTTTTATTTCTTATTTTCTTCCCAAGCCCCAATTCTAATGTTTTAATATAAGAGTAATTTTCCTTTAGCCAAGACGAGAACATCTTTTGAAATTTGAAGGTTCCATGTAAGGTTAAGACTTTTGGTTAATGCAAATTTTTTGATGGGATTAAAATGAATAATATTCCATAAGAGAGATTATGTGTTAAATTTGAAGTTATGAAGTTATAATAATCATTTATCTTTGCATTGTTCAGTTGGATTCATTGCTTGGAATAATTACTTGAGATTGTTTAGTGAAAAGTGGGTAAGTAAGCAAATAAGTGTTTGTAGTTATGTTTTTGGTTTTAGGATAAAAATGAAAGGTACAACTATGTGGAGATGTAATATTTGTTATCTTTGTTGTACTTAACTAAAGAGTATGCATAGATATTTAGGGATATTTTCATGTCATTAATTTTTTTTTAAGAACAAGGATTACTTTTAGGCATTTGGCATTCAAAATTTAATCTACAAACTTAAGCTTTTAGATAAAAATCTTACAATGACTTTATTATATTTCTAACAAGTTAATCACCTAATAACTCATTTGGGATAGAAATGTGAATATAGCATGAGCCCACATTTACCTTATGCTTAAGTTTAGTTATTTTAAGGGAGCAGAGTTGATTGGAGTTGAAGCCTTAACGTTCTGATTAAAGACGTTTTAATATCATGTCAAGTAATAGTTGAGTTCAAAACCTTAAGCTTTTAGGAAAATACCTATGAATGGTTTTTTAATATCTTTAACAACACTTTTATGATGATTTGCCAATGAATTTTTAAAGGCTACTTAATTGATAGATATTCTAAGAGATTGGAAATATATTCTATTTTGATAGATATTCTTTATTCATTCACTTTTGTACTTCATCTTCTTTTTATCGATGAAGTTTAATATACCAAAAGCCTTCCATAAAATAGAAGTAGGGCAATAAAGAGTAAGCTCCTTCATGTTTGCATCAATTAGATAGTATAAACCGTTATAATTGAGAGATAAGTATGTAGAAACTTGGGGTCTAAACTTAGTTTATAATTTTATGGTTTTTCTCACTTGTTTGAATAAAGGGTTTTACAATTGTTGGGCCTAATAAGGATGACACTACCTAGTGCCCTTTGCAGTTCGTGGCATAAAGGGAGTAATGTTTGATTTGAACTCATTCCATCTTATCCTTATCCTTTTCTCTTGCAAAAAAAAAAGGAATGACGTTTTTTTTTCCTATGCATGTGCGAGGAGATTAACCAACTTTTCTTGGCTTTAGTATTTTTTTTATTCAATATAGGTTTGATCCTTTAATTTATAGATTGCTCACATTTGATTCCTTTACATCTAGTATTTTATTTTGGTCCTTTTAGTAGATAAATTAGACTAAATGTACCTTAATTTTTATTAAATTAAATGCTAGAAATCATATTTAGCACATTAAAGTTCTAATGATACTCAATGTTGACAATAATTGGAAAGGTAACTAGTGGGTCATGTGGTGCTAATGTAATGACTAAATTGGGCAAGTTTTTGCACTATAAGGAGTTATATAATTTGCAATTTTCTAATGTGATAAGGTGACTTTTGCTAATTTTCTTTCCTAATAATTTGCAACTTGTAATGTCACAACTCAATTTTTAAGTATTGTGATTGATGTAAAGATATATAATTAGTACACTAACTAAATATCTTTTTAAGCCTAGATACTTTATAAATTTCTCACTACTTCTACTATTATATATAGTAAGAAAAATGTTTACAGTTATATAAGTATTGAAATACATAAATAAGAGAGAAAACTGATTTATATTGATAGGTATAATAAGAGAAACATGTACATAAGTTTGGAAAGTATATAAAATATACTATTACTAGTATATACATAACATTTTGAGGAAGAGAATTCTTTGCCAAATAAATCAAACTATCTCATAAACTATCCTTTTAGCCATTTTTATTGATTGAGGAAAGGATCTAGTACATATGTCAATTTATCTTATTAGGACCACGATCAGTATTTACAAAAGAAATAATGTACACAAGTATGAGTATTAAAGAATATTTAGTGAATGACTACTTTTCTTTTTTTTTTTATAAAGAGTTTTCATTATTAAAGATTATATATGTATCTACACATTTAATCAATCATCACATAATAAATTCTTAATAATATTTACTATAAAATGATACTTATTCAATTATTAAGCTAAATAGCCATAGTTAATACTCAGATTTTCCCTTTGTAACTTGGTTTCGCCTTATACCCCTCATTCCTCTTATAACTTTACTCTTGCCTTATGCCCTTTCACTCTAGGAATAAGTTATGCAAAGGATGCATATTTGTCCCACACATTGCAAATAAGTATTAAGCTATAAGCATTAACCCTGATAGAACACTGAAAGTATCAACCATGTTGGGATACCATAAGTATCAATCATGCATTTAAATATCACATAATATAGGGTATGGTCAAAATATCAAATATGTCATAAGGGTCTTGCTAACAAATTTTGCCATTCTCATGTATTCAACCTTCAACAATACATATCAATATATTTAAGATTAACAGATAATCTTCTCATTCAAGATAAATAATTTAAGCCTTATCAATTGCATCATAATTTTCATACATAATCTCATTTCAAGGTTGATATTCAACAATTCCATTTATAATAATGACAACATTTAATTGCTTTGAATAGCTAGCAAGGTGGGACTCAAGCATCATCCATGATTCATGATTATGTAATGTTATATTCAAGGTAATTGCATACAACCTTTCCATATGCAATTATAGAAACTTGTAAATTTAATGAATAGCTATTTATATCATTCCAATATCATCAACTATTTTATAAATTCAAATCATTTCTTACTGCCAATCACCTTATAGATATCATGATTTTGGTATCCTTGAAGGCTTTCAAATCAATTCTAAATTTCACCAAGATTTGTTCCAACATTTCTAACATAAAGTTACGCATAAAAAATTAATTAATTTTCCTTATTTCTTCCCATTGTTACTATTCATATAGAACAAAAAATGGAAAATGCAAAATAAGACAATATAAGGGCACTTGTAATCCAAGCCCTTTTTGAGTATCCAAATCATTTCTAATTATTATCAAATTTTGATACAATATTCATAAAATGTTAAATAAGGAATAAATTAAGTATTGTATAATAAATTTCATAGTTTTACCTATGCACTAAAGGCATAAACCTAAAATTGCCAAATTTGGATAGTATTAGAGTTGTCAAAACTGAACTATCATCTAGGCAATCAAATTAATTCCATTTGCAACAAATTTGGACATAAGATTACTAATGTCCTAAATATCATATGTAAAAAATTTCATAATTTTTCTCATTCATTTGATACATAAAAAATGTTTAAATCCAAGACCAATTAGAATAGGGGTTTAAAATGGATAGTTTTGAGTATTTCACTTATAACTTAACTTTTTATACATCTAAGAATTTCTAAAAATTCCTAATTTCATTTACAACCATTCTAAAACTAAATATAACCTTAAAATGCTAAGGATTGAAATTTTAAAAATTTATAACCATGATTTCAAAGGCAAATAGAAACATATCCTTAACATCTTTTTGATAGAATTTCTCCTTACACTTTCCTATAGTAATTTTCTAAGGAAAGATCCTATAAATAATTTCATACTCATTTCAAACACGATAATACCAATATTATATCTTCTTATTAGTATTTATACATCATCAAAATCAAATCCAACTATTTCACAAATTAGCTTTTCTTCCAATATAACCAAATCATCAAATTTCTTCACTTTTTATTGAAAACTTAACAGGAGAAGAAGTAATTGCCACTCACCTTTTAATTATTATTGAAAACTTGAAATCTCTTGATTTCCCTCTTCCTTTCATGGCTTGAAGGTTGACAAAAGGGAACATAATTCTCTTTTCTTCCTTAAATGGCACGTGCGTGCACACACACATAAAAACCTAATTATAAAAATATCTCAAATTTCTTATTATTATTCATTAATTTTTGAGAAAAATCTTTGGACAATTGCTAGCTACTATGAATGTCCAAGTTCCCCTTTTTAATAAGAAAATTATTATCCTAAACCAATAAAAATAAGCTATCTTGAAAGATAAAAAAGATTTATTAGGAATTAGCCTTTAAATTTTCCTTTTTTTTCACTTATGTCATTGGCTTCTTTTAGAAGTTTGAGTCCACATTTTTTGGGCCTTAGAAACTAGGTTTAGGTCTTTAAAAATTAGGCCAAGCTAGCCTAATACTAGCAAAAATTAGCCAATTAAAAAGATAAAAGGCGTTTATTATAAATTAGCCCCAAATTTTTTATTTTCTTACATTTTTGCCCTTAAATTTTTAAGTATTTGGGGGCCTTTATTTCTGAACTTTGATATACATTTTAAGCCTAAAATAATTAATTTAAGTTGACCCAAGGGTTTTCAAATTAATTTTCTAAAATTTTGATTCAAGTTTTAACTTTTCAATTTATCTAGATATTGAAATTTTAGCAAATTTTTATGTGAATTTTTCTAAGCTTATTATTAGGTTTTTAATTGGATTTTTATCTATTTTAATGTCAAATAAAATTCTCATAAAAATTCTAGTTGGACTCATATTGAAATTACTTCTATGATTTCCAAAATTCATCTGATTTTCCTATCGGATTTTCTAATTCAAGAGTTTTGCTATTTAAATTTTCTTTATAAAATTTCTTAGGATATTGCATGTAGTCTCACTAGAGCTCTATATGTTAATTAGAAACTTCATATTTGATTTGATAGAAATTGCCAATTCGAATCTAATTTGTTCTAATTTGAATACTAGAGGGAACAACACAAGACATTATCTTTAGAGTAAACATGACAATTAAATTAATCATTCATTTATTGGGATGTTGATTGTTATGTCCCTAAATTTTGTAACTATTATCAATGGTTCCTAAGTTTTATTTTTGTTATAAAAGTAAGTAAAGAAAAGGACTAATTACTATAACTAAAACAAAAAAAAAAATACTACTAATATTGGTTATGAAATTTAGAGAATTTAATAGTAAGTGTTCCTATAAATGGAACTGTATATTATAGTTACTTTTATATTTAATGGAACCAAATAGGGGTAGAAGTATATTATAATGAGTTAGAGTCTACAATAGGCCAAACCTTTATAAAAATAAAATTAACTTAGCTTAGTCTATAAGTAAAATTTGGTTTGACTTGGTTTATACATTAAAATTTTCAAAACTTGTTCTAACTTGTTAGCTTATATACACGTTATTAAATAGTAAATATAATTAGGAATATAATTGTGTTCTGTTGAATCGAATTTTGACACAAAAAATTGTTCAAATTTCAATTAATAATAATATTTTAATTTGAATTCATTTTAACAAAAAAATTGTGAAGTATGAAGTTATGCTAAATTTGAGTTTGATTCGATTTCAAAATGAATACAAATGTTATAATAACAATTAAAAATTAAGTATTTAAATAATTATAATATAAGTTAAATTTAAGAAAATGAGAATGTGTAAGAAATTTTCATACATTTTTTGAAATATATATAAACTTTTCTTCTATACATTATATATTTATTCATTGTATAATTTAATATATAAAACAACCAGACTAGTCAGATAGGTAAATATACCAAACTTTAAATAATATAACCTAATTTATTTGTAAAACCAACCTGATGTTTGGCTTAAATTTATTCCATTTTACGCTTTGTTAAACCAGAAATAAACTACAAGTGGCCCACTTCCCTCTGTAGATCCAAAGACGTTTAATTTGTAAATTAAGAACTAAGAAGAACACCAACATCTGTATCAAGTCTTTTTGTCCATATTTTTTATTTTCTCCGGATTTTCTTTAATATTTCTTTAGTTTCGCGTTTCTCTTAGGGCGGTGCCGAATCCTCTGATTTTGTAATTCTTTCTTTTTCTTTCCAAAAAATATCTTCTTTTATCAAAAGTAAGCAACGGACCCAAATTACCAAAAAAAAAAAAGAAAAAGAAAAAATCAGAGAGAGAGAGAGAGAGTGGAAAGAAAAGAAGTAAGGAACGGGCCCAGGTTTGATATTTTCTTCAACGAAGTGAAAGTTGCAATCAACTAATACCTGAACTAAATGCTTAAAGAAGAAGCAGCAACCAGCGCATTTTGTGGTAGCCTCGTCACGTTGTCAGAAAGTTTAAGAGTCAAGTCTAAATCTTGTAATATTTTGCCCAATGAGTAAACTTCTTCAGATAGTGCCCTTTCCTAGTTATTTAAAATTGAAGCTTGGAAAACAAAGTTTCTGGTGTCGGTTGCCCAGGATCTGACCCAAATCACATTTTTCATTCTAACTTCAAAACCATTTGCATAATAGATTGAATCACTTGGTTAGCATGATTCGGATCACGAATCTACGATTTCATGGGATGGTTCCATGACAACAATGACTCGAAATTGAATCCTTATATTGTGAATTGTAAGCTTCTGATTATTATGCTTTTGAGTATGAAATAAGAGAAAAATGGTTGCTATTTAATGGTTTGGTTCATTTCCATTGGACGATCTACAGATGGTTAATAATGAGTTGTTCATTGCAGTGGAAATATTGTTATATGCTCCAACTCGTCCCCTCATAGACTACTCTGTAGCAGTTTTGTGGCTGATGGCTGTTGGAACACTCGTCCTTGCTTCAATATGGTCAGATATTACTGATCCCAAGCAGAATAGTGGACGCTACAATGAATTGTCTCCAAAGGTTTTTTTAATCGAATTCTATTTCTGTCTCCAAGTTTTTTGATTGCATGTAAACGGGCTTTTGTGATGTCCGAGGCTATGACTTGGTTTTTATTTTGATTTTGGCATGATTGCCAGGTAATTCAAATAATATTTTGTTGGTGGGAGTGCATTCTTTCATCGATAACTTACCGTAGTCTCTCCCTTTATAACTTGTAATCCTAGATAGATTGATGTTGGCGTGCCTGTATGGTAATTCATGACTATTTTCATCTCTGATTTATTTTATATCTCTATGTGATCGTCCACTGACCACATGCATTAATTACTTTCCGAAAGGAACCAAGCTGGCAAGCTTTCTTCTGTTTTATTTTTCATTTTGTTTTTCTTTCTATTGCATCTGAAAATATATAATTTTGAAGCTCATGTTTTTCCTTTAATTTTTCTTCTGTGGCTAGAAAAATGCAAATGCCGAAGAAGAACAGGAGATTGTCAATGTAGATACAAAGGGTGCTATCGTCTTTGTCATAACCGCATCTACTTTTCTCGTGCTTCTCTTCTTTTTCATGTCAACTTGGTTTATGTGGGTGCTGATAGTACTCTTCTGCATTGGTGGTGTTGAGGTAATACTAATTTGCATTATTTAATCCTCCTTTTGCTGACTGAACATGATGAGATTTTGTTTAAGGAATTAAGAATTGTTTTTTTATTCTTGTTCATGATTAACTTTGATTTCTACACTTAAACGGGGATTTGACTCTGTTAATATGCATTATCATAATCATTAACTAGGATATTAATAGAGCGAATATTTAACAAATTTTAAAAGTATTTCCTCAGCTGCTTTTTATTATTTAAACTTTGACCTATTAAAATTTTCATTTCACTTTATATGTAAATGCATTTTAGAGTTGTTAAGCCTAAATTGATGTAAAGCAATGGTAAGTAAATAACATATTAAATATGTCATTAATGATTCAAACAGTGGTGACGTGTTCGGTTGGATTTCATGTGTTAGTTCCCTTTACTGTTAATTAAGAAATTGTCTAAATTATCCATCATGATATTTAGGTGTCATGTACTAACGTTTCCTTTGGCATGACGTGTCATTTACTGTAGTGGGTTGTTGAGGAATGAAAAAAAGGTCATGTAATTAAAAATAACAAAGTTAGGGATTGTTTGATATGACAATTAAAATAATTGATTATTAGTTAATTGTAATATATAATACTCATGATTTTCTTTTATTATTGGCACAACTTTTAATAATTATTGTTTTTCTTAAGAGATAATTAATTTAAAGATTTTCACTGAGAGAAAAATTGTGATTTAAAAAAAATCGGAAAAGATAGTTTATTATTTATTAGTATTTTTTCCACCAAAGGTATTTAATATCAATTCTCTCTAAAAAATAAATTATTATTAAGAGTTATTTTAAATATAAAATTATGATATATACTCAAATTTATTAATAATTAATTATTTTTATTGTTATACTAAATAAGCCCTTGATTATCTTTTATATAACTACAGGGACTAACAAATAATAATCCAGTGAAAAACTTGTTATGGGGGGGTGGAACACAAATATTTACTGCTTTGAAGGTACCACTGATTCAGGATTAAATTGCATATCCATTTTTCATGGAGTCTGCAATTGATTAGGAAGATTTTTAAATTGCTTGACCAGCATTATTGATTCTGAACCAGAACGTAGTGAGCACATTCAAAGTATTTATACTCTCAAGTCTTTGAGACATCTTGGGATGGGCCATGGGTGATTCGTTGGTTAGTCGAACAACCTGACATTTTATGGCAGTCTTTTACAATTTCTGTAGTAGGTATCATTGCTTGATACTCATCCACATTGAGATATCTTGACTTATTTTGTTTGTTTTGAAACCCCAACAAAGAGTAATCTTGCAAAGGGTTTTATTGCCTATGATGTTTCCCTTCAAATTATTCAGTGTCCAAGTGCCTTTCCTTGATGGGTTATTGAATATTGAATTTGTCATGGAACTTCGCAACACAAAGTGTGCAACCAGTAATATTGGGTTTTTTTCTAACATAATTCCCAAAAACCAATAGAAAGCAATTTTACAGCCGCCCTCCTCTTAGTCTTAAATCATGAATTTTATTTGTTATTTTCATTAACATTATCAACTTTAGGAATGTTCATGTAATAAAAAAGTCCAATTCAAGCATTTTATGAAAGACAATACATTCGGTAAAAGTTCGCATCTTGATTATTATGCCGTGGATGACTGCATGTTCACTCTTTGATCTTCAGCTGATGTTTCGTTTTGGGGAATACCCCTTGTGGATAGTTTGTCAAGGTTTAGCTTTATGTAGCACTACTTCATTCTTTGTTTTATTTGAGATTTTCTTATTTTCATTTTGCAACAATCAACTAGCTTTGAACTCAATGCATTCTTAAAACCGTCTATGATAATTATAGATTTTACTTCCTTATCTTTATCTTGTTAATATATATATATATGTGTGTGTGTGTGTGTGTTTGTGTGACATTTTATTTTCAAGTGGTTATTCTTCATTAAGCTAACAGCTGTCCCAAAAATCTGTTCCTATTGTATATATTTACCGTTTTTAATAACATTTTGTAAGCTGTGGATCTATGGCAGTCAACTTATTATGAATTTCATGTTAAATGGTTTTATAATTGTTAGAAGAGAAAAAAAAAAAAGGAGCGAGCACTCGTGTCTATTTCAGTTAGAATAAACTAGATTAAAAGTTATGGCACTTACTTTAATAAGAACTGTTTGCAGAAAGGACACCTAAGACTTTTGGCTCCATTTCCTATCATATCGGAGTTATATTGATTACTGATACTCATAGTGCTTTCATTGATTGGATTCCCTTTCTGAGTGGTGATAATTTTCTAAACACACTTATGTTCAGAAACTGCCAAAACCTGGTTTTGCATTATTTTTAGAGAGTATAATGTAGGAGTTAGGAAAATATTATCTGCTACCTTGTAGTACACCCAAAGTAAAGGGTACAAGAGTCAAATAGTGGATATTAAACGTTGAATAGCTCAGGTTGCTATCATCTTGTTTTTGTTTTTTATTTTTTTGTAAACATCCTTGTTATATGTTGCCCATGCCTGACATTTTACTAGTGTTCTTCCTAGTCAAAATTTTAAGGCCAATATTCCCTTTAAGGTTGATGATTTTACGAGGTCAGTGGTTTTAACTGGATTAGTACCTGTTAATTATTTCATACGGAGGACCATCTAGTATTTCTTAGTTAAAAAAAAAAAAAAAAGGCAATTACATTGCAATAGTAAATTGATCTTGACCTTGTTTTGCTCTCATTAGAGGACAAAAACTAAAATAAATTTAGTCTTATCTGTTCACTGGTGTATTATTCTGTATAGGATCCCAATGCATTGGCAAGTTAATGTTCGGACCATACTCGCTTGCTCAAATATTCTTCCTGTATTATTTTGTACATTAATTTCATCAACATATCAATTTAAGACCTAGATATAAGGTAAAAATTATGTTGTTACACATCTTTCTAATCAAAGAATGCATTGGGTTTCAGGGGATGCACAATTGTATTGTGAGCCTTGCAACAAGGTAAGCTCAATTTGAATTTTTTTTCAGTTAGAAACCAAAAGTAATAAAGTTCTTGCTGCATTACATATCCAATAAAATTGCTCTCTCTTTTTCAAATTTGTGAACAGAAAAAGTCAAAATTGTGAGCGGAAGACTCTGAATTTACCTATCTTCGGAGAGACTACTGCTTTCTCACTTGTTGTGTTATTATTCTGTGTGGCGTTTGCTGTTTTCTGGGCTGTTACCAGGCGGGAACATTATTCGTGGATTGGCCAAGATGTTCTTGTAAGTTACAAACTCCTGCACATATGAAGTAGCTTTCTTGATCTTGTATTTTCAACTAGTTAATTTGGCAGCGGATAGATCTGATCTTTTAAGAATGTTTGACAAGCATTGAAATGGAGTTGTTCAATGGTTTCTTGGTGTGGCCAGCATCTTTTGAGATTTCTACATAGATACATAGATAATTACACTTTAATCATGGACCTGTTTTCCTTCTATTTATAATTTCTACTTTTGCGAATATGGTTCTATTATTTTTTGTTTTGTCTTATGTTTAGATTTCCAGATGTTGTTCACACAAAACCTTGTGCATCTTGTTTGGCTCCATATTTAAGAGTTTTTTGCAGTGTTGCAGTCTTATGTTGGGCTTGGTCATACATTTCACTGATGGTAACCCGTTATATTGATTTTGTTCTATATGGCTTTGTTCTTGACAGGGCATTTGTTTGATGATAACAGTCCTGCAGTTGGCCCGATTACCTAATATCAAGGTACAGAATGTCAGCATGTGTCTTTCATGATTAGTTGAGTTCACATATCATCCTAATACTATAACAATTCTTCAAACTTGCTTGTCTACTTGTTATCATAGGTTGCCACTGTGCTCCTCTGTTGTGCATTTGTCTATGACATCTTCTGGGTGTTCATATCTCCGGTTATATTCCATAAGAGTGTTATGATTACAGTAAGTTTCTACTCTTACTTAACACCTTTTTTCTTTGATTATCCCATTGCTGTTTGCAATTTTAGAATACAGAATAACATTTTTAATATTCGGAACAAACATTAACTATATTGAGGTCAGCAACAGTTGAATTCCTTACATTCTATATTGGATTCACATAGGGAAGAAGTAATACCGGTAAAATTGAGAAATTTCAGCAAGGGATTTAAATTTGTAGTTTAATGGCAAATAAATTGAAAGTTGGGCTTGCAAGAATACATAATTCTTGAAGCCATACTCCAACTAGAAGCTGATATATCTATTTATAATAAAAATATAAAGTTACAAGAGACAGGCTCACGGTCCATATATTTTAGCAAACAAGAAACTAACAATTCTAATCCTTAGTTCACTAGTGCTCCCCCTTCAAGCTGTAGTATAAATATCAGACATGCTCAACTTATTACAAATATCAACTTATTTTCTTGGAAGGACTTTAATAAATAAGTTAGCCACTTGATCCTCAGTTTTAACATATTTCAAATCAATAATCCCTTCCTAAAATTTTTCTTTGATAAAATGACAATTAGCTTCTACATGTTTTGTTCTTTTATGAAAAATTGGAGTTGTAACAATGTGAGTAGTAGCCCGATTATCACACCACAGCTGTATGGTTTTAGAAGTCTCAACTCTGAGTTGACAAAGAAGGTAAGAAATCTATATAAGTTCAGATATGGCATGAGTCATGGCTCAATTCTGGAATTGTGCACTTGAGTGTAATACTAGTACTTGTTTCTTACTTTTTCAAGACATAAGATTCCTATCGACAAACACGCAATACCTAGAGATAGATCTTCTATCTATAAGACATCTTACCCAATTTGCATAAAAAACATTCGAGTTTGTGATGGCAATAATTTTTATAGAAGATCCCATGTTTGGGAGCTTTCTTGAGATATTTAGAATGTGCATAATTGCATCCCAATGTGATGTTCTAGAAGAATTCATAAACTAACTTACTACACTTACCAGAAAGATAATTTCTGGTTTAGTTACGGTAAGATAGTTCAATTTTTTCACTAACCGTTTATATCGCTTTGGATCATTTGGCAACTCTTCATCTTCTAAGCCAAGCTTAACATTTGGAATTATAAGAGTATTAGAAGATTTAGATCTAAGCATTCCTGATTCACTTAAGAGATCAAGAACATATTTTCTTTGAGATAAGAAAATTCTTTTCCTTCCTTGAGCTATTTCAATCTCCAAGAAATATCATAGTATTCCAAGGTCCTTGGTCTCAAACTTGGTTTGAAAAAAATCTTTCAACTTTAAAATACCCAGTTTATTCTTACTTGTGATCATAATATCATCCACATACACAACTAGAAGAATGCAACCAGAATTTTTTCTTTGTAAAACAATGAGTGCTCATGATCACTACTTCACTAAATCTTTTTAATCAAGCTCGAGGAGATTGCTTTAAGTCATATAAAGATTTCTTTAGTTAACAAACCTTGTCACATTCCCCTTGGGTAATAAATTTAGATGGTTGCTTCATATATATCTCTTCAAGTAGAACACCGTATAGGAAAGTATTTTTGACATCAAATTGATAGAGAAGCTAGCTATGGGGGGCAATAAAAGAGATAATCAACCGAACAAAGGTAATTTTAGCAATAGCGGACAAATTTTTTGAATAATTGACATCATAAATTTGTGCATATTTTTTTGCTACTAGACATGACTTTAATCAAGCAACAGTATCATTAGGATTAACTTTCACAAAATACACTCATTTACACTTAATGGATTGTTTTCCTTCTGGTAATGAGACAATATCCCATGTTTGATTTGCAACTAAAGCTTGCATCTCTTCTTCCATAGCAACACAACACCTAGAGTGAGATAGTGCTTCTATATCAGACTTAGTAAGAGTAATGAAATCAAGTGAGATAATAAATGATTGAGAGGACATAGGTAGCGTAGTGTAGGATACATAGTTAAAAATAGAGTAAGAGTGATTAGTGTTACCACGCTGGGTGCAACTACGTGTATCTTTTCAGTGGGCAATAAGAATGTCAAGATTAGATGGCAAATGGCAAGGGAAGAGGATCTAATGAGGAAGAAGTTAGTAGAAGGGATGAAGCTGGTGATTCATTAATGATTGGTGTAGTTTCAGGTTTGTTAGCATTGTTGGGTAAGGGAGATGCTGTTGTTGGTACCTGCTTTCTTTGAGAATAAACGGATTTAATAGGAGAATGAACCTAATTGTTTTCTAGAGGTGCTTGAGGTTCTTGTGGAGAAAAATATACAAAGAAGTATTCATCAAGAAAATTAATCTTAGTTATGGAGAAAGACAAGTCAGAGGAGTAAAAAAAAAAGGAATGGATTCAAGAAATGTAATATTGGATGAGACATTCTAATGATGCAAATTAGAAAAGTAATATCGATACCTTTTTTATATATGAGAATAATCAAGAAAAACATACTTCAAAGACCATGGATCAAGTTTAGATATCTAAGGATGATGATCTCAACCAAAATAAGTACACCTAAAAATATGTGGAGATAGAGAAAATAAAGACCGGGAAGGAAAAAAAATGGAATAGGATATTTGACCATTAAGAATTGAAGAAGGCATTCGATTAATTAAGAAATGAGTTGTAGAAATTGCATCTATCCAAAAAATCTTAAACATTTTCATTTTAAATAATAAAGCATGTGAAACTTTCATAAGGTGACAATTTTTTTATTTAGCTATCCCATTTTGTTATGGAGTAATTGCATAAGAAAATTGATGAATTATTCCATGTTGGAACAAATAAGATGCAAATGGAGTAGAAAAATATTCTTTAGTATTATCACTATGAAAATGATGAATAATAAATTGATTTAGAATTTTAGTATGAAAAGTATGAAAAATCTTAAATAACTCTGATTGATTCTTTGTTAAATAAAGTTAAGTAACTCTTGAAAAGTCATCCACAAAGGTAACAAAATACTAAAAATTAGACTTAGAGACTATTAGGCAAGGATTTCAAATATCTGAATGTACTAGTATTAATTCAAATGCGGATGCAACCTACTTATTAACTCTAGAAACATAAGATCAAAGATGCTGTTTAGCAAACTAACATGACTCATAATCCAAACTAGATAAGAAATTAAAATTAGGAAATAATTTTTTGTAAAGTTGATAAGGATGGATGGCCCAAGCGACAATGAAGTTAGTATGAATTGATAATAGTAGCAGTAGCAACTATTTAAGAAACTTTTTCTTCGAAAACATGCAAACTGCCGAATTCGTACTCCTTATAAAAAATCTTCTTTATCATAAGATCCTAAAAAACACAATAACTAGGGAAAGAAGACATTACAATTATATGTACGTGTTATTTAACTAATGAAAAGCAAATTAAATGAGAAGTTTGAAAGACATAACACATAAGATAAGGATATATTAGGGGTAACATCTATCATACTACAATCAATAATAAATACTTTAGACCTATTGGTTAAAGTAATATGAGAAGAAGAAAAAAGGTTGAAAAGAAGATATAATACCTATCTAACTTATCATATGACCAGTAGCACTAGAATCAACGATCCATCTAGAATTAGTAGAAGAAAGGCATGTAGTGAAATTATCTGTTTGTACTAATGTAGTAGTGGATTGAGTAGGTGGTTGTTATCGAGATGCTTGGAACTGTAAATATTTAGCATACTCACTTTTTAACAAACTTATAATACCACTATCATCAATATCTTATACCTGATTATTTGCAGTGACATGTGCAAACTGAGATAGCGGTGTATTTTTTTCAAGTAACTTAGGATAAAACTTTTTAATATGTCTAAGTTCTTTGCAGTGATAGCAAGAAACAATACCATATTTAGTTAAATCATCTCACCTACTAGAATCACTTCGTCCTTTACCTTTTCTCCCCTTGCCACATCTAGTACTAACACGACCACTACGAGTACCAGAACCACGGTAGATGATTCATTTATATGTGTAGAAGAAGAAGATGAGTAACTATATGCTCATTGAATATGATAAAAAATAAACTTCATTGTAAGAGAATCAAAACTAGATAAAATCTATTGGCAGGCAGTGCCAATGCCATGAGAAAACATATAACTCTAAATTGTTTTTGTTGAGAACGTATTGTATCAACATCAATAGTAATAGGTAAAAGAGAATACCATTGTTGAAAGACTTGGTGAAGATTAGTATAGGTTTGAGATTGGGTCTTACCATTTACATCACGATGAATCAATGACCAAGTCAGATCTTAAATTTGGTGCACATTATCCTTTGTAAAATAAAGTGACCTAAGGATTTTTCATAATTCTTTGACTATTTCACAATGCATAGTATTATTATCAACTTTAGAAGTTAAAGTATTACATGTTAATCTAAGCAATTATCGATCTTTCGCAATCTACTTTTCCTTCATATCATTTATAGGTGGATATTTAGTGAGGTGATCAATTATATGAACATCATCAAGGTAATACTGAATAACCCTCTTCCATCCTATATATTATTGATATTCTAAATCTAATTTCTATTCAGTTATTTGGCCACCAATAGGAAGTGAATTAAAAAAAACTGACTTTAGCTTTGATTTTCCTTCACCATTACTATTTTTTAATGTGCTGTATGCATTAGAATAAAAAATATCACTAGCCATGAGAATAAAGAATCAATAAAAATATGTAGAGAATAGCAAAAAAGATTAGAAAAATTACACTAGAGTTATTGGATTGCACAAATAACCACTTGAATGAATGCAGAAGAACTCAAGATGTCATCAATTAGAAGCCTGCTGTTGGACGGTGTCTCACGCACTTGCATGCATTGGAAACATGCTTTGGGTATAGCGCTCACACACCTCCCAGAAAGTCACGTGTGATGCACATGTCAGTTAGATGAGGTTGCTGGTCATTGATCCGCTCTGCTATCAATCCAGATCTTTGAAAAATGCACTAAATCTTTGTCAACCGCTCTAGACAGCAGCTCCATTGTTCTGCAACACTGCACACTCCACAGCCAAATCTAGGATTTTTGCTATTAGCTTCTTTGTGATTTAATCACACATCAAAAAATTGAAAAAAAAAAAAGCAGGGGAAGAAGAAGAAAGTAGGCTTCTCTAGTTTTTTTTTGGTTAAGTGTGAGAAAGATACCTAGATAGAGGCTTTAGATATCATGTTAAGAGAGAATAATTCTTGAAACCATACTCCAACTAGAGGCTGACATATTTATTTACAATAAAAATATAGAATTACAAGAGATAGGCTAATGGCCCATACATCTTAGCAAACCAAAAACTAACAAACCTAATCCTTAATTCACTAACATGAAGAAAAAGGGATTAAGTAAATTCAGAAGGGGCTTCAATTCAAAAGTTTGGCTGCCATTTGGATCTACACTAATGGAAATTCTAAAAAATCTAATCCTGATAGGTATAACCGTATAAATTTTTGGATGTGAGATGAATGTGGGGTGAGGAAATAGAGGCCAAATAGAAAATAAAGAAAAGGAGCAGCGCTCATCCGGAAATCCTCCTGACATATGATATGAACCATTGGTCAGTTTTAGGCAAGTAATGGGCTAATACCACACTTGAGCATCCCATCTGTTCTTGTGCAAATCCTACAATTTATGAGTGGTCTGGTGCCATGCAGAGTCTGTGCCTTAAGGAAAGTTCTTCAGATATTGACCTGACAACCTATAGTTTTTGGACACCAAATGGCCCATATTGAGACCCTTACCTCCGCCTCCCTTGGATGGGACAATCTATTAACTGAACTAATGATCTCCTGAAAAGTGCCTACCAAACAAAAATCTCATATCTTTTCTATCCTCCTAGTAACTCCTTGGAAAAACTGAATGGATAGAATGTAATAAATTGTAATGTTAAATAAGCTTAATTAAATCATGAAAAAGAAACATTCCAATTTTTGAAAATAATGTCGAGAATTTTTGGGATTTCATCCAAAAATGAACTTGTTGATTACCCCGTTAATAAACCAAAGCATAATTTGACAATCATACAAGTGAGTCAATGAAGAAATAGAAATGTATCTTTTTTTTTTGCCTGAATCATTGAGATAAAGAGAAGAAGTGACTGATATCTACCATGGGGCTTGTTTCACAATTATGTATTCTAAGCCCCTTTATTTATCATAAAAATTCACCTTTAAATGGCGGAAAGGAATTTAATATACCTCCACAAGAGGCAGAACAGAAGTTTAAAGATCTAATGAGAATATTGTTTCATGGTGTTCTCATTGAACCCAAAAATTCTTACTTTGGGATGTTTGTTGTTTTGTTCTGAGTTTCTAAAGGCTGATCCCCTTAAAACGGTGTATATTTTTTATTTCTTGGATCTACACTTTTTCGCCCCTTCTGTCCTTCTTGTTTTCCACCGAGTGAGCTGTGCATTCTTATTCTGTTCCAAACGTGCTCGCTGGGATCTTTCTAAGAAATATATTAATTGTTAAGAAAATATTCCCTTGGTCTTTGTTTAGCATCTATTTTCTGAGAACAAAATAGTCCTGGGTTAATTATAAGTGATCCAAATATAGTCGCCTTTTAAAGTTTATATATTATACGCTAAAAGATAGTCAGTTTTTAAAGTTTATATATATATATATATATATATATATATTATACAGTAAGATTCCCTTTGAATGGACTCTGGGATGATCACGGGTCATTAAATTTATTAATTTTTAATTTAAAGTTCAAATAAAACTGGTCCTTTAGCTTTTGAAATCACATACCCAACTTATTTGGCTTTTGATGTCTCTTAATGTCTATTTTTGCACAGTTTCTTATCACGAGTCTTATTCTTTTCAACTGTACAAATATTTAAATAAACTATATGCTATGTTACTGAGAGTTATCTATTATGATTGATAAATATTCTTTTCCTAGGTTGCCAAAGGTGACAAGAGTGGTGGTGAAGCAATTCCAATGCTTTTGAGGTGCCCTCGTCCTTCTGATCCTTGGGGTGGTTATGACATGATTGGATTTGGAGATGTTCTCTTTCCTGGTTTGCTTGTATCATTTACTCATAGGTACCAGCTTTGCTTAATTGCTCAACCATTTATTTTGACCAAATATTTACGATAATGGATTTACACACAGTAACACAGATTTCAATTTGAAAAGTTGTCATAAAGATTAAGGGGAATTGCACTCCGATTTGCTGATTATTGTATGTTCTCTTATTAGTGCTGTTGAGAGTTACACAACATTGTATGTAATTAACTTAGAGGTCTGCAACTTGGTTGATTGGCATGCAGGAAAGTGAAAGGGATGCATTATGGACTATGATATAAATATCTTTATGAAATTGTGAACTTTTATTTATTTTTAATATTCTCCGTTGACATTTGTGCTATAACAAGTGGTTATATAGATGAAGGTGCTAGCATTATTTAACGATTTCAACTATCCAAGGGAAGGATCACGTGATACCAGGGAGATAGGGCGAGGGAGAGGAGTATTTAGTTGGAAATTTTCATAGTATCTGTAAATATTTGATCAGCAAACCTTTAAAATTTGATATTGCCCTTTTGTTCTATAAAGAGAGAAAATATTTTTAAAGAAGGACGCAATTATAGAATATTAAGGGAGAGATAAAAGGGAAATGAAATTTTCTACTATGGGGGATTTTAGTAGTAGAACTTTGATAGGTGGTTTGTGGTCTGGTTTGATTTAGTTGTTAGTTTTATCTATTTATTTGGCCTCTTCTCTTGGAGGATTGCTGATTCTCTAGTTATGTATTGTTCTTTCTTTTAAGGAAATATTACATTCACCTTCTGTGAAATTTAATCTAAATACAAAAATTATCCTTTTATTTTGGAAAGTATACACCTACTTCAATTTTGACTTTCCATTTGGTTTTTTTTTTGCAAAGTGCCGTCCATTTTAAATATATCACATGATAGCACATCAACCCAGAGGGATTTATACAAATCTCTTCAAAATTTCTTGACAGTTATGCCCTTCTTGCACTAATCTGAAGAAGGAGAAATTAAATTCCATTTGTTAGTAGCTCTGACCAGGTACTGGTGGGGAGATTGTGGGTTTTCAAGATGGAACTTGAGGTGGTAATCGTAGAGGAAATGAGAAGTTTTGCTGTGACTGAATTCATGGTGGTTTTGGCTGTCGATGTTGGTGGTGGCTGTGAGCAAGCATCATTGGTTTTGAAGTGTGGCAAACCAAGGGCCAGAGCTTGGTCATTGGTGATGGTTGAGGGTAGGTGACTTCAATGGTGACTAGTGTTAGTTCATGGTGGCATTTTGAGGAAAGGAAAAAACTAAGATGCACTACCTTATGACACACCAGTAGACCTAAACCATAAGATTTCATTTAGCTTGCACGGATTCATAAATTTGGACCATTAGATTCAGTGATACATGGCACCACTGGTGTATGTTAGTCTCTCCCTTGAGGAAATTATTGTTTGGATTGTGTTGTCTTTTTCACTTTTATTTTTTCTGTTTTCTAATTTTTTTCAGTCATGGTTTCATCCTCTGGATGTCTTGAAAATTTTCAAGAATGTCCTACCCATGTGATTGTTGCACAGTTATACGTTTCTTGTTGATTTGGCAAAGATCCACTTTTGACATTTGGTTGAATTTCCATTTCATAAAAACTTATGAGTTTCTTGTCTATTTAAGTCATAAGGGTACAATGGACATTACAGAAATGGACTTAACAGCATTAAACTGTTATGATTAAGGGATGGAAGTGTATATTTTTCAAAATAGAAGAGTACCATCTGTATTTAAGTTAAATCTAAGGGAGTTGAGTGTGACTTTTCTTAATAGAAGGATACACCAGAGCCACTTTCCGGTGTTATACTGATTTTATTTCAACTGTTAAAATGAAAATGCAATTGTCTGCAATTTATTATATAAGCTGATGTTTGGTTTTACTGCATTTTATTTACTTAGATGCTAAATTAAACATCAGGAGCTACCTGCTGGTGGGACGTGGGATGTCTAAGGATTGACTAAATTCAATCTTACTTGTAGAGGGTCTTGATGATGATATGATGCTTGGAAAACGTAGTTCTCCTACTTGAGCTATATTAGGTTAATTTGATGAATTTTATCTAATGCACATTTTGAATAAGTATAATGCTCAATGAGTAAAATACTAGTCCCATTAAAGCTCTCTGAACTTGTGCCTTTTGGTGCAAATTTTAATGTTCATGGAGAACTGTTTTCTTTTTAATATTTGTTTCCAGCAATTTTGGTTTTAATTACCAATACGTATCGGCCTTGAACTTATTTGTTCTAGCTTTTGGGTATCTCAGATTTGACAAAGAAAACAAGAAGGCAGGAATAAGTGGATATTTTATTTGGTTGGTAATCGGCTATGCTTTTGGTGAGTTTCTGGCTACACATTTCTGCTTTTAACTTAAAGTCTCTTTAAACTATAATGGCTGTTTTTCACCAAGAATTTTTTTTTGCCCCCCCTCCCCCGCCCCTTTTTTTTCCCCATATGCAGTTTTAGTCCCAACATTATCTGGAAATAACTAGACTTCAATAATGCATTTTTGTTCATGATACTCATGGTTGCTCGCAATATTCTTGTTCTGTCATAATGCATTTTTGTTCATGATACTCATGGTTGCTCGCAATATGCTTGTTGTCATAGTGACTTTTGTTAGCTTCTATTATTAGACCTTTTGCTACTCGGCCCTTTTTCCCTCCCTAACTTGCTAAAAAAACAGTCACCACGCGAAACATTTTTTGCTTTCAGTATCTCGAAGCATTCGTAGGAGGGAGCAAAGGCCATTACAGATATTGAAACATGGAAAAGATGACTATTTGAATATGTTTTTAACGAACACATTGGTGGCATTTAGGCTAAAGATTAGAATCTTGGTTTACTCCTTCTAGTGATTTATAAGCAGCTATTGAAGTCGATCTTGATTGAAGGAATGAAAAACTACTTAACACACACACTATTAGAACTATATTATTATGTTATAGGAAATTATCTTTGATTGATTATGATTGATTCTAAATTACTTAATTCTAAGTTATAGTATGGGCTGAGAAATTTGTTTGTCTAGCGTCCAATAAGGGTATTAGAATTTTTATAATTTTTATGTGTTTTATGGAAATAGAGCATTAGAATTAATTTTTTTTATTATATTTAGTCAATATATTGAATAATAATATCAGTCTTTTCTTTTCAACGTAGCGCCCTTTTTATATCGTTGCTTTTTGAATCTTCGGCCAGGTACTATTCATTCTAGGGTTCCTATGTGATTATCACACCATTCAAAGGGTTTTGTACATTACAATATTCCTAAGCTTTGGCTTTTCTGCATCTCTTTTCTTCTCTGCACAACCGTCTGGTTCTGTGATTCTGGGAGCGTGAGTGCACTTCTGGTCGCACAACCTGCAGAAGCAAGTTTCCGGCAAGGCCCATTGGTGCGTGAAGTGGACGCACCATTATTTCTGCAGTGCGTGAAGTCCATGTCCTGCCGCGTCTGAGGCGTATGGGTTTGCAAGCACTTTTGCAATAGGTTCATGTCCTCCTCCTGAGACTGCATGTGAAGTCATTGCATCCGTTGCAGTGGTCAAACCATTTATTCTTTCCGCCTTGGACAGATCCGGTTTAGCTCTTTCTTCAATTACCAACTCAACGATAAAACTCTCTTCTTTTGCCTTAGACAGACCAGTATTTCTGTTTGCTTCAATTTATGGAGCGTCTTCGAGCTTTTAGAAAAAACTGCATCTAGATTCAGTTTTGCCAATCGTCATTTGGCTGCCCTTCTCTTTTGCACTGGCAATTGTTCTGGCAATATTGTTTGCTGATGTTTATCCTGGCAGCAGTTCTCTTTTGTGCGGACAATCATTCTGGGGCCCATGTTTATTCTAGTAGCACTTCTTTTTTGTGCCAATGGTCATTCTGTCAGTACCTTGTGCTAATGTTTATTCTGGTAACACATTTCCTTTTCCTTTGCACCAACGGCTATTCTGGTAGCACTTTTACTCCGACGATCGTTCTAGCAGCCATGAGATTGCTTTGCATTCAGGAGTTGTTGGCATGTTCATTGCAAGCTGTTCGTGTAGTTTGAAGATTCTTCAAATTTTCTTTATTATGTTGTAATTGCATTTTATTTTAAGGAGTTTTAATTTATGTTCCAAGTTTAAGCTTGAGGGGGGTGATAGAATTATGTTACAGGACATTACCTGATTCATTATGATTGATTCTAAGTTATATTATGATTTATTCTAGGTTATATTATGTGCTTGAGACTAGCTTGTCTTGCATTTAATGTTAAGGGTATTTGAATCTTTTACATTTCTTAGGAGTGCTATTTAAATAAAGTATTAAGGTTAAGTCTTTTATTGTATTCAACCAATATATCATTGAATAATAATATTGGTCTTCTCTCTTCAACTCTTTCAAGCCTTTCTGCTTCCCCCTTGTCTGAACCCTAATTATTTTTTCTCAGCATGTACCCATACATAATGTTCTAGGTTCAAACCTAGGACATTGAAAGGGTAAAGCTCTAAAGGGAGGAACAAGTGTCACTCCACCACTAAGGCACTAACTGCTAATACATCTGTTTGATCAACTGCAAATTCCTTTCACAAACTTCAAGTGCTGCCTTTGAGCTCCCCTTTCTATTCCTTTTGTAACAGGTTTATTCCCCCATTCAAGTTCTAGGGGCACAAACCAATCATAAACTTGTGGAGTGCCATCAAAGGGGTCTCGTGTTGAAGCACCCACATTAGTGGGAATGAGGGAACCCTTGGGTAGAGGATGGGGGAAGGTGGAGGAGTGAGGGAATTCCCACTTGTGGAACGAAGCTTCACAAGTGGTATTTAAATCCCCTCCCTCACCTTGTTGAGAGGATATTAAACACTTGAGTCTACTATGAGGAATACTTGATTTTTGTCCATTGTAACACATGCTAGAGTACAATGCCATTGTTTGATCAATATTGCTGACCCCCATCTGATAGCATAAAGCTTGGATGTTGCTGTAAAACGTGCTGCCTAGATGTAAAGATACAAGAATGACTAGTTTATTGTTGAATTGTTATATTATTATTATTATTATTTTTTTTTTGGGGGGGGGGAGATGTGGGATGCAATTCATTTTAAAGTAGTAGATTATTTTCATTTTTTGGCTGGAGGCAACTTAAAGAAAGGTTTGGTTTGAGGTTAAAGTGACTGGTGGTTTCCTAAGCTTTTGGGCTTTACTGTGATGACAATCATAGTTATAGAATGCTGCCAGTTTTAGCTTGGGACTGGTTGGAAGTAAGTGGTTTTAAAAATTCTCTTAGTGGTGCCATCGTATGTGTGATTTCATATGCGTGAGTGGCTTAGCTTGCTAATCATGACATTGATGTTCTTATTAGCATTTAAAGTTATAAAATCATATCCAGACTTGCAATACCATATTTTTTGAATGCAACACATGGTATTATAGAAGTTCCATACCGATTTGTTATTTACTTTTGTTTTTTATTCCAATGCAACTCATCTTTCAGCTCCTAAGAAATGATCTCGTCATGTTTCAGGTCTCTTCTTTACATATTTAGGTCTATATTTAATGAATGGTCATGGACAACCTGCGCTACTCTACCTTGTTCCATGTACATTAGGTAACTAGATCAGTGATTTGCTTCAGTGGTTTGGTCTGCTTGTTAGTTAACTGAATTGAATATTTTCTCTAGTCAGTAATGCCCCTTGGGTTTAGTCTCATACCGTTTACTTGTCTGATTGGATCAACAGGTGTTGCTATTATATTGGCATGTATACGGGATGACCTTAAGACCCTGTGGAGTTATGGTGCAGACTCGTCTTTGAACAAACAACCTTCTCAAGTTTAAATTACTACACTGTTTTCTGCTGGTCATCAAGGAGTTTGAACCTCCGCACATTATAAAATGTACTCAGCCCCATGGCTATGCATTGCTTGCAACGAATACAAATGTGTGGGAAGATACCAAATGGACAGTCAAATCTCTCCTGGCACTCCTTAGTTTTCTTTTGTATTCAATCATTAATGAAAGTTCTTTGTAGCCGCTATAAAAGGCAGAAAGAATAGCGAAGTGATTGTTTGGACATTACCAGCGTCTCACTCCTGATGTTGCTATTTCATTTTCTTTCTTTTCGATTTGCGACATTATTGAAGATGCAACTAACGTGGTTTTGACGCAGCAGTGCAGTCCATGGGTACCAACATTGCTCGACCTGGTATCAATTTGTTTTTCCCACTTGTTTTCCATCAAAATTTTCGATTGGAAAATGTTAATCTCACTTTGTTATTACATCTTCATTCACAATTACGTAGTTAGTCATATTTAAACCTAAACAAGTGAGACAAATTTAACGTGGGTTACTTCATGTTCGCATTAAAAATGGCTGTGAAAGAAGGATGGCTGCGGGAATAGTACTAATCTAAGAATTTGTTATATTTCATTGGCTTCCCTTGACGTGTAGATGTTTTCATTTTCTATTCTAATTACGTGGTTGGTAATTGGATGTTACAGTATAATTCCCTAGATTAGAATTTCATTGGTTATAATTAAGATTTCATTTTTAAATTGCAGTTGAAAATTTTGAGCAGAAGTTGGGACAAACCTGATTCGTTTTTTAGGTTTTCTCTCTCAATGATCATCGTCCTTCCATCTTTCTTGTCACTGGCTGTACAACGCTTTGCTTGGTTCGAGTGAAAGCGGGGAGAGGGTTTTTTTTTTTTCCCCTCTCCCCCCCGGGGGGGGGGGGGATTAATGAGAGGGAAAAGAATGAAAATGAGAATGTGGATTTTTTTTGCCCTTCATGGGTGGATGCGGGGAAAATAGAAATGAAAGAATATTAAAAAAACTCATTATTTTATATTTACACTTTCTCATAGAATTCTAGAATTTTTTTTATTAAAGTTAAATTTCGAAGTAAAGATATTTAGCAAACTACTTGTTCATGGGCTTTTAATTGATTTAAATAGTTTCAGTTAATTGATTTAAATATTTGACAAATAGTTTATTTAATAAATTAATTATTTTTATCAAATTATTTAAAAAATTAAGAAAATTTAACCTTTTTAAATAATTAATTTACAAAAAGTTTGACAAAAGACAACGTGACATCTAAAATATATGGTTATTTCTTTCCCTATTTTATTGGGAAAAAAAACTTTGAGCCACCATTCCTCTCACCATGGTTCTTCTCCTTTCTCCTATATTTCTTAAAAGAAAGTTAAATAAGTAAAATAAAAATTGTTATTTATAAGAAATCTAATAAATAATAAATTATATTATCTTTTAAAATAAAATTTATTTTGATAAATAATATATAAAATCATAAATACTATTAAAATAAAAGAATATTCACATAAATCATAAAGTATACTTATAAATTTATATATCATTTTGCACATATAACAATTAATTATAAATAGTTAATTTTAATAATTAATTTTATTAAATATTTTTATATAAATTATTAATGTTATCAATTAATTAAAATAATTAATATAATAAAATTTTAATTAATAATTAATTAAATAATCACTTCACTAGTATAATCAACCGATCATGGTTTAAAATATTTTGATTAAACTTTATTTCTCCTTCCCATTTCCACTACATTGATTGAAGGAAAACAAAATTAGTGGGACATACGAAGATTTTCATTTCCACTCCACTTACATTTTTTTTCATTCCTATTTTCAACTCCACCAAACTCGTGAAATTTTGCAATTTTTCCTACTTTCATCTCTTCCATACAAAGCCAAACTATTGGTTCGCGTCTTCGTCGTAGCGACCCAAAAAAATGGCTGCAGTAAAAAATCAAGTCGAAATTGGCTGTGAATTTGATGTTCATGTATATCAGAACAATCTTGAAATGTATCCCTCTAAACGAAATGTAATTACGTTTCTGTTGTGCATATCAGCTTCAAATTATGATTATGAAAGAACTTCTATGCGATTTTTGAGCAAAAGTTGATATGGATTCTATAGGAAAAACTGTTTTTTGGAAAAATTGAATATTCTTCTTGGTTTGATACTGGATATGAAAACTATTATTGTTTGGGAGGAAAATGCGCAAAGTGGCATTTACAAAACAATTTTCATTGCGCAATAGAAGTTGCTTTCCCTTATCCAAGTTCATATTTTTTTAATTAATTAAATCATGTCTTTTCTTTGATTAAATCTCCATGCACTAAAAAATAAAGAAAATATTTTTCAAAACATAAAAAAATCAGAAAGCATTTTCTTTTGCCAGCTTAATTTGTTATCAAGTAAATGTGCAGGGTGAGAAACTATTACCTTTGTGATTGAAGCCAAACTCGGCACTTTGTGAGATTGGCTAATTGGGATATTTGTTATATTTGTTAGGCTGCTGAAGAGGCTATAATTCAATTCAAACGGGATCGTTTTAAATTAGATTATAATTAGGTGATCTTTTCCTAGTTTTTTCCCCCTAGGCTGTAGACTCGTCCAAATTCCAATTATTGTATATCATATTGTTTTTATAGCGTCATGCATATTTGTTTGGATTTTGGAGAGGGAATATTATTTTCATCAAGGGCTACTATACTGAAAAATATAGTTTTAAAAATCGGACCAATAAGTTGATTAATGAGTCAATTTGATTAAGAATATTAAACTAAAAATATATATGAAATAATGTAATTTAGGTAGCACCGGTATAATTGACCAAAATCGGTGTGAACTAGTCAAAATTAATAAATTGATTAATTACAAGTTTTATAAATTTTTTGCAAAAAATAAAAATTTTATAATTTCACAATAATTGAAGTATTATATTTTTCAATATTTTTAACATAAATTAATATTATGTTACTCTTATTTTATTACTTATTTACATATATTATTAACTTATATTGCATTATTTTTTAAATTTTATCATGATATATATATATATATATATATATATATATATATATATATATATATATATGAATGTATATAATTACTATTTTTTAATACATATATATACATGTCATTTATATTTTTAATTCAAAAATGGTTTAATTAATGAATTAATAATTTAAATTAATGAATTAATAATTTAAATTAATGAATCGATAAATAAAAAATTTATATGATTTAATAATCAGTTCAATTTTAAATATTATGTTTATGCTTAAAAGAAATGAGCTAGTTTTTATCGGGAACACACCATAAATCCACATTATCATCTTTACAGCAGGAGCCAAGACTAGAGAAGCAGATTAGGTCCAAATACTTGGGCTGCACCAAACACCACGTCTACACTGAACTGGAAAAAAATCAGGTGGTATCATCCGCCAATCGGATGGATGAAATGTAACACGGACAGCCCAATTAGAGGAGGCTTGGTTGTTAGCTGTAGAGGAGTTTTCTGGGATGAAGCTGGTTCATGGGTTTCTACAGATTCATTAGAATGGCAGAAGTATTAAAAGCTGAACCCTGGGCACTATTCTTAGGCCTAAAGATTGCATGGGAAAATGGTTGGAATAGACTTATATTTAAGATGGATTCTAAGGCTGCTTTTAACTTGGTAAGGTTAGGATCTACTGGATCCCATCCTTGCTACTCACTGGTATGCTGCATTGTGGAATTGAAAAAGAAAATTTGGCAAGTCAAGTTCTAACATTGTTATTGAGAAGTGAATTGGGTAGTTGATCACCTAGCTAATTTGGCTCATGACATGCAATTATCATCTCGAAACAATTTTCTTTATTAGCCCACCTAATTCTTGTATTGAGTGCTTAAAGAGTGACATGAAAGGTGTCTCTTTCTCTTAGATGGTAGCGATTTAGCTTGTTTTAGATCTCCTTCTTTGTACCAAAAAAAAAAAAAAGTCTCAAAACGGGGTCATGCTATGGATTTTACTTTTGTGATCCAAGCAAAACGTCGAAGTGTTAGTAGTTAGCGGTAAAGGAAGATTTGGGAAGACACATCATTACCAATTTTAAACGGCATGCATGGTGTTCGGATTTTTTTCTAAGATTAGTTTGGTGAGAAGGTTTAAGAAGTATCAGTAGATGCGTGAAATGCATGTATAGCAAAATATCATAACCAAACCCCATTGAAATCCATGATACTTGAGTAAGGAAGAGTAACTTGATAAAAGATGATTACTATATTTTGAAGAAATTATAATATTATTAGTGGGGTATCATAGTTGATGTATTATGATTGGTCTTGTCAAGTACACTAAAAGAAATACCATTTGAAATAAAAAATTTCTTTTAAAAATAGTAAAATTTTGTTCCAAAATACGTTTAGAATGAAATTTGAGATAGAATTTCTTTCACTACAAAAATGCTTGCCGCAATCAATATGCAATGAAATTTTGTTCCATCTCTATTTTGAGATGAAATTATTTATCCTTAAAAATAAAAAATTATAATTTTTTAAAAGATGAATTCTAAAGTATTGTAAGCAAAATCAAGAGTTCTAGAATCTTGGCTGAGGTGGTTAGTTGTAAGCAAAATCAAGGTTTCCGAAATTTTGGATGAGGTGGCTAGTTGTGCACCATTAATATTAATACGGATCGATTACCCCAATAGATAAAAAAAGGTATCATCTTGGAATAATCCTCAAATGATGTGTAAATTGCAGATAGTGACCGTAGGTTTCATAAATTGCAATGTTAAGCCACTTTTTTTAGGTGATGTCTTCCATACCTCGGTCAGAAGTACAGGCATTCATGCTTGTACTATTTGATAAATGAAAGGCAGCCATGTGGTAGAGATAAACCTGGAGAGTTAAGTTTTCCCAACTTATGCTTTTTTTCCCATGAAATGTAGAAATTGTACAATAACCCCTAACGAGCTTTTTGGGGGAGTGAGTTGACAGAAGCTGTAGTACGTGGAAGCTTGGACTGGATGTGTATGAGAATTATGAAAATGGAAATAATAAAATTATAGATAATATTATAGTAAATTTATAATTATTAATAATTTTTAATTAATAAATAGATATATTATGGTGATAAAAATAATTAAAATTAATTTAAATATTTTAAATTAATATTTTTTTATTAAAATTATTAAGAATTTCTTTTACTATTTATTGTCATTAAATCAATAATATAATTTTTTTCATCTACATTAAAAAAGTAGAAATTTCTAACTTTTATATAAAGATGTGAAGGCAAACAATGCTATTCATATGTTAAGTATCGAAACATTATTTCTTTTTTTCATTTGTTTCATCATATGATTTTATTCTTTTTTTTCATATCTATTTTTATTATTTAAAACTTAGCTTATAATATAACTATAACATAATATATTATGTTTTTATTTTAAAAATATTTTAAATAAATTAAAATTTAATTTAATTCAATTACTTAATTATATATTTTATTTTTAATCCTTATTACTTTATAATTTATTCACTATTTCTCTCTTTTTATTTGTATTATACATGTTTTTCTTTACTTTTTGTTCACTCGTATTATTTATGGTTTAAATATGGCTAATATGATTGTATATTATACATATAACATGATATAATTGAATTACTTCACTAAATAGTTTATTTTTTTTATGAAACAAAGAATATTTTAATTTAAAAATATAATAAATAAGTTAAATATTTAATTTAATTATATAATTAAATATTCTATTTTCTATTCTTATTATTTTACAATTCATATAACAATATCATTTGGTAATATATGTAAGATTATATATTTTTATTTTATTATAAAATATTTTAAATAAGTTAAGAATTGAATTGAATTTAATTATTTAATTATATATTCTATTTTTATCTCATTATTGTAGAGCATACATATTATTTCTCTTTTTTTTATTTATTCCATTGTATATTTTTACATTTTTCTTTTTCATGCCTCCTATTCTTTATAGTTCAAATGTCAATATTATTAAATAATATAAATATAGTTTCATATTTTTATTTTTATGCAATTGAATTAATGATAATTTTTAATAAAAATACATAATAATTCAAATTAAATTTATTTATTTAAATTTTATCAATGTTTATTTTTTTAATATTATATTTTAAATTAAATATAACTTTGTCAACAATTTAATATTTAGAAACTTCAATGCAAGATTGTAAAATAAACATAAACATGGCATATTGAATTCTAACACTTTCATAGCATCTTTTTCTAATTATTAGTTATAAATTATTGCTCTATGGTCTAATTTTGTTTTCAATATTTTATAAGTTTGACTTCAGCTTCTTATACTTCAAATTTTGGACAATATCAAATTAGTACTACTTAAATTACATCATTTGTTCATATTTTTATTAAATTATGCATGTCATTGTTGAAGATGAAAATAATGTTTTATTTGACACAGTTAATTGATAAGTGAACTAATATATAATTGATAAGTTTATATAAGTTTGGTGTCAATTTCTTACATTTTATATTCTGCATAGCATTGAATCTTTAGAATTTAAATTATATCATCCATTCATATTTTTATTAAATTATCCATGCCATTGTTGGATATATGCTTTGTTTGATATTGGATATATGCTTTGTTTGATTGTATCAAACAAAGCATATATCCAACAATGGCATGGATAATTTAATGAAATAAATCTAGATGGTAATATTCAAGAGGAGAATCTTGTATTTACAAATTATCATTATAAATTATAAAATAGGAAGAAATGGAAGATAAAAGTAAAATGAAAGCGGAATACTCGAAGATCTTTGAATCGAATGAATGTTACAAGCTGAATATACATCTTATCATAAATGCATTTATGTATTTGTTGAAAGCCATATTTTATAATTTTCTCATCAATCATATGAATTGCAAATACATTCATACATGAATTTGAATCTATTCATACATTAGCCTAAAGCATACAACAGGATTGTCCATTACTTAAGGCAGTAAAATGCCAACAAAAATAACAACACAATAGAGATTAGAGGACAATTAGGTGGGAAAAATGAAAAAATGAAGCCTGATGGCTTGACACATTAAAAGTAACAAAAAATATAAACTGGAGACAAAAAAAATTTGTTTTAGCTATATAGACTAGTATTTTTTGTATAGGTATATAATTATCTTCTACATAAAATTAGTACATATAAATAAAATTAAAAATTAAAAATATTAAAATAATTTCATTATAAAAATATTTTGTGTGATTTTCATAATACTTAATAATGTTTGTGTTTGAATTGTAAATAATAAGACTAAAAAAATTAAAATATGCAATAAAATAGATAAAAAAAGAAATAATATGTAAAATATTGATTTTTAAAAAAATTCAAGAAAATATTTAAAAATAAAAATAAAAAAAATTTATTTTAATTTCTAAAATATTTATATTAAAATAAATTATGTAATTATATGATTTGATTACTACTTTCTACATTAGATTTGTTTGTGATATTAACATCTAATTCATAAATAATAGAAGTAATAGAAGTGACCGTGAAAAATAAAAAGAAGATAAACATGAAATTAAATGAATAAAAAGAAGGGAATGTGAACTCTAATATTAAGTAACATAGGGGTTAAAAATTTAATTAAATTATATTTTTTAACTTAAATAAGATATTTCTATACAAATAAAATATATTATATTATATCTATATTATTAAGTGAGATAGTGTTTGAATTATAAATAATTTAAGTGAAGTACATAGAAAAAAAATTGTAATGAAACAATTAAAAGGAAGTAAAATTATACAATTATAAAGTTTTGATAAAATTTAAATTGATTTATATTTAATTGGAAATATGATACTTAGAAATTAATATAATTTAAATAAATAGATTTAATTTTAACTTCAAATATTTTTAATAAATAGTGTTATGTCATTTATTTATAAATAGATATGTAAATAATATTTTTCAAATGAAACGGATGAAGTTTTAATAAAATTCCATTGACATAATAAAAAATTATAAGTTAAAACAAGTACCATAAAGACATATGAGTAGCGAATAAAATTCTTAGTTTTATTGTCTATAAGCCTATTTATCTTTAGGATTTATGCACAATTAAATTACACCCACAAACAATATTCCATAAATGAGTAGATGTGTATTAATAAATAGCATGAAAAGTTCTTTTTATTTATAGAAGTGTGTATTAATAATTTCTCATGATAATTTATGTAAAGTAAAATTTTTCAAAAAAATTTATTTTCTTCATTTTAATAAATAATAACCAATCAAATGATTTAAAAATTTCTTACTTCTTATTTTATTTTTACAAATCAAATGATCTCTAATAATAAATTTTATTTAAAATTAATTAAATTATAATTATTAATTCAATAATGTAAATTTACCATAAAAATAGATACTTCCTCTAACAAAAACACAAAAAGGAGAGCATAAGATACCTCTTTTTCAAATGGGGTGCAATAATAATAATTTCAGAAGTTTCTTCCTTTTCACATGTATTGTGAATATCCATCACCATCATTATTATCATGCAATAATTATAATATATTATTTTAAAAATTATTATTAATTTTAAATTATTAAATTTTATTTAATTTGTTTAATATTATATAAACTAATAAATTCAAAATGTTAAATTTAATAATTTATTATAATAATAATATGTGAAGATTTCTCCATCATCATCATTATTATTATTAGAATTTTGCTAATTAGAATCTAGGGGCTATATTTAAAAATTAATAAATATTTATCATTTAATATTATTTTTAATTTTTTAAAAAATTTTATGAAGTAATATTAATTAAAAATAATTCTAATGTATTAAAAATCAAATTGATAATTAATACTATTATATAAATTTTTTAAAAAATTAAAAATAATAACTAACAAAGAATATTCATTAATTCTTAAATGTCACCTATGAAAATACGATTAACATTATATTATTTAAAAATTGATAGGACTTCTATGGCCTATTTAATAAATATCTTTATTAATACCGTGGATAGCCGACCTCAAAATCGAAAATTATTATTATTGTTATTATTTATTTAGAATAATGTTAACCACCGTATAATTTAATAATAATATAATAAATATTAAATTATATTTAATATTTTATTATTATTTACAATAGTATAATTGATAAAATATTAATTTAAATAAAAAAGTAAACATAATAAATTAACACCCTACCCAATTTGATTAAGATATTTTATTATTATATTAATTCTTATAGGTTGACAGTATAAATCTTAAAAGATTAGTTACATCTCAGATTGCCCATTTTTCTACATAAAAAATTTTGTCAATCCAACGATTCTCCATGTGCCACATATTCAAGGTTGTGATACCTGTCCTTTTACCGAAGGCATGGTAGTCATGGCCCTTTTTTTAACACCGTTTGACCTTGAAGAAGCAGACGAAATGAACTCACGCTCTCCGTTTTACCAACTCACCTAAAGTGAATGAGTTGGCAGGATGTGCTGAGCTGGGGACATGCCGTGGTTGTTGGGCGAGCCTCATAATAACAATGATGGGCTGGAAGGGTTAATAGTAATATTTTATAATTATTGATATTAATTACAAATATTTTAACAGTAGTGTTTAAATTATTATTTTAATATTAATTTTATATCCATAATAAATATTCTACTTAATACTATAGAGACTTTACTATTTAATATAATGTATTAATTTAGTAATACCAAATGAAAATTGCAACTTCATTATTAACTCATTAAGTATGATTTATCATTCAATCTTATCATTATTTAATAAACTTAGATTCTAAAATTTAATGATTACATAAATAATATTATTTATTATATTTTGTAAAAAATTTATAAGTTCAGTATATTTACTGTATATACTCAATACAACTAGGCTCCACCATTGCTTGAAACAAAAGTCTGGAAACCAAACTACTCCATCTTGTTTATTTTCTCAATAAATGAATTCATTTGATAGTTGTAAATTCTATCTTAAAGAAATTTTTGACCTTAATTATCTATAAGAAATAGAATTATTGCTAGAAATATAAAATTCATTTTTTTCTGCCCAATTGGAATGAAAAATGTGTACACACTATCAACCTTTTATGGAAGTTAATTTATTTTATATAAAATATCAAAATTTTTATAACTTTATAATAGACCTTCATAAAAATTCACGATACATATTCTAAAATTATGGGAGATTTAATGCAATCCTTACAAAAATTGTAACTATTCATATAAAATTTCAAAAAAAAAAAAAAACAGAAGGAAGGATGAGTTAAGGTGCAAACATGCTTTGATAAATGTCTAACAGACATATGTGGGGTAACTTGAAGAGATTTTTAAATATACATTATATATTATATATTAATGAAACTATTTTAGATATTTTAAAAATTAAAAATATATTAAAATTACTAAAAATAGATTATTATTTGAAAATAAATAGTATATATTTTCCTTACATAGTTAAATGTTCGCTTACATTATTTTTAATTTTAAAAAATAAAGTTTGGTTTGGGATATCGACAATTTTTGCTATAAAAAATGGATATAAGATATTTTATTTTCAAATGAATTGAAAATTTTATTCAAATGTTGAATAAGAATATTTAGAAGTGTGAATAATGGGATCCTTGTTCAAGCATGCTAAAAATCAATACATCCACTGGTCCGAACAGATGGGATTTCATAATGGGTCCGTTTGACATTTTATAAAGTTATGGGGCAACTTTCAAAATTCATCTTTTTTCTCCAACTGTCATTTCGTCCATGTGTCATCACTTGGTTGGTCCACTTAGTCAGGGTTTCAAAACCCCTCAAAATTTAAATGTACCATAGAATCCACCATCAATTTATTGAGGCGCGCTTACAATAGCTTTTACATAGTCCAAGACCCAGATGACAATACAATCGACAACATTTATTAGAAAAGAAATTAAACTGACTGGCTTTGAATTCTCATGGAATCATTCAGAGTCCATCATAGGATTGAAGCAAGTGAGCTTAGCAGTGAGGAGGGTGAGGAAGCTTGCACTTAGCAGGTAGCTGCAAAGCAAGTTTTGCATCAATTCCAATAGCAGGCAAAAGCGGAGAGTTCTTGTAAGAGCAAAGGCAGCGGAGGTCGGCATGCGAGAGCGCAGAGCAGCAGTCTCCGGAAGGCGGTGGCGGGTTTGGCGGCGTCGCCGCTGGCTTGCAGGTCATCAGACCAGCTACTGGAACATTGCATATGGTTTGAGCGTTGGAGAGGCGCAAGCCACCATAGTTGGTTGAAGCAACAATCAGTAGCACTAAAGCTAGAGCTATGAATCTTCTTTGATCTGAGGCCATTTGCAGGATATAAGAGAGATGATAGCTTTCTTTTAGTTGTGTTTTGTGTGGAAGCGCTGAACTTGGTGTTTGGTTTTTATAAGGCAAAAGGTAAAAGGGATTGGCCTACTTTTCCCGTGAGTGCCGCAGAAATTGGCTTTTCTAATTGTTGGATTATAGTGTTGAAGAGCCACTGTGATATCACGGGTGGTGGACATATGGCTAATTAGTGGTGTTATTGGAGGGCTTAATGATTTCCATCTCCAATATTTATGATCTTTGATTATTACTAGGAAATTACGCTGATTGCAATTTAATATAATTACACAGACATCTTTTTTATTCTCATAGGACATAAATGTAATTTGCCTTAATTATTGCGTATGAACCATTACTATTTTTGGTACTATAGGGTAAGTTTAATACATCAAAATTGAATGCGAAATTATACGTACTTGATTTTCCTGTTTGCTTTTTTAGATATTGATTTGTATTCTACCGTACAGTTGTTAAAAATTACCTTTGATTAAGAACTCTTATTTTATCTACAACAATTATACCAAAACCACAAGTATAATTTTTTAGAGAGAAGATGCATAGTTTTTTAGAGAGAAGAAGAAGAAGCAATTTTTCTAAAGAAAAATTTCTGGCTTTGAAATTTGAATGTGTGTTATCTCATTTTTCTCTTTTTGTCTCTCTCTTGATTTCTGAAGGATAGTGGGTAGCTTCATTTTTTCACCCATATTCTCACTCTTGTGATCAATTACCAAAAGCTGGCTGCAAAATTTGATTTTATTTGAATTCAAATTCAAATTCAAATTAAAATAAATATTTATCTTAATAAATAAATATTTATATAATGATAAATATGGATCACCTATTATGAGTGTTCCCACATTCATCATCTCCCACTCACACATAATAGGATGAGTCATATCATGTAATCTTCTTTTCTCTTCTTGGTTTTAATATTCGATGCATTGTCATGATTGCGTGGGCATGATGTTATCTTGGGTATTCTTGTACTAGAAATTCTTATATAGAATCAACATAAGACAACCCTTACTTCTAGTTATTTGTATTATGCCTCAGATGCCCTAGATTTTTCCATATATACTTTTCATTTACAAATCTAATTCGTCACAAGCTTTATTACAAGCTCAGATTGCCATCCATATATGCATATCGTCCATGCTTATGATATTATCAAAATTAACTTCATAACGGACATGTCTTAGATATTAGTATAATTGTGTATATGTTGGGAAATCTTCCTTTCACCTATATATCATTTTGATTTGAAATAGCTACTTTCCTAGTGGTTTGTCCTTTAGACCGTATATATTATGATTATAGGATGTATACTAAGGTACTGAACATTGCATCATTTCTCTATGATATCATCAAAGTTAAAGGGTATCTTTGAAAAGAAATTTTCTTTTTTGGGACTTACACAGTAATGAATCAGGGATCTTTCACTTGCTTTTCATTGGTGGTTCTTTTTGCACATGTAGTATGAATCACATGTTATGGTGTTTCCCTTATAGTATAAAGGCGTATGTCGATTTTATTGGTAACACTATATAGACTTTAGTTCAGGTATACACAATACTTAACTTGATTTCTTCTACTTCATTCGACTCCTTTTAATGTCAGTATGTGAGGAATTCATTGTCTGGCCATAGGTATTGTGGAAGGTGGGAGTATCCACAATTTAATCCATATTTGTATTTCGGATCTTATCTCAACTTTACCTTGTTAAGACAACATATTTTATTTTGTTTTACTTCTCTACCAAAACACAATATTTCTCATAGTTATGTTGGTGAATACATGTCTCATCTCTGCCTATTTCTTATGAGTGTCAGAGGCAGTTGTTTGTGTGAGAGAATCAACCTTATCAACCTATACGATATACTGGACATTTGTATACTTATACACATCTTATGACACTTGTAATTGAATAAAAATATACTTTATTCATTTCAATTTCAAAAATGTTCAATTATATTCTATGCATACTAAGAGATTTTACATGCTCAATATATACATCTCTAGGTATAGCTTTAGTGAAAAATTTACTATCA
This sequence comes from Sindora glabra, assembly GCA_020226215.1. Lineage (NCBI taxonomy): Eukaryota > Viridiplantae > Streptophyta > Magnoliopsida > Fabales > Fabaceae > Sindora > Sindora glabra. The sequence goes on along the minus strand of CM035232.1, from coordinate 68,144,932 downwards.
TCTTTTGCGTAGAAATGTATTGGATGGTGACCTTTTTCTGCACTATTGCATCTCTCACAAAGTGATACTTTGTTTCTATATGCTTAGTTTTACTATGGTACTTTGAATCCTTTGTGTAGGTAATGGCTGTTTGACTGTCACAATATATCAGGATAGGGTTTAAATTCTCATCACAAATCCCTAGATGTTCTATAAATCTTTTTAGCTATATTGCCTCTTGTACTATTGCACAACATACCATAAACTTTGCTTCCATTATCAATAATGCAATGCATGTCTGCTTCTTGCTGCACCATGATATTGCACCATTATTTAGCAAGAAAGAATAACTTAATGTGGATTTTCACTCATCTAGGTCTCCTACCTAATCCGCATCAGAATATCCAACTAAGTATAAATTGTCTCCCTAATAGCATAACGCATAGTCAACGGTGCCCTTCAAATATCTTAATATCCTCTTAACAGTTTTCTAATGTTTCTATCCGAAGTTCGACTGGTATCTGCTTACGAGTCCAACTGCATGACAAATATCCGATCTTATACATATCATTGCGTATATTAGACCTCCAACCGCACTAGAATAGGAAACCCTTTCCATTAATTTCTTTTTAAATTCATTTTGAGAGCATATTTCTTGACTCAATAGTTCACTCTTATTTACAGGAGTATTCATGGGTTTGCAATCTTTCATATTGAATTTCTAAAAATTCTCCAAATATAACTTTCTTGAGAAAGAGAAACAAATTTCTTAGAGCATTCTTTGAAGATTTTGACTCCAAAAATATAATTTACTTCACCCATGTCTTTCATCTCAAAATTCGAGGATAGCTATTCCTTAATAGCCATAATCGAATTCATATTATTTCCAGCCAATAGTATATCATCAACATAAAGGAATGATATCACAAGATTACCTTCATGCCGCTTAATATAAACATAATGGTTTTCCTCAATCATTTGGAAGTTATATGAGGTTATAGCTCAGTGAAACCTCAAGTACCATTATCTGGATGACTGTTTGAGTCCATAAATGGATCTTCGAATTCTACAAATTTTCCTTTCTTCTCCCTTTTGTATGAAACTTACTCGTTATTCCATGTAGATTTCTTCATCCAGTTCCATTAAGAAAGGTGATTTTTACATCCATTTGATGTAATTCTAAATCTAAATGTGCTACTATGGTTAGAAGTAATCTTATTAAATTAAAATGTACAATAGGTGAGAATGTATCCTCATAATCTATTCCTTCCCATTGTGTATATCCTTTTGCAACTAGTCGAGCCTTATACCTTTTGCATTGATCCATTTATATTTCTTTTAATTTTGAGAACCCACTTGTTCCTAATTGCCTTCTAGCCAGATGATAGGTCAACTAGTTCCTATAATTTGTTAGTTTTTATTGAGTCTATTTCTTCCTCCATTGCTTTCTTCCAATGTTCCTTAGTAGGAGAATTTAAAGCCTCTTGAACCGTTCTTGTCTCTTCTTCATTTTAAGGAGTGACTATAAGAGCTGATCCTTCAATTAAACAATATTTTTTAGGTACATTTCCTTTTTTACTTTTCCATAGTGGGGTTTCCTGTACCATATCATCTTTAAATACAAAGTTTTCACTCATTCTCTCAAAGCTCCCACTTAGATTGGCAGGTATTCTTTGAGAGCTCTCATTCAGATAAGATGGATAAAATTCAATATTATTATCTATTTGATCCTATAACTCATGAAAAGATATAGTGCGATCAATTTCTCCTTTGTTAGGAAATTCACTTTTCAGAAATGTGACATCTCTCGATTGAAGTTCTGTTATTGTTCCATCCTCATTTTCACCAATGAAAACGTATCCCTTACACATTTCTAAATATCTTATAAAGACACATTTCTTCCCTATTGGACCTAATTTCCCATATCTGTGAGAGGTATCATGACAAATACAGCAGACTCCCATGGTTTAAGAATACTTAAATCAGGTTTACGCTTTGTCCATAATTCATAAAGTGTGGATGTAAATAACTTTGAGGGCACATGATTAAGTATGAAAGTAACCGTTAAAATAACATCTCCCCAATATGAAAATGGTAGATTTGCCTGTGCCATCATTGACTTAACCATGTGTAGAAGGGTCTTATTTCTTCTTTTAGCTACTTTATTTTGTTATGAAGTGCCAAGGATTGTTAATTGTCTCATTATCCATTTTTCTTCATAGAGCTCTTTAAATTGTTCAGATAAATATTCACGTTAATGATCAGTCCTAAGCGCTTTAACTTTCTTGTCTATTTGATTTTCAACTTCATTTAAATAGCATTTGAAATATTCTAATGCTTCTAACTTATGCAAAATCAAATAGATATGACCGTATCATGAGTAATCATTAATGAAAGTGATGAAGTACCAAGCTTCGTGTCTTGCCCTCACACTCAAAGGACCATATATATCAGAATGAATTAGTTGCAATGGAGTTTCTGCCCTAGTTCCTTTTCCAAATGGTTTTCTAGTTGCTTTACTAGCTAGACAATGTTCACACAAGGACATTTCCAATTTTGAAATTGGACCTAGCAATCCTTCTTTTACTAGTTTAATCATTCTATTTCAATTTATATGTCTTAGTCTAGTGTGCCAAATGTCCATTTTAACATTTAAATTGGAAGTGGAAGTAGTAAAGCAATCGAAAGCAGCATTGTTAATAACATTTAAAATGACAAATCCATCGGAAATGAAGCGAGAACCATAAAATACATTGTCCTTAAAAATGTCAACAATATTGTCATGAAAATTAACTGAAAATCTAAAACTAAGTAGGGAACAAACAGAAACTAAATTTCGTCGAATGTTAGGTGCATGAAGTTTATCATGCAGGATTAAAGTTCTTCTTCTATGCAAATTCAATTTGCATGTACCAATGCCTTTGACTTCAATCCTCACATTATTTTCAACATAAAGCCAGCTGCTTTGACTTAACAAATGACGGTATTAAATGTAGGATTCTCGATCCTTACTCATGTGGTCTGTGACACTTGAATCCAAAATTCACAAAGGATGAGATTCTATTAGAAAAATAGTAGTGGAAACATATGAAAAATGTTTGAAATTAGTATCCAATAATACCTTGTTTTGTTCATTTTGCTAAGTACAATCTCAAATAAAATGGCCCATTCTTTAGCAAGCATAACATTTGATATTTTTTAGATCAAAGTTTCTTGCGCCACGCTTTCCCTTCTTCTTATTGAAGCTTTTCTTGCCTTCAGAATTGGGCCCAATTTTTCTCTTATGGAATTTTTTGCCTTTCTTACATTTAGGCTTGGAACTGGAGGGACCCACTCCCTCTGCCATATATACTTGCCCAGAGGACCTATAAGCCTCTAAATGTTCATCCTCAAGTTTCAAATGTCTTGCCACATCATCGAAAGTTACTATACTTTCATTGTGAATCAAGTTGACCTTCATATGTTTCCAACTAGCAAAAAGTGACCTAATCACTGCTTGTACTTGTTGCTCATCAGAAAATGCATGTCCCGCCGCTTTTAGCTCATGAATCATGTTTGACATTTCTCGCAAATGTTATTTCATCAGTGTATTAGGCCAAAGTTTGTATATGTCAAATTTGATTGTGAGTCTTCTCAGTTTAGTGGTAAAAGTACCACCAAAATTTTCATTCAGGGTAATCCACATTCCCTGAGCAGTTAAGTAATTCTCATATTCACACATGAGGTTATCTGTCATTGCACTTAAAAGTGTAATGCGAGCAATATTATTCTTTTTCTTTCAAATAGCATATGCCTCACCATCTCTTCTATGTTGAGCTGTGTTCCCAGTTTTAAGTTCTAATATGACATTGTTTAGGACTTCTAAAGTATCTAGCTCTTCTAAGATGTATGATATTTTCTGATACCAAATGTCCTAATTATCCCCCATTCAATTTATCACCTTTGTTTAATTCAGTAATTATGTTCTTGTTGGCCATTCTTTTAAATGTATGAACATTTCTTATGAGTATGCAATGTTGTTTATTTGCATAGTTCTCACATAGAACAATAATGACACTACTTAGTTCATGGTCAGGAGTTTATATTTGTCATACTCTTATTGCATGTTTGCCTAAATATTATCATTATTTCCTATTGAGATCATCTCGTGCAAATACCATACGTTGTGTTGCTCCTAGATAAAAATATAATATAAGAGCTCCTACTCAAATTCAAGATTCCATAAAGATAAATGTATGTTAAACAAAGATATTTGATCATCCATCAAATAATAAATAGATTCAATGAACATTTATCAATGTTTTCAAAGTAATCTCAAACAAACCAAGAGAAATAAATACATTAAAACAAATATAACCAGTGTTTCCATTCTAGTTCCCTATTCTAAACTTAGGGCTTTCATATCTTTAAAAGTGTTGAATAGTTCTAGTGGATTTTTAGAATGAGTTGGTCCAAAGTTGTGTACATTCATAGTTTTAAGTGAACCCTTGAAGTGTAATCCTTTCTCCAAAGTGCTATATCCAAAATGTCTTGCACTTTTTGTATGTAGGAATTATGACATTAGGATTGTTTTTCTCTAATTATTTTTGAAGTAGCAGATTTCTTGTTGTCTCAACTCTTCCATGCATTTTTCAAGGTCGAGGTATTTAACTATTCCCAATGTATAGTCGTTGCATTCTCATAGGATTTTTTTAATTTATCTCCAGAAATTGTCATCTGGAATTGTATCTATCAAGGTACGAAACCAAAGATGATTGAGGAACACCTTTCCTTTACGGTTGAGATCCTTTTTCAGAATTTTGACTTCAAAAAGGAAATCTTTCATTAGGTAGTCTATGCATGCATTTCTTTTATATAGTGAATGCATCATTTCTTTTAAGTTTTTTGAAGTGTCAACCCAGTCTAATTTTTTAGCTTCTTCTCCTACCACACTCTCCACAAACCCATATAAATCATATTCTTCTCTAAACCACTATTCCATGTCTATTACAAAAAAATAGACATAAAATATGATTAAAATACTATCTTATTGCCACTTTTTGAATCAAAATAGTGTTATAGAGGCTTCAAAAATACATAAATAATACACAATTTATAGGTCTTGATTTTAGAAAAATTTAAAGTCAAATTTTGCCTCTAAAAGACATTGCATGCACCCATATGCGCCACTACAATGTTTCTATTTGAAAAAAATTATAGAAAAATGGAAAAGGTCATGGCGCGTGAGGTACACGCACCACCTTGCGTGAGTTTTCTGGCCACTAGAGCCGGTAAGAAGAAGAGAAATTTTTTTTCTCTTTCTAGCAATATATGACACGTGGCATTCGGGCACTGGGGTAGGCCTTATGTGCCACCCTTGAGAGTAAGGAGAGAGAGATTTTTTTTTTGAAAAACTTGATGCGTGAAACAACATCTTGTTTTTGATCAAGTCAAAATGACATGTCATTTTAGGTTGGGTTCGGGTGGTCCTCATGTTAAAACGACATGTCATTTACTGATTGCTTAAAATGAAGTGTCATTTTGGTCGTCTACTTCCTCTGACTGGGTCAACTAGGTCGACCTAACTCGATTTGTGGCCTAATGGGTTTGTACGACCTAAAAAAGTATTTTGGCCATAACTTTTGATCCAAAGGTCCATTTTAGGTGATTCAAAAGTCATTTTTCTCATAATTTTATGCTCTACAAATCTAGGTTAATATGACCTAAAAAATTAATTTTTCAAAGGACCTACTATCTCAAAGGTTATGAATTTTATGGAGTTTTTTTTGGTGTTTTAGTTGTTTTTTGACGTTCAGGAGTGTTTTATAGATGTTTTATGTATTCCCTTTCATAACAAAACCATCCCTAACAATAGTCTTCCAAGAACCATAGAATCATAAAAAAAATTACATTCATTGGCCAATTTTCATATCATAAATGTAAAAAAATAGGAAACATGCTTTCTGGCCAAAATAAAATTACCATTTAAATACACAGTAAGTAATAAGTATATTTAACATAATGCATCTCATATAACTCATCTTATACATCAACACATCTCATACATCATATACTTGCATTTAATTGCATTAAATACGCTTAAGGAATTACAGATATCAGAATAACCAGGTTTTGATACCAATGTAGGGAAAGTTTAATACATCAAAATTAATTGCAAAATTATACATACTTGATTTCCTTGTTTGCCTTTTTGGATCTTGATGTTATATTCCACCACATGGTTGTCAAGAATCACCTTTGATTAGGAACTCTTGTTTTGTCCACAATAATTGCAACAAAACCACATGCACAATTTTCTAGACAGAAGAAGATGAAGTAATTTTTCTAAAAAAAGTTTTCTGGCTTTAAAATCTGAATATGTGTTATCTCACTTTTTTCTTTTTGTCTCTCTCTTGATTTCTAAAGGGCAGTAAGTAGTTTCTTTCTCTTACCCATATTCCCACTCTTGTCATTAGTTATAAAAAATTGACTGCAAGATTTGATTTTATTTGAATTCAAATTCAAAATAAAATAAATATTTATCTTAATAAATAAATATTTATATAATGATAAATATGGATTATTCATTATGGGTGTCCCCACATTTATCATGTACTTTTACCCTTCTTGCGACATGTGTTTAAGTTCCAAATTACTTGCACTTGTGATTGGTGATTTGCCATTTTTTCCTTCGTTAGAAGAAATCAAAACAACATGAACTGTTATTTTTTTGTTCACTCTCCATTTCTAATCAAAACAACAGAAAATCATTTAAGTAGAAAAAATGAAAAATAAGTAATAAGATGAAAAAAATGAAAATTTTACTTTTTTTAAATTAGTAAATATGTCATAACTTTAACTAGAAAATCATTTAAGTAAAAGAAATTATTTAAATTTTAATAACAATAATTTAGGAATCAAAATAAAAAATAAGTGTGAATAAAAATAAATTTATCAACAAGGGAACCTTTCTTTATTTTGTACATTTGTGTCACTAAGTATAGTCTATATGTGAAAATTATTACAAACACACTAATCCAATGATGAGAGTGATATAGAATATTATCAATAAAGACAATTGAAGCATATCGCTGATATCATAGTATATTGATATATTATTAAATTTGATTATATCAATTTTATCTTTTCTTAAAAGTTAAATTTAATATTATATGGTGAAATATTAATGATTCAATATAATAATATAATAGTACACCACTATATTAATAATTTACTATAATTATCTCTAACTTTTAATGGTTCCATTGCTCATCAATGGTTTGTCTCTTCAATTAAGGATAGAGATGAAAAAAAGATAATTAATATTTTATTTTTTTAAATGAATGGGACTAAATCCTAAAAAAATAAATTACATAGAAATAAAATGAGGTATAACCCCTAAGATATCACTAAGCATCAAGATATTCAATCCTGAAGGAGGAACATTTAGAATATGGAGACCTAAATTATGGCTTAAATTATGAGTAGTAGGCTAATTAGCACATTTATTTTCTTTTCAAAAGATATGTTGGAAAAAAATTTGCTAGTTCTAATTAATGAGACTTTTGCACAAAAAGATTATGAAATAGAATCTAGGAGCTATCTATGCCCCTTCTAAAAGAATAGAAACAAGGAGTTTAGAATTAGACTTAAGGACAATTCTCTGATATCCTAAGTCCCAAAACAATCGTAGGCCATAAATCTTCCCCTAAGCTTTGGCCATAAAAGACAAATACAACCTAAGATTATAAATACACTAATCCAACCACTAAGATTATTGCAAATGATCCCTTCAAAACTAGCCTTTCTTAGGTTATCCTTTGTAGCTCCATTAATGTTTTGTTAGGTTTTAGATTAAAAAATACAATAAAAAAATTAAAAATTACTTTGAACAATCAAGGACCCAAGTGAAAAAGTATAAACCAATGTTAGTGTTTTACCTTGCTTTGATCGCTAATGTCTGAATGATCTAATCATGAACCTATGAATAATTGATCTCAAACAATGATTGATAATGATTAGATCTCATTATGAACATAAGAATAAGATTATCATGAACAACAAATGTTGGCAACATTTCTATTGTATCCATACAGGCAATTAAATACTCCAATCTAATTGGATGGGAGTACCCTCTTTCTAAACATGGTACTAATTACAAAAATTTTGTTAGTTATGGATCAATGTCATCATAGATAATGATCATAGGATATTCTAATCCTAAATTGATCATTACTAGAACTATCTTAAGAAAAAAGATAATTAGGCCTTGATCATTGATTAGGCCTAAACCTAACTTTGGTTAATAATAAGCCCATATCTAGTGTACCTTAAGTATAACCTGATCATATTGTGTTATTGCTTAGTGATGCCTAATTGGATTGTTTCACGAGCTATTTTTGGGATACCATGATTGGTATAAAAACACTTGATGAGTATTGATATACTAACTAAATATCCTTACAAGCTTTTAAGACACTTTTGACTCATTTACTTTCTTAACTCTACTAAGACTATAAATAAGTATTTATAGAAAAAAAATAATACTTGCATGTGTATAAGGAAGTTCAAAATATAATTTGCATATGCTAAAAGATATTTATACAAGAGTACAAAATTCTGACAATATAAATTTGTATATAAATACTATCAGAAAGTAAAATCCCTAACTAAGACCAATGTATTTCCATTCATTATCTTCCTTAGGATTTGATTCCATAGATGAAGAAGAAGGAGAAATTGGCACGTTGATTGAGCTAGAATCACTAGCTATGCCTTTTGGTGAATGAATTGGTTGAAATGAGTTATCTAAGAAAGGATTAGACTCAAAATTTATCTTTCTAAGCTTTACAATATAACTTACTAGGGGACCAGTTGTAGAAATTTGGAGTTTATGGCAAAATATTATCTAGAATGTTCCCCGTAGTGAAAGGAAGGTTCTTATGTAAATGTCAGTCATTTTTGTGGGATCTATACTTTATATCTATAAATAAAATATAACAAAAAGAGTAAGTGCTGGAATATTCAATAAATGACTACTCTTCTCCTTTTTCTAAAGAGTTTTCACCATAAAAAATTAGATATATATAATAATGTATAATAATTGATTGAAGTTCTTATGTATAGTATTTATAAAGTTTGTTAAAGAGAATATATATAATTGATATACAAGTGTCACTTTATATCTTTAGTCTTACTTTATCTGTCGCTAACCTAGGCATAAGGCTACTAATTAGGGATGAAAATTTTTGATATGACAAGAGTTACGTGGGTTTGGGTTAGCTATTTAGGTTATAAATGGGTTAACCCATTTGACACATAAAAAAATGTGTTAGGTTCAGGTTAACCCGTTTTGACCTATTTATTTTAAATGAGTTGATAATTAGGTCAACGGATCCAACACGAATTATGTAACCCATTTTACTAAATTATAATTATTAATTTATATATAATAAAAAATAATCAAATTAGTCTAAATATTTATTATTATAATTATAAATTTATGATGATATATATTATATAACAAATATTATATGAATTATATAATGTTTATACTAAAAGAGAGAAATATGATAATATGTATATTATATAAGAAATATTATCTAGCAAACAAAGAAAATCTAAAAATTGAAAAATAAAGAAAATCTAAAAAAAAAGTGAATTGAATCCTAGTATCCCATTATTATAGTACCAACCAGAACCAAGCTATCACCTTTGCACTTTACCATTTGGCAATTAGCATTTATGGCATTATAGTTAGTTCACCTTGGGAGGGCTGTGTAATTTAGTTTCTTGGTGATGTAATTAAGATTTCTATCCTAAAAAATATTTGTTTTGTTTCCTTTCTCTTAATCTTTTGTCCTTTTTAATTATTAAAAAAAGCAACATGCTAAATTCCATTTTCTGATTTTATGGTAGGAATTATTAAGTGGTTCAATGAGAATTTCCTATGCCATCACACAAATACAATTTACTTCTGAAATGTGATATGTTCTATAAGAAATAGAGTTAATTATTATAATCATTAATAGAAAAAAAGTAAGTAATTACAAATTTAATTATTATTTATCAAATTATTTATAATAATTTATTAAATTTAAGTATGTCAAAATTTTTATTAATATAATTTATAATATATTAATAGCAAGAAAATTTAAACTTTAATTTTTTTAACATATTATTTAAATTCCTTATTACTAACACACTATCGATTTCTATTTACAAGCTATTGCAATATGGCCAATATAGCGAGCATCTTTCCAAAACAATTAAACAAATAAAATTATTATTACAACAATTCTTAGTTTCTCACTAAAGTAAATTCCACTCCACAGTATTACACTTTACATTGGCACATCACACTCTATAGTCCACACCATTTAGTTTCTGACTGAAAAAGGACAAAGCAAACAAAACCCTAAGTTGTAGACTTGTAGCCATAAGCCATCCTCTTCCTAATTCTGCCACTCAACCATTTGAAAATATGAAGTTGGAGGCATAGCTCAACTCATGAGGATAGTGAAGTGTAATAGCCATTAGCACTCAATAGCAGTATAGCATAGTAGTAGCACAACAAAGCAACATTGACAATTTTTAAATCTCGACTCGATCTTTGTTTCATCTAAAGTTAGAAGCTTTTTAATGATTCTCTTAATGATTTTTCTAAGGTAATACTATGAATTTAAGGATGATGAATGTTATTCTTATCCAATCTTTTCTTTGGTGTTGTCATCATATAATAGAATAGATCATGACTTTAATCTAACCACCAATTTATTAATATAAGATAGAAAGGATAGAAAGATATTGACTATAATCTATAAATTAGAAATTTTGAGGATTTCATTTGATATTTATATAGATTTTATTTGTTTGTTTATATGGATAAATGCCCTCTATAGTTGTTAGAATTTATGGTTTTATTTTGTTCGATTTGAAAAATCATGGTGATAATGGATTTTACAGTGTCGTTACTTATTAGTTTCTACTTTCTAATTGAATTTTCAACTAATTATTCAAGGAATATAAGTTATTGGGTAGTGTCTCTTTTTAAACAAAAGAATGTTGAAAACTAAAGCTCTTTGGATAAACTTCCAAATATATTCACAACCATCAATTTTTTTTTTTTGGTATTTACAGAAGTGAAACCTGAAAATTTTGTCCTATCTAGATTAATATATCTAAGTAATTTAACTAAGCCTATCATGTAATCATTATATACTTCCAACACAGCAATTGCACAATTGTTACCACTTTTGAACTTACAATTATTTGACTTTTAGTTCCTTTTGGCTCTTCATCCTTTATTCTCAAATGAGTAGGAAATATATGGTAAGCATTTCAATTAGTATCAAGTTTTACTAGTGAAGGAAACATTCTCACTAAGGCTTTCTGTCATTCCTTCTTCTTCTTCTGTAATCATGGAAAAGAAACAACCTTTGAAGATTTTTACTAAGATAATTTTTTCACTTATTCTATCTCATAAGCTTTCACTTATTTATGAAAATTTAATGAGATATGATATTTGATATTGCACACAATAATGTACTGATTTAGCTAACATTTTTTAATGAGATAATGTTTAGTTGCTTTTGCAAAATTTTAGCTATCATTAAATCTAATCTAGTAAGGAAAACATTTTCAATGATAATGTGTCTTTAATGAACCAATTATTGAAAAGAATGGTGATCTTTTACTTATGAGATAAGTGATCACTCTATAATGTTTTAGTTTCAATATATTAAATGACATGCAATCTATATTCATCGTTCCTAAAAAAGCTCACTAATGGAAATTCTACTCCTTTAGAAAGATAGCTTACTATATAATCAATCAGAAAGCCAGGGAGCTTCATGTAGAGTTAATTATTTGCTAATTTTATGAACTATTAATTCTATATAAATGCTTTCTTTATTATATATAAATTCTCTAATTAAGGTTCCTATGATATACTAAGTGGTATATTAGTGTTATTTAATTATTTACTACTTACAATAACTTATTTTTTAATTGTTGTATGTAGGTGAATTTAGATAGTACAACTAAGGACTTTGACATAAGTTTAAGGTTAGATAATTCACTTCCAACTATCAATGAAAATGAGGAATAAATAGAAATGGAGGAAATTGAGGGTTTGGAAACTATTATGAGAACAAATGTAAAGCATAAAAGGAAGCACACTTCTTCTATTTGGAAGCTCTTTTGATGCATTTCATGGAGTAGATGGAAAGAAAAGAGCAAAATGCAAAGCTTGTCGACAAATGTATATTGTTAAAGGTACATATGGAACTGGTAACATGAAGTGATATATAGCAAGATGTCCAACGCTAGACACACATGACATTGCTCAAATGGTCATTAGTGGAGAAAGTGGACAAATGGGTTTAGCTACAAGTAACTTTAATCCTAACATGTTTAGAGAGTTGTGGATTGCTGCAATTATAAAGCATGATTTTCATTTTCAATTTATTGAATATAAAGGCATTATGACAACACTTAAGTATGCATGTCCTAAGATAAAATCTTTATCTAGAAATACATGTAAATATGATATTTTCAAAATGCACTCAAAGGAAAAGGCTAATGTTAAATCTTCGCTAGAATTAATTCTTGATAGAATTTCATTAACATCTAATTTATGGAGCTTTACAACTACAAATGGTTATATTTGTTTGATGTCTCATTTTATTGATAAAGATTAGATGTTACATAAAAAGATTTTGAACTTTTCTTTCTTGCCTTTTCCACATAATGGCATAAACTTGTATGAGAAAATTTTTATTTTATTATGTGAGTGAGGACTTGACAAGAAAGTGCTTGCTCTTACTTTAGATAATGCTGGTACTAATAAAGCTTGCATTAAATTGTTGATAACATAATTAAATTTGAGGAATGCACTTTCTTGTGATGATGAATATTTTCATATTCAGTGCCTTGTAGTATAACATGGATTGAAAGAAATTGATGAATCAGTATGTAAGGTTTGTAAAAGTGTCAAATATATGAAAGGCTCATAAGCTAAAAAGCAAAAATGGTTGGATTGTATTAAGTAATCAGGATTAGATGGGAAAAAAAGTCTAAGGCAAGATGTGCCTACTAGATGGAATTTAACTTTTCTTATGATTAAAAGTGCTTTATTTTATAGGTGTGCTTTCTAGCATTTAGAAATACTTGATTCTAGTTACACTTCTTGTCCATTTAGAAGTGAATCAGATAAGGTGGAAAAGATGAGTAAGTTTATTGTAGTATTCTATAAAATCACTTGTGTTTTTTATAGAACTAAGTATCCCACTTCAAACTTGCATTTCCTTTCTATTTTCATGTCTCACTTAACATTGAAGCAACATATGGAAAGTAAAGATAAGTACTTGAAAGAGATGGCTACTCAAAAGTTTGAAAAGTTCCAAAAGTATTGGGCTAATTTTAGTAGAATATTAGCTATTGCAAGTATACCAAATCCTCGATATAAAATTCAATTTATGGACTTTTTCTACAAGAAGCTTTATGCAATTAATAGTTCTTTTGAATTTACAATTGTCCAAGATAAGCTTTTTTTCCCTTTTGAATAAGTATGTGGAAAGTTTAACTGTAAAGAATTCTTCTTCAAATTCTAATAAAGGTTTTAGTACCTCAATTGGATGGGAGTCTTTTAGTTCAAAAATAAGAGATGTAATTAATGTAAGTTATTATTTCTTCTTTGTTTGTAGTTGATTTTTATCATTACAAATTTATTTTGATTGTTATTCTGATGCATTATTTTATTCAAATATAGGAATTTGACTTTTTTAAAAGTGAGGAATTTTGTGGAAATGCTTTAAAGTCAGAGTTGGAACTTTAATTAGATGAACAAAGAGTTAGTAGGAAAACTCAATTAGATATCCTCTCTTGGTGGAAAGCAAATCAATTTTGATATCCTTAACTTTCTTCCATGGCTCGTGATGTGTTGAGTATTCTTATTTCAACTATTACCTCTGTTAGTGTGTGTATTTTAGGAGCCAATCATAAAATGATTATAATAACATACAATATATTGTATTTTATTTTAGGCAATGTAATTATTATATTTTGTTTCATTTTATGTAATTTATAACTTAATATAATAATTATCCCTGGAATAGTTTTACTATTCTTAAAATGTCTCAGGTCAAGTATTATTGCAAAAGAGATAATAATAATATATTAAGACTAGTATGTATTATGACTGATAATTATGAATGATGAATATATGATATCAAGTCAATACATGGATACATTATTAGTAAATAGATATACTAGACTGACCCACTGTGAGAATACTATAAGGATTGACAAGTGTCATTAGCTATTCTCATGTGATCATAGTGCAAGTAATCCTTTGACCTGAAGTTACTAAGGTTTCTTACATGAGAAGTCACACACTTTGATATCATCCTATGCCACCTTTAACCGGAATAGCATGTAGGGCATTGATTAGGTGTGTCACAAATTATGTAAAGGGATGTGGGTAATGTAGATGGGATTTTATTTCTCTTATATAAAAGAGTGATATCCTTGGGTCCATTGATTGAGTGAGACTAAGAAATGTATAGTCATACTCAAATGGATCAATATGAGACATTAATCATTTATTTAAACTAGTCTATTCAGTAACAAAAAATATGGATTGAACATTAATAAGGATGACACACTCTGTGCCTCTAGTTTAATTTGGATATTATTATAAAAGAAATTATATTGCAAAGTGTTGCTCACACATTAGGTAGATGTTAAATCACAAATTTTTTTACTACTTAGGTGGCAGTGATATATTACTAGATACCATTTATTATCTATGGTCCATTGACGGGTCATTACTAATATAGTAAGAACATACAAGGTTACACAAAAGGAGTAAGAATGAGATAATAATTAATTGAATTTTAGTTAGATTAAAATTTTATTAATTGGGCTTGCTATTTAATGCATATATATTATTATATTAATAATATATATTTACATAGTATATGATATATTATATGATATTATTTAATATTAAAGTAATATAAGACAATTATACCTTTTGATATTAAATAATTATGTTATGAGGTAGTGTTATTATCTAATAATATTTTATTATTAATATTAAAGTAGTATTAGATAACTAACGGATAAGCCCTATCTCTCTTTCTCAGCATGATAAGGATAATGTTTTAGTTTTTAAGTTAAATAAAAAAAAGAGGAGGCGGTTTTCCTAGTTGAACTAGGAAAGTGACATGTATAAGTTCTATAAATGCATGAAGGCATCACTTTATATGTAATATAATAAGTTGCCACAAAAATAACTAAAAAATGCATAAACTCTAATCCCTTATGAGAGAGATGTCTTTTAGTAGATTTGTGGGAGGTTGAGAGGTCATCATTCATTCCATGTGCTTGTGATTCGTGGACTGCACTCCAAGAGGTAATTCTTATGATACTAATCTATATCCCCGTGCATAGATTCTAGAAAGGTTTTACATATATAATTTTTGAAAATCTATTTTCTATCGCATTGTATGATACATATGAAACCCAACAGCCTCAGAATCAACTTTTAGTGTTGAAGGATTTGTTCTTGATCAATTTAGAAGTGCCTTAAACCTGAATGTGTTGAAGCATTAGTTTACACTAGGGATTGGCTTTATGGATATACAACAAGTATATTTTAAAATATGAATTTACAATAGCTTGCTTTCCAGATTTATTTACAAATTAATTTTTTAGTTGTTTATGACATTATATAATTTTTCTAACAAAATTTGGAAGAGCTCCCTAAAGACATGATGGATATGGAAGTAAATGAGGAAGAAAATACTTGAGGACAATGCTTAAGCAATGTTCTTAGCAATCCTTAAAGTAAGGTTAGTAATTTTGAACTAATAAAGAAATTTATTATTAAAGTAATTGATCTAATAACATTAAATTATTTTTTTGGTTTGAAAGTCTTTAATTTAGAGTGTCAATTTACTACGATACAAATAAAGGAGTAAAAAATTCTTAATATTATTGATACTGTAATAATGAATTTACCTTTTAGATAGAAATATTTAAAAATAATAATTTATGCTAATTAATAAATATTATGATATAGACAAAGTGAAGTTATCATTGTTGTTCTGTGAGTTTTATAGACAAAGCCTTTTAGTTTAGGAATAATGTATTAATAGTCTTCCTCATTTTGGTCTTTTGTTTGAAAGAAAAGTCTTATCAATTAATATTTATATGTATAAATAATTAAATATATATATATATATATTTCTAATTAGCATATATCTATTTTTATGTAAATTTATCTTACTTGCTTGCATTTAGTAAAATTTGAAACTAATGAATAGTTAATGTTCAAATGTTGAATTACTTATTGGGCACTCATTTTCATTGAATTCTATTCTATCGTAAATGATAAATTGTCAAAACTTTTTATTTTTATATGAAAAAAATTTATGATGCACTATAATATAACAATACATTAATACATTACTAGAATGGACCACACATATAGGGATGATTTATTTATAGTTATTCTAGTTCCATACGTATTGAAGATAGCTGTAATAAAATTGATGGAACCTAAAATAAATGAAACACTAGATAGATGAAGACTAGAAATTGTTAAATCAATTACTCCTTTAGAATGGTTAGTAATACAACTTATGAGCGGATAGGTCATCCACCAATACTGCTATCCACTTCTACTAAGACTAAGGTTAATAGGGGCAAGAGACTTGGTAGTAATAATCAGAATGAAATATTATTTAATCTTGAAAATAGTATGTCACGGGTATGATTCAATATTGGATAACTATAATTAAAACTTAGGGAGTAGGCCTCTTTTCATTATATATTAGATATTGTATTTTAAAAGAATGAGTTCTACATAGAAAGAAGAATTTTCAAATAACGATAAGAATGAATGATGAGAACATGTGAAAGAAGAAAGATAACATAAATTAAAAACTAAATATGATATTTGTAATATTTGAATTTCTAATAATTCATTGGATGTCTCTCTTACAGGAAAAACGGAAATTTTATTGATACACTTTTTTGTAATTGATTTATGCCAATAATTTTTATTATTGTTTGTTCCAGTTAGGCTGAATTGCATATATGTATAATGTATACATTCATGGAGTGAGCATTATCATGAAGCCAAAATTTGATACAATCATTTTATTTTCATTTTAATTTGCAAAATTAAACTTATAGTATAAATATTTTTTTGTAGGTAGAATTATTATAGAGAGGAATCACTAAGAGACAATGGAGGTTCAAGATTTCTAGAATGGAACATTATTATTGATCACAATGAATCATTATAATGATTTAGTTTGTTAATTTTTGTTCGCTGGATTTTCCTTTGCATGTGTGTTTTATTTAGTTTGCTAGCTTCTATTAGTGGGATTTTTCCTTGGATATGTATTTTATTTAATTGTGTATGTTAGAGACATGTTAATTATGATGTTAGAACTGCAATATTTGAGTTTGTTTATTTTCACTACCAAAATGGAATTTCAGTTAAATAGGTTAGTAATCGGGTTGATCTTAAATGGGTTAAATGGGTTGTGTCTTAATTTGTTTGTGCAAATTGGGGTCTCTATGGTTCAGGTTAGGTGGGTCATGTCATGTTAACCTATTAAAAAATGGGTTATGTTATGTTAAGCCATTTACTTATTTATGTTGTGTTTGGGTTAACTATAAATAAGTTCAAAACATCCTTCAATCTAGCACGAACACGACCTGTGGACATGAATTGCCACCCCTACCACTAACCTTATCCTTCAAACCCTCATCATGCCTCCTTTCTCAATGAAGGATGCATGTGTACCTCCATAAATCATATTCATTATGAGCAATGATAATATGCCATAAGCATTAATCATTCATTACATTTGATGCAGTTAAAATACCAATTATGATATAGAAATTTTGTTAACAAAATTTGCCATTCTTATGTATTCAAATTTTATCATCATATATCATTATGTCCAAGGTTGATATGCAACCTTTCCATTTAAAGTAATGAGAATACTTAGATCTCTTGAATGACTATCTATTATAGCTCAAACAACATCAAATATATCTTAAAATCTAATTACTTGCAAATTTTCTTGATAAGAAATATCAAACATTTAGCTTGCTAGGTAATATGAATACTCTCATAGTTTAGTGCTTGTAAAGCTCCTATATTAATTCAAATTTTGACCAAAATTTTATTTAATGCTTTTAACATGTTATTAAATATCAAACATCAATTATTCTACAACTTTCTTATTCACGGGTACTATTTACACAGTACCAAAATCATAAATTTCAAAACAAGATAGCACATGAGTGATTACAATAAAAGTCCCTTTTTAACATTCAAATCAATTTCATTCATTACCAAAATTTTATATAATAACTCAAACATGTTAAATATTGGAAAAATTTAATTATTTCACAAAAATATCATATTAGTACTATTCATACAAAACTAAATACATAGGGTTGTCAAATTTGGGGGTTTTGGAGTTATTATGAAAAATAAGTCTTCTTGGCACCTAAATCAATTGCCATCAAATTTTTACACAAATTTACTAACATATTAGTAATCAAAGAACATAAATTATTTTAAATTTTCACAATCAAAACATTGCACAAATAATACCAAACTTCAAAACACAACCTAAAATTCTATTTTGAATTCTTGTAACCAAGGTCCATAAAAATTTACTTTTCATATGTTTAAAATTTTACAAAAATTCTTAATTCTTCCCCCACTTATATTAACACTATTTGTAACATTAAAATACCAAAAATTGACATTTTTGCAATTCCTAACTCTTGATCTAAAAAAGTACCAGAAAATATGCTATTATCCTCCCTTGAAAGTTTTATTTCCAAACCCAACATAATTCTTTTGTCATCTTTTAAGGAAACTTAGTGGACCCTATCGTACCAATCTTGGCATTATAATACCAATATCATACCATCATATTAGTATTTATAAAATGCCAAAATTGAACCATATAACACCACAAATCAACTTAACATTTATAATAACATACATCCTTATATTCTTCCCCTTTTATAATAAAACTTAAAGGAATATAGGATGGTTGTCACTCACCTTAAATTTTTTATTCTCTAACCTTTCAAAAGACCTTTTAGAGTAGCATATTCACTAAAATAAACTAAGTTTTTGGAGTTGAAGAGAAAATTTCTATAAAAACTTGGAGGAGATGAAAGGAAACCTAAGTTACCTTACAAGAAACTTGATTAAATCACTTTAAAGTTTTTTGAAGCTCAAAAATACTAGGAGTGTCATAATTGAGCTAAAAAAAATCAAAAATTTTATGATAAAATGCCCCCAACAAACTTAAATAGAACTTTAACCAAAGCTTCCTTTATAAGCTACATCTTTTTATATATATTTTTTAGTAAGAATTTAGTGATAATTGGCACATGCTTCATGGCTATTAGAAGTTAATCTTCTTAAACCCAATAAAAATCTTCCAAATATATAGTCTAGAAGAGTTTACTAACAATTCCTCTAATTTTCTATTTATTCACCTAATTGCCTTTAACTTCCCCTACTAGCTTAGGCTTTACTTAGGCCATTTTTTTAAAGACTTCTAAGATCAAATTTAGGCCTAAAGAATTTAAGCTAAATTAGGCCAAATGAACCAATATGATTTACCTAAATTCTAGCTTCAATCTTTAGGTTTTTGGCCTTTCCAAGCCTAAATTTTCTATTAGGCCTTTATATTATTTATCCAAACTTAATATTGGGTTTTTAATTAGATTTTGACACATACTAATGTCTTATATATATTCTACAAAAATTCTAGTTAGACATACATCTAAACTATCTTTACAATTCACCTCAATTTCACCCATTTACCTTACTAAGTTTCTGTTGAGGAGTTTTTTATTCAAAATTCCTTCTTAATATTTCTTGCTTTATTTGGGGCATTACAAGTTCTCCTCTTTCAATATCCTAGAATTTTTAAGGAATTAGACGGTGATATATAGAATTGGTAATAAGCTTTGTACAAGTTTTAGATAGAATTTTAGTAAATAAGGTTGGATACTTCTTTTTCATATCCTTTTCTAATTGCCATGTGGCTTCCTATGCTTGAACCTTCACCATCAAAATCTCTTTGGATTTAACTTTCTCATTTGTTTGTTAATGATTTGCATAGGTCAATCTTCATAAATTAATTTCCAATCTAATTCTATTGGTACTTTTTTCAATACATGAGATTCATCTAGAACATATTTCCTTAGTATCAACACATGAAAAATTGAACTGCTTTCATATTTTCTAGTAGTTCTAGCTAATAGGTGACTTTTTTTATTTGTTTAACAATCACATAAGGATTCATATACCTCAATTTCTAAATCTCATTAGTCCTTTTATTAGTAAAACATTAAAGAATACTTAATCACCTTCTTGAAATTCCAATTCCTTTTGCCTATTATCTATATAAGATTTATGCTAACTTTGAATTGCTTGTCATTTTTCTTTGATGATTTAAACCTAGCTAATAGCATCCTCAACCAGATTAAGATCAATTATTTTAGCCTCCCCTAGTTCAAATCATCTAATGGATGATCTATATTTTCTACCATACAGAGTTTCGAATGGAGCTATCTATATACTAGTATGGTAATTGTTATTATATGTAAATTTCATCATTGAAAAATGTTTATCCCAACTTCCTTTAAATTTGATTGCACAAGCTCTAAGTATATCTTCTAAGGTATGAATCTTTCTTTTTAATTACCTATCTTATGGATGAAATGTCATACTAAATCGTAGTTAAGTACCTAATGTCTCTTCAAATGACTACCAGAATCAAGAGGTCAACTACGATCCTCGATTAGAAATGATAATGAGTGGTACACCATATAATGAAATAATTTTATCCACGTAAAGTTGAGCATATTGCAATATGGTGTTTGCTATTATTAGTGATAGGAAATGTCTAGTCTTTGTAAGATGATCCATGATTACCTATATGGAATTGTATCCCTCACTGGTTCATGGCAATCCGATTATATAATCTATTATGATACTTTCCTATATTCATTCAAGAATGTAAATGTTTTGATAAAGTCCTACTAGGAGTTGGTGCTCCACTTTTACTTATTGACAAGTCAAGAATTTGATTATATACTTTCACACATCTCTTTTCATTCCATCCCACCAATACACATTTTTCAAATCTTAATACATCTTTATTGCAATAAGATCTATTATATAGGATGATTCATAAGCCTTTTTCAATAATTCCTTTCTCAGTATTATGGGTACTTATAATTGATTTCTATTCTTTAATACTCCTTCTTTATTCACTGCTAAGGTTGTAATGACCCTGAATTAGTACAATAGTAAAAAAAATAAAAATATAATAATAATAATTAAAATAATAATAAAAAATAATTTTTTATTGAGATTGTAATGAGTGAAAATTTACTTAGAAACCTAAGAATATATTTTTGAAAATTTCACTTAGAAATTCATTGAATTTCTGTACCCGATAAAGCGAAAAAGTGAGAAAATGAGTCCAAATTATAGTAAATTAATTCAAAAAAATTAATGGATGATCAAAAATAATTTTCAAGGCTAAAAAATGGTTATGGGAAGTAAAAATAAAATTTTCAAGATATTTAGAAGCCTAAGGGTGAAAATGTAAAGAAAATAAGTAATTCGGGGCCGAATTGTAATAAATTCGTTTATCTTTTTAGCCTTTTTATTTTTTTGTTGTATAGGTTGGGTTGGCCCAAGTTTATTTCAGACCCAAATGTGAAAAATTAAGGCCTAAATTCATGATCCAACACCAGCCCAAACTTCCAAGGGAAGCCAAGGACCAAATTGAAAGAAAATGATAAAATTTTGGGGCAAAAGAGTAATATTTAAAAATTTTTGATTTGTGTCTCATTTTTATTGGTTAAAAGGTGATTTGCTGGTCTGAAACCCCAGCTACTTGGATGTCCTATGCAGCCTACCATGTGTCTCCAAAATCCCCCCAAAATTCAAGGCAAATTTAATGTTTGAAATTGATGAAAATTGTAGAATTTTTTTAGAAATTCTTTAAGCAATTTTTATATAAAATAAAAGAGGCTTAGCAGCAGCAAATTTGCTGCTCCTCTCCAGCAAAACATGACCACATAGAAGAAGAAATAAGGAAAGTTAGACAACGTAGATTCAATGGAAATTTGGCAAGTTAAATAAGTAGATTTTAATACCCCTAAATTCTTGTGAAATTCTTCTTCCTCTTAACTCTAAAATCTGATTTTTTATTTTCTTGAATTCATCTCCCTCTCCCTTATAATTTAGAGTTGAAAAGAGAAAAAATAAGTAAGGATTTAAGGTGAGTAATAGCTTGTTATACATTTTATGAATTTCTAATGCTGGATGGTCATGATGAATATGATTCCTTGGACATGATTTGTGTTGATTGCTGTGATAATTAGTTCAACATGGTTTGAACATGTGATGATGTTGTTGGAAGTGAGTATTTGGATCATGAATAATGAGAATGGAAGTGGTTTTGGCTATTGCAAAGAAATTGTTAATATTATGTTGGAAATGATATCAAGAAGGGTGAAAAATGCTGTTGAAATTCTGGTTGGTGAGTAGTCACGTGGAACCTAGGTGGTTTATCATCAAAAAATTTGATTTTTGATATCTTAAGATCTCTCATGATGTGAGTTGAATTCTGCAAATTTTTAGGATTTTTAGAAACTTTTAGGTATTTTAGAAGAATTTCCTAAATCAGGTCATCAGTGCTGTCCAGAAACAGGGCACTTTCACGTTGGCTTCTGTTTTCGAATTTCTTGGGGCCTAAAATGATCATGAAAAATCGTGAAAACATTTAGGGAAACCAATTAAGGTATTATTAATATTGTGTAAAATTTTTAGGGCAATCAGAGATGAATTGGTCACCCAATAAAATGGTAAAAAGGAGCTGTTCATGACAAAACCCGAATATGCCCAGTCTTGTTCACGAAATTTTTAGGAGTATCAAATAGTTGAGAAAAATTTTGGAAAAATTTATATGAATCACTATGATTGTGATGTAGTATGGGTTAAAATTTTAGAAATAGTAAATTTTATTTAGTTCTTCAAATAATTCCTGCCCTTATGCTGCCTAGATAGGGTCTACATACAAAATATTTTGTGTGACATGAATTGTTTAATTTGTGTGTATGACATATGAATTATTTGATTTGTATACATGAATATCCTTTAGGGTTTGATATGAGAATGAGCATAGAAGGATAAATGAAGCATAAAACACTTGTGGCATAGTTGGTATTTTGACACATTCCTCGAAGAAAATTGTGGTTGATGCATGTGGCATCCCACAATTGTTTATTCTACTTATAAAAATGTGGGAGGGGGAAAACATCCTTCGCATAGAAGGAGAGGAGGGGTAAGTAGTGGAGGTAAAAGGTTGGTGGCCTCGGGCCTAGGGTGGCGGAGGATAAGGTTGGACCGAAGATATAAAGTGACATTACATACCAACTAATGCCATTCCTCAAACAACGTAATATCTAAACTTGGACTTTTAATTAGAAAAGCAACCTTAAATGGGAAAATCGAAAAAGAGTAATAACAGGTTATTACTCACTGAGTATATTTATACTCATTCCGTATTTTCTTTAAACTATTTTTTCAGGTAAAGACCATGGATCCGTGGATGCAGTAATACTTACAGAGGATATGCCACGACACCCCTTGGAACGTATGGAATAGAGTTCTACATAGAAATCCGGGTCACTCCTAATGAAATAAATATTTTGTATCATACAGACTATTAGCCTATGGACAGGAAGCCAAATGTCCTCAAAATTTTCTTCCCACTAGTACTGGTCATCTCGAATGACGATTCCGGGAGTAATGTGACACCGTTAGGGCCCATAACATCTAGTTCCAGTTCTCTTCCAGAATCTGATCCGGAAGAGGAATGCCTTAATCGGGTTAGTGAGTCAGATGACTAGGTCTAATGTATTTAAAGTTATAATGGACTTATCTTTGTAAATATTTTTGTGCTGTTATATGTATATTATTTTGGTATTTTAACTCTTTATTACCTACTTTCTTTCAGCACACCGTAATATTATTTTTATAAGTATATGCGATATTGTGTTGTCTTTGGGGGCTAGTAAGGATATCTTATCAGTGTGGAATGTTGATTGGATATCTTTACGCCGGTCACGACTAAAGCACGTCGGGTCATGACAGAGTTGGTATCAGAGCATGATCCTGAATGCTTATGATTCTTTAGAGTCTGTTGTGACCCAATTAAATTCTAGGGTTGTGAAAGGCATATGAAGGAGTAAGTGTTAGCAGTTATGGATCCATAAAGATTCCAGGTAACATTTTATATTTTCAAATTTAATATTAATCATTAATTAAGTTTATTTTAGATAACTATGCCTAAGATAAGGCAAGTTCAACTTCCAATGCCTCGTCGACCTACCAGAGCACATCCAGAAGTGTCAGAAAATGAGGCATCTGTAAATGCGCCTACTGAAAATCCAGAAAGGACTGAACAGGAACAACCTGCAGCCCCGGATTGGGCTATAAGGCTACAACAGACGCTAGATAGATTTTTGGACCAAACCCAGAATCCTATTGCTCCACCCCCGACATCCCCACCTAAAAGACAGATCCCAACGTTGCCTCCAAGGGAGAGATTACAATTAGTGCATGAGTTTCAAAAGCTAAACCCTCCTAAGTATGATGGCACAAACCCAACAGCTGATCTGTATCAGTTTATGGATCAAATTGAAAGGGTGTGTAAACTGCTAGGATGTGACGAAAACATGATGGTAGAGCTGGTAGGCTACCAGCTGGAGGATGTTGCACACTTTTGGTATGCGCATAATATTGAACCCACTATTATAGCACAGGAGCCAATTACTTGGAAGCGGTTTCAGGAGGAATTTATCGATAGATTTTTACCACCAAGTATTAGGGAGGCAAAGGCTCGAGAGTTTGAGAAGTTAACTCAGGGGTTAATGACGATGGCCTAATACAATGCTCAGTTTACTTGGTTGTCACGATATGCAGAATATTTGGTACTGACAGAGAAAACTCGCGTCAATCGATTTGTGTACGAACTTTGAGATTATTTTTATGATCGGGTAGACATTTCTGACAACACTACTTACCAGCAAGCGTTGAATCAAGCTATTAGAACAGAAATTCGGGCAGTAGAAAGATAAAATCGAGAAGCTAGTTCAGGAGAGAGGCGAACCTTTCCATTTCAAGCAGAAAGTAATAGGAGTGCAGATAAGACAGTGATTGCTTCAAGTATTCCAAGAAGTACTGCACCAGCTAGTAGGAGAAAGGGTAACCAGCGGTGACCTCAACGAAAACCAGCCGGAAGCAAATCCGAAGCCAGTGTCAATGCTCCCCATCAAGTATATTCAGTACCAACCAGTAGGCCTTCACAATGCCCTCGTTGTGGCCTCAGTCATGTTGGACCATGTGGCTCATGTTTTTGGTGTGGACAAATGGGGCATCGAGCTCTTGAATGTCCATCAAAGCCATAGGGAAGTAACACGACAAACCCTAATTTTCGTCCTATTTAGAATACTACTTTTGTGAAGCCACCAGCAGTACCAAACAAAAGAAATATGGGAAAAGAAACTGCAGCAACTCAAGCCCGAGTGTATGCCATAACACGTCAGGAAGCTCAAGATTCAAACGCGGTAGTGGCAGGTACAGTCCTAATTAAAACCTTTTTTGCGAAAGTATTATTTGATTCAGGCGCCACCCATTTGTTCATATATGCCAATCTAGCAGCTAAATTTCCTAAATCAATTAATGTTTTAGATGAACCCTTGATGGTGAACACACCAGTTGGAGAAGTTATGCTATCCATATTTAGTGTTGATAGCTGCGACATTAAAATAAATAATCATTCAACCACTATAAAACTGATCGTATTAGAAATGGTAGATTATGATATGATATTAGGAATGGACTGGCTCTCAAAATATCATGCTTGTGTTGATCGTTATCATAAAACGGTCACCTACCAAATAGAAAAAGGGGTAGTCCAAATTTTCCAAGGTGAAAAGAATCCTGGATTGCTAACCTTTGTGTCATGTACGAAAGTTTGAAAATTGATCAATAAAGGACATATGGCATGGGTCGCTTCAATGATAGAAGGGAAAGGGAGGAAGGAGTATTGGAACAAATCCCAGTAGTGAAGGAATTTCCAGATGTTTTCCTAAATGACTTGTCAAGATTACCACCAGATCGAGAAATAGAATTTGTAATTGAGACGATTCCCGGAATAGACCCGATATCAATTGCGTCGTACAGGATGGCACCAGCAAAACTAAAAGAACTGAAGGAACAATTGCAAGATTTATTAGACAAAGGCTTCATATGTCCCAGTACGTCACCTTGGGGAGCGCTGGTATTGTTTGTGAAAAAGAAAGATGGATCACTGCGACTGTGTATTGACTACTGGCAATTAAACAAAGTTACCATAAAGAATAAATATCCTTTACCCAGAATTGACGATCTGTTCGATCAACTGCAGGGTTCCCAATATTTCTCAAAGATTGATTTACGCTCAGGGTATTATCAGTTGAAGATACGAAAAGAAGATGTTCCGAAGATGACGTTTCGAACCCGCTACGGACACTACGAATTTTTAGTGATGTCGTTTGGCTTGACAAATGCTCCTGCAGCATTCATGGACTTGATGAATCGTGTTTTCAAACCTCTCTTGGATAAGTTCATTGTAGTATTTATTGATGACATTTTGATTTACTCCAAGAATGAAGAAGAACATGCACAACATCTAAAGATAACTTTGCAAACGCTATGAGAGCATAAGCTTTATGCTAAGTTCTCGAAATGTGAATTTTGGATGAAGAAGGTACACTTTCTTGGCCACGTAGTATCGCAAGAAGGAATACGAGTAGATCCTCAGAAGATTGAAGCGGTACTTAAATGGCAACAACCATCATCAATAACAAAAATCCGTAGTTTTCTTAGTATGGCTGGATATTATAGGAGATTTGTCAAGGATTTCTCAAAAATCGCAGCTCCCTTAACTAGATTGACGCACAAAGGAGTCAAATTCAAATGGGATGATGATTGCGAAAGGAGTTTTCGAGTACTGAAAGAGCGACTTACCTCAGCTCCAGTATTAGCTTTGCTTGATAGTGTAGAAAAATATATAGTATACTGTGATGCTTCTAGAGTGGGTTTGGGATGCGTGCTAATGCAACAAGGAAGGGTAATAGCGTGCGTATCTCATCAATTAAAAAAACATGAAGTTAACTATCCTACTCATGATCTAGAAATGGCTGCTGCGGTGTTCGCTTTGAAAATATGGAGACATTATTTGTATGGAGCCACTTGCAAGATTTATATAGATCATAAAAGCTTGAAATATATTTTTGAACAAAAGGAGCTGAACATGAGACAAAGAAGATGGATGGAATTCATAAGTGATTATGACTGCTCTATCCATTATCATCCGGGTAAAGCTAATGTAGTAGCTGATGCTTTAAGTCAAAAAATCCTGAAAAGCAAGGATAAACAAATGGATGGTGGTGTAAACAAAACTCTAGCCTGCATAATGGTGTATTCTACCATAGTGGACCAAATTAAGACAATTCAAAAGGAGGACCCACAATATGAGCAATTGAAAGATAAAGTCACAATGGAAAAAAATGACAGATTAAGAATTGATGATGAAGGAGTAATAAGATATGAAAATCGCCTGTGGGTACCTATTGCGTTAAGAGGGGAAGTATTGAGGCGAGCTCATGAATCATCCTACACAATGCATCCTGGTGCGATGAAAATGTATCAAGATCTGAAAACTGCATATCAGTGGGATGGAATGAAACGAGATGTGCGGGAATATGTAATGCAATGTTTAACCTGTCAGCAAGTGAAAGCAGAGCACCAACGCCCGACAAGTCTCTACTAACACATTTATATCCCTGAATGGAAATGGGAAAGTGTTACTATGGACTTCATGATCGAATTACCACGAACCAGCAAAGGATATGATTCCATTTGGGTAATCAAGTTTGCCCACTTCGTACCAGTGAAGATAACTTATACTGCGTTATAATATGCTCAACTCTATATGGATAAAGTTATTCCGTTGCATGGAGTACCGCTTGTGATTATCTCGGATCGTGGGTCACAATTTACATCGCGATTCTGGCGATCATTTCAAGAGACGCTAGGCACTCAATTGCGATTTAGTACAGCATTCCATCCACAAACTGATGGGCAATCAGAGAGAACAATTCATACATTAGAAGATATGCTCAGGGCTTGCACAATAGAATTTGAGGAAAGTTGGGATAAATATTTTCCATTAATGGAGTTTGCATATAACAATAGCTATCATGCGAGCATACCGATGGCTCCATTTGAGGCATTGTATGGTAGAAAATGTTGATCACCCATTGGATGGTTTGAACCAGGAGAAGCAAAAATGATTGGTCCAGACCCTGTTGAAGATGCTATTCGTAAAGTTTAATCTATTCGAGAAGAACTACGAGCAGCTTAGGATAGATATAAATCTTATGCAGACAACAGAAAAAGAGAGTTGGAATTTCAAGAAGGGGAACAAGTGTTTTTAAAGGTTACCCCTATGAAAGGAGTCATGCGATTCGGTAAAAAGGGAAAATTGGCACCCAGGTATGTAGGGCCTTATTGAATCAAACGTTGAATCAAACGTTGAATCAGAAAGGTGGCTTATCAATTGGAATTGCCAGATAATATGAAGGGAATACATCCAGTTTTTCATATATCTATGTTACGAAAATATCTCCCAGATGAATCCTAAGTATTGAAAGAAACACTGGTGGAACTAGATTAAAAGCTAACGTATGAAGAACAACTGGTACAGATCGTTGATTGGCAAATACGAAAATTAAGATCTAAAGAAGTCCCCATGGTTAAAGTAATATGGGATAGACATGGAGTCCAAGAGGCAACTTGGGAATTAGAAAAGGAAATGACTGAAAAATATCCCCATATATTCAATAAGTTTTTTTTCCTTATAACCATTCTCCAGTCAGTAATAAGTTTATACCTTATCCTGAGCAAATTTGAGGACGAATTTTTTTGAAGGGGGGAGAGCTTGTAATGACCCTGAATTAGTACAATAGTAAAAAAAAATAAAAATATAATAATAATAATTAAAATAATAATAAAAAAAGAAATTTTTATTGAGATTGTAATGAGTGAAAATTTATTTAGAAACTTAAGAATAGATTTTTGAAAATTTCACTTAGAAATTTATTGAATTTTTGTACCTGGTAAAACGAAAAAGTGAGAAAATGAGTCGAAATTATAGTAAATTAATTCAAAAAAATTAATGGATTATCAAAAATAATTTTCAAAGCTTAAAAATGGTTATGGGAAGCAAAAATAAAAATTTTAAGATATTTAGAAGCCTAAGGGTGAAAATGTAAAGAAAATAAGTAATTTGAGGCTGAATTGTAATAAACCCTTTTATCTTTTTGGCCTTTTTATTTTTTTGTTGTATAGGTTGGGTTAGTCCAAGTTTTTTTCAGCCCCAAATGTGAAAAATTAAGGCCTAAATTCATGATCCAACACCAGCCCAAACTTCCAAGGGAAGCCAAGGACCAAAATGAAAGAAAATGATAAAATTTGGGGGCAAAAGAGTAATATTTGAAAACTTTTGATTTGTGTCTCATTTTTATTGGCTAAAAGGTGATTTTCTGGTTTGAAACCCCAGCTACATGGACGTCCTATGCAACCCACCATGTGTCCCCAAAATCCAAGGCAAATTTAATGTTTGAAATTGATGAAAATTGTAGAATTTTTTTAGAAATTCTTTAAGAAATTTTTATATAAAATAAAAGAGGCTTAGCAGCAGCAAATTTGCTGCTCCTCTCCAGCAAAACGTGACCACATAGAAGAAGAAATAAGGAAAGTTAGACAAAGTAGATTAAAGGGAAATTTGGCAAGTTAAATAGGTAGATTTTAATACTCCTAAATTCTTGTGAAATTCTTCTTCCTCTTAACTCTAAAATTTGATTTTTTATTTTCTTGAATTCATCTCCCTCTCCCTTAGAATTCAGAGTTGAAAAGAGGAAGAAAGAAGTAAGGATTTAAGGTGAGTAATAGCTTGTTATACATTTTATGAATTTCTAATGCTGGATGGTCATGATGAATATGATTCCTTGGACATGATTTATGTTGATTGCTGTGATAATTAGTTCAACATGATTTGAACATGTGATGATATTGTTAGAAGTGAGTATTTGGATCATGAATAATGAGAATGGAAGTGGTTTTGGCTGTTGCAAAGAAATTGTTAATATTATGTTGGAAATGGTATCAAGAAGGGTGAAAAATGCTGTTGAAATTCTGGTTGGTGAATAGTCACGTGGAACCTAGGTGGTTTATCATCAAAAAATTTTATTTTTGATATCTTAAGGTCTCTCATGATGTGAGGTTTAATTCTGCAAATTTTTAGGATTTTTAGAAACTTTTAGGTATTTTAGAAGAATTTCCTAAATCAAGTCATCAGTGCTGTCCAGAAACAGGGCACTTTCACGTTGGCTTCTGTTTTCAAATTTCTTGGGGCCTAAAATGATCATGAAAAATCGTGAAAACATTTAGGGAAACCAATTAAGGTATTATTAATATTTTGTAAAATTTTCAGGGCAATCAGAGATGAATTGGTCACCCAATAAAATGGTAAAAAGGAGCTATTCATGACAAAACCCGAATATGCCCAGTCTTGTTCACGAAATTTTTAGGAGTATCAAATAGTTGAGAAAAATTCTGGAAAAATTTGTATGAATCATTCTGATTGTGATGTAGTATGGGTTAAAATTTTAGAAATAGTAAATTTTATTTAGTTCTTCAAATAATTCCTGCCCTTATGCTGCCTAGATAGGGTCTACATACAAAATATTTTGTGTGACATGAATTGTTTAATTTGTGTGTATGACATATGAATTATTTGATTTGTATACATGAATATCCTTTAGGGTTTGATATGAGAATGAGCATAGAAGGATAAATGAAGCATAAAACACTTGTGGCATAGTTGGTATTTTGACACATTCCTCGAAGAAAATTGTGGTTGATGCATGTGGCATCCCACAATTGTTTATTCTACTTATAAAAATGTGGGAGGGGGAAAACATCCTTCGCATAGAAGGAGAGGAGGGGTAAGTAGTGGAGGTAAAAGGTTGGTGGCCTCGGGCCTAGGGTGGCGGAGGATAAGGTTGGACCGAAGATATAAAGTGACATTACATACCAACTAATGCCATTCCTCAAACAACGTAATATCTAAACTTGGACTTTTAATTAGAAAAGCAACCTTAAATGGGAAAATCGAAAAAGAGTAATAACAGGTTATTACTCACTGAGTATATTTATACTCATTCCATATTTTCTTTAAACTATTTTTTCAAGTAAAGACCATGGATCCGTGGACGCGCAGTAATACTTGTAGAGGATATGCCACGACACTCCTTGGAATGTATGGAATAGAGTTCTACATAGAAATCCAGGTCACTCCTTATGAAATAAATATTTTGTATCATACAGACTATTGGCCTATGAACAGGGAGCCAAATGTCCTCAAAATTTTCTTCCCACTAGTACTAGTCACCCCGGATGACGATTCCGGGAGTAATGTGACACCGTTAAGGCCCATAACATCTAGTTCCAGTTTTCCTCTAGAATCTGATCTGGAGGAAGAAGGCTTTAATTGGGTTAGTGAGTTAGATGACTAGGTCTAATGTATTTAAAGTTATAATGGACTTATCTTTGTAAATATTTTTATACTGTTATATGTATATTATTTTAGTATTTTAACTCTTTATTACCTACTTTCTTTCAGCACGCCCTAATATTATTTTTATAAGTATATGCGATATTGTGTCGTCTTTAGGGGCTAGTAAGGATATCTTATCAATGTGGAATGTTGATTGGATATCTTTATGCCAGTCACGACTAAAGCACGTCGTGTCGTGACAAGGGTGGTCTCCTTTTCAGTCATTGCTTTGTTCTTTAATTGCTTATACTAAGGGTTTTCATTTTAAACTACTATGATTTGATCTATTATGGTGGAATGCACCATTATGCAAGCCAAATCTGCACTTCTATTTCCTTTTAACTCCTTTCCCTTACTTTTAAGAGCTTTTCAACTACATTATCTTTACCTGAATAATAGTGAATGGAACAATTATGATCTTTCATAAACTCCATCCAATTTTTTTTATCTCATATTAAGTTCCTTATGCTAAAAAATATACTTAAAGCTTATATAATTCATATAAATTTCACAAATAACCTTATATAAATAATGTCTCCATATTTTCAAAGCTAACATTATAGCTGTCATTTCCAAGTCATGAGTAGGATAATTTGTCTCATGTTTCTTCAATTGGTGAAAGGCATAGACTATCACTCTACCTTGTTATATTAACATGCATCCTAATCCCACTTTGAATGCATCATAACATACTATGTATCCTTTTACATTATTAAATAATACTAATATTGGAGTTGAAGTTAGAAATTCTTTTAATCATTGAAAATTCTTCTTGCAATCATCATTCTATACAAACTTAAGTCATTCATGAGTCAATTTAGTTAGTAGTTATAAATCTTCTATAATATCTAGCCAACCTAAGAAAATACATATCTCCATCATTAATGATGGTTGTAGCTATTTAAACACAATTTTAACCTTGTAATGATTTACTTGTATTCTTTCTTGTGACACTATATGGCCTAGGAAATATACTTTTTTCATCGAAAACTCACACTTTAAAAATTTAGTATACAACTTATGCTCCTTTAATGTTTATACTATGATTCTTAGATGTTGTGCATGCTTTAAATAAAGTAACAAAGTTTAAGAAGGAATTTTGATTAGAAAACTCTATAATAAAAACCCAATAAAGTAACCAGGTGAAATTTAAGTGAATCATAAAGTTGGTCTAGATGTACATCTAACTAAAATTTTTATAGAACATATATTGGGCTCTAATATGGGTCAAATTCTAATTAAAAATTTAATATTAAGTTTAGGAAAATTATATAAAAGCTTAATAGGAAATTTAGGCTTAAAAAGACTAAGAACCTAAAGATTAGGCCTAAAATTTGCATAAATCATCTTGGTTCATTTAGATTGATTTGGCATAAACTCTTTAGGCTAAATCTAATCTTAAAAGTGTAAAAAAAAAAATAAAGGCCCAAGCAAATCTGAAGCTTATGGAGGAAGCCAATGGCAATTAGGTGAATAGTGAAAAATTAAAGGTAATTGTTAGTAAACTCTTCTAGATTATATATTTAGAAGATTTTTATTGGATTTAAGAAGATTAACTTTGGATTTTCAACCCTAAATAGCCATGCACCATGAACTAATTATCACCAATTTTTTAAAATATATAAAAAAGAAGTAACTTATGAAGGAAGCTTTGGTCAGGGTTTTATTTAAGGCTTTTAGGGTCATATTATCATTAAATTTATGCTTTCTCTTTTTAGCCTAACCATGACACTCCTAGGATTTTCAAATAGGATTTTCAAGCTTCCAACAATTTCTAAAAGGCTTTCCAAATGATTCCATTAAGTTTCTTGCAAGATAACCTAGGGTTCACTTCATCTCTTTTAAGTTTTTATGAAAAATTTCTATTCAAGGCTCCTAAAACCTAGTTTATTTTAGTGAAGTTGTTGTTGTAAGAGACTTTTGAAAAGTTATAGAATAAAAAATTTAAGGTGAGTAACAACTATCCCTTATTTCTTTAAGTTTTTTTCATGAAAGGTGAGGAATATAATGATGTATGCTATTATAAATGTTAAGTTAATTTATGGTGTTATATGGTTCAATTTTTGTATTTTATAAATGTTGATATGATGATATGATGTTAATATTATAGTGTCAAGATTGGTAGGAGAGGATCCACTAAGTTTTCTTAAGAGATGATAATAGGGTTATGTCAGGTAGGAAACAAAACTTTCAAGGGAGGATAATAGTATGTTTTCTAGTATTCCTTAGAATAAAAAATTAGGAATTGCAAAAATTTCAATTTTTGATATTTTATTATTACAAATAATGTTAATATAAGTGTGGAAAGAATTAGAAATTTTTGAAAAAATTTAGAGATATGGAAAATGAATTTTTACAGACAAAACATAATTTTGGGTTTTGGGTTTTATGTTTTGATGTTTGGTGCTATTTGTGCAATTGATTGTGAAAATTTAAAGTAATCAATGTTCTTTGATTACTAATATATTAGTATGTTTGTAAAATTTTGGTGGCAATTGGAGTTAATTTAGGTGCCAAGAAGACTTCTTTTTCACAATTCTAAAACTATCCAAATTTGGCAACCTTATGTATTTGGTTCTATATGAATAGTACTAATGTGATATTTTTATGAAGTAAATGAAGTTTTCCACTATTTAACATATTAGGGTTTGGAAATGATTTGAATGTTAGAAAAGGCTTTCATTACAATCACTCATATGCTATCTTATTTTGAAATTTATATTTTTGGTATTGTATGAATAGTACCCATGAATAAGAAGATTATAGATAATTGATATTTGATGATTAGTAGTATGTTACAAGCATTAGGTAAAATTTTGATAAAAAATTAAATTAATATAGGAGCCTTACAGGCACTAAACCGTAGGAATATTCATACTACCTAACAAACTTAATATATCATATTTCTTGTTAAGAAATGTTGCAAGTAATTAGAGTTTATGATATTTTTAATTATATTGGAGCTATATTTGATAGTCATTCAAGAAAGCTAATTATTCTCATTAGCTTAAATGGAAAGGTTTTATATCAACCTTGGATATAATGATAGGTATGATGAAATTTGAATAAATGAGAATAACAAATTTTATTAACGAAACTCTTATGGCATAGTTGATATTTTGACCATACTTAATAAAATGAATGATTGATGCTTTTAGGATCTTATCATTACTCATCATGAATAGAATTTGTTGAGCAAGATATGCATCTTTCACTAAGAAAGAGAGCCGTCATAAGGGTTGGAGGGATAAGATTAGTGGTCTTGTGCCTAGGATAGCGAGGATAAGGTTGGACCAAAGATATGAAATGAAACTTGTATGCTAACTATCATCATTCTCTTTAACAAATTTTATAAATATTATATATAAGAGCTTTGATCAATTACTATACACTATTATATATTTGAGTTATTATGGCAAAAAATCCCTAGAAAAAAGAGAATAGTAGTTATTCATAGAGCGTTCCAATACTTACACTCTTTGTGTTGTATTATATTTATAAATATAAAGGATGGATCCCATGAGAATGACTAACACTTGTGTATGAATGTTCCTTTCACCATAGAGAACATTCTAGATAATATTTTGCCATAGACTCCAAATGTTTGCAGTAGGTCCTTGTGTAAATTATACTATAAAGCTTAGGAAGATAAATTTTTAGTTTAATCTTTTCCCAGCTAACCTTGTTTAACAAATCCATTCACTAGAAGGTATAACTATAATTCTAGCTCAATCAACATGCCAACTTCTCCTTCTTCCTCATCTATGGAATTAAATCCTAAGGAAGATAAGGAATGGAAATAGATTAGTTTTAATTAAGGCTTTTATCTTTCGATAGTATTTATGTAAAAATTTATGTTGTCAAAATTTTATACTCTAATATAAATATCTTTTAGTATATAAAAATTATATTTTGAAATTCCTTATACACATTTAAGTAATATTATTTTCTATAAATGCTTATTTATACTCTTAGTAAAGTTAAGAAAGTAAGTGAATTAAAAATATCTTAAAGGCTTGTAAGGACATCTAGTTAATGTATCAATACTAGTCAAGTGTCTTTACCTTAGTTATGATATTTGAGAGTTAGGTTGTAACACATTAAGCCTATCTTGATTAGGATCCTTTGTCTAACTAAAAGTTCCTAATTGCATTATGACCTCAATATTTGATACATTCTTTGTGTGAACTTATAGGTTCTTTTTGTGATGATAGCAATCTTAAAATCATATTCTTGTAAATGTTGGATTTTACGTCTCTTAGGTGTTATATTTATTTAATTTTACTAATTAGACCTTTTTTTATAATTTTGGATTAATTTTACAATATTGTAAATTTATTTAGTAAATGTTGAATTTTGACACTGTTTCTATTTTTCAGTTATATCTTAGGCTCTGGATGTCAGATTAAGGCAGGAGAAAACTATAACTTTTATGGTTTGGTCCAAGCCCAATTTAGGTGTTTTGGAGGTCATATGTGGCTAAGAAGTTGAAGTTGGGTTGTTATCCTAATTGAGCTTGCCTTGGTTTTTAAGCCATACTTGGAGCTACAAAAGTCAAATTAACCTAAAACTAGTGCCTAAATTCTCACAAGATACAGGCCTACAACTTTAATGTTTATAGGTTTTCCAAATTACATTAATTTCATGGTCAAAAATAGGTTCGAAGTCAGGCTTATAGAAATTCACTAATGTAACTGTTGGATTTACTTGACTTGTAAAAAATAGGTTTGGGCTTCTAAAAATTAGGAAAGCCTTATTATTGTAATATTAAAAGTTATACAATCTAACTCCAATAGGATTTTAGCTTAATTAGGTCAAATAAATAGGGAAAAGTCTTCATACTTTAGAATTCATTTAGATAAATTTAGCAATATATAGTTTTCTTCTTCTTGTTGTTGTCTCTTTTACTCTTTAACGGACGCTTAAATTCATGATTAATTCAAGGAGTTTGAGGCTACCTTCATCTAGATTATGAGATTATATATTGTAATGTTAACTTTACTTAATTAATTTTTCTTTTTCTCTATTTACTTGTACTGAATTCTTGAGATTACATATGTTGAATGTTGATTTAGTATAATTGATGTTCATCCTTGTGGTTTCTGATTTCTTTACTATTTTGATGTTAAATTATGGTTGGTAAATAACATCTTCACACATAGAGGCATAAGGTTAAGGGATTAATTTAGAGGTTTCTAAATTGATTTCTTAAGTTAACTGAATTTTATCATTAAATTAATTTCAATCTAGTATAAGGATTATAACAGTTGCTTAATCAGCTAATCTTAATTAATCAAATACTAGATGGTCATCTAATGTAGAATTCATGGGTTAGTACAAGAGTTTTGGGTAATTCAAGGTTAAAAAATTAATTAAAAAATTTAAATCCTAATTAATCCATGATTAATCCAATTTAAGACTCTTAATTCCTTAAATCAACTATCTTATTACATTGAGTTCTTTCTATCTACCTTCTGCTTTGCTTCTATCTTGTGCTTGTTTAGTTTATTACTATTGTTTCAATTTTGTGCAAACAACCCCCCTAATTTTGCATTCTATGTTCTTTATAATTTTCATACAATATACAAATATTGCATTCATACTACTATAGCATTCTGTTCTAGTGCATTTGCATTCTGTTTTGCATCCTATGCATTAGTTTCTTATGTTTTATTGCATAATAAATTTGATAATTGTGTGAATATTGTTAGGAATTCATTTAGAAAAGATAATATCAAGGGATCACTAGGGGTATGACCTAATTGTGCCACTTTACTATATTATTTCTTTAATTGACCAGTTTTAACTAATTTTAGTGCAAGGTGATGTGCATATTAAAATTTTAGCACTATTGCCAAGGATCCTCTTGAAATTTTTTTCCTATAAATTTATAGAAGTATATTACACAATTATTCAAACATTTTAGTTCGTAATTGCATCTGCTAATTTTCTTTCTTGCATTTTACGGTAATTACAATTCTCTTCATTTTCTTGGATTCCATCGCATTATTTGTTTTCTCTTCATAGCTCCACTTCAATTCATCATATTTTATCATATTATACATCATCCAACATTAAAACAAAGATTTTTTGCCTAAGAAAACTAGTTTTCAAGTATTTTTTGGCTTACCCCTAAGAATCGTACTGGGTCTCACTAGCTTCGATTAGGCTGAAATTTTTATAAGTGCTAGATTTGATTTTTATCATCAATAATCACTAGCTTTGCTTATGAGGTGCCCTATTTTTTAGCCAAATTCCACTATTTTGACCACTTTTTAAATTTTTTAAGATTTTTTATTGCATTTTTAAATTTTACATGGTTGTAGAAAACTTTCCATATTGGTCTTATAATTTTTAAGAATGTATAAATATGTTAATTAGATGTGTTTAGGTTGATTTTTCATAGTGCTTTTGCATTTTGATGTTTTAGTGTTCCTATGCTTTAGTTTGGTGTAGTTTACTATAATACAATTTAGTGGTAGTGTATGACAAGAAGGACTACTACTGAATTGTTTAATTTTGATTCTAAAATTGATAGGACTTTTTATTTCCTTCATAGGAGTAAACAAATATGTAGTTCTAGCCTTCCCACCCCCCATTTTGACTCCTTAGATAGCTTAGAAAATATGGTAAATAATAATAGGACTTTGAAAGAATTGACTACCCTTAATGTTACCTATCAACCATTAGGTATCCAATATCCTAAACTTAATGTTGATTTTGAATTGAAGACTAGTCTAATCCATTTGCCTCCAAGGTTCCATGGTCTTGTAGGTGAGGACCTACTCAAGTATTTGAAGGAATTTCATATGGCGTGTTCAACTATAAAGCCT
Organism: Sindora glabra; assembly: GCA_020226215.1. NCBI lineage: Eukaryota > Viridiplantae > Streptophyta > Magnoliopsida > Fabales > Fabaceae > Sindora > Sindora glabra. The sequence goes on along the minus strand of CM035232.1, from coordinate 68,106,333 downwards.
CAGGGAATTTCTAAAGATCAAGCTCAAGGCATTCCCTTTCTCCTTAGCTAATATTGCCAAAGATTGGCTCTACTATCTCCAACTTGGATCTGTGACTTGTCAAAATGACATGAAGTAACAATTTCTTGAAAAATTCTTCCTTACTTCTAGAGCTACTATAGGAAGGAAGGAGATATGTGGCATTAGACAAATGAATAGAGAGACACTTTATGAATATTAGGAGAGATTTAAAAAGCTTTGTGCAAGTTGCCTTCACCACCAAATTAATGAGAAACTTCTCATTCAGTACTTTTATAAAGGCCTGCTACCAATAGATAGGAGCATGATTGATGCAAGAAATGGTAGTGCATTAGTGGATAAGACTCCTATAGTAGTAAGAGATTTGATTGCAAATATAGTAGTCAATTCATAACAATTTGGTACAAAAATGCTCCTTACCACTAGAAGTGTGCACGAAATGAATTTCTTTTCCTATGCAAATTAGTAAAGAATAAAGCATAGGATAGATTAATTAACTTCCTTAGTAAGGCAATTAGCAATGAGACAACAATAGTAGCAATTACAAATCACTCCACTTGTAGACTTTGTAGCATTTGTTCTTGCTCAAGCCATCCTACTGATTCATGTCCAACCTTATAAAAGGATGATGATCAATACTAAGCCTATGCTATAGCAGCATTTCCTAGGAAGATATTATACTAGCAACTACAGAATCAGTACTAACAACAATAGTAACTTAAATATGATCCTTACTTAAATTTTTATAATCTTGGCTAGAAGGACCACTCTAATTTCAAATATAGCAATACACTAGTCCAACAACACAAACCCGCACCATACTAGAATAAATCCCCATTCTAGTAGCAAATAACTAAGCTAATCTAGCAGCAACAAAATTTTCAAAACTAACAAGTAGGTTCCTCTTCATCTTCTCAGCAATCCCTTAAGGAGTTAGTAAAGTAACTAGCAACTAATAATCTACAATTCCAATAGAGGGTAGATGCTATAATGTAGGACCTACAAACACACATTGGTCAGCTTGCTTTCACCATAAGCAAGCTTAAATCACAAAGTTTCGATAGATTATGTCACGACCCAATTTTAGGTATCATGATCAGTGTAAAGAGATCTAACTGATATCCCACCAATCAAACATCTTTACAAACCTGCAGGAAACTATATTTGACTATTTTGTAATAAAAGGAAAATATATGATAACATCAAATGATATAAGTAAAGTAAATTACATTGCACGTGCAATGAAAAAGTTAATATATGATATTAATATATAGTAGCCTAATAAAATTTTTTATCATATACATAAACTTTAATTGTATAGAGAACGACTCAAATATATTAATATTTTGTTACACAATGCCCTATGGAGATTAGAAAGTTTTATGTACCGTATCAGTCCTCCACTTGGGCTCCTTGTTCTTTATCTGTAAAATAAAATAACATCAAAGAGGAGTGAATATACAAAATACTCAGTGAGTAGCTACTCAATGTTTATTCCCATAGTTTTCCATAATCAATTCTCTTTAATACCAAATTAGGAAGATTGGATAAATTTTCATATATTTAGTTTTATTCGCATCTAATAACTAACATCTATCTTATGCGTTATGTATTAATATTACATTAATAAATATGGCTAGTATGGTATACAGGTTTCCTCCTTATTTCTCCGAACTAACCTTATCCCACTCATCTTCAATTTTTTCCCTCCACTTCTTGCCACCCCTCTCCTTCCTTTAGAAGGATGCTGCAAGCCATTAGGCCAATTTCTTCCTTCCACATATCACATTTAAAATGTCATATGAGTCATGAAAGACTTTTCGTGCCAATTAAGGCAAAATCATGCTGATTTGACAAAATAAAGATATGGTTAATATTAATAAGCCATTAGCATCCTCATTTATTCTCCTTGATCAATGTGATAAGTATAGATTTTAATTTAACATTAAAGAGTGTAAATCATGGCATATTTTTATAATATATCACAATTTCATTACATTTAACATTCTACCACTCAATTTAATCTATCATTATATTTTGTGCCCTTAAGGAACATTCAAATAATTACAATAACTTAACACATTGTTCCAATCATATTCTAATATCATCACAATGTGTTTCTAAGTATCAAATACTTAGTGTATTTCACAAATATCCATTCAATAATACTATTCACATTCAGATTCCAGAATAGGGAAATAGAGGATATGTTATAATAAGAGACCTTTCATGACTTCTAAAACACCTCCAAAATTTCTCAAATAATTATATGATATTTTCAACATGTGAATTGAAAAATATGAATCCTTAGGTTTCACAATTAATCGAGATAATCTATCCAAAAAATTCATGAATCATGCTTTTCTAAACTAGTTTCAATCTTTGGTAGTACTAGAGCTCTGAAATTGTATAAATTTATTCACTAGGCAAATGAGCTTCAAATGTTATAAAAATTGACTATGTTTTAACCAACATATGGAAGGGTAACCAAGAATTTTTGTGAAATTTTTACTCATCATTTAATACCCAAATGAATTCAAGAACAGAAGTGAAATTTTTCATATCCCTACATCTTTGTGTAGAAATATCCCTTGTTCAAGTTTCTAAAAATTCTGAATAAATTCTATGTGTATCCTAACATCATAAGAGACTAGGAAATGGGTAGTTTTGAATTTTTTAGATATCCTAGCATGTCCCTAAAATTCATGGTTTAGTTTTGGATTTTTAGGAATTCTAAAAGCAAAATCAGGAAAACAAATTCTAAGCTCTTTTTATTCCATCTACACTCACGGATTAACAAATAGTGATCTAATCATTAATTAATGATAATATTATCCTAATATATTCAAATACAACTTAAAAACACTAGTTTTCAGTACCATGCCTTCATTGCATGGCCACACACCTAGCTTCAGAAATTAAAATTTTAGAAAGTAATATTGGCAAATTTGTAATCAAAATTCAATGGGAAATTAAGTGAGTTGCTCCTCACCTTTAAACTTGTATATTTCAAGGCTTTAAATTGGCTTCTAAAATAAAAGGTTTTTGATTTTTTGAGAAAAGGATGATATCTCCAAGTTTTGGATGATTTCTCCTAGCAATTCAAGCAAGCAAGTAGCAAGAACTTAAAATTTTGTGGTTGATTGGTCTTATTTGTGTATTTGGTTATGTTAAAAGCTTGAAGAAATCTCCTATGGCAGTTGAAATTTCATGAAAATGAGAAGGGAGAAGAGCTGAATGGAGTTTTCTCAAGGTTTCTAGGGTTTTCTACAACTTTTTAGAAAATGGACCCTTGTTGCAATTTAGCCCAAAATCCATAAAATTTTTTTATACTTTTCTTGCTATTTTGCAGTAGCTAAGGATGAAATTCTCTGGATTCCCCTCAGCCCAAAATTATCCAAAATTAATAGAAAAAGTATGGGCTAAAATTTAATTTTTTGAAAAATTACATTTGACCCCAATCTTTTCAAAAAATTTACTTTTATCCAAAATTTCATGGATGATTTTCAATTTAGTCCTTGGATTCAATTTGGGCTTATTAGAAACACATTTGAGCCTCAGTAAATAAGTTTTAATTGGTTCAAAAATAATTTTAAGAAATCAAACTAAATTATTATAATTTCAGCCTATTTTACTAAATTTCGGCTTACCTGAATCTCTAAAATCGAGTTGGGTCCTATAAAAATTTTCCTAATCTTTTAGGCACATTTCTAATAATATTTTAACTCAAATTTTTATCTCTATCCATGTTTCAAATGGTTTGGAAAACTTCTCAGGAAGTTATCCATTTCTAAAATTTCCCTAGCTGAGCATGTTTAACTAAGAAGGATTAATTTACTTTAATATTTTAGGAGTAGTTCTTGAAAAAAAAGTCTCCTAGGGATATTACAGATTACCCTCCTAAACAATTCGCAACCCTAGAAGCAATGTTTCTACCATCATGCTAACAAGTAGCAAGGAAGTTAATGTTCCTAATAATATAGAGCTAGTAATCTAGCAATAGAAGGGAAAACAACTAGTAATTGCTAAATATGCTACAGAAAACTCCTTTCAATCCAACCATAACTTAGATGAACTAGAGATAGTGCAAAAACTAGTAGATTTCACAAGGCCACTCCCTTTCCCCAATAGAACTACACAGTCTAGGAAAAGAAATGAAATTAACAAAGATAAAGAGATCCTAGAAACTTTTAGGAAGGTAGAAGTTAATATTCCACTACTAAATGCCATCAAACAAATTCCTAACTATCCTAAATTCCTTAAGGAACTATGCACACACAAGAGAAAGTTTCATGGCAAGGAAAAAATGAGTTTAGGCTAAAATGAGTTAGCCATTCTTCAACCAAGCCTACCCCAGAAGTGCAAGGATCCAAGAACCTTTGATATACCTTGTGTAATAGGGAAGAACAGATTTGATCATGCTTTAATTGATTTGGGAGCTTCCATAAATATCATGCCAATATCTGTATTCTCCTTTCTATAGCTTGGTCTCTTGAATCAAATAGGAGTTATCATCCAATTAGCCAATAGAAGCACAATACAATCTGCTGAAGTTATTGAAGATATGCTAGTTTAAGTGAAAGAGTATATATTCCTAGTAAATTTTTACATTCTACCAATGAAGGATGAGTCTTCAAACAACCTTGCACCTTTGATTCTAAGAGGACCTTTCCTCAAAATAGTAAAGACAAAACTTGATGTAAATGTAGGAATTCTTTCTATGAAAGTTAGAGATATTGTAGTGACTTTTAACATTTTCAAAACCATGAGATTCCCTGCTGAAGAACATTCTATCTTTCAAATAGATGTACTTAATGAACTTGCTAAAAATTTCCTTCTTGGTATGCTTGCTAATTTTCCCTATATTTCTGAGTTCATTGATAATTTTGATGATCATGAATGCACTTACTGTGATGGTGATAACCAGTGTGCCATATGTAGAGAAATTTCTACATTTTTAAATGGAGAAACCAGTACTATTCTAGAAGATGCGGAACATGCAAAAAGTGCAAAATTTGCTGGCAAAGAAAGAATCACCTTGCTAAAGTGGTCTCTACCATGAAATTAATACCTTTTGTTATCTAACCACTAACATTAGATCTCAAACCTCTTCTAGACCATTTGAAATATGCATTTTTTAGAGGAAAATGAGAAGCTACTAGTCATTGTAGCAAAGAATTTATAACTTGAATAAGAGAAGAGATTACTACAGATTTTGAGAGCTCATAAATAAGTAATAGGGTGGACACTTGCAAACATTCTTAGTATTAGCCCTTCAACTTGCATGCATAAGATTTTACTAGAAGAAGGAGCCAAATGTCACGACCCGTCTTAATTGTGATTGGTGTGAATCTCGTTACCAATTTCCATAAGCCTTAATAATTTTTCACTTTTTTTATTCAATGGGAGTTTCCAAGTTCCAAGGGGACTTAAAATTTCACTTTAAATTTTTACAAAAAAATAAACAAAATCTCTCTTATTTTTGGACACTTCCCAAAGGCCACATGCCCTATAATATGAAACCTATTTCATTTTTTAAATATGACAGCAATCACATATATATACAGTACAATATAGTTTCAGATTTCCACATACATAAATGATTCAACACATTAATTAATTTCTATGTTTATTCTCAAATTCTATTCCTAATCTAACAAGAATACTAATTGTCAAATCCTCAATCCAGGTGACCTTTGTTTCTTTAAAGATGCAATAAGCTCAAATATGCTTACCATAACCTGAAAGCATTAAAGATACAACAAAGTGAGTTACAAAAACTTGCTGAGCATATATCTATCAATATCTTGCAAGTGATCAATTTTATATATAAAATATCATATGATAATCATATACTAAATTATAAAATGTTAGCAAATCCATTTTCTTAAATTCTCTAAAACATATGAAACCATGTCCTAAAATGGAAGTTCACTTGCATATGACTTAAACTTTGTTCGTTATAGCACAATCATAAAAGTCTCAACTTTCTATTAGAACTTAAAATCATATACTACCCATTTTGGGTAAATAATATAATCACAAACAACCCTTAAGGCTAAAATACAAATAAGTCATCAAAATCACATTCTTATTAAAATTCAATCATAGACAGTTATATTATGTCATATATTCAAATATAGTAAATATATATAACTACTTTATGGTATCAATATCAATTCTATACTTCTCTCAATTATTAGTCGAGAATTTCCCATCCAGCTCTTAAATCCATCTCATATACTTTTCAATTATTAGCTAGAAATTTACCATCTAGACCTCATATTAATTCTATATCCTTTATAACGATTTACCAAGAATTCTTTGTCTAGCTTTCACATTATCCATCACCATTCATAATTTTTAATGCTACTATTAACATGATTCTAAAACAGTAAACACATAAGAGCTCAACTCCTATATCGCAGTTATGTATAGCAGTGCAATACAAAGTCCTAGTTTCATCACTAGATAATATCAAGCACAGAGCATGATAAGAATTTCTATAGAATATCATTGAGTTCAATCACAATCCATCAATAGTTATTGCCACTATTACGCTTTCACTGTGCACTATAATTAATTATTATTCATTAACAGCTAATCACTCTTATATCACAAAACTAAATTCATATAATAAATATGAAATCTATATTACCAATAAGAAGAATACAATTAAGTTATTTTATATTAAAATAAAATCAATTATGAGATATATACTCACTAACTAACATTGATCCACTATTGGAGATCCTAAAACATTTATAACCATCTTTTCACATTTTCCTTCTAATATTGCAGTTCACAAGAATAGTCTATAAATACTCGAATTTAGTTATTTTCTTCTCAAATTACTATCCTGTGATCTCATCTTAGTAGTTTAATTTTATATATTGTAATGTGGAGATCCTTAAATCGAACCATATGGATAAAATATTAGAACTGGACATTAAAAAACCCATTTCATGCCATTTGACCTTCCTAGATTATCAACTTTCTTGACCTTACCATTACAATACCAAACAACTAAATAGTATAATAAATAAGAGTTTCTTGAATTAAATGAGGATCTTAGAAAATACTAAAATATAATATTTTATATTTATTTAAACCATATTATTTTAGCAAATCTATATCATGAAATTTCTATTTTTCTGAGTCATCATCATGTATTCAAAATGCTTATAAATAAGTTTTCTTTAGATCAGTTTTAAATCATTTATGATACTCAGATATAATACTCTAAAATAGTTCTAATTATTTCCTTTGGGCTAACTATATACTTATTTTTAATTAATTTAAAGCTATCATTATACAGATCCTAAACTTCCACAAATGGAATCTTTTAGATCAAACACGAAGTCATCATTAAACATTAAGACATAGTATGCCATATTTTTACTTTAGGCATATTATTTTAGCACTTCATAACATAAAACATATATATTTCTTTTTTTTTTCATGCCTCATCATATATCTCAAATGCACATAAAATGGATTTCTTTAGTTTATGCTTGAATCTGCCTTTATACTAGAATAAAGTATTCTATTTATATTTTAATCATTCTATTTTGACATTTCATAAAATAAAACTTTATATTTTGTAAATATAAATGTATATATCAGTATATGAGTCAAAATATCCAAATGAGTTTTTCTTGAATTTGACTTCAAATCTGCATAAATGTTAAATTTTTATTATCTTTATAAGCTCACCGTTGTTGGATGAAGGCACCGGTAGCTTACTGCAACTGGAAAATGCAAAGCTCGCCAAAAAGCCGATGGTTGAAAAGGAGCTATAGATCCCCTGCTACTGCCTAGCTTCAATTGGCAGTCTTGTTGCTCTCTATAATATCCCTAGGAGATATTTCCCAAGAATTACTCCTAAAGTATCAAAGTAAATTAACATTTCCTAGTTAAGTGTGCTTAGCCCAAGAAAATTTTAGAGATAGCTAACCTCCTGAGAAGCTTTTCCAAACCCTTTGAAACATTGATAGAGATAAAACTTGAGTTAAAATATTATTAAAAATATGTCCAAAATATTAGAGAAATTTTGATAGAGTTTAACTCGATTTTAGGGGCTCAGGTGAGCCAAAATTCGATAAAATAAGTTTGAAATGATATAATTCAATTTGGAACATTTGAATTCCTTTTAGGATGATTTGGTGTGTTTTCTAAAAGCCCAAATTGAGTTTTTAAAGGTCTAAAACCATGCAACCCAATAGGAAAAATTTAGAAGGAAAGCCAAGGATAAAGATGGAAAAAGTGAGAAAAGTAAGTGGTATTTTTGTAATAAAAGTTTTATCTCCAGACTTCTCTTGAATTCTCTCCATTTTTCTTTATTTTTCTTTGTCATTTCTAGCAGTCAAAACATGTCTCCATGCTGGATAACTAATCAGTAGAAATTCTTAAAGTAACTCCACATATTTGAAGATGATTGGTTCATATTTTGACTTCCAAATTTAACCTTTTTCTTAAAACTTTTTTTACCAGTTCTAAACACTAGTTTTCTGCATTCTTCTTTAGCAAAAATTGTGGCTTTCTCCTCATATTAGCTAACTTTCAAGCTTACTTTTAATTCACAAGATATTTCTACAAAAAAATTTCCTACAAGATTTCAAGAGGTAACCATACAACTTCCTTCTTTTCTTCATACCTTCATGGAAGATCTTCAAAATTCTCTAAATTTGATTTATTATGTTGACTAGAGTTCAGTTGCCTCTAAGGATCCTATAGCATATTAGAAGGCATAAAACTTAAGGTAAGTGGTAACTCACTTAATTTCCTATTGAATTTGATTACAAATTTGCCAATATTACTTTCTAGAATTGTGATTTTATGGAACTATAGTGTGGCCATGCAATAAAGGCATGGTGCTAAAAACTTGTGTTCTTAAGTTGTATTGAAGATATTAGAACAATATTAGCATGATTAAGTGATTAGATTATCGATTATTAAGCCTTAAGTAAAGATGGAATACAAGAATTTAGAAACTACTTTGCTGATTTTTGCTTCTAGAATTCTTAAAAATCCAAAAATAGACCATGAATTTTAGGGACATACTAGAGCCTCTAAAAAATTCAAATCCATCCATTTTCTAGTCCTTTATGATGTTAGGATACATACAGAATTTATTGAAAGTTTTTAGAAACTTGAACAAAGGGTATTTCTACACAAAGATGTAGCTCGCCCAAAAATAGGACGTGAATAATTTCACTTTTATTCTTGAATTATTTAGGGTACTAAATGATTAGTAAAAATTCCATAAAAACTCCTAGATACCCTTCGTATATTGTTAAAACACAGTCAATTTTTGTAACAATTGAAGCTCATTTGCTTAGTGAATAAATTCCTACAATTTCAGAGCTCCAATGCTACCAATTTTGGAATTAATTTAGAAAGGTGAAGTTCCAGGAATTTTCTAGGAAAAATTAGTAGGGTTTTTGTGCAAACTTAAAGCTCAACTTAGTCACTTAGGATATTATGAGTAACATATATTTTATTGAGAATATATAAGGGTTTATGGAATTAGCATATTGAATGTACAAAATGAATATCCTTGATAAGAATTAAAGATCAAAACTTGATAAAACACTTATGGCTAGTTGGTATTAACCTTACCAAATGAATTACATGATATATTATTGAAATATCATCATTACTCCACTTAAGCTTTTCATAGCTCATATGATATTAGAAACGTGATATGTGAGAGGAAGAATTTGGCCTAATGGCTTGTAGCATCCTTTTAAAGGAAGGAGAGGGGTGGCAAAAAGTGGAAGGAAAAGGTTGGAAGCAAGTAGGCTAAGGATAGCCCAAAGAAATAAGGAGGATACTTGTGTACCATACTAGCCATACCTAATTAACATAATATTAATACATAATGCATATGATAGATGGTAGTTATTAGATATGAATAAAGTTAAGTATACGAAAATTTATCTAGTCTTCCTAAATTCGTATCGAAGAGAACTAATCATGGGAATAAAAATTGAGTAGCAACTCATTGAGTATTTTATATACTCACTCCTCTTTGGTGTTATTTTATTTTACAAATAAAGAATAAAGAGCTCCAGCGGAAGACTGATACACTGCATAGAACTTTTTAATCTCCATGGAGCATAGTGTAATAAAAGATTAATATTTTTGAGTTATCCTCTGTACATTTAATGTCTATGTATATGATAAATAGTTTTGTTATGTTACTTTATATTAATATCATGTATTAACTTTTTCATTGCATGTGCAATGCAATTTACTTTACTTATATTATTTGATGCTATTATATATTCCCCTTTTATTATAAAATAGTTAGATATATTTTCTTACAAGCTTGTAAAGATGTTTGATTGGTTGGATACCAGTTAGATGTCTTTACATCGATCACGATACTTGAAAATTAGGTCGTAACACTTTTTTTCACATATTCCACACTACCTAACTACAATTCAACCACTAGATGGTGGTTTACAAAAGAAAATGGCAAAGGCAGTGGGAGAGCAGAGCTAAAAATGAGCCTCCATTTCCAACCACACATAACTTTATGTTACATTCATGAGTGATGGCTAACCATAACCAACATGCTAATCCAATGATAGCTTATGTGGTGGCAAAAAAGCAAAGTGGTGGCTGGGAATTGTGTGTGGCTAATGAAGCTGCTGCTACCTTGATCAACTATTGTTCTTAACTTCTTATTACAGCTAGATAACAATGCTAGCGGAAGAAGCTAGATGCGCAATGGTAAATGGAAGATAAATAGCAATAATGACATTGATCGGAGAAAATAGAAAAGGGTGGGTATTGCCAGAAAAGAAAAAAAAGAAGAGAGAAAAAGAGTGAACTAGAAAAAGAGAAGGAGTAGCTACTTGAAGTTTCCAAAAAGGGGAAAAAGAAATAGGAAAAGTAAGATGGGCAACTCAAGGTTTTGATTCTATGTAACTAAAGTACATAAATTATTTTACAACAAAAAATCCTAACCATTTATCTCTTTTAAAGCTCAATTTCTTTATAAACTTTTACTTAGATTTTCTTAAAAATAAAGATCTGAACTTCATTATTTCCAATTTTTCTTTTTATATATAAATATGTAATTATAATAATTTGATAAATTATTAGTTCTAAAATAATTATTTTAATATTCCTTAATCTCCAAAAGTAATTCATCAATTACTAATATTTAATTCCTAAAAATTTCATACTCATAATTACTATTTTCAATTCCTAAGAAAATATTTATAAAATATTTAAAAAAACCTCAAATTAGTAATGGTCATTTGAAAATGAATCTATTTTAAACTTCAACAATACTAAAAAATAATTTATTAAATGTAATGATTTATTTACACTCATAATTACTAAAACATTTTCAACTTATAGAAAATTCCTTCATAAAAATCATTTCAAACTAACCTTAATTAAATAAGGTTCATGTATAAAAATAATTTATTTCAAATGTTATAAATATCATTTCCAATATTCTAGAATCTCTTAATACAAAAAAATAAATTTAAAACTAATATTATCCAAATAAATAACTTATCCATAAATCTTGGAATTATACAATTTTATATTTAATTCGGGGATATTACACCAAACCAATGAGATAACCATAAAGGAGACTTAACCCCCTAATTTTGGATGTAGGTGATTACCAAGCTTTTGGAGGTTGGAATTATATATCCAATTTTAGACAGCAGTAAATGGGTGAGTTCAATCTAAGTTATCCTCAAGAGAAGTGGCTTGACAGTAGTGAAAAACTAAAACAATGACTTACTCTATACTAAAGTGCATAATAATTGGAGAGTTTGTATTAATTATAGGAAGCTAAATCAAGTAACCAGAAAAGACCACTTCTCACTGCCTTTCATTGATCAAATGTTAGAGAGATTGGCTAGAAAATCCTACTATTGCTTCCTAGATGGTTATATTAGTTATTTTTAAATCCACATTACACTAGAAGATCAATAAAAGATAACATTTACCTACCCTTTTGACACTTTTGCTTATAAAAAGATGTCTTTTGGCTTATGTAATGCACTTGGTACATTCTAGAGATGTATAGTGAGTATTTTTCTAAATTTTTAGAAAATTGCATTAAGATTTTTATGGATGATTTTTTCATTTATGGTTCCTTCTTTGATGCATGCTTGGACAATCTTTCTAAGGTGTTATACAAATGCATTGAAACTAATCTTATGCTAAATTTTGAAAAATGTCATTTCATGGTAGAGCATGGCATAATTTTAGGACATATAATGAGTAATAAAGGCATTGAAGTAGATCTTGCTAAGATTAATGTGATTTTTACTTTACCTTACCCACTTGTGTGCAAGAAGTATTCTTTTCTTAGTCATGTAGGTTTTTATAGGAGATTCATTAGAAATTTCAGCAAGATAGCTCTTCCATTATCCAAGTTACACAAAAAAGAAGTAGAATTCAATTTTGATCAACATTGCAAAGAAATTTTTGATAAGTTAAAGTAAGCTCTTACCATTACTCCTATCATTCAGCCACCATCTTGGGATTTATATCTTAAGTTGATGTATGATGTTTTTAATTATGCAATAGGTGTTGTCCATACATAAAAAGTAGGAAAATAATCTCATATGATTTACTATGCTTCAAGAATTTTGGATGTTACCCAAGCAAATTACACCACAACAAAAAAAAGAACTTTTAGCTATTATTTTTGCTTTAAATAAGTTTAAGTTATATTTGCTTGGTTTTAAGGTGATTTTATTTTTTGATTATGTAGCTTTGAAGTTCCTTTTAAAGAAACCTAAGGAAAAACCTCGCTTGATTAGATGGATATTACTTTTGCAAGAATTTGATATTGAGATTAGAGATAGGAGTAGAGTTAAAAAACTTAATGGCTAATTATTTAAATAGAATTTTAAGAGATGTAGACACTTTTCCCATCCATGACACCTTTCTAGATGAGTAATTTTTTTAGTTGCTAGGTAAATATCCTTGGTATGCTAATTTAGTTAATTACTTGGTTACTAATAAGTTACCAATATATGATAAGAAAGCTCAAATTGATAAGTTCAAGAGCGAGGCTAAGTATTATGTATGGGATGATCCTTATTTGTAGAGATTTTATGCTAATCAAAGAACTAGGAGATGTGTACATAATTCTAAGTTTCATTTCATACTTACATTTTATCATAATCGTACTTATGTAGATTATTTTAGACCTAAGAGAACAGGAAGGAAAGTATTAAATTGTGATTTTTATTAGCTTACTTTATTCCATGATGCTTATATGTTTTGTAAAAATTATGAACAATGTCAAAAGATAAGGAATTTAACTCGTAGATATGAGATGCCTCAATCTCCTATGCTTTGTTATGAGGTTTTTTATGTATAAGGCATTGATTTATGGGTTTTTCCCCTTATCTTTTAACTTTATTTACATTCTTCTTACTATTGATTATGTTTCTAAGTAGGTAGAAGATAGGGAATTTAACTCTTGTGATTTTTATTTACATTCTTCTTGCTATTTATGATTTTTATTAGCTTACTTTGCTCCATGATACTTATATGTTTTGTAAAAATTATGAACAATGTCAAAAGATAAGGAATTTAACTTGTAGATATGAGATGCCTTAATCTCCTATGCTTTGTTATGAGGTTTTTTATGTATGGGGCATTGATTTATGGGTTCTTTTCCCTCATCTTTTAACTTTATTTACATTCTTCTTGCTATTGATTATATTTTTAAGTGGGTAGAAGCTAAAGCCACCAAAATTGATGATTTCAAAGTTATTGTAAATTTTGTCAAGTCTCACTTTTTTAGCAAGTTTGGCATTCCACGTGCTTTGATAAGTGATTAAAGGATTCATTTTTGTAGTAGAGCACTTAAGGCTTTGTTGAAGAAATATAAGGCTTGTTATAGAGTTTCCATACCACATCATCCCCAAATAAATAGGTAAGAGGAAATTTCTAATAAAGAAGTGAAGTTAATCTTAAAGAAAATCGTGAAGCCTAATAGAAAGGATTGGAGCCTTAGATTAGATGATGCACTTTGGGCTTATAGGACCGTATACAAAACTTCTATTAGAATGTCTCCATATCTGATTGTTTTTAGGAAAGCATATCATCTTCCAATGAAGTTAGAGCGTAGAGCATTTTGGGCTATAAAAAGATACAACATGAATTTAAAAGCATGTGGAGAGGAGAGGAAATTACAATTGCAAGAATTAGAAGAGCTTAGACTTGAAGTCTATGAGAATTCTAGACTTTACAAAGAAAAAACAAAAGTATTTCACGATAAGTTCATTCTTAAAAAAAATCAAGATTGGCTAAAAAGTTTTGTTGTTTAATTTAAGACTTAAATTGGTGCCAGGTAAACTCTATTCTTGTTGGAATGAATCTTTTGTTGTTATTAACATTTTCCCCTATGGTCTAGTTAAAATCAAAAGCTTAGAGAGCAACAAAGTGTTCAAAGTCAATAGGCAAAGGCTTAAGCTATTCTATGAAGGCTTTCAAGAACAAGTGGTGGAAGCCATAGAGTTGGGAATCTAGTTTATTCTTGAGAAGCTTGAACAAGATGTTTATCCAAAGACATTAAAGAAAAGCACTTCCTAGGAGGCAATCTAAACCATTTAAATTTGCTTTCTCCTACCTTTCGCTTTTATTTTTTGTCTTTTATCATTCTTGTTTTTATTCTTGATAATATTGATATGCTTTACATTAAAGACAATGCAAAATTTAAGTGTGGGGGTAGGCTTTAGGATTTACTTTATGCTTTGTGTTTTCATTCAATACTTCTTAATGTTTTCAAAAAAATAGAAAATTAAAAAAAAATGTATTTTTCACTTATTTTTATTTCATTTTGAGTCATTTTTAATTGCTTTCTGTTGATGGAGATTTTGCATTTTCATTAATAAGATTTAATTGAAGTTAGATAAGATTCATAACATGATTGAATGAAAGATTTTGCTTCTTGAAATTGATTGATATAGTGATGAATTTCAAATTAGTAGATTGAACTTGGTAGCATAACTTACCTTGTGAGATTTTGAACCTTATGTTAAGAATTTATATTATTCTTTTTCCTTCTTGTGTGATGTTCTTCCATGATTTATTTCTCTAGAATTTGCGTTGAATCTTTTTAAGATTACATTTTGCATATGCATATACAAATGTGATTAAAACATTCTTTCTTTATTTAAACTAGAGCTATATAGCTAACCTAGAAGTTTTTACCTTTGTTAAGCCCCCTTAAGCATTTTATTGCCTTATCTTTATTAATTAATCCATGAGTATTAATTATCCAATGAAAAAAAACAAATGACTTTAGAAAATCTTAGGAATTAGTAAAGCATTCGAATTTTTATGAGATACACTTTTGAATAAGTATGGCGGTGTGTGAGTTTATGTGTTATGAAAAGTCATCATCAAAGGTTAATTAAAAAAATGAAAAAAATCAAAGTAAAAACAAGGAAAAGAAAAAAAAAGAAGCAAAAAAAAAAGGAAATAAAAAAATGAATTGAATTAAAAAGAAAAAAAGAGAAGAAAGAAAAAAATTCAAAGAAGTTAATGAGTATTTAAATTTGAATTTAGTTTGATGTGTTAAGTTGTAATTATCTATGATTTACCCATATATTTTTTATTCAAGTGCTCTATTAATTTCTTTGGTTTCTAAACTTTCATATCCTTACTTTTCCCTTCCCTTTTACCTTAGCCTTATTACAACGATAAATAAAGTCCTTTTAATTTGTATTATGCATGTAATTTGAGTAGTGGAGATTATATGATTAGCAAACTTATGGTAGAAAATTTTATAAAAAGAACTTAAGTGAAACACTAGCCTAAATATTTGAAAGTTGGAGAGTGAATCTTGTAAGAATATACCAATTTGATCTATTCTTTTTGAATAAAGTTGTTATATTGATTAGTTCCAAGTTTGCCAAGATTTTTCTTCATGATTTGTTATATTTCTTGCTTCCTTTGGTTGATTCTTGCTTGTAAATTTATGAATTTGAAGTTTTCGGGAAGTAAGTCTTTTAATTTTTTGCTTTTGAATAAAATTATGTCTTGCCTAAAGACATGCAAGGGATAAGTATGAAAAATTTGAAAAAAAATATTTACTATTTTATTTTATCCTATTTTGTATCTCTTAGGTGTTATATTTGCTTAATTTCACTAATTAGGCCTTATTTTATAATTTTGGATTGATTTTATAATGTTGTGAATTTATTCGGTAAATGCTAGATTTTGATACTATTTCTATTTTTCAGTTATATCTTAGGCTCTAGATGTTAGATTGAGTGGAAAACTTAAAGAGATAAATACAATTTTTATGCTTTGCTCCAAGCCCAATTTAGGCATTTTAGAGGTCATATATGGCTGGAAAGTTAAAATTATCTATTTGTCCTAGTTGAGCCCACCCTGGTTTTTAGGCTATAACTAGAGTTATAAAAGTCAAATTAACTTGAAACTAATGTCCAAATTTTCATAAGATGTAGGCTTACAACTTTGATGTTTATAAGTTTTGAAAATTACATTGATTTTATGATCAAAAATTGATTGGAAGTTAGACCTATTAGAATTTACTAATGCAACTACTGGATTTACTTGACTTATAAAAAATAGGTTTGGGCTTCTACAAATTATGAAGCCTTGTTATTGTAATCTTAAGAGTTATACAATCCAAGTCCAATATAGTTTTAGCATAATTAGTTCAAATAAATAGGGAGAGGTCTTCATACATTAGAATTCATTCAAACAGATTCAGTAGTAGATAATTTTCTTCTTCTTATTGTTCTCTCTTTTGCTCTTCAATGGAAGTTTAAATCTGTGCTTGATTCAAGGAGTTTGAGGCTCTCTTTCATCTGGATTATGAGATTATGTATTATAATGTTGAATTTTCTTGATTAATTTTTCTCTTTCCCTATTTACTTGTACTTATTTGTCAAGGTTACATATGTTGAATATTGATTTGGTATAATTAGTGTTTATCCTTATAATTTCTAATTTCTTTACTATTTTGATATTGAATTGTGATTAGTAAATCATATTTTCACATATAAAAGGAAAGGGTTAAGGAGTTAATTTAGAGGTTTCTAAATTAATTTCCCAAGTCAACTAAATTCGATCATTAAATCAATTTTGATCTAACATATGAATTATAGCGGTTACTTAATCAGCTAATCTTAATTGATTAAATACTAGGTGATCGTCTAGCATAGGATTCACAAGTTATTGCAAGGGTTCTAAGTAATTCAAGATTGAAGAATTAATTAGAAAATTTAAATCCTAATTGATTCATGATTAATCTAATTTAGGGCTCTCAATTCCTTGAATCAACTATCTTATTACATTGAGTTCTTTCTTTGCTTCTATCTTATCCTTTTTTAGTTTATTACTATTGTTTTAATTTCATGCAAACAAACCCCTATCCCTAATTTTGCATTTTGTGTTCTACATAATTTTTTTGCATCCATGCTATTACAACATTCTGTTCTAGTGCATTTGCATTTTGTTTTACATCTTATGCATTAGTTTCTTATGTTTTTATTACATAATAAATTAGATAATTGTATGAATATTGTTAAGAATTCATTTAGAAAAGATAATATCAAAGGATCATTGGGGTACGACCTGGTTATGCCACTTTACTATATTATTTCTTCATCAAACTAGTTTTAAACAATTTTGATGTATAGCAACATGCATATCAAGCCTTCTCAACTTTGTCAACTTGGCCTAGCATCTTCAATAATGTGTTTAACTTCCTCAATAGTGCATTTAACTTCCTCAATAGTGAGCTTAGCTTCTTCAACAATGTGTCTAGCATTTTTAACCTTGAGTTTGGATTGTCCAACTAGAGTTAAGCTCATATATAGACTTGGAAATATTTTTACAATCTATGTTCTACACATAAGCAAGCAATTGTCTTGTATGCTTGATATGAGTGCTCTTTATAAAGCAAAAGTGAAGTTTTTAATTTCCTAGCATAAACTAATTTCTTTTTCTTATGACAACCTAATAGTGCATTTTTCTTTCCATTTTTTTAAAAAGTAGGCTAAGCTAATATATGTTATGGCTACCAGCAATTATCATCACAAAATTAAGCAAAAAAAATTCAAGGCACTAGCTAATACTTTCTTTAACCTACCCAATGTGACATTTGAAAATGGAGTGGAATCAATGGCAAAAATAGCTATTGTTAATGTGTTTATATGTGTATAAGTAATTTCTTCATCATGAAAAGAAATACCAAACACATGGCACATAATAGTCTCTAGACTAGTATCTAATAAAGTAGGAGACTAAGGGTTTAAGGGGAGTTCTCCAGAGACAAATCTTGAATCATTTGCAGTGATCATGGGTTAAACTAAGAAGCCTTCTAGGATAGGAGAAGGAACTCTTTCATTTTATCAAAAGAATAAAAAGGTTAAGAGCAAGCATAGATAAAATAAATAAAGAGCAAAAGCCAACAAAGCTTACTTGATGTTAAAAAGTTCCACTCCTACAAAGTGACACTAGTACTTAAGATATCATTACAAATTTCTCTCATTATTGTACTAAGAAGGAATTAAAGTGATTCAAAGTAATAAAAAAAATAAGAAAATTGCAAAGTAAGAGCTAGTATGTACCTTTTGAAGACCCTCTCTTCGTGCTAAGGCTTTTCTAATATAGAAGGATTATGAGAAGATGTTGTTATTGTCCCTCCTGCATTATCTTGAATGACTTCCTCTTGAGCTATATTTGCACTTGAAAAAACTTCCTCAACTACTTAAGTTTCATGTATCTCACAAAAGGTCTCTCTAATCTATTCATAATTCATAGAAGTAATCATACTAATAATGAATAGTACAATCGATCTTTGTAAATTCTAATTAAATGATCTGCAATGATCTATTTCTCAAATGTAGCAACAGAGGGTTCCATCCTAATCATTACCTCATTAAGTTTATCACTCTCTTGTGGAACCTCACTTATATTAGTTTTGCTTGGTTTTTTCTATATGCTCCTATTATGACCTTTTAACAATAGTATCAGTGATAAAGAAATCAGGCTGCATGTTAAGTTCATTTCTAGTAACATTTTTTAGCATGCAATTTTTTTTTCAGGATATATTTTCTTGTTCCAAATTTACTTGCCACATCCCCTTAAGAGTGGTCTAACTATATAAAGCATCATCAATTCCTTCTAATTAAATTGGAATAAGAATCTTTGATACACTAGAAGTTGTCAAGCTCTTCAAAATATGAAGATTAAGTATGTCACCCTTGTAAGACATGGACTTTAAGCATCTTTACTTTTCTAGAGGTACCTTACCTATTGCTTTTGGAATCATAAAATCAACTTCTAATGTAGGTGTTTTGCCCATACAAAGACTTTAAGAAGATGAGAGAAGGAAATGTTAAGTATCTATAGAAGAATGTTGAAGTTAAATAATCATCAATATTCACTTGAATAAGAGGAAGCATTTTGGCTCTTAGATGTAGCTAAAGTAATAGAGGAACTTTTCATGAGCTTGTTTATAGAATCTAACTCTCTTTTACATAATTTGTTCTTTAAATGTTTTTGATGCAATAATAAACAAGATAAATCAAACACTTGGAGAAAACATATATAGTTTTGAAAATATCACAAAAAGGGGTTATACACCTGAATAGAACTTCATATTGGCATGGTTAGTAGCAATCATCTATATCTTCTTCCTAAGATGAGGATTGGAACCTATAGAAGAAATAACCATTTCCTCACCAAAAATTGATTGCTCTTATTGGGCCATACCTAGATGTCTTGATGTTACATCTTTAAACACTTTTTTTAATGACTTTTTAGCCTTCTTGGATTTAGATCCTTTGGCTTTCTTAGACTTAGAATAAACAATATCAACCTTTTTTCCTTTTTCTTCTCAATTTTGATCTCAAAAAAAATGAAATGACAATCTTCTTTTTTCCTTTTCGAGCTTCAAAAGGTGAAGTGATAGCCTCATTATCCTTTTTCTTCTTAACCTTAGCTAGAAAGATAATAATCCCATTATCCTTCTTTTTTTTAACTTTGGATTTAGAAGAAACAATACTTTACTATTTTCTTTCTCAGTTTTCAAGTGAAAAGCAACAACTTCTTTTTTCTTTTAGTCCTTTTAAGCTATAAAGAGGCAAGCTATGCAACAAGTTCATCTTCAAAATAAGAATTAATTTCTTTTTGTAAATTCCCACTAGAACCATATAGAGAACAATCTCCTTCTTTATCTTTGCAAATTTTTTCAACCATAGATTTGAGTAGCTTACCTCCAAAATGGGACAAGGGAGAAAATTAATCAAACATGTTGCTAGTTCTTCAAGAGATGGAAATGATTCAAAAGCAGTGCATTTGCTAATATCTTTAACATTTTGAAGACTAAATGAAGCTCAAAACATTTAAGTTGCTTTAAGCTACTATGTTATCTTGTCTAGACAGTAGTAATAACAAAAAATGCCTCCCCTTACTTTAAAAAATACATCCATAAAAAAATAATAAGAATAGAAAGGTTAATGATCATCAGCCAATGATCAAAGTTACCTTCAACCTAAGACCTATTGTCTAAACAATAGTTGGCATATTCTTTATATATATATATATATATATATATATATATATATATATATATATATATATATATATATATATATATATATATATATATATATATTAGGTCTCAAATAGCCAGAGCAAGAAGTAAAGAGTAAGGTTTGAATCAAGATTTTAAAATATCATTATAAAGTTTGAAAGAAACTTTTTTTATGTGATTTACCCCACCATCAAATAGGAAAAAGGACATTCCTAACATGAAAGTTTTTTATCTTTAGGTGATAATTTGGAAAGAGTTAAAATAGAAATAATTGCAAGACTGTAGAATTAGCAAAGTAATTTGTGTGATACTTGCTATTAGAATGCTTGACTTGCCCTTGTAGTTAATTAAGAAAAAGATATGGTCCTATTAGGAAAGGAGCCAAAGCTAACATCTTCCTTGACATTATGTAAGCTACCAAAATAAGAACACTTAGATTCAAGGTCTGAGATAAAAGATCTAGAATAATAAGATAACTAAGCCAGTGAGCTATAAAATTAGGAAAAATCAAATCTTTATCTTTATTCTTAGTATGACTCCTACTATGAACATAGTGCAAAATTTGCATTTTTACCTACATTTTTTTATTCATTCAAAAAATAATTTTAACCACTTTGACGAGGTAGATTTATCCTTTTATCAATAATCTTATTACAATTTTTAAGATGCTCTTTTAACCAATAAGAAATGTTGTACTTTAGATTTGTTAATGGCGACAATGTAATATCTATCTCTTTCAAAATAGAAAGATGGTATAAAGCAAAAACATGGTTTAATATAAGGGTGTATTCCCTCTACTAGCTAATGAAAATGTAAGTACTACTCATGTATCTCTTAACACTAAGACATAAGTCTTCAATGTCTCTTTGCACCGAAAGACCAATGGAAGCTTTAACTACATTAAACATGCTACCTTCTATAAAATTTCCACAATATTTGTTTCATGTAAGGTTATAATGCCCAATCCTCAAAACCTTTGATAGTGGAAGTTTTAGAAAAGAATTTCACTTTGCTAAAAGAAAATTCCTTCTTAATTTGTAAAGTAACATTTGATTATGATAACTTGCTCAAAAGTGTCATTCTTTATATAATAATCCTCAATACAATTATCATTAATAACCTTCTTTCTCAAGAATTCCACATCCCCAAAATCTGAAGGCAAACTGTCAAAAGTGTTCCAATAGGCAGAGCTCTCCATTTCAAACCTTCCTTCACTAGGAGGAGAAAAGAATGTAATAAGTTTAATTGGAACAAAATTAGTATTAGAATCTTTGTTGAAACAGTGGCATCATGATCACCCTTAAAAGCTTGAAGATGCCATTAAAGGAAAATTTAGTTAGGAATTAAAAGAAATGTAAAGCAAATAGAGAAATTGTGGTTTTGAAAAAGCTTTCAAGCATTAAAATGGTAAAATAAAAATGAAGCAAAGTGAGATTTAAGGTTTTATATGATGCTAACTTGTGTAGAAATTTGTAGGTTGCAATAGTTCAATCTTGAATGCTCAGATTCATGACTATCATGAGCCAATTCTCAAGTACTATTACGGTGTAAAGATACCTAACTAATATTAGTATACTAATCAGTTTTCTTTACAAGCCTTTAAGATATACTCAGCTCATCTATTTTTAAAACTTTACTAAAAATATAAATAAATGCTTATGAAAAATAATTTTAACTTGCAAACATATAAAGAAGTTCAAAACATAAAATACATACACTAAAAAATATTTATACAAGAGTATACAATTTTTTTAAAAAAGCACAACTTTGTACATAGTACTATTAGAAGATAAAACTTGTAACTAGGATGCCATAGGAATATTGTAAGGAAGTTCCTAAAAGTGAGAGGAGTTAGTCTTCTATATGGGATCCATGTTTCATACTTGTATATAAAAAAATTCAATAAAAGGAGAATGAGTATTGAAATACTTCGTGAATGGCTATTTTTCTCCATTGTAGAGAGTTTTCATCATAATCAATCAGGTATAAATATAATAGTATAAAATAGTAATTGATCAAAGCTCTTATGTAAATTATTTACAAAGTTTTTTAAAGAGAATGGAAATAGTTGGTACATAAGTTTGTCCTTATATTTTCGGTCTAACCTTATCCTCTACCACTTTAAGTATAAGGCTACCAACCTTATCCTTCTAACCCTTACCACTCCTTTCTTTCTCTATAAAGGATGCATATCTCCCCCTATAAATTAAATTAAACGTAAGTAATATCAAGATGTAAGCTATAACATCAATTACTTATTTCATTCATTTTATGGGGTATGGTCAAAATGCCAACTATGCCATAGAATTTCACCATTCATATATACATTCAAATCTCATTATCTCATGACATTAAATCCAAGGTTGATATATAACCTTTTTATTTAAGATTATGACAACACTTAATTCTTTTGAATGGCTAACAAATTTACAATAAAAAAATCATCCATGCAACAAAATTTTTAATTATTCATAATACATTTCAATGTCAAGTAACAAACACTAAACATGCTGGGTAGTATGAATACTTTCATAGTTTAATACCCTTTGGACTTCTAAATCAATTCAATTTTTTTACTAAAAATTTATATGATGCCTTTAATACATTAATAGCATTAAACATTAATTTTCTTGCAATTTTATAACCCTTGGATACTATTCACATAGCATTAAAATAAGAAATTTGAATAGAGGATAGCATGTGAGTAATTGAAATAAAAGCCTTTTTCTAATATTCAAAATACTTTCAATCATTACCAAATTTTAATTAAAAAATTCTAAAAATGTTAAATGAATAACAAGTTCAATTATTTCACAAAAATTCCATGTGGCTACTATTTATACAAAACTAAAAACTCAGAATTGCCAATTTTGGGTAGTTTTAGAGTTGTTGTAGAAAATGGGGTCCTTTTAGCATCCAAATCAATTCCAATTACCACCAAATTTTTATTTAAGGTTATTAACATGATAATAATCAAATAATATTAATTAATTAATTTTTATCAATCAAATTATGGCACAAATAGTATCAAACTTCAACAAACAAAGTTTTTAATTCTATTTTAGGCTATTATAAACAAAGTCCATAAAAATTCACTTTTTACATCTCTAAAATTTTTTGAAAATTTCCAATTCTCTCCACACTTATCTTAACACTATTTTTAACATTAAAATAATAAAATTTGAAATTTAAACAAATTCTAATCCTTTTTTCCATAGAGCTACAAAAATATATATGATCCTTTCTTGAAGGTTTTGTTTCTAAATTCAACATAATCCTATTGTCTCTTTCTATTTTTCTTTTTTTAAGGGAAGACTTATTGAATCTTTTTCTATCAACCTTAACACTAAATTGAAAACATCATGCCATCATGTCAATATTTATATAACACCAAAATGAGACTATATAACACCATAATTTAACCACACACCTATAATAGCATATACTACTATATTTTTCTCTTTTCATAGGAAAACTTAAAGAAACAAGATATGGTTGCCACTCATCTTAAATACTTGATTATTTATCCTTTCAACTAGCTCTCAAAGTAGTAACTTCACTAAAAGATACCAAGTTTTAGGAATTTTAAAGAAAAGATTTTCATAAAACTTGAAGGAAGGAAAATCTGGTTACCTTGTAAAACTTTGATGAAACTAGTTAAAGAACCTCTTAGGATTTATTAGAGACCTAAAGAACTTAATGGAAATCCACAAAGAGCTCACAATTTTGGTTAGAGAAGAGTAATAAATTTTATGCAAAAATGTTCTAAAAGCCTTATATAAAGTCCTATCCCAAGGCTTCCTTCAAAAGCCATATTTTCCCTATTTTTTGTAAAAAAATTGTTAATAAATAAATGCATGATGCAGAGTTTCTCTAGGCTAGAATTAGAAGGTTTTTCTTCTCAAATGTAATAAAAATCCTCTAAATAGTGTCTAGAAAGGTTCATTAACAAATACTTAGTTTTCCACCTATTTACTTTATTGTTAAAAGCTTTCTCTACAAGTTTGGGCTTTACTTAGGCTTTATACTTTTTACTTTTAAAATTAAATTTAGGCTCAAAAAATTTACGCCAAATTAGCCCAAACAAGTCAAGATGGTTTATTTCAAAACTTAGCCTAATTTTTAGATTTTTAGGCTCCCCGGACTTTTAATTTCTTACTAAGCCTTTCTATATTTTTTTTCCAATCTTGGTGTTAGATTTTTAATTATATTTTGATCGAAAATAGTGTTTAATATATTTTCAACAAAAATTCTAGATAGATATAGCTCCAAATTATCTCTACGATTTACCAGAATTTCACTTGATTACCTTATCGGGTTCTATTTAGGAGATTCCTAATCAAAATTTCTTTATTAAACTTCCTTACTATATTTATGGTATTACAATGACACTTCATATCAATCAAATTTTATGGCTTAAAAGGGTTAGATACACTTCAAAATAAGAAAAACAAGTCTCAAACATTATAATAGAATATGTTTTTAAAAATATCCCTAAGAAGATATTTGTATAGGAAAACAAGTATCAAATAATACTATAGAATATGTCCCTAAAAAACTTCTCCAAGATATTTAGGCAAGAAAAGACTATTATGACCTTCCATAAGAACTAAAGTCCATGTCTCACCACACTCTTTTATCATGATGGTTCGCATGTAAAGGGCTAATTATTGACACCAAGATTTGTATGGCCTATTAATTAAAAGATTATCAAGAATTAATAAGGTTAAATGAGCCATTATGGAAAAACCCAAGCCTTTATAAAGGAAAACCTACATAGAAAATATAAAATGTATGCCTTTAAAGAACTAAAATAGGGCACCTTGACAAAGGTCCAAGTCTTAAAGAAACACCTTAAAAAAAGCCTAAAAAAGTAAAAAGGTCATCCTATACCAAAAGAAACTAGAATCAGGTTAAAAGACCATTTGCTCATAATAAAGAACAAGGAATCATATGATCTTACCTTTAAAAAAAGTAACTTTAAAAATGGTTGGGAGGGACTATAAGATCTCACTTCTAAGGATGTTATCCTCAAAATGGATTATAAGGAGTTAAAAAACTTTGCCTCTAAAAGGATCTAGCCATTATTTCCATAAAAGGCATAAGATACCATAAGGTCTCACCCCTAAAAAAGTGCTATAAAGTCAAAAGACTCTACTTCAAATGAAGATTCAAAACAAGTTAGAAGATCCACCTTCACCTTCACCTCCACCTCCACCTTTACAAAGGGCATAAGGGGTTAAAAGGTCATGCCTCTAAAAAGATCTTAAAATAGTCAAAACATTCCATATCAAGCAAGGATTCAAAATAGGTTAGAAGACTCACCATATACTTTTAGATGCATGAAGAATCCACAAAAAATTACCTTCTCTCCTCATCCATACATAATGCCTAAAAAAGATTGGTTGCATTATCTTAGAAACCATCTCTATAGTAGGAATCTAAACAAATAGGGTCCCACAAATGCCAAAGTGCTATTTAGCAGTCATCTAATCTAAGAGCAAGGATCATTATAGCTATAAGAAACATAATAAAAACTCTTTCCTAACCTCTTAGGAATACTTAGATTATGTGGCCTAAAAGGATTTGAATAAGGGCTTTGTTACAACTTATAGGAGCAGTAAGCATATTACACCTAACCCTCTTCGGTTATGCGTCCTCTAGACCATGGCAAATGTTAGAGCTCTCATGCTTAATGAACTACCAACGTAACTTTAACCCTAGTACATATTGAGTCATCCTTTAGGGAATCATTTAGTTATCTTGTACTAAAGCCATGATACCATTATTGCCATTACCTCTGCATGTCATTAGCACTATCATCATTAAGGATACCTATTACTATTGTACCATATTATGCTTCTTGTCCTTTAGATTCCTAATTAGTTTGACTTTCCATACCAAAAATTATTATTCCTATAATTTGTATCAACATTAACTATTTAACCTTTTATAAATACCTCATTTATAAGTTAGAAGATGAGGACACAAAGGGATATGCATAGATAAATAGGAAAAAAGAAAGATAGAAAGATGGAAAGAAGGAATGAAACAAAAGGAAATAGCAAACACATAAGAGAACACTGATAACATAGCAATCACAATCGAAAAGATTATAGAAACTTCTAAGTCTTTTAGCCCATTTAATACTCTACCCTATTAACTCTCAAAGAGGTTTTAGAGGTTCATTGAATTAAGGAAATATACCCTTTTGCCCTATTTATAGGTGGGTTATAGAGTATTAGTTCCTTATTCGCCCTTATACCCACTTGTTGCTTGTCATTATTGTATTTACTCCTTTTAATTAAAGAACCTATTAAATCCTGCCACCAAAAAAAGTTACAATGGAAATTCATGAGCTAAGGTTAATTATCAATTTTGTTAAGTTATTTTTTAGAGTTTCATATAGAAGTCTTGTGTTTATCTATGGATGTTTATTATTTGCTTATTGTTTGTTTGTTTCATTTTTCAAGTCATTTTTTATACACCCTAACTATGTAAGGTTTCTCTCCTTGATCCTTATATGTTATTCATAGTGTGACATGAAAAAAAAAGAATATGTTTTGTTAATAAAAAGTTTATAACTCCTATTTATAGTATTAGCCTAATGTGTAAAGCCAACATTGTTGACATATCTAACAAAGATTTGTAAGAAAGTTTATCTAATATTGCATAACATATGCAATGAGATGGATTGGATAGAGCTTTTTAGATGACACTTGTTGCATACCCTTCACAAGGAATATGGTTATAATTATCATCATTGCTTTAACATGATCCCCTTAAGTTGACTAATTTATGTCTACAAATCATAAATAATTATATCCATATGTTTATACATATTTGAAATCAATATCACATGTTATTGTTGTTAAGTTACGCTAATACTTCTTTTTGAACTAGTAATCATGCCAAAGATAAAGGATAAACATGATAACATAGTAAATTACAAAATGTAAAGTTGATAATCATAAGAACACAAAAAGCAAACCCGATCTAATATAAAGTCCATATAACATTGCTTATGGAGTTTGGTTCATGGTTAGGCATTGACACTTTTGCCATTTTAGTATATTTAATAACAACTTCTTTACCTTGGACTTGTGTTTGCTTTGCCCTTCAACCATTAGACAAGAAGGAAAAGGATATAGTGCTTGATTAAGATATTTCAGGAAATACAAGATCCAAGCATATTCAAACCTTTGTTGGGTAGGAAAACTTGCCCATTTGAAATCATTTGTTGTCATTTCACACCTACCTAAGAATCATACACACCAAGATTTCTTTCAACAAACATAATGTAAAACTTTTGGTTAATGATTCTAGCTTTCTTTATCAAATATGTGTTTCCCTGAGAGAACGTATAGATGTTAATGGCATTTTTGGATTATTTTCCTTCTTACCATAAGGCATCTCAAGATTTCAACATCATCTTGCAAGAAATCATTATAAATTTTTTAAAAAAAAATAAATTCTACTATCTTTGTTTCTTTATATAAAAAAATTATAATTATACATCAATCCTACATTGAAATTGAAATTTTCAACAAATGGGCAAAATAACTTAATTTTTGTTAACTCTACACTAAGTTGGTTATGTATATGGGCCTAGATATCACCCAATATGGATTTATTACATGACTAGCTCAATCCAAAGCAAACAAGGAACTACTTTCCTTTTACTTATCCACCAAAAATTTTGATTGTGATTTTAAATAGGAAGGACTTATTTATTACAAACTACAACACAAGAAAAATTAAGACCATTAGTTGCAAAAAGATTGATCAACCAACACAAATTGCTTTTGAGACCATTTATGTCACATGAAAATTCATTCATCTCAATATCTTTACTAAGTACCATGGATGATTCAAAAGAAGTTTTTCATCTTTAACAAAGAGTAGGTGTCAATAGCCTTACATGGGACGACCATGTCCTTTAAAACTTAACTTAGTCATCATAGTTTTGTCATGCAATGAGTAATGAATGTTATGACTAATACCCACTCAACAATCATTCTTATGATTAACAATTGAACACAAAACTACGTGTTTATATAGTGTATTTATCTAGCATTTCCTTTCTTAGGCTTGAAAAGAAACATCTACTAACTATCTTCCATCATGATGTCATAAACAAGGAATGTGCTAGAATTTTCATATTATTTCCCTTTGAATGATCTTGAGAAGCAAGAGAAAGGCTTATGCATGAAAAAAAAATGAAAAGAAGGAAAGGAATTTATACCTTAAACTACCATGATCGTGCCATTATGTTGGCCTGGTTAGTTCCTATTTAATCATGTAGTTAATTAACCTTGTTGCTTGAGATAATGCGATCTACTTAGGATTAACTACTCGCCTATATATGGTCATTTGGCCTAATTAGCCAAATCCTAAAAAATATAGGATTTTTATTTATTTTTACTTAAATGTTTATTAAGCTTTTTTCTCATAACCTAATTATTATTTGGGCTGAGTTTGAATCATGAATATATGAATCAGGTTAACTTGATTTGTCTTAATTATATAACTTTATTTTCATTAATACAATTATGTATTATAAAAAAGTTATATTTAATTAATTTTAATATAAAAATATTAAATTTGATATAACTAAATAGCTTATATATTTAAATATTCTTTTATATTATCTATTTAAATATACATTTCTTATTATAAAAATATCATTTTATGCTTAAAGTAATAATGAAAATGCAAGTAATGAAACTTTTGGATCAAGTTTTAGATCAAATGTAATTTCAATCAGGTTAGATTGAAGTTTAAGCCATCATATTTCATGCTATTACACATGAAAAGTCTTGTTCAAAATTTGATAATCCCACTTATAAGCACCTCTAACTATGCTACATCAGATGCCACAATCATCCCAGATTGAAAAAAAAAAAATGCCATGATGGCTGGGAGTGAGGCATTTAAGATAAATATTACAAGGTGGAATAAAATAAAAAAAATTCACAATAAAAGAAATTTGACCAAAAATCAACGTTCGATGAAGGATTGCCATTTTTGAAGGTACTAGTATCTTCACAATTCTCTTGAGATTATATTATTAATTATATATTATTAAGTTTTATAAAATTATATATTAAAATAATGAAAAAAATCAATCACACATAGCATTCTATAAATAAATTTACATAATTAGATAATATATAACTCTTTCCATTAATTATTTAAGTTTTTTTTAAGTTACAAAATGTTTGATGGATGCTCCTTTATCATTCAAACATACACACGAATGTTTCTATGTGTATGCATTCCTGTTTGAAAAAAAAATCATATTAGGCTGAATATATTTATATCAAAAGTGATAAATCAATTAATATATACATATAATATTTTAAGTTTAAAGTTAGGTTAAAAAGAAAAATTTTCAATATATCATATGATGGCATTATATTATTAAGGAGAATATTGTATATTAAAAATGAATTTTAAAATTAAATTTAAATTTTCATATTTATTAAATTAAATTTTATAAATTTACTTCATTATTTTATATTTAATAATAATAATTAATTTTCACTTAAAATCTAATTTCAAAATTTATTTTTAATATATATAGAATGAAAATCCTCTACAACCGGATAATTATATACCGAATGTCGGTGCCGGAAAGTGCATTTATATAACAACCATCGATTTGATAAATTAAGTCTTAGTCCTTTAGGATACAATAGTGATAATAACGTCGGAGCTACTTTTAGGAGCACAGTTACTATAATTACTGATAAATTCATCTGTTTTTTTCACTTTATCAATACAAACACTAAGATTGTTGCCCACAGGAAAACTATCTCAGGCACTAAATTTTTCTCATTTTTAATCGAGGATTATATTATATTATAATCCTTGTAAAATAAAACACTTCAACATGTAACCGCTGATCTTCCATGAATAGTTTCAACTTCTTGCTGATGTACCAGTCCAATGTCTCATGTGGACAGCTTTTATTAGAACTTAATGACCATAATTTGACTTTCTTTAGAAGACGGTAATTCCCCCTTCAGATGCATCGGAAAAGCACCCATGTGGACCATTTTCTGCCATGGGTTCCATTATTCACTGCAAGACAAACACAAAAGCACTAGTACGGTTCTCGAAAGTCGTAACTCCACTTAATTAATCAACTACCACCGAACTCGCCCTCGATGCATATTTATTTGTTTGTCAGTGGTGGATCTTGGTCAAACCTTATTTATTTAGCCCGAAGATGATCAGATAATAATTATTAATATTTGACTAATTAGATTTAAAATTGCAGTAAAATTTAATATTATTTTACTCCTGATTCGAGGAATATAATTAATGAGAAAGAGAGATGCAAGAGAAGAAATAAATAGCATTTTCATTATAATTTTTTTTTCTTTTATTAATTTTTTGGTTTATTTTTGTTCTTCCCAAAATAAATTGATATAAATTTTGAAGTAAGAAAAAATAAAAATGGAAATAATGATTTAGATTACAAATAATGTTTTTAATTTTAAGTTATAATTTAAATATTTAAATTTTAAATAACTTTAATTTTAAATTTAAATTTCTATTTTAAACTGTTGGTTTTTTAGACTAAGATTAATCTTGCTCGGAGATAATTGGCTAGATGCAGAGTTGAGAAAGAAGGAAAAATACAAATAAATAAAATAAGAAATTTTAAAGAAGAAAAATAAATAAATAAGTAATAGATTAATAAGTCTCTCTTTTATTAAATAAATTATTAAATTAAAAATAAATATAAAATAATAAATATAATTTTAATAATAATTAAATTATTATTAATTGTACCCATTGTTTAAACATTGCCTTGAAAATATTACTGCAATTAATTGATTTTATATATTAGTACAATATTTTTTGTGACTTTATAAAAATCTTTAATATATTTTTTATGAAAAAAATCCTTTGAAAATATTATGTAATACAAACTTTTTGATGAAATTGTACTTTTTATACAAATATAAAATTTTATTTAAAAAAAATTAAAACTTTAATAATTAGGATCTTTTTAGTCAGTACCCAAATCCATGCTTGCATAGGGGAGAAAGGAGAAATATGATAGAAAATTTTGAAATTCAAACTCTCGTTGACTTAAATGGAAGGAAAAAGAAGAAAAAAATAAAAGCATCCTACAAAAATTTATGATGACATTGTTTTTGAACATAAAAATTTTAAAATTCACTCTACTACGTATATTCTATTGCAACTAAAATTTAAAATTTTATCTCTTTTTTTTTCCTCTTTTCTTTTCCTATCATCCCAGCATAATACAAGAAAATGATAAAAAGAAGACAAATAAATTTTAAAAATTTATATATTTCCATCTAATTCGTTTTCATTTTTGACTAATCATAGAATTTTGAAAATAATGTAAATAAACATATACTAATTATCAAAAAATTATATTTTAGACAAAATTAAAATATTTATAATAAATTACTTCAAAAAATTTTGAACAACTCGTATAGCACGTACTTACCGCTTGCTACCTAACTCATTGATATTCCCCTTCTTTCGGCCCGGCGTCGTTAATGTTCATCCGATAATCGATGGCAAAATGCTTTTTTCAAAATCTTCCATTGCTCTCAATGAAGATCCCTTTTCTTCACCATCCTCTCTCATGGCTTTCTTCATCTTCTCCGCAATTGCAGTTGCCTTCATCTTCATCTCCTTCCCTTTTCCTTCATTGTCAAGAACGGTCTCTATCACCCTTTTCACTTGTTCCGCAGAAACCACACTTTCCGAAGTTCTTGTGAGCTCCATATTCACACCCATATCTTCCATCAGCATTTTTGAATTGTAAGCTTGCTCTGCTGCCAGAGGCCACCCAATTATAGGCACTCCCAAACTAAGACTTTCCAACACTGAATTCCACCCACAGTGGCTCAAAAACGCACCGGTTGAAGCATGAGATAGGATCTCCAATTGTGGGGCCCAGTTGGGAACAATCAATCCACTTTGGCCTTTTCTTATCCTCTCTTCAAACCCCTCTGGCAACCACTCTGATCTAAATCCTCCATTAATGTCGAAATCAACAGGTGGCCTTATGACCCAAATGAATGGCTTTTTACTCTCTTCTAATCCCATAGCCAAAGCCATCATTTGAGAAGCACTGATTGTGTTCTGAGACCCAAAGGAAATGTAAAGAACAGTATTTGGAGACTTTGAATTCAGCCAAGATTTGCATTCTTCAACAGCTATGCCAGGTTCCTTGCCGGCCCGTTGCTTGGAATCTCTCAGTGAAATTGGAGGCACAAGAGGACCAATACACCAAACGGGAAACTGAATATAATTTCTCAGAAGTTCCAAACCCAACGGTTCTATTTCCTCAACCGTGTTGCAAAGCCACCCATCAGATTTCATAGAAAGTGAAATCTGCGTTTGGAAAAACCTAGACCAAATATCAGTGCCATCGGCTTGACGAATAAATCTATGTAGCTGAGTACGATGAAATCGATAATTTTCGGGAAACCCAGGAACCCAAAACTCATCAGAATCCGTTTTTCGATGAGGAAGGTTTAACCAGATTGACATATAAGCCATAGTTCCATAGGCACCGCCAGTGGTGAAAGAAATGTTCTTCGTGCCTAAGCTCCTTGCGACTTCATTGACCCAGCCGAAGAAAATATCGGAGATTATGCAAAGAGGAGGCTGGCCTTCTTGGTTTGTGATCTGAGTTATGAGAGAGCGAAGAGGAGCTTCGAGGCTGAGAGAGG
This sequence comes from Sindora glabra, assembly GCA_020226215.1. Lineage (NCBI taxonomy): Eukaryota > Viridiplantae > Streptophyta > Magnoliopsida > Fabales > Fabaceae > Sindora > Sindora glabra. Next base: position 68,073,009 of record CM035232.1, on the reverse strand, counting down.
CGTGGAAGAGTGTGGGCATTAGAGAGAGAGGCAATTTCTCGGTGTTTTCCGCGTTGGGCGGGAGACCATTTAGGGTGGAATTGAAGGGAAGTTCGACGAGCTTGATGTTGTCGTCAGAGGAAATGGCGGATTTGATGTATTGAATGTTGAGAGGAGTGTTGGCGATGGTTACGGTGAAGGATGTTTTTTGATGGATTTGCCTTGCTAGTGCTAGGAAGGGGATGATATGGCCGTGAGCCATAAAAGGCACCAACACTATGTGGCCTTTTGAACCCATTTTGGAGCCTTTTCCTTCGGTGATTCTTCTGTGGAGATTGTATCTGCTTATATAATACAAGGAGGTCTGTGCCTGCGCTATTTTTTTTCTGGCCATGTGCCTGCGCTATTCATACAAGAATGCAGTATTGCATTTCTAAATTTGAGTATATCTCAGTATTAATATATTATTATATAATATATTAAATTTAATATATGATATTATATTAATTATTATTATATTAATATTATACTATAATCTCTTTCACAATATAATCAATGTAAACATGTCATATAATGTTCTTATTTTCGATAATAAAAAAGAGAAAATTAATAATTTAACGTATGTTTAGATATATTTTTATTTTTTTAAAAATTATTCTTAATTTTTTTAAAATTAATTTTTATATTAAAGGATAAATATTAGAAGGTGTTTGAATCTCAAATAAAATAATATTTTATATAATTATAAAACTATCATAGAAAATAAGAAAAAGTAAAAATAATTAAAAATTATTTTTCAAATTACACATTTAGAGAACAATTTTAAAAAATAAATTTTCAAATATTAAACATAAAAATTTAAAAATTATTTTTAAAAATAACAAATAAATAAATCTTTAATAATATGAAATGTCTCGATTTTACCTAAAAAGAATTTTTATCTCATTTTAATCCATAAAATTTCAAAATTGTCTCGAAGCAATCCAATTGTCAATTTTCAAACTTAGGACTTATTGACAATCCAACATGGATTCAATGTAGATTATTATAGTTAACATAATTTATCATACTCCAAATTTTCAAATCATGACCAGCCTAATCAAGTTTAACCTTCTCAACTTAAGGTAATTTTTTTTTAAAATTTCTTAAAAAGAAAGTTTATATATAGCCCTTAAAATTAAAAAATTTTCATTCAAATCCTTAATAAATTATATTTTAGCACTTCCAAACTTTCTTTTCTAATTTTGCCCTTGGGCCCAACCCATCATTGTGGTAAATTAGGAATTCATCAATATCATACTTTTTTGAAATATTTTTCATAGGTTAAGATTAATAATACCATCTTTCATGAATGTTAAAAATGTTTTTGTGCACATTTCAAAATAAATATACAAATGCAATAAATCTTAATCAATTTTTCTTAGGAAAAGTCATTATCATGACCTTTTTTAGTAAAACAATTGATAAATTTATAGAAAAATAAAATTACTCTATTTTAATTTTTTATCTCATAAATTATAATCAATTAAAAAATATTATTTATTAAAGTTGGAAACACCACACTAAAATAAGTGGGCTTATAAAAATGTTTTAAGTGACAAATTAAATTATGTCACATGTGCACAATGATATATGTAAACCAATCAAATAAAATCTATTTATTTATAATGTCATTGGACAAATAAAAAAATTGTCACATTTTGCAGTGTATTATCTCAACCAATAAGAAAACTGCCTTTTTAAAAAGGTAATAAATATTTATAAAAAATAAGATGCATATCTTTAAGCATTTCATAGTAATTCTATAAATAGAGAGCTCATTTATGTCATTCAATAATAACAAGCATGTCAAAAGAAAAAATGTGAAACTTTAAAACTCTCCAAAGCTTTGCTAACAAAGATTAAAACATTTGAAGTCTCTAACTTCACTTAAGAACTTCCATTCCAAGATCAAGACTTTAATAACATTCAAGTGTATGGATCTTTTCAAGCATGAAACCTTTGAAAAGATTCAATATTTAATTAGAAATCAAACTACCACATATCCCTCCTTTAAAGTTAAATTCAATCATTCAATCTAAGATCAAGCCTCCTTCAAACCATTAATTGAAACAAAACATCCACCACCTAATCTTAGATTAAGCTTCTTAGAATACTTAATCAAAATCCATTGAAGAGAAGAATCAGAGGATTTTATTCTTTTTGAAGAATATAAAAATTAAAGATTGTACTCTATAACATAAAAAGTAAAAAATATATTTGTTCCATAATTTTATTATCTCATAAAATTTATATTAAGAAATTTTATATGTACAAATTTCTAGCACACTCAGTAGGGCAATCTTTATCTCTCATCTCTTGTCTTCAATATCAAATCCATCCAAAAAAGTTCAAATGGCACTAAAGAAGCAAATCTTCAGTAGTCTATTGTTCAATGCATTTAGAGCAAATCCTTCAATTAACTTTACTCTCAAAATCTTATGATTCAAGGCAAAACAAGAGCCCACACATATTTATTTGCTTAAACTACTACAATGCCAATTCTAACTCATATTTTCATAAGTTTATTATCATAAAAATCACCTTTACTTGTACATGTGGGGGGTAACGTCAAAGGTAGTTGACATTCTTAGTGATACTTAACTTACTGTATTGAAAAAAATTTTAACTGGCATTTAAGGATGCTATTAATGGAGGAATTAATAAGGCTAATAATATCTTTTCTACTCCAAAGGATCCAATACCCAAATTAGAAGGGCTTTCTTTAAAAGATTGCTCTTTTGACTCTTCTAGGGTCCACAAGTTCAACTGTAATGCTTGTTATGGTGATAAATGTGACTTCTTCAGAAGTGTTAGTTTTAACTATTGCAAAAACACTTGAAGTACTAATGAAATCCATCCAAGAAAGATAAACTTAAGATATAAAAAAATATATGACATTTTATGAAAAATTAATGGTTTTTTCTAAACTATATGATAATTTGGATGATACATTTGAAGATAAGTTATGCGAAGAAGATCAAGATGAAGTAACAAAGGAATAAAGTGGCTCTAAGAATGAGCAAACTTATCTAGATGGTGTTATTTCTATTAACCAGTTGAAAGACTTCATTAAAGAAGCCATTAAAGACTAAGTAGAAAAGGCATGTGATTTTCTTTTTTTGGATGTCAAGCCATACAATCAAAGTATTGATTTACTATAAATGTCTTAGAATTATTAACCACCGAAGTTTCAATAATCTAATTGTAAAGGAAATCCTAGGTAACATGTCACTCATTTCATCGAAACTTGTAACAATGTTGGAATTAATGGAGACCTTATTGTGAAACAATTTATGATTTCTTTTCATGGCAATGCCTTTGATTGGTACACATAGTTAATGTCTAAATTAATTGATAGATGAGAGCAATTTAAATATAAGTTTTTAAATTAATTCTAGAATACTTATCACAAATCAGCATGCTTGAGCTTACAAAAACTTAGCAATTAAAAGATGAGCTAATCATCGAATATATTTAATAGTGTATAAATCTAAGTCTTAACTACAAAGATTAACTTTTAGGATATTTTACTTTCAAAATTTGGATACAAGGGATGGATCAGAGCCTAAGCTACATTCTTTAACTTATTAAGCCTTAAACATTTGAATAGTTAGCAACAAAGGCACATGACTTAAAGTTTGACTTTGTTACTAATGCTAATTAAAGGTTACCAATCCTAAACATAGTGGAAGAATGGTACCATGAACTTCACAAGACTAATAAGCTATCTTCTTTAAAGTATGCAACCAAGCAATTGATGATTATGTCTATTTCACCAATAAAGCTAATTATCAAGTTAAACAAGCAAGATGATAAATTCATTAGTGCTTTAAACAAAGGAAAGAAAGTTACATTGAAGGAAAGATTAAATAAAGAATACACATTTCTAAATTTTAATGTTTCATCAATCTTAGAATCTTTGCTTGATGTTAACTTCATTAGTTATCAAAGATAAAATGATTTGATGAGCCAAGCAAAGTGGATGCTATGAATTTTTGCAAGTACTAGAGACTAATTGGTTACTTAGTTGAAAAATTCTTTATGTTAAATGATAAAATCATAAAGTTGGCTAAAAGAAGCAAAATTAAATTCAATGCTAACAATTTAACTTTTACATGACCATGCTAGCTTTATCTTCATTAAACATTGATCTTTCTCCTTAAATGATCAAATTTAGTTTATTTAAGCTAATAATGCTAAAAGAAGGTTTAAACTTCTAACTATTGCCAAACTTTTCATGTCATTAGGGAAAATACAATAATAAGTTAAAATCCACCATAAATGATAAAGAAAGATCAATGTTAGCCATAAACAAAAGAAATAAGAAAAAGAGTTTATAAACATTCTCTAAAGCTAGTCTAAGAAAGTAAACTATGAAGGTTACAAATGAAGCTTTTAAAGGTCAAGAGATTACCTTTGTCACCAATTTACTTTAACAAATATAAATAATGTAGATTTTTCACTTAAGAAAATGAAAGTGGTTATATCATCATTAGAAAAAGGTGTCCAAACCACAATTGATACAATTAAAAAATTTTATACCAAAGAGGATTCTTATTCAAATTTTTTGAAAAACATCTGCATATAAAACCACAATTATCCTTCTAATTATACAAGGCTAAACTAGATATTACTCTTGATTCACATAAGTTAAAATTATGATAGCAAATCAAATCAACAAAGTTCTAAAATTCTCTTAACCATATAAAGTTAAACTTTATGTCACTGATACCCAAATGGGTATAAACTATGGATAACTAATTAAATTCAACATATAAAACAAATTACATCTGACTTATTCCTCTATTGGGTACTTTTGCAACTTAGTAAATTACTCGTGCAATCATGTAAATAAATAAATAAAAATGGCCTTGAACAATGATATCTGAATATGAAATTATAAATAAGATTTCATATTTAAAGTTTAATATATTCATAAGTTTGATGAGTTATATATTTTCTCTTCAACTACTACAATTCGATATGCTCACTTATTGTGAAGTTTTTCTTATGTCTCTAATATGATTGCACGATTAAGAATGAAAATCCTCTAGTTGATGTAAAAAATGATGTTACTCTCTCTCACATTCAGTAAAGAATATTGATCTTTTGTTAAAGAGGATGGCTTGCAACAAATATGATGATATGCAAGGAAGGTGTGTAAGTTTATGTATCATTAAATGTAGGAATTTCAATTAAATGAATTCCTTCAAATATGAAGCTTTCCTACCCATGGATGAATACCTCCAAATATAAGGTCTTGATGTCTTTGGGTGCATGGTTCTAAATGTTGATGTATGCTCTAATAGCTAATCATAGAATGATTGTATTTGCACACATTGTACTATATTTTCTTTATATATAAAAACATTTTAATTGACTATTATATTTTATGTTATATAAATAAATATAATAACTATCCCTAAAATAATTTATATTATTCTTAAAAGGTCCTTAGTTGAATATTATTATAAAATGGAATAATGATAATAATACATCAAAACTAATATGTATGTTAGTTAATGACCATAGTTATGAATATGAGATATCAAATTAACTCATAAATATATGTTAGAGAATAAATGTTTTAGGTCAACCTACCATAGGAATGCTAAATAGATCGCTATATAAATGTTATAAGCAATTCTTATAATGACATTGATATAATCCTTTAACTTAAAATCACTATAGTTCCTAACATGAGGAATTATAGACTTTAATATCATCTAATGTTACCTATAATAGGGTTACCCTAAAAGGTTGTGATTGGGCATACCACAAATCTTGTTAAGGGATATGAGCAATTTAGATTGGACTTTATTCTTCCTATGTAAGAAGGAATGATATCAGTAGACCCCTTGATTCAGTAAGATAATGAAATACATGGTTGTGTTCAAATATATTGATATATAATATTGATTCATTTCTTACACTCAGATTGTTGAATGAATCCTTCTATCATCCACAACAGAACTAATTGCTTTCTATCCAAGGGATAATCTCTAGGAAAAATGGAACAATAACCAAAACATCTCTTCAAATGAGTTAGAAGACAAAGATAACTTAAATGTAAAGCTGGTAAAATATCACCACTTGAAGTTTCCTAAATATTGTTGTCCAAAATTTTATTCCACTCCCTATAATCCACTTTTAAGCTTAGAAGACTGCCAAGTGTTTTAGTAACTAGCCGCAATCCATCACATTTTTTTGCATTCATTTTTCCAATCTCTTCTAAGTCTAGAGATCTATTTTAATCTTCCTTTCTGAATTCGTGCTTGGCATCTAAAACCCAACAATCTTTATCTGATAGGGGTTTCAATTGATGAATAGGAAGAGTGCGCATGACATCCGCAACTTTTTGTTGATGTATGGTTATGATAATCTTACTTCCTGCTTTCCTGTCACTAAAAGATGTCTTGAGGTCATCCCAATCCTTATAGTTCTCATTAACTTCTCAACTTCTGTATTGATATTTATTATTATTTTTAAACATATGAATAAAAATAATAAGTATATAATAAAATTTATAAAAATATTAAAATCTTATTTTTTATATTTATTTTGCAATTAGATACTCAAATTTATAAGTAAAAATTTTGAAGCGAAATATAAAAGTTAAAAAGTTAAGTAATTCAATTAAAATTTTAACTTGTATAAAATATTTTTAAAATAAAAGTAAATATATCATTATATATATGCTATTTAATAATATTAACTTGTGAGTTGTGAATAATAGAAATGGACATAAAAAAGAAAGAAAAATAAAAATATGCAACGTAACAAATAAAAGAAGAAAAACAATGGATAATTATAAAGTAATGTAAGAATTAAAAAGAGAATAAAACTTTTAATTTTTTCATTTAAATAAATGAATTTAATTTTAATTTTTAAATATTTTTATTAAATAATAGTACACAAAGTTAATTATATCAATTAATATTTTCTATATTAAAAATTTAAATTATTTAAAATATTTTTATAATAAACTAATTATATCATGCCATATTTATGTTACTTTGTAGTATCTAAGTTGTAAGCAATTGACATGGAAAAAAATGCAATGAAACAAATTAATAAAAAAAGAGAAATAAGGGATATGTTGTAAAGTAATATACAAATTAAAATAAAATATATAATTAATTATATTCAATTAAATTAATATTTAATTTAATTTAAATATTTTTATAATTATAATAAAAATATATCCTGTTATATTTATGTTATTCAATGATATTGATACCCAAGTACTAAAATAATAAATGAATATAAAAAATATATAACAAGTAGATAAAAATAAAAAATGTATATATAGTGTAATGAAATAATAGAAAAATAAAAAGAAGAGAAAATGTATAAGAATTTAAAAGTAAAAAAAATATGTAAAAATAAAAGTTAGGGTGAGAAAGTAAAAGTTAAAAGAAACGGAAGAAGTGTCCCATGGTGTGAAAACAAACCCTTTTTTAGTTGTTAGAAAGTGTTGGTGTGCATCCTAAAACCAATCATATAGATGATTAAAGTTATACACAATGTATTATATTTTATTTTAGGTAATTTAATTATTATATTTTATTTTTATAATTTTATTATTATTATTATATGTAATTTATAGCTTAATATAATAATTATCCTTGGAATAACTTCGCTATTCCTAAAATGTTTCTAGTCAAGTATTATTACGAAAAGGATAGTAATAATACATCGAGACTAGTATGTATAGTGACTGATGATTACGAATCATGGATATGTGATATCAAGTTAATACATGAGTACATTGTTAGTGAACAATGTACTGGACTGACCCATTATGAGAATATTGCATGGATAGACGTGTCATAAGTTATTCTTATATGATCACAAATACATATAAACCTTTAACTTGAAGTTACTACGGTTCCCTACATGAGGAATTACTCACTTTAATATTGTCATATGTCATCTTTAATCAAGATGACAAGTAGGGCATTGATTGGGTGTGTCATAAATCGTGCAGAAGGAAGTGAGTGATGTAAATGAAATTTTGTTACTCTTGTATAAAAGAGAAATATTCTTGGGTCCCTTGATTGACTGAGACTTAGAAATGCATGGCCATACTCAATTGAATTAATATATGATATTAATAATTTATTTTAAGTCTACTCAGTATCAAGAAATATAAATTGAACATTGACAAGGATGACACATTCCATGCCTCCAGTTCAATTTGGATATTATTACAAAAGGGTTATGATGCAAAATGTTGATCATGTATTAGGTGGATGTCGAATCACAGACATTTTTACTACTTGAATGGCAGTGATATATTGCTAGATGTCGTTTACTGTCTATAGCTCAATAATGAGTCATTGTCAACGTAGTAAGAACCTATAAGGTCACACAAAAGGAGTAGGAATAAAACAATAATTAATTGGACTTTAATTATATTAATATCCAATTAATTGAACTTATTTTCGTGTATATATATATTATTAAGAATAATAAATTCACATAATATATATATATATATATATATATATATATATATATATATATATTATGTGATATTATTTGATATTAAAGTAATATCAAATAATTACGTTATCAAATATTAGATAAATATATTATGAGATAATATTATTTTGATATTTGATAAATATATGCAATTATCTAATATTAAGATATTTATATTATGAGATAATATTATCTAATATTAGATAATTAATAGATTAGTCATATCTCTCCTTATTATCTCTAGGATAAGGATAAAATGAGTTGTTAAGTGTGATTAGGATTTTGGAAGCATTATCCTAGTAGGACTAGGATTGTGGCTTGCCTAAGTTCTATAAAAGGGAGCTTGAGGGCAGCATATTAAAGACACGCTCATAAGCTTCTTAAAACCTAAAATCACTCAGAAAATATTAAAATCCTAGTTCCTAGAGAGAGAAACGAATCTTAGCAGATTCGTGGAGGGCGAGAGGTCGTTGTTCACTCCGTGTGGATACTGTAGAGACGTTGTATCTTACGGCTGGCGTTTGATTCATTCGTTCTCAAGTTTTGATCAGTAGAAACATGAGTGCCTAATAAGTAAAACCCTAATAATTGATTTATGCTTTTTGTATGGATCCTAGGTATAATTTGAATCAAAATTTTAAAATTCTGTTGCATGTAATAATCTGAATTTTTAACAGAAAGGGATACTAATGTATATATATTTTTTAATGACGTTAGTATTTGATAGTAAATAACAGGAGTGAATATAAAAAAGAATAAAAAAAATATGTAAAAACATGAACAAAAAGAAGAGAAACAATGGACGATTTGTAGATTAATATAAAGATTAAATATAAAATATATAGTTAATTAATTTAATTAATCTAAATCATTAATTTATTTAGCATATTTTTATGAAAATATATTGTAGTATATTTATATTATTTAACAATATTGGCACTTAGGTTGTAAATATTAGGAGTGAGTATAAAAAAATATGCAATAAAATAGATAGTGAAATAATTTTTGAGTTACTAAATTTTGAGAAAATCACAATTGATGTATATTTCATTTTAAACATAGCATTTAAAATTGATATAAAAATATTGATAAAAATTAAATAAATAAAATTTATTTTAATTTGCATATATTTTTATTAAATAATAGGACATATAATTAATTATTTTGATTAATATTTTCAATATAAAAATTTTAAATTATTTAAAATATTATTATAATAAAATTAAATAGATTGAATTATACTTTTACTTTTTTATATCAGTATCTAAATTATAAATAATAGGAATAGATATAAAAAGGTAACAAAATAAATAAAAAAGTAATTAATGAATAAGTTGTAAAGTAATATAATAGTTAAAAATAGACTATATAGTTAAGTAATTTAATTATATTAAACCATTTAACTTATTTTTATAATAAAAATAAAATATGTACTCCTTAATACATTAATATCTGAATACTAAATAATAGAAGTTCACTTAAAAAAAAATAAAAAGAAAAACATATATCATGGATCAAATAAAAAGAACACACAGTGTACAGTCGCTAAGTTCTAAAGTAACATAAAAATAAAAATAAGTATGAATTTTAACAATTCTATTAAATTAAAATTTTAACTTTCTAAAAGTATCTTATAATGAAAATGAAAGATGTTGTATTATGTTTATAATATTAAGTAACATTTGCGTTTGAATTGCAAATAATATAAATGAATATAAAAAATATAGTAAATTATATAAAAATAATATGTATATAATTCAAGAGTTAATAAAGTAAATAAACAGAATGAAAATTATGTAATAATTTGAAAGTAATAAATTTATAAAAAGAAATCAAATTAAATTTTAATTTAAATAAAAACAAAATGTGTCATATTCTATTTATATTATTTAGTTATATTGACATTTGAAGTATAATTAATAGAAATGAATGTAAAAAAAATGCAATATTATAAGTAAAACAGTAAACATATATAATCTAATGGAATAATAGCGTAGAAAAAAATTAGTACAAAAATTTGAAAACAATAAAAAGAAAATTGAAAAATGGAAGCAAATATTTGCCATATAAATCAAGAAAAAAAAAACAGCAAATGGATCATTCCAGCCCGGAAAAAAAAAAAAGGCCAAGTGGCCTATGATAGCAAAATAAATTGGGCAAAATTGGAAAAGAAAAAACAAATTAAAGAACATGAAAATGAATTTGGGAGGGAAATGAAAATTTAGAATGCCTAAGAAATTGACGCATCATCACAAAGAAACAATAGAATAGGAAAAAGTAAAAGCTTATTTTCTTGGTTCCATAAGTCGTCCAACACAAACAAATATTTTTTCCCCATGCTATTTTTTAGTTGAACTCTTAAGATAATCCAAGTTGTTGGTGTCATACAGCTTTGAATTCACAGACTCGATAAGAGTTTCGGTTACCCAATACCCTGATAGCATCAAAATTCTTATAAAGAAGTTGAGCAATGGTTGTTTTCCACACGCCACCCATGCCTAAAATTGCGAGAACTCCTACGTCGTCATTGTTTGTATTCCCATCAGACAACAAATTTTTTAGTTTCTTTGTGTCTTCTTCTCTGCCCACCGTAACAGACCCATTCACAAATGAGGTCGTAGGCCTTCTATTGGGGGGGGGGGGGGGTAGGGGGGGGAAGCAATACATACAAATTTTGATTGTGCAATTTTAGGATAAATAAGTTTATTGAATTTTAAGAGAATTGTTAGTTTAAACTTTACATGAATAATTTTTTAAGGATAGTGATCTATGTGCCTTAAACTACATAACTATTTTTATTAAAGACAGTTTGGCCTTGATCTAATCAAGTAGTGAAACATTGAGCTTTCTTTTCTTCAGAAAATCTTTAAACTCAGCTGAAGATGTCTTCTCCACCAAAGTTTGCACAACAGCTTTCTTCCAGAAAATCTCTGAACTCAGCTGAGGCTATTTTCTCTACCAGAGTTTGCACAACAGCAGTAAGAAATGCCTCTCCCCCCAAAGCCATCTTTTGAAAGAAAACTGATCGGCGCAGCAAAGATGAAGTTGCAGTAGCTTTGTTCTGGTTGTTTAAAACAAAGATGCATAATAGTGATAATGAAGGGGCAACTAAAGTAACATGTAAATAAAACCGTGTGTTTCTAGGGATGGCAAAAAAAGGATCACGGATCTTGCCCCACAAATTTTGCCTCATGAAGCGTGGATTGGGGCAAATTTTTACCCCGGAACAATTATGCAGGATTTGATATCAATATTGTCTTGCGGTGTCCCACCTTGCCTCGAATTAATAAATTATTTTTTATTTTTTATATTATACTTAAAAATATATACTATTATAAATATATTGAAGTAATTTTATAATTAAAAAATACTTATATTAATATCTTTTAACTAATATTTATCTTAATTATTTTTTGTTAAATTTAAGATTAATTAAATAATTTATGTGTAATTTTATATCAATGTTATTATATTAAGTTGAATATTAAATGTTAATTTTGTGTATATATAAAATTTATAAATTGAATATTTCTAAAAATTTTTAATTTTTTTGGATAAATTTAATATTAATTGGATAATTTTTATGTAATTTTAAATCAATGTTATTACATTAAGTTGAATATTAAATATTAATTTTGTATATATTTAAAATTTATAAATTTTAATATTTTTTTAATTTGTTTGGATTTCCCTGCAGATCACCAATGCTTCATAGATCACAGGGACGGGACACCAACTTATCCCGCAATTAGGGACAGGGCAAAGCTTTGCAACTGCAGGGCAAGGCAGTATACTGCTAATTTGTCATTGTCCCACCCTGTTGCCATTCCTATGTATTCCCCTCTTAGAAGAGCAACTTGACTAAAGATTCGTTTGACATACATTTTTTTTAAAATTGATTTTATTTCATTTCAATAGAAATGATTTCAATTTATTTACAAATGAATTTTATTATTTGGTAACTTTGTTAAAAATAATAATTTCAATTCATTTATAAGTGAATTATTTTATTTGTGGTAAATTGAAAAATGCATAAAAATTAATTAAAAAGTAAATTTTAATGGTATTATAGTAAATACAATATTAGAAAAAGAATAAATTATTTATATAATATATTTTTTAAGTCAAATTAAATAAATTATAGTAAAATCCTTACAAAATTGAATAGATTTCATAATGACGAAAATATAACTAAAATGAGAATTGCAAATAAATTGAAATGAAATGAAATCTTTTTTTACTTAAAGCCAAATACTATATTAAAAAGAAATTTATTTAAAAATGAAATGAAATCTTATTTTTTATTATATCAAACAAGGAGTAGGAGTAGACTTTGATGATAAGTAGAAATCTCAGTAATTAAAATAAAAAAAAGGAGAAAATAGGGCAACAAAGGTAAAGTAATGGAAAAAGAACTCTGTTCGCAACATTCCCACGGATAACATTGCAAAAAGAGAATATTTTTTGTGATATTTATGAAAAAAATATTTTTCATACTAAAATGGACTTGTTTATTTGTGCATAAAAGTATCTAAGGTTACCTATGTAGCTTGTTAAGTAATTAAAGAAAACAACTTCATCTTTAAAATAAAAAAATACTATTTTTTATTACATTTTTTATATTTAAAATTGAATTGAACAACTAGAACATATCTAATTATTTTGATATTTAACAATTATATATAAATAAAAATATTTTTAAGAAATACTTTTTTGCTAAAATAAATGGATCGTTGGTATTTTCTATACACTAATAAATGAGCTTATTTTTGCGAAATATGTTTTCTTTGACAACAATCCTCAAAGATCAAGTCTTTTTCTCACTTCGTCAATTTTTCCCCAATTAGCTCCTATGATTAAAGAACAATAGTTACATCAGTAGAAATAGTATATGGGAAGAAATGGCAAGAAAGCCTTACTCATTGTATTCTAAAATAATCGGAACATAAGTATAATTGAAGGAAATGCTTAAAATAATGTTGTAATACATCCATAAAACCCCAAAGAGATGAACGTAGTATGCAATGGTTTTGCATTTTAGTTTGTGCATACCAATTTGTTTACCCACGTTAACATGGAGACAGTGTGAAACGGAATATATGTATCTGGGCTAGACTTCCATGCGCAAAAACCTTTTCAAAGTTTGGATGGCCAAATTGATCAGCGAATAATAATGTGACATGTGGTTGAGACAATTGTTCACGTTTATCAACTAAGGAGTAGTCTGAACTGCTATAAAGAAGATTAAAATAAATTAAATTAATTATTGTGAGAATAAACAGGGCTTTTCATATTTTGCATGTTTGTAATTCAGTGGAAAATGAAAAATGATGCGAATGAACTACGGATAGAATACACAATGATAATGTTGGTAAGCAAATCTACTAAAATATGTGTGGAGATGGAAAATTGCATTTTTCCCTTGATCTGATCCAGATATAAATACAAGTTCTTTAAGACTTCCTACCTTCTACAATTACTCCTAAAAATCCTCCTAATGTTACCCCTAATAATATATCTAAAATAGTTAGTCAAAGATATAGATATCATGCCTAAAATACCTCTTTTATCAATCCTGATAATCTAGTGATTAAAATTGTGATTATAGCTATTATATTCCTATAATTACATACTTACATATTTGTTAATATTTAGGTTAATACCCCCTTAAGTTAGTGCATGAAGATTTTGAATGCCCAACTTACTAAAGAAACAATCAAACTATGATTTGCCCAAAGCCTTCATGAATATATCAGCAAGTTGTGTGTGAGTAGAAACATAGGCTAGCTGAATATTGCCTTTTAGGATCTCATCTTGGATAAAATGATAGTCCACTTCAATGTGTTTAGTTCATTCATGGAAAATAGGATTCTTAGCTATATATAGAGCTACCTGGCTATCACAATAAAGTCACATAAGCTTGGGATGTGTCATGTCAAGGCTAGACAAAATGTCTTTCAATCACTTTAATTCACATGTAATTGTGACCATGAATCGATATTCTGCTTCTGCTAATGACAAAGACACCGTCTGCTAGTTCTTAGTCTTCCAAGAGATTAGAGAATTGCCCAATAGTACAAATCATCTAGTAAGAGATCTCCTAGTCAAAAGGTAACTTGCCCAGTCCAAATCACATCATCTGTTCAACTACAAGTTGCATTTATGATGCAATAGAATGTCTTGCCCTAGATTACCCTTCAAATAATGAACCACCCACAATGCAGCTTCCTAATGTTCTTCTCTGTGTTGTTGCATGAATTATGAAAGAGTGATATGTACATCACAATACACCAAAATTAGTTAAATTTAGTCTGCTAAAGAAATAATGTGAAAAAGTGGCATAACTAGGTCATACCGCTAGTGATCCCTTGATATTATCTTTTCTAAATAAATTCCTAACAATATCTACACAATTGTTGAATTATTGATGCAATGAAAATGGAAGAAACTAATGCAAATAGAATTCAATTGCAACAAAATAGAATGTTGTAATAGTATGGATGCAATATGTTGTATACTATATGAAAATTATGCATAGCATAGAATGCAAATTTGGGAGGGTTGTTTGCATGAAATTAAAATAAAAGCAAGAACTAAACAAGCACTAAATAAAAGCAAAGTAGAAGGTAGATAGAAAGAACTTAATGTAATAAGACAGTCGATTCAAAGAATTAAGAGCCCTAAATTAGATTAATCATGGATTAATTATGATTTAATTTTTCTAATTAATTCTTCAACATTGGATTACCCAGAAACCCTCTAATAACCTATGAATCCTATGTTAGACAACTACCTAGTATTTGATTAATTAAGATTTGCTGATTAAGCAACTGCTATAATCCTTATATTAGATCGAAATTGATTTAATAATAGAATTCAATTAACTTGAGAAATCAATTTAAAAACCTTCAAATTAGCCCCTTAACCCTCTACCCTTATGTGTGAGGATGTGATTTACCAACCACATTTCAACATCAAAGCAGTAAAGAAATCAAAAACCATAAGGATGAGCAGTAAACCAATTTAATATTTAACATATGTAATCTTAAGAATTCAACACAAGTAAATAAGGAAAGATAAATATTAATTAAGAAAAGTCAATATTACCTAGGATCCAAATTCAAAAATTTGATCCGAATTCTACCTAGAATCTATGCAAAAAGCATAAATCAATGATTAAGATTTTACTTATTAGGCACTCATGTTTCTATTGATCAAAACTTAAGAGCAGATGAATCAAACGCCGGCCGGAAGGTACAACGTCTCTACGGTATCCACACGGAGTGAATAACGACCTCTCACCCTCCATGAATCTACTAGGATGCGTTTTTCTCTCTAAGAATTAGGATTCGATGTTTTTTGAGTGATTTAGAATTTTATGGAAGCTTATGAGCGTGTGCTAAAAGTGTTGCCCTCAAGTCCCTTTTAATATAATTTAGGTAAGCCACAATCCTAGCCCTACTAGGATAATGCTTCCAAAATCCTAATCACACTTAACAACTCATCTTATCCTTATCCTAGAGATAATGAGGAGAGATAGGACTTATCTATTAATTATCTAATATTAGATAATAATATTATCTCATAATATAAATATCTTAATATTAAATAATTGCATATAGTTATCAAATATTAAAATAATATTATCTCATAATATATTTATCTAATATCTGATAATGTAATTATTTGATATTACTTTAATATCAAATAATATCACATAATAATAATTATATTTATTATGTGAAAAATATATTATTATTTAATAATATATATATGCACGAAAATAAGTCTAATTAATTGGATATTAATCTAATTAAAATTTAATTAATTATTATCTTATTCCTACTCCTTTTGTGTGACCTTGTAGGTTATTACTACGTTGATAATGACTCATTATTGAGTCATAGACAGTGAGCGGTATCTAGCAATACATCACTGCCACTCAAGTAGTAAGAATGTCTGTGATTCGACATCAACCTAATATATGATTAACGTTTTGCATCATAATCCCTTTTTGTAATAATATCCAAATTGAACCGGAGGCATGGAGTGTGTCATCCTCATCAATATTCAATTTATATTTTTTAATACTGAGTAGACTTAAAATAAATGATTAATATTACATATTAATTCAATTGAGCATGACCATACATTTCTAAGTCTCACTCTATCAAGGGAACCAAGGATATTTCTCTTTTATATAAGAGTAATAAAATCCTATCTACATCACTCACTTCCCTTGCATGATTCATGACACACCAATCAATTCTCTATTCGTTATCCTGATTAAAGGTGATATAGGACAATCTTAAAGTGAGTAATTCTTCATGTAGGGAACTGTAGTGACTTTAGGTTAAAGGTTTATGTGTATTTGTGATCATATGAGAATAACTTATGACACATTTATCCATGCAATATTCTCATAGTGGGTCAGTCCAGTACATTGTTCACTGACAATGTACTTATGTATTGACTTGATATTACATATCCATAATTCGTAATCATCAATCACTATACATGCTAGTTTCGATGTATTATTACTATCCTTTTCGTAATAATACTTGACTAGAGGCATTTTAGGAATAACGAAACTATTCTAAGGATAATTATTATATTAAGTTATAAATCACACAGAATAATAATAAAATTATGAAAATAAAATATAATAATTAAATTACCTAAAATAAAACATAATACATTGTGTATTATTTCAATCATCTATATGATTGGTTCCTAGAACACACACCAACAATCTCCCACTTGGACTAGAGTCAATCACTCATGTATCTAATATTAAGTGACATAGTATGACCATTTGTGCTAAAGGCTTTGTCAGTGGGCCGGTAATATTATCATTAATTGGTACTTTACATATCTTCACATCTCCTCTATCGATGATTTCTCGAATGATATGGAAGCGCCTAAGTATATATTTGGATCGCTGGTGAGATCTAGGTTTCTTGACTTGTGCAATGGCTCTATTGTTGTCACAATAGAGATCTACTGGGTTTGCAATGCTAGGAACAATGTCAAGTTCAGTAATGAACTTTTTTATCCAAATAGCCTCTTTTGACGCATCAGAGGCAGTAATATACTCAGCCTCTGTAGTAAAGTCAACCACTGTTTCCTACTTTGAACTCTTCCAACACAGAGCACCACTATTTAGGCTAAATACATAACTTGATTGCGATCTAAAGTCATCCTTGTCGGATTGGAAACTAGCATTAGTGTAACCTTTTATACCAAGTTCTTCCTCTCTTCCATATATTAAGAATGAATCCTTAGTCCTGCTTAAGTACTTAAGGATATTCTTAACGACAGTTTAATGAAATTCACCTGGATTTGACTAATCCCTGCTCGTCATGCTCAAAGCATACAAGACATCAGGACAACTACATATCATGGCATACATGATAGATCCAATTACTGATGCATATGGTATCTTATTCATGCGATCCTTCTCATCTTGTGTCGAAGGAGACTGAGCTTTGGACAAATTTATGCCATGTGACATAGGCAAAAATCCTCTTTTGGATTCTTGCATATTAAATCGTTTTAATACTTTATCTATGTATGTACTGTAACTTAGGCTAAGCAATTTTCTTAATCTATCTCTATAGATCTCAATATCTAGTATATAGGCAACTTCACCTAAGTCTTTCATCGAGAAACAATTCCTTGAGTCTTTACTGTTTGCAGTGTAGGGATATCATTTTCGATGAGTAGTATATCATCCACATACAATACAAGGAAAAAAATTGTGCTCCCACTAACCTTTTTATAAATACAAGATTCATCTTCATTTTTAATGAAACTAAATTCTTTGATTACCTCATCAAAACAAAGATTCTAACTCCGTGAAGCTTGCTTTAATCCATAAATGGATCGTTGTAGCTTACATACCTTTTCAGCAGTTTTAGGAATGAGAAAACCCCCAGGCTGTGTCATGTACACATCCTCGAGGAGCTTTCCATTAAGAAAAGCAATTTTGACATCCATTTGCTAGATTTCGTAATCATAAAAATCTGCAATAGCAAGAAAAATTCAGATAGATTTAAGCATGGCAACTGGGGAATAGGTCTCATCATAGTCTATACCATGAACTTGCCTATAACCTTTTGCGACTAATCATCTTTTAAAGGTTTGCACATTACCATCCATGTCGATTTTCTTCTTGAAAACCCATTGCACCCAATGGGTTTTACCCCTTCAAGTGGATCAACCAAAGTCCATACTTAGTTAGTATACATGAAATCCATCTTAGATTTCATGACCTCAAGCCACTTCTCAGAGTCTGGCCCTTTTATAGCTTCTTGGTAGGTTGTAGGCTTATCTTGATCCATGAGCAAAACATCGCCATTTTGAGTCATAAGAAATCCATATTTCTCGAGCT
The DNA here is from genome assembly GCA_020226215.1 of Sindora glabra. Classification (NCBI taxonomy): domain Eukaryota; kingdom Viridiplantae; phylum Streptophyta; class Magnoliopsida; order Fabales; family Fabaceae; genus Sindora; species Sindora glabra. Next base: position 68,054,108 of record CM035232.1, on the reverse strand, counting down.
CATAGCGTATCCTACTAGATCTACATGGGCATTGTGTTACTTAAGCTAGTTCCTAAGCCGCAACATCTTGTGGTCTCTGTTCAGGCTCTATTACAAGTTCAATATTACTTTGTAAGTCTCGTCCTTCTTCGATTTCTACTTTTCTCCCATTATTTTTCTTAAAGATAAATTCTCTTTCAAAAAAAATATCAGTTCGTGCAATAAACACTTTGCCTTCACTAGGATTGTAGAAAGAGTATCCCTTAGTTTCCTTTAGAAATCCTACAAAGTAGCACTTATCTGATTTGGGTCCAAGCTTATCAGAAACTATTGGTGTGTGTCCTAGGAACTAATCATATAGATGATTGAAATAATACACAATGTATTATATTTTATTTTAGGTAATTTAATTATTATATTTTATTTTCATAATTTTATTATTATTCTGCGTGATTTATAACTTAATATAATAATTATTCTTGGAATAATTTTACTATTCTTAAAATGCCCCTAGTTAAGTATTATTACGAAAAGGATAGTAATAATACATCAAGACTAGTATGTATAGTGTTGATGATTACGAATCATGGATATGTGATATCAAGTCAATACATGAGTACATTGTTAGTGAACAATGTATTGGACTGACCCACTATGAGAATATTGCATGAATAGATGTGTTATAAGTTATTCTCATATGATTACAAATACAAATAAACCATTGACCTGAAGTCATTACAGTTCTCTACATGAGGAATTACTCACTTTAATATTATCCTATGTCAACTTTAATCAGGATGACGAATAGGACATTGATTGGGTGTGTCATGAATCATGCAAAGGGAAATGAGTGATGTAGATGGAATTTTGTTACTCTTGTATAAAAGAGAAATATCCTTGGGCTCCTTGATTAAGTGAGATTTAGAAATATATGGCCATGCTCAATTAGATTAATATGTGATATTAATCATTTATTTTAAATCTACTCAATATCAAGAAATATAAATTAAACATTGACGAGGATGACACACTCCATGCTTCTAGTTCAATTTGGACATTATTACAAAAGGGATTATAATGCAAAACATTGATCATATATTAGGTGGATGTCGAATCATAGATATTCTTACTACTTCAGTGGCAGTGATGTATTGCTAGATACCGCTCACTGTCTATGGCTTGATAATGAGTCATTGTTAACGTAATAAGAACCTACAAAGTCACACAAAAGGAGTAGGAATAAGATAATAATTAATTAGATTTTAATTAGATTAATATCTAATTAATTGGACTTATTTTCGTACATATATATATATTATTAAATAATAATATATTTTTCACGTAATAAATATAATTATTATTATGTGATATTATTTGATATTAAAGTAATATCAAATAATTATGTTATCAGATATTAGATAAATATATTATGAGATAATATTCTTTTAATATTTGATAATTATATGCAATTATCTAATAATTAAGATATTTATATTATGAGATAATATTATTATCTAATATTAGATAATTAATAGATAAGTCTTATCTCTCCTCATTATCTTTAGGATAAGGATAAGATGAGTTGTTAAGTGTGATTAGGACTTTGGAAGCATTATCCTAGTAGGATTAGGATTGTGGCTTGCCTAAGTTCTATAAAAAGGGACTTGAGGGCAGCACTTTGAAGCACACGGTCATAGCTTCCATACAAACCCTAAATCACTTAGAAAACATCCAATCCTAAATCCTAGAGAGAAAAATGCATCCTAACAGATTCGTGGAAGGTGAGAGGTCATTGTTTACTCCGTGTGGATACCATAGAGATGTTGTACCTTTTGGCTGGCGTTTGATTCATCCTCTCTCAAGTTTTGATCAGTAGAAGCATGAGTGCCCAATAGGTAAAATCCTAATCATTGATTTATACTTTTTACATGGATCCTAGGTAGAATTCAGATTAAATTTTGAATTTTCACTACATGTGATAATCCGAATTCCTAACAGAAACTTGATGTTTTACATAGGCCTCACAACCCCAAATCTTCATAAAAGACAAGCTGGGATGTTTCCCAGTCCATATCTCATATGGAGTCTTTTGAACCGTTTTAGAGGGAACACGATTGAACGTAAAAACAGCTGTCTCTAGAGAATGGCCCCAAAAGGAAATTGGAAGATCTGTATGACTCATCATAGATCGTACCATGTCTAACAAGGTATGATTCCTCCTTTCTGAAATACCATTCCATTGTGGTGTTCCAAGTGGAATGAGTTGTGATACTATACCACACTCATTTAGATAGTCATCAAATTCTTGGCTTAAGTATTCTCCACCTCGATCTGATCGAAGTGTTTTAATACTTTTGCTAAGTTGATTTTGCACTTCATTCTTGAATTCCTTGAACTTTTCAAAGGATTCTGATTTGTGTTTCATAAGATACACATATCCATATCTACTGAAATCATCAGTAAATGTAATAAAGTACTGAAAACCTCTTCTAGCAAGTGAACTAATAGGCCCACATACATCAGTATGTATGAGACTTAATAGATCATTAGCCCTTTCACTGTGTCTAGTGAATGGTGCTTTAGTCATTTTACCTAGTAAACAAGATTCGCATATTTCATATGATTCAAAATCAAATGAATCTAAGAATCCATCTTTATGGAGCTTGGATATGCACTTCTCATTTATATGGCCCAAACGACAATGCCAGAGATAGGTTGGATTTAAATCATTTGATTTAAATTGCTTGGTGTTTATGTTATAGACAGGCATTTCAAGATCAAGAATATAGAGCCCATTGAACATTTGTGCATTGTAGTAAAACATTTCATTTAAATAAACTAAACAACTTTTGTCCTTTATTATAAATGAAAAACCTTTCTTGTCCAAATAAGAAACAGAAATAATATTCCTACTGATAGCAGGCACAAAATAATAATCCTCTAATTCTATTACTAAACCAGAAGGTAAAGATAGATAATATGTCTCTACAGCTAGCGCAATAACTCTTGCTCCGTTGCTAACTCATAGGTCCACTTTGCCTTTAGCCAGAGTCCTACTCCTTTGTAGTTCTTGCATATTTGTACAAATATGAGAACCACATTCGGTGTCTAATACCTAAGATGTAGAAGTGGAAACATTAATTTATATAACATAGATACTTGAAGCAGAAGTTTCACTTCTGTTCTTCCTTTTCAACTCTTCCAAGTAAACTTTGCAATTTCTCTTCCAGTATCCGGTCTGACCGCAATGGAAGCATGTCCCTTCCTTAGCCATACCCCCTTTTGGTTTTAGTGCAGAGGACTTAAACTTGAGTTTGCCTTTGGATTTGGAATCCTTCTTATTTTTGCCCTTATCTTTTCCCTTGCCTTTGCTTTTTTGAACCATCATTATGGTATTAGGCTTAGTTTTTTGCAAATTTTGTTCAGCAGTTCTTAACATGCTTAACAATTCTAGCAGTGGTTTGTCAATTTCATTCATGTTGTAATTCATGATAAATTGACCATAACTCTGTGACAACGATTGCAGAATTAAGTCAGTGGCTAACTCTTGACCTAGTGGAGTACCCAATCTCTCAAGGTTCTCAACATACCTAATCATTTTGAGTGCATGAGGCCCAACAGGGTTTCCTTTTACCAGTTTGCACTGAAATAACACTTTTGTCACCTCAAACCTCTCATGCCGAGCTTGGCCTTCATAAAGCTTCTTAAGATGCTTAAGCATGTCATAAGCTTCCATGTTCTCATGTTGCTTCTGAAGCTCAGAGTCCATGGTAGCTAACATGAGACAACCGACATCTAATGCGTCATCATAATGCTTCTTATAAGCATCTTTTTAAGCTTGAGGGGCAGTAGCTTCAAGTTATTGAGGAACAAGTTCCTCTAGGACATACATTTTTCACTCATATTTGAGGACTATCCTCAAATTCCTGTACCAGTCCAGGAAGTTTGTCCCATTCAGTTTGTCTTTCTCAAGGACCAATCACAGTGATAAGTTATTTGATGTATTAGCCATTGGTTATCTACGACAAAAATATGCAAAGTAAGTATTAAGTTTAAAATATTTAATAAGGTTTTTTTATTAAATGTACCTCCCACTATTTTATTTAAATTAATAGCTCTCACTATTAATTCGGAAAGTCACATTGTCTAAGCTTTCTAGTGGGCTAAGATCCATATTTCACTAAGCTTTAAGTTAGCTTTGGCTAAATACTTAAAACTTAGTTAGGTAAGCAACACTTGCCAATTGTATCATATACAACTCTTGGATAGTTGGGTGAACAACACTTGTTCTAGTCCATCTTATGAACTAAAACCTAACTCTATGCCTCTAGGTCTCAATCCTATTGAGATATCCTAGTTAAGTCGAACCCAATGTTTAACATTAGAATATCATTATTAACCCGTTGTGTCTCACCAAGATAAATGAGGTACTTTGCTTTGGCAAACCTACCTTATGTCGATCAAGGCCTTGACAAATGCCAAGCATTGGAAGGCATCATTTAATTATTACTGACTTAATATTTCAGATGAGAGATTTTAATCTATTCATTATTAGATCTCACCATAATTAGCCTATTTATTCATGCATTATATCTAGCATATCTCATACATCATATAAAGTAAATGAATAAAATAGACTACTGCATATCATATATCATGCCATGAATAGAACTATCACATAGTAGGAACACATTCTATCACATAGTAAATGCATGCTCATCAATATCATCACATAATAAAGAAATCAAAATGTCACATAGTATGGCCCCAAAATTCTATTTTCTAATGACATTCCTAACTCCTTAGCTTCTTCTTGTCCCATAGCTCCTTAACTTCTCCTTGTTCCAAGCTAAGAATGCTCTATTGTAATTACAAATTTACAACATAAACCCCAAGTTACATTCGGGGGGAGTGAGATGAGAAGAGAATATACATTAGAGAAATAGAGGAAGACACGACACGTAAGTCGTATTTAAAATCTATCCACAAAAACTCCAAGGGTATGCAACATATTCATGCATCATATATAATAATTGCTAAGAAATATATATAACCAAGATAAGCAGAATGATTGATATATATATTTCATAACATAATCATTATTAAAATCATATTTTAAAATAGTGCCTTAAGAATAAAATGATTTTTGAATGCTATGCAGAGTTAGCATGACAGTCCTGCTAATCGGTTAGCGGGTGGGGGTCAAGGGGGCAAAGCCCCTTACCGGGGGGTGTGGGGGGCGGAGCCCCCTAGGCAAAAAATTAAATTCATCTGACATTCAGATTACAATTTTTCTATCAACAATTGACATACCTCATTAGCTAAACAATTCAACATTATTTGACATTCAAATCACAGTCCTGAAATAGGTTTTACATTGGATAGATTTAATCATATCAAATATATCCAACGTAATTCAAACATCTTAAACAGTATACTTCATACATGAGTCTAGATTTATTTAATCACATTAAACAAGTTTAAACTGATCTATATATGAAGACAAACTTAAAACTAATCACATTAATTTTATCCAGAATAGATTGAGTTCATAAACGCAAAGTATATCACATACAGAAACTGATTTAAGAAAAATTTGATTAATTTTTATTCATAACAGAATCTTATTTGTTTCAGAATTCTCACGGATTAAAATTAATCCTTATTTGATCTTGTCAAGAAAAAAACCCAGAATTAATCACGAAATAAATCCAAAATCGAATTAAAACCCAGAATTTCTTATGAAATAGATTTGAATATGAACCAGAAAACACATAATCATATTTATTCAATTAATCTCATTAATTCCTAATTAGAATAAGAATACGAATTATATATATCATATATATATCGACAAAGTCAGAACCAAACACGAATTTACATATATCACATATATATCCAGTTTAAACAGAAACTAATTTGATATTTATTTATCACATAAATGTTCATAAAAAATGCAATTCTGATTTAAACCAAAACAAAATATTTATCACATAAACATTCATCAAAGGCAGTAAAACACATAATCAGAACTATATTTTTGCATGGATCCCAGGTAGAATTCGGATCAAATTTTTGAATTTTCGTTACATATGATAATCCAAATTCCCAATATTAAGAGCCCTAAATTAGATTAATCATGGATCAATTATGATTTAATTTTTATAATTAATTCTTCAACATTGGATTACCCAGAAACCCTCTAATAACCTGTGAATCCTATGGTAGACGACTACCTAGTATTTGATTAATTAAGATTTGTTGATTAAGCAATTGCTATAATCCCTATATTAGATCGAAATTGATTTAATAATAGAATTCAATTGACTTGAGAAATCAATTTAAAAACCTTCAAATTAGCCCCTTAACCCTCTACCCTTATGTGTGAGGATGTGATTTACCAACCACATTTCAACATTAAAGCAGTAAAGAAATCAAAAACCACAAGGATGAGCACTAAACCAACTTAATATTTAACATATGTAATCTTGAGAATTCAACACAAGTAAATAAGGAAAGATAAATATTAATTAAGAAAAGTCAATATTACAATTCATAATCTCATAATCCAAATGAAAATAGCCTCAAACTCCTTAAATTAATCACAAATTTAGGCTTCCATTGATGAAGAACAATGAAAACAAGAAGAACAAAAAGTTTTCTGTTGAGTCTATGTAAAATTTGAATAGTTTAAGGAGTTCTCCCTATTCATTTGACCTAATTAAGCTAAAACTCTATTAAACAAGATTACAATAATAAGGCTTTCCTAATTTTTAGAAGTCCGGACTTATTTTTTACAAGTCAAGTAAATCCAATAGTTACATTAGTGAATTCCTATAGGTCTAACCTCCAACTAGTTTTTGACCATGAAATCCATGTAATTTAGATAATTCATAAACATTAAAGTTGTAGCCTATGTCTTATGAGAATTTGGACACTAATTTTAAGTTAATTGAACTATTATAGCTCTAAATATGGACAAAATATAGAGGCAAGTTTAGCTGGAATAGAGACACGACGTTAACTTCTCAGCCACATATGACCTCTAAAATGATTAAACTAGGCTTGGGCTAAACATAAAAGTTGTAGTTATCTCTTTAAACTTTCCAACAATATAAAATTTGTCTTAATCTAACATCCAGAACCCAAGGTATGAATGAAAAATAACAATAGTATCAATATCTAGTATTTACTGAATAAGTTCACAATATTGTAATATTAATTATGAATTATAAAATTAGGCCTAATTAGTGAATTTAAGCACATGTAACATCTAAGAGACACAAAATAAAGGAAAATAAAATAGTATATATTTTTCTCATAAAAAAGTATGAACACAACAGGATAACTCTAGTTTGGTGAAGCAAAGGTATATGAGACATCCTATTAAGTGATGATATTTGTCAGGGTTATCAAGGAAACATCCATCAGACAAGGCCAATTGATGGTTTTGCTTTAAAAGGATATTTGTAGGTTTAGCCCCTAAAAAGCTAGCTTCTATGATAATATCCAAAGCATATTTGTATTAGCAAAGAAAAATTCCTATCAGATTCTTAACTTCAATACTTAGAAAATATTTCAATACTCCCAAATATTTCATGTGAAAGCAGTCACTCAAATATGTTTTGAACCATTGAATGGCAACATGATTTTTTTTTAGATTATAAAATCATCAACTTAGACAAGTACCACAATCTACACATCCTCTTTCTATAAAGTGAATAGTAAGTAGTTTGAATAGGATTGTTTAAAACTATAATCTTTCAATGCAGTAGATAATTTCACAAACCAACATCTGGGAGCATGTTTCAACCCATAGAGTGATTTATGAAGTTTATATACCATGTTTAATTATTAGACACTAATGCCTTGTGGTATTTTCGTGAACACTTCCTCTTGAAGTTCACTATGAAAAAAAGCATTATGCACATCTATTTGATATAACTCCCAATCTTTTACTACTATCACAGCTAAGACCATTCATATTGTAACCATCTTGGCAACTAGTGCAAAAGTTTCTGTATAGTCAATGCCTTTAACTTGATGATTTCCAAAAATTATTAGCCTTGCCTTAAAACTCTTCACAATGCCATCTGAGTTATATTTTATATTGTATACCCACTTGCACCAAGGTGCCTTCTTTCCAAAAGGTAGACGTTCCACAATCCATGTTCCATTATTTTTAAAAGCCTAAATTTCATTCTATACTGTTTCTTTCCATCTAACATCCTTCAAAGCTTCAAAGAAAGACATTGGTTCTTGTTCTACATTAATAGTAGCAAGAAAATTTTGGTGTCGTAAAGAAAATTTGTCATCACATAATGTGCTATAGGATAAGGTGTACTTGGATTATGCATTGGAACAGGAAAACTAGTGAAATGGCTCAATTTCTAAATTGTATTAATCATATAATCATGCAACTAAACTGATGGGTGCTTCATTCTGTGCCTACATCTTAGTTAATCATTATCATACTATTCAACATTATTTCTTCTATCCTGCATTGTGTCGTCAACAGCTTGAGCTACAACCTTTGCTTCACCTTCATCATGTGTACCTCCGATTATTGGCATTCATCTCTCTTTCTTGCTCTGTCATGTCTTTGTCAAGGCCATCTCCTTCAATCTTAGATCCTTCATGGTTTTCTTTAAGAACTCCTTCATAGGAAATGTCTATGACAAAACTCCCCTAAGTCTAAAGATCCTTTGGGTGAATAGGTATCCTATTTCAAAGAAATCAACGTCTTAAGATTTAAAAAATTCTTTTGTTTCTAAATCAAACAATTTCTATCCTTTTTTGCCATAAGGATACTTAACAAAGATACACTTATGATTCCTGCTAGTAAACTTATCTCTCTTCTTGCCTTGGTTATGTGTATAACATAACGAGTTGAACACTTTCAAGTGATCATATAATGACATTTGCCCATGTAGAATTTCATATGGAGTTTTTCCATTTAAAACAAAGGATAGAGTGCAATTAATTAAGTATCCAACAGTCAACACACACTCATCCCAGAAATTAATAGGAAGATTTCCTTGGAAATGCATTACTTGTGCTACATTCAAAATGTGTTAGTGTTTTTTCTCAACTCTTTCATTTTGTTACAATGTCTTAATACATGAAGTTTAAAAAATATACCATGCCCGGGGAAATAATTTGCCATGGAAGTAAACTCAGTCCCATTATCACTACAAACAATTTTAACTTATTTATTGTACTACTTTTCCACTATAGCAAAGAAATTCAATAGTGTGAGTGATACTTTTTTCTTGTCAATCAACAAAAATATCCATACAGCATGTGAAAAACCAACCACTATTGTCAAAAAATATGATAGACTACAAGAAGATGAGATTCTATATGTTCCCTATAAACCATAATGTATTTGTTCAAAAACATTAAAAGCTTTGTGATCATTCAAAGGAAATTTTTCTCTAGTTTATTTCATTGGTTGACACACATCATAGGCTTTATTCAATAACTCACTATCTTTACCACAATCATTAAGAATCGACTGAGTAATTTTCAAAAAGGGATACCTTAAACACCTATGCCAAGATCAAGCTAATTTACTTCATTAATCTTGAAAGCCTTCACACCTTGAACCCCTTAGAAAAAATAGAGCCTATCCCTTCATTCACCTGCACTAATCAACATCTTTGAAATCCAGTCCTATATAACATACAAATCATTAGTGAACTGGATAATACAATTTGATTCATCTATCAATTGCAACATAAAAATTAGATTGCAATTCAAACTGGGAACATAAAGAACATTTCCAAGTTTTAAACCCCCATCAAGATTTATAGATCCCTCCATAGTTGCAACAACATGTTGTCAATCTAGTAATCCAATAGGGCACCCTAGCATGTCTAATAATTCACACAAGTTCTTCAAATTTCCAATCATATGATTAGATACCCCTATATCAATTATCCATGAAGTGTTTTTATTCTTATCGATCATCTTCTCACTTGTGCTCATCTTATGACCATTCAACATCTCAAGCAAGGTTTGCCATTATTCATTATTTAGTCCTGTTAGGCCATATTTTTCCACATCTATAGTTATTCTAGTTGAAGCACTTGCATCTTCTCTTGAGGTCTATTCAGCATTGGCACATATTGGCACTATGCCACCTCATCCACATCCTGCATTTGTTCTAGTGCGCTGCTATCTTTTGCCCCATCCACTAGTTTTTCCTTCATTTCAAAGACAACCACCCCACTAGTTAGGATATCCGATAAGTTGGAAATAATTCATAGCATCATAACTGGCTTGATTGCAATTCAAGCAAACTATTATTTTATCTTTCACATCTCCATGTCCCTTCATGCTAGCACCTATTTGGATAGCAAGTCACATAATTTCCCCTCATTCTTTCTTGGCATAGGTGATGTTCTTCATCCTTTCCTCCTATATCAAGGTCAAATACACTTTGTTTAATGATGGCAAAGGATATGTAGCTAGTAGGTTGGAACGTACGTCCCATAAATCACATCATTTAATCCCATCAGAAACTAATGAACTCATTCTTCTTCCCTGTGCTTCTCCAGTTATGATGCAATATCACACTTGCACCCTCCATAGGTGCAAATTAGAATCTGCTTGTAGTTTGCCAACTCGTCCCATAAAGCCTTCAACTTTCCATAATATGCAACCATAGTCATACCACCCTGTTTGCACTCTGCTAAGTTTGATTTCAACTGCTAGATTATAGGCTCATTCACAATCGATAACCTCTGCTTGATGTCTTGCCACTAATCTTTCATATCCTCCATGTACGAAATCGTTGAGTGTAAGCTAGGTTCAATGGTGTTCAAAATCCATAATATCCACATGGATTGAATAGTTTGCCAATCCTCCATCTCGAAGGACCCTTCCTTTGGTTGTTCAACATTTCCACCTATAAATCCCCACTTTTTTTAAGTATGCAAAGAAGTTCGCATAGCCTAAGTCCATTCTTCATAGTTTTCACCTCACAACTGTACTTGGGTAATCACATTCCCATGATTATCATTTGAATTCAAGTCATAAGGTGATGAGTTTCTTTTGACAATGTCAAGTTTTGGTTGTTCTTGAGTTCCTACCATGTCAATTGCCAAGTATGTTTTAGGTTAAAGGTTTCAATTGAAGGTGTAAAGCTCTGATGCCATACTAAAATATGTGTGGAGATGGAAAATTGCATTTTTCCCTTGATCTAATCCAAATATAAATACAGGTTCTTTGAGGCTCCTACCTTCTACAATTACTCCTAAAAATCCTCCTAATGTCATTCCTAATAATATATCTAAAATAGTTAGTCAAAGATATAGATATCATGCCTAAAATATCTCTTCTATCAATTCTGATAATTTAGTGATTATAACTGTTATATTCCTACAATTACATATTTACATATTTATCAATATCTAGCTTAATAAAATCAAAAGCTGAATAAAGCTAAATAAAGCAAGCTTGTTTGTGGATTACACAATGAAAAAGGAACACCGGTTGAGAAACGGTGAAATGTTTAGCATAGGACTCCAGTCCTCCCTAGAAGGATCACTTGACCAAGCATAGACTTCGATGTCGGCTTCATAAAGAAAATGAGGGATTAAAGGTAAAGAAATACAGCTGTAAATTGGACAATGATCCAAAATTGAATGACCATCATCAGTGAAGTAGCTGTACAACCACAAGAACTGCTAATTTTCTCTGTGAATTAAATGGCCATTTATATCATTTTGCCGGTTTATAAAGTGGTTGCTGGTAAACAAATTAAATAATGCTAAGGAATCAGAGAGAAAATTCTAGTTCGCTGCCTCCACCTAAGATTTCTGAATTTCTGCTTAGTTACGCCAATTGTAGTTCTAAGTTCATTACTTGTCGTAATTGTTTTATCAGCTTCACGTCTAAGTTCTAATTACAAGAATTTCACCTTCTCAGAATACAATTATTCGGCAAGCTGGGGTCTCCTTGTTTTGCAAAACAAAAAAAGAAAATTATAGTAGTATTTCCCTGAGAGTGTAACCAAAACTACTACAGCACGAGTAGATCACATCAAATAATTGAGTTACCATACCACACAACTCTTATAAGGGAAGAATAAAAGAATGCATAAATATGCCATGACTCATTGGTGTAAAACTAAGGAATACAAGAAGAATGGAAAAAATCCATTTATGGTACTCTAACTGGTCATTGATATACAGCACTGATGCCCGGACAAGAGCAATTCAAATTATAACACACAAACATAATTCATAGCATCATTTTATTATTCATCTTCGAGGCCTACACGTGAGAGATTATAAATCAGAGCTTTTGTCTCTGGATCTAATGCCTTGCTCCATATAGATGAAAATTCTTCAGTATTAGGCAAAGACTCTGGCCACAAACAATTTTTAACGAGTAGATGTTTGAGAGAGAAGTGAACCAATGAAAGTTCCATGTTTTAGTATTAGGCCCATTTTAACAGGCAAAGTCGTAATTTCATATATTAGATATAAGAAAATTTAAACTAAATAGAATGAAAGAATATAGAATGAATATTGTTAACTGAGCTTTGTTACATGAGGTAAGGTATAAGTTTTGATACTAGAGAGAGGTCAAAACCATAGTTATTTAACTTGAGAGGTCACAGTTTGACAATGTCTCTGAATGGAGACCACTTGATTGGAGTGGTTAAACACTGAAGCAAACATAGACTTCAAATATTGGATTACAAATAGAGATTACTTCTCAAGAGAGAAAATTAAATTTTATTTATTTTTTATTTTTATTTATTTATTTATTGAACATCAAAGGAGCAACAAGCCCAAAATGCACAGGGATTGAGAAAACACCTAGCATATCTTGTAGGACAATAATGAACTCATTAGGAAGAGACACAGAGACATGAAGCCCGGAAGAAAGTCAGCAACGTAGTTACTTTCAGGGCAGACATGATCAGGGTTGATCTCCCAAACTTTCTTCATCAAGGCTTTCCAATGCTCTAGAAGAGGAGCATAAAGATGGTCTGGATTACATCCTCTGCATACAAGTTCAATAACCATCTTGGAGCCCCCATCAACACACAACCTTCTGACACCTGATCCCAAGAAAGTGGGGTCCCAATAACGGTACTCCGCAATTCTTCAAGGCGAACATTACCAATGCCAATGTGCATTTCCTGCTTTGAAATGACAGGCAGCTCTTTTCCGTTATATGCTTAAGAAATTGATCATCTCCGACATATCAACAGCTACAGGCAATAAAGTCTCACAATGACCTTCGAATCAGAGAAGATGATCTGAGGTTTCTAGTATGTGAATGAAAATTGTTTATGCATAATAGTTAGAATTATTTTTCAGAAGGATAAAGAAAAGGGGGAGCTAGAATTAGGCCGGTAGGATTAAAAGAAGAAAATAGAGACTTGATGCTATTATGCCATTCAGCATTTAGCAATAACCACTAAAATTAGACCACTTGTTATCTTAATTTTAGGTTCATGGCGGCTCCTGTTAGGAATTTATTTCATTGCCGCTAGGGATGCTTAGCCCTTTACAGTGGGTGAAAAAGTTAAAGAATCTAGGAAAATTAAAAGGAAACCTCAATTTTACACCTTACATAAAATCTAGATCTAAAGTTGAAAATTGTGACATAATTTCATAGGTCTATCAATGTATCAAATTTCTTCATCATTTCCTCTTAATATGGCTGATTAGCATATGTATACATATATATATATATTGAAATCTTCAGAAAATACTGAAAACAAAGTTGGGCATCACGATATACCAAATTCTTTGAAGAACTGAATCATAACAAAACTGGACCATGACGAAACGAAAAAGTTTGACTCCAAACAGATAAGATGGCCATCATATGAAAGCAAAAATAATAGATAAGGCCAAGCAGGCAAAACTACTGCTGTCACATGAAGATCGGATGAAAAGGTGTTAACATAGGACCCATCTTGCATCCGGGAAGTTTCCTTGTGTCAGCTGTCGTATTATCACTTGTTCATTTAATTTTATGACAGGACGTGAGCAATGTCGGAACAAGTTCTCCTCTCTACCTCGTATACCTTGCTTGCAATAAAGGACAATCACTGATACTCACAAGAGATGAGGACAGCTTGCGTGTTCTGTCAGCTTTAGATGGATTTACATTCATATAGATATGGATGCACAAGTTCCCTAATCATCAATGCTGGTCGCAAATAGTTCTCTAAATTTCATAATTCTTTCAGATTAGCTAGTTCTGCCATCTCCTTGATAGCTCTGACCATGTCTTCGTCTATGTCAATGCCATCCTTGTGCACTTTGCATCTAAAGAACTTTTATGAAATGCCAAATGCACATTTCACAGGAATGAGTTTTAGCTGAAACTTAATAGGAGAGGAGGCGATACCATCCATCTAAACCCTATTTTAATAATTCTAAGCCCCACTATTTTCAGAAACCATAAACCCTGCATTGTGTTTGTATAATGCATTTTAGGGGAGAAATGTAATTTTTTAATATAACTGATGCATCATACACATATAAATTGTATATTTTCAATTTTGCATGTTAGATGTTTTATGGTATGACAGAACAATTTATATCTGACCAGAAAGCTATAATGATATGTCAAAGTTTGTTTTGCCTTGTAACTTATGTTTATTGTATTCTGAATTGCAGAGTTCTTGTTGATAAGAAATAGATCATTATTTGAGTATCATGCTTGTAAGTCTAAAACAAAGAGAGCAAACAGAACTGTGAATATTCGCTCCTTCAAATACTTTGATCAGTTAGCATGTCATTAGCCTATGTAGACCGAGGACAACACATTTTATTTGCCACTTTTCTGCATTTGGAAGTGATTTGAGAATAATTAGTTATTCCAAGGGATAAATTATTCAATAAAACTAGATTTACGAAAGTAGGAACTCAAAGATGGACACATACCTAGCTACGTGGTGTAATAAGCAGGAAACACTTCAAATGTCTCAATTCTAAATAGAGTATAAATCTTTTCTTTACTAGCTGAGTCATCTTTATGGGGGCAAAGGTTGATTCAAAATTTGCAGCTTGCTTATCTTTATTTATCGGTGAAGAAGATAAATAAAAGTGGATTAATTTTTAAACCAATGAAAATTTAATCTCAATTACTAGCTACGTGTACTTCCTGGTTTGGGAACTGAAAATTTCTTAGCGGATATATATATATTGTTATATAAATAAATGTTAGCTCTTATTTTATTTGCCTAAACCAAGGATAATGATGATGATCTGCTGCTAACAATGTTTTTGGTTTCCCTTCTACCTGGCATAAGAAGTTTTGACACACGTCCTTGAAAAAGCACGCTATAAAAAGGATTCTTTGTTAGTTTCATCCTACTTCTTGGAGGTACGAGGACAATTAAAGAATAACTTGTACTTAAATTCATTATTACCTTTATTGTAAGTTAAAATAGGCAATATTTTAGTGGACAAGAACAGCGCATGTTTTGTCAGCATTGTACTCTTTAAGCTAATTTATATTTTGTAAATGAAGGATGTGTTCCTCTGAAATTTTAACTGATTAATTTATATTGAATGGTTAAGAATAATAGTTCTGTTGTGATCCTTGAAGAATTGTCGTCATGAATTAAAGCATTCGATCATAAAATAGTTGTCATTAATTTATATAATATTATGATGTGTGCATTTGTTTTAACTTGTAGTAACATATTCAATAGATGATTACAGTAGTTACACATGTACATAGTTTCAAAGTCTTATCCTTAAAAGAAAAACAAGGCTACATAAACATATAGTACAGATCATTAGAATACATATCTCAGGTTGATGCATAAGTTGGGGAATATTTAGGAAATATATTAGAAAGATTTAGAGGAAGGAATTGGAGAAACTACTTTTACAATAATAATGTTCTCACTTGATTGCAGATGATTTTATAGAAATTTTTACCCATGATACAATGCTTAGATAAAAATAGATGTTCGTAATTCTCCTTTTTTTTATAATCAAAATCAATCTATTAGAAATTTGGAATTAGAAGGAAAACATGCTTTATTTATATCAAAAGAGAAAATAATAACTCCTATTGTAAAATTTCAAATACCTTTTCATAAGAAGTCAGGTAAATGAATATAATTGTTGAATTAAAAAAAACATAATTTTTTATTTCAAGAGTCATGACCTTTCATCTAAAAAACATCATAATTTTACATTTTAAAAGACATATTTTTATTAACACCTTTTTAAAAATAATTTATTATTTTATTAAATAAAAAAAAAACACAACATCATAAAACATTTAATCATATCTTTTCTTTGCATGTTTTCGGTTTATAAATACCATATAAAGTGATCTATCAGAGTTAGGAATATAAGTTGAATTATGTTGATGTGAAGCTCTTATGTCTATAAAAAATCAAGTAGTGGAAAGTATCACCATCATGTTAAATACAAATAAAAATGATTGGCTAGATGTAGAATTTCAAGTGCTATATATATATATATATATATGGATTTGTTAACCTCTACATACATATCATATATGTGGAGGTTTACAACCTTCACTCTTCCATTTAAACCAAAAAAAAAATCTATACTATTAACTTATAATAATAAAATAATAAGCAGAGTATTACCAAAAATTATAATAATAATAATAACCAGATAACAGTTCAAGAGTCTCAATTCTCAAAAGAGTATAAATTATTTCTTTACTAGCTGAGTTATCTTTGTGGGGGCAAAGGTTGATTCAAAACTTGCAGCTTGTTTATCTATATTTGTCGGTGAAGAAAATAAATAAAAACGGATTAATTTTTAAATCAATGAAATTTCAATCTCAATTACCAGTTATGTGTACTTCTTGGGGAACTGAAAATTTCTAAGCGGATATATATTTTGTTATATAAATAAATACGTTAGTTCACATTTTATTTTCCTAAACTAAGGATGGTGATGATGATCTGCTGCCAAGAATGTTTTTTGTTTCCCTTCCAACTGATATAAGAAGTTTTGACACATGTCGCTGAGAAAGCAGGCTATAAAAAAGATTCTTTGTTAGTGTCATCTGACTTCATGAAGGAACGAGACAATTGAAGAATAGCTTATACTTATTCTAAAGGCCCAGATCTCTTCTGGGTGTAGTATTGTCCAGACCGAATGAAATCTAATGATTTTCAAGCAATGGCATACCATACACCTAATGCATCTTAATCTTTTCTAGGCAAAATAATAATGGACAAGCAAGAACAGTGCATGCTTTGTCGGCATTGCACGCTTTAAGCTAATTTATATTTTGTAAATGTAGCATGTGTTCCTTTAAAATTTTAACTGATTAATTTATATTGAATGGTTAAGAATAATAGTTCTGTTGTGATCTTTGAAGAATTTTTGTCATGAATTAGGGCATCCAATTATAAAATTGTTGTCCTTAATTTATATAATATTATGATGTATGCATTTGCTTTCACACGTAGTAACATATTCAGTAGATGATTACAGTAGTTATACATAGTTTCAAAGGCTTATCCTTAAAAGAAGAAAAAGGCTACGTGAACATATATTACGGATCATTAGATTACATATCTATGGTTGATCCATATGTTGGGGAATATTTAGGAAATAGATGAGAAAAAATTAGAGGGAAGAAATGGTAGGTAAGACGTTTTCAAAAAATTATTTTTATGATAAAAATTTTTTCACTTAATTATAGATAACTTTATAGAAATTCTACCTCAATATATAATATTTAACTAAAAATAAATGTCCGCAATTCTTCTATTCTTGTAATTAAAATCAATTTAGTAGGAATTTGAAATCAAAAGTGATGAATGTAGGGACACCCATAATAGGTGATCTACATTTATCATATGATAAATATTTATTTATTTGAATAAATATTTATTTTATTTGAATTTGAATTCAAAGAATTAAAATCATGCAATCAATTTTTTTTTGGATAATTGATCATAAGAGTGGAAAAATGAGGAAGAGAAAAAAACTATCCACTTCCCATCAGAAACTAAGAAAGAGACAAAAAAAAGGAATCAAAGAGAATACTTTCATTCAAAATATGGAGCAAAAGAAAAACTTCTTTATCTTTTTTTCTCTCTAGAAAGTTATGTATGTGGTTTTGATGAAATTGTCGTGGATAAAGATAAAAGTTCCTGAAACAAGGTGATTCTTGGCAATTGTATAGTGGAATACAACATTAAGATCCCAAAGGTGAAACAAGTATATATAAATTCCATATTTATTAGAATTATTAAATTTTCCCAACATTAGTATCAGAGCGTGGTTAGATTTGATATTTGTGATTCCCCATGTGTATTTAATGTAATTAAATGCAAGGCACATGATGTATGAGATATGTTATATGAGATGTACTATGTTAAATGCACTTATTATTTACTATGTATTTGAATGGTAATTTTGTCTTGGCCAAAAAGTATGTTTTCTATTTTTGCTTTTGTGATATGAAAATTGGCCAATGAATGTAAAATATTTTTTTTTATTCTATTCGTTCTTGGAAGAATAATGTTAAGGATGGTTTTAGTATTAAAGGGAATACATAAATCATCTATAAGACACTCCTGAATATTAGAAAACAACAAGAACACCTAAAAATTCCATAAAACTCATAACTTCCCATAAATAATAAATTTTTTAGTTCATAAAATTAGTCTAGATTTGTAAAGCATGAAATTCTAAGAAAAATATGGCCAAAAAGATTCTAAGAAAATTCACTTTTGAATCACCTAAAACGGAGCTCTGGATCAAATGTTATGGCTAAAATATGATTTTGGGTTGTACAGACCCAATTGGGTCGTGAATCGGGTCAGTTAACCTGGTTGACTTGGTTAGAGTACAAGGATGACCAAAATGACACATTATTTTGAGCCCCCAATAAACGACATGTCATTTTGATGTGAGAGCCATCTCAGTTTGAACTAAAATGACATGTTGTTTTGTGTAAGACAAAAACGACACGTCGTTTTAGACTCAACCAAAAATTCAAAAAAAAAATCCTTACTCTCGGGGGTGGCGTGATAAGAAAAATATTTACTATTTATTTTTCCTATTTTATATTTCTTAGGTGTTACATATGCTTAATTTTACAAAATAAGCCTTATTTTATAATTTTGGATTGATTTTACAAGTTTGTGAATTTATTTAGTAAATGTTGGATTTTGATACTATTTCTGTTTTTCAACCATAACTTGGGTTTTGGATCTTGGATTGAAGGAAACTTTATATTGATGGAAAACTAAAAGAGATATCTACAACTTTTATGTTTCGGTTCAAACCCAATTTGGATATTTTGGAGGTCAAAAGTGGCTGAGAAGCTAAAGGCATCATTTTGCCCTAACTGAACCAGTTTTGGTATTTGAGCTATATCTGGAGTTACAAAGGTCCAATTAAGGTGAAATCAGTGTTCAAATTTTGCTAAGACCCAGATCTACAACTTAAATTAAAATATTAGTGAAACTATATCGTTTTAGGGGTCATTCATCAGATGGAAGTCAAACTAGCAAGATTTCACTGTTGGACCTTTTAGAAGAAATTACTAAGTTTTATAATCCTAATAGAAGTAGGATTAGCAAAGCCTTAATTTTTGTAATCCTAAGAGAACTAGGATTAGAATTCTATGAGTTTTATTAGATATAAATAGAGATGAAGGGATGGGCAACATATCATACAATCATACAATCTCATTACATACAATCAATAATACAATTTTTTCTTCTTCTTCTTCAAGCTTTTGTCTTCCATCCATGGGGGGCTGATTTTTTGAGGTTGATTCAAGGGGTTTGAAGCTCTCCTCTTAAGGATTATGAGATCATGCTTTGTAATGTTGATCTTGTTAGTGTATATGCCCTAAAACCAATCATATTGGTGATTATAATTTTGAATCATGTTATTTTAATGGCAATTCCAATTATTATATTTATATATATTGTCTGCGTAATATATTTAATTATAATAATAACCTTAGAATAATTGTATTCTTAAATGTCCCTAGTCATATATCATTGTGGATTAGGTTGCTTTGATATGTTAAGACTAGCATGTGTGAAAACTTATATGGGATATTAAGTTTACACATGAGTACAAGTTAGAGAACTTGTATACTGGACCGACCCTTATTAAGAACACTACATGGATCGTTATATGAATGTCATAAGTGGTTCTTAGTGATCATTATTAATATGGTCCTTTGACCTGAGATCACCAAGGTTCCCTACATGTGAGTTTCATATTTTGATACTATTCTATGTCACTAATGGTTAAGTGAATGCAAGGGTAGATATTGGATACGTCACATATCATGCGGAGGGGTTTGTGTGATCAAGATGGGATTTGTCCCTCCTATATAACAGGAGTAACATCTATGGGCCCATTGACTAAGTAAAGTTGAGAAAATGTATGGCCATGCTCAGATGAATTGACATGAGATGTTAATTACATTTGTTTCAGTCAGCTTACTTAAGAGTCAAGAAACTTTAAGATTGGGCTATACGGGAATGACACGGTCCATGTCTCGTGCTCAATCTAGATGTATAGGACAAAAGGACATAAGTGATGATCATGTGTAAAGGTTTAGTCAAATCACCGACTTTCTCATTATTTGGGTAACAATGATGTGTTACTAGACACTAATCTTTGTTTATGATCATTAATATGATTAATAGTCATTGCCAACGTAATGAGAGCCTGTAGGGTCGCACACTTAGAGCTTAGTGAATTTGGAATTAATGGACCAAATTGTTTGGGCTTAATATTTGGGAATTCATGTTATAATTATAAGGCCCAATAGTAAGCCTATAATTATACAATGGAATAAGGCCCAAATAGGTTAGGTTTTTCTATGCACCTATTTAAATAGGCTTATAGGGTAATAATAGGTTTACTATTATTCTTCACGCACCCCAAGTAAAAGCATAGAAAAACCCTAGCCACTCTCCTTGACTAAAATCTCTGAAGAGGCGTAGCTAGCACTACGAGGTCTAAGGAGATCAATTCCAACCGGTGTGTGTAGCAGACATTCATCAGTGATTCACGGGTTCGTGTGGATACCACAGAGGTGCAGCCACAAAACGTTGTACTAGTGATCTGATTTACTGGTTTCCATTCCGGTTCGTGATTTGGAAGCAGATTAGATTTGCTGCAGCGGTCAGAAGAATTTTGTCGAAAGGTATAAACCCTAATCCCTGATCTATGGCGTTCTAAATTCGCATGGATCCTTGGTGGAAATTGTGCAAAAATTTTATTCCGCTATGCATGTATGATGCGCGATTTCCAGCAGATCTTTCTTAATTAATTTATCTCTTTCTCTATTTAATTATGCTGAATTCTTGAGATTCCTTGTGTTGGGTGTTGATTTGATATAACTAATATTTATCTTTATAGTTTCTGAATTCTTTGTTGTTTCATTATGAAATTATGGTTGATAAATCATAGTTTTATGCATAGGGATAAAGGATTGAGATATTAATTTGGAGATTTTTAATTTAATCTTTCAAATTAACTGAATTCTAATTATAAATCAATTTCGATCTAGTCTAAGGATTATAGTAACTGCTTAATTCAACTAATCTTAATTGATCAAATCCTTGGTGATTTCCTTGCATAGAATTCATAAATTATTGTAGGGATTTTGAGTAATTCAAGGTTAAAGAATTAATTAAAAAAAGTTAAATCCTAATTGATCTATAATTAATTCAATTTAGAGCTCTCAATTTCCTTGGATTAGTTATTTAATTTCATTAAGTTTCTTCCAATTGTACTTCTGCTTTATTTTTATTTTGTGCTTATTTAATACATTGCTTTCACATTAATTTCGTGCAACCATCCCCCCTAATTCTAATTCAGTTCTACATACAACTCATTATTACATTGTTGCATTCTGACTTTAATTCTATTTTTGCGCACATTCTGTTTCATTGCATTATCATTTTGTTTGCATTAGTTCTTCATGTTTTCATTGCATAAATAATTAAATAATTGTATATATACTGTTAAAAATTATTTAGAAAGATAAAATCAAAGGATCACTAGAGGTACAACCTGGTTGTGTCACTATTCTACATTATTTTTTAGCAACCAGTTTTAATATAGTTTTGGTGCATTATGGCATGTACATCAAAATTTTGGTGTTGTTGCCGAGGATCTTCTTGAGTTTATCTTTTCATACATATTCCTAGAAATATATTATATAATTGATCAAGCATTCCAATTAATCTTTGCATCTATCATTGATTTTCTTGCATTTTATGGTAATTTGCATCTTTCTGTCTTTTTGTGCTTCCTTGCATTCTTTTACATTCTCTGATTTTTGTTCATAATTAACATTATCTTTTTCATACATATTCTTAGCAGTATATTACACAATTCTTATAGCATTCCAGTAAGAATAAAAATATTGATAGTTCTAGCCCTCCTAACCTCTATTCTACACCTTTAGATAATTCTGAATAAATGGCTAGCAACAAAACATTGAAGGAATTGGCTACCCCTGATGTCACATATTAACCTTTAGACATCTAATATCCTAAATTAGATGCTGACTTTGAATTAAAATATGGAGTCATACACTTGCTTCCAAGGTTCCATGGTCTTGTAGGTAAAGATCCATACAAGCATTTGAAGGAGTTTCACGTGGTTTACTCTACTATGAAGCCACAAGGCATCTTTGAGGATCATATTAAGCTAAGAGCATTCCCCTTCTCCCTAGCTAATGTAGGTAAGGATTGGCTCTACTATCTTTAACCTAGTTCTATCACTTGCTGGACTGATATGAAGCGGCTGTTTTTAGAGAAATTCTTCCTTGCATCTAGAGTTACTGCCATAAGAAAGAAAATTTATGGAATTAGGCAAATGAGTGGTGACACACTTCATGAATATTAGGAGAGATTCAAGAAATTATGTGCAAGTTATCCACACTATCAAATTAGTAAGCAACTACTAATTCAATATTTTTATGAAGGCCTTTTCCCCATAGATAGAAGCATAGTTAATGCAGCAAGTGGTGGAGCTTTAGTGGACAAGACAACTATGGCTGCAAGAGATTTAATTGCAAACATGGTAGCAAATTCTTAACAGTTTAGAATAAGAATCATGACTACTGTAACCAGAAATGTGAATAAGATTAATTTTTCTAGTCCAAACTAGCAGAGATTGGAGAATAGGTTGGATGAACTAACTACTTTAGTGAGACAAGTGGCTATGGGACAACAACAACAAATTCCTCCTCCTTTGACTAGAGTTTGTGGCATTTGCTCTTGTCTAACTCATCCAACAGATTGCTATCCCACATTACAAGATGATGAGTGCCCTCCTTCTCCAACATATATAGTAGCTATCTTCCTTGGAAAGCCTTCATTCCAATAACAAAATCAATATCCATACCAGCAACCACAGATTAACCAGTACCAGCAGCAATAGTATAATCAATATGCTGGTTGGAAAGACAATTAAAATTTCAGATATGGCAACAATCTTATCCAGAACCAGTATCCTCCACCTCCATATGCCAAAATGCAACCTAATGCAGTGCAACAACAAAAAATGAATTCATCATCTTCTCAACCATCATTTGAAGAGTTGGTTAAAAAATGGTAGCAAGTAACTTTCAATTCCAGCAAAGAGTAAAAACCACCATGATGAATTTGCAAACACAAATAGGCCAATTAACTTTTATATTGAGTGAGCTTAAGGCACAAAGATCAAGCCAACCATTATACAACAACACAAAAGAACAAGGAAGTGGTGAATGCAATCATGCTAACAAGTGGTAGAAAAGTTAGCAATCCTTCATGTGCACAACCAGAATCAAGCCATTTAACAGTAAGTGATCAACCAGTAAGCCATATACTAGAAAAAAGCATTCAACCAGAAGGTGACAAATAAAACTAACTAAAAAATAAGTACCTAGAATTGAGAAAGCAACCAGAACAGAATCAATAGAAACAAGTAGAAGAGGAAATCCAAAAGCAACTAGCAAAATAAAAAAAAAGTAGTGACAATGAGGTAACCTCTTTCCCTATCCCCCTCTTTTTTCTAAATAGAAAACTTTTTCATCAAAAAAAAGAATAAAAATAAAAATAAAGATGAGAATTAAATTTTAGAGTTTTTGAGAAAAATAGAAGTTAACATATCTTTACTAGATTTGATAAAACAAGTTCCAAGGTATGCTAACTTCTTGAAAAGTTTGTGTATCAATAAAAGAAAATTTAGGGTGGATGAGAAAGTAAGTATGGGGACAAATATGTCTGCAATAATTCAAAAAAAACTTCCAAAAAAATGCAAAGATCTAGGCACATTTATCATTCCATGCATCATAGGAAAAATAAGAATAGGGCATGCCATGTTAGATTTAGGAGCATCCATAAATATCATGCCTCTTTCTATTTTCAATGCCTTGAATTTGGGATTTTTGAAAGAAACAAGGGTTATTGTTCAATTAGCCAATAGATCTAACATTTATCCTTTGGGAATTGTTGAAGATATTTTAGTGCAAGTTGATGAATTAATCTTTCTAACAAATTTTTACATTTTGAAGATGGAAAATAAAGATTCAAGCATTCTTCCACCAATCATTCTTGGCCGGCCTTTCCTCAAAATAGCAAAGACTATAATTAATTTCCGAGATGGAACATTAACTATGAAGTTTGATGGTGTTATAGCTAAGTTCGATATTTCTAAAGATATGCAAGACAATTCCATATCATTTCTTAGCACTTTAGAGCCTTTAGTGTATGATTTTCCTTATTCTGTTTCTATTGTTTCTACTGCTATTTTTGTTATTTTTTATTTGCACGTTTTTATTTCAAATTTTGCTATAACTTCTGATTTTGCTATGCACCATTTAGATTTACATGTTAATGCTGTCCATGATGAATTACTTATTGAATTTCCTGAGTTTTCTAAATTTATGAATTGTTTTGATAATTGTGAATGCACTTATAAAGATGATGCTATTAAATGTTTCATTTGTGATGAAATTTCTACATTTTTAGATTGAAACAACAGTGTTCATTCAAAAATTACAAAAAAACAAAGTGATGATGGAGATATTTTACTTTTACAAGAAAAAGTAGAAGAAAAAAGAAAAGAAAAGGAGTGTTTTCACATCTCACCATTTTATTGATCATATTGAATCTGTTTTACCAGATCACTTTGAGCATTCAAGTAAGGATAAATTAAGAATAGCACTTCAAGAAATTATGGTGGAGGATTTAAAATTTCATAGCACCTCTTTGATGGATGAAGTAAAAGTTAGAAATATAGAAGCAAAGGAGGTAGATAATCCTCATATAAATCCTAGTTGAAGAGATTGAAATCATAACGTCTAGCCAAAGATATTAAAGAAAGGTGCTTCTTGGGAGACAACCCAAGTAATTTAGATTTACTTTCTCTTATCCTTCTCTTTCATTTTCCATACCCTTTTATCATTCTTGATGTTATTCATAATGATATTAATATGCTTTATATTGAGGACAATGTAAATTTTAAGTGTGGGGGAAGACTTTTAGGATTTACTTTATGTTTTTATGTCTTTATACTTTGTGTTTTCATTCAATGCTTTTCAACATCTTTCAAAAGAAAAAAAGAAAAAAAGAAAATTTAGAAAAATATGTTTTTCACTTGTTTTTAAGTCACATTGAGTCCTTTTTGGTTGCTTTCCATTAATGGAGATTTTTAACTTTCATGAGTAGGATTCATAATAGGATTAAATGAATGATTTTGCTTCTTGAAATTAATCGATATAGTGATAGATTTTGAATTAGTAGATTGAATTTGGTAGCATAACCCACCTTGTGAGATTTTGAGTCTTTTGTTGAAAATTTATGCTAAGATATTGTTTTTCCTTCTTGTATGATGTTCCTCCATGATTTATTTCTTTAGAACTTACTTTGAATCTTTTTAAGGTTATATTTTGCACATGTATGGACAAACATGATTAAAGCATTCTTTCTTTCTTTTAAGTTAGAGCCATAAAATTAACCTTGAAATTTTTACCTTTGTTAAGTCCCCTTAAGCTTTTATTCTCTTTTCCTTGTTGATTAACCCATGAACATATTTTTCTAAAATAAATAAATAAATATCTTTACCTAACCTTAGGGATTAATAGAATATTTGAATTTTTATGAGATCGACTCTTCAATAAGTGTAGGGGTGTGTAAGTTTATGTATTCTAAAAAGTCATCATCAAAGGCTAGTTGAAAAAAAAATCATCAATCAAAGTTAAAAAAAAAAAGAAAGAAAAGTAAAAAAATAAGAAAAAAATAAGAAAAAAAGGATGCATTAAGGCAAAAAGGAGATTGAGAAAGAAAAGAAATAAAATAAATAAAGAAGTTAATAAGTATTTGAATTTGGATTTGGTTTGATGTGTTTAGTTGTAATTGTTTATGATTTGCATGGTTCAAGTGCTCTATTGATTTCTTTGGTCTCTAACATTTTTTATCCTTATTTTTCCTTCCTTTTCCCTAACCCAATTACAATCTTGAATAAAATCCTTTTGATTTGTGTGTGCATTAGTAGAGATTAGATGATTAGCAAGCTTATGATAGAAAATTTCATGGAATGAACTTGAGTGAAACACTTTAACCTAAACACTTAAGAGATGGAGAGTGAAGTTTGTAAGAATCTACTAATTTGATCTACTCTTTTTAAATGAAGTTGCTATGTTAATTAGTTTCAAGTTTGTAAATATTTTTCTTTATGATGTGTTATGTTTCTTGCTACCTTTAGTTATTTCTTACTTGTGGATTTGTAAATTTAAAGTTTTTGAAAAGTAAAGTCTTTTGTTTCTGAATTTTGAATAAAGTTTTATTTTGCGTGAGGACAAGCAAGGGATAAGTGTGGGGGAATTTGATAAGAAAAATATTCACTACTTTATTTTCCCCTATTTTATGTCTCTTAGGTGTTACATATATTTAATTTTACAGAATAGGCCTTGTTTTATAATTTTGGATTGATTTTACAAGTTTGTGAATTTATTCGATAAATGTTGGATTTTGACACTATTTCTATTTTTCATCCATAACTTGGGCTCTGGATCTTGGATTGAAGGAAACTTTATATTGATGGAAATCTAAAAGAAATATCTATAACTTTTATGTTTTGGTCCAAGCCCAATTTGGACATTTTGGAGGACAAAAGTGGCTGAGAAGTTGAAGGCATTATTCTACCCCATTTGAACTAGTTTTGGTATTTAGGCTATATTTGAGCTACAAAGGTTCGATTAAGGTGAAATTAGTGTTCAAATTTTGCTAAGACCTAAGCCTACAACTTGAATTAAAATATTAGTAAAACTACATTGTTTTAAGGGTCATTCATTAGATGGAAGTCAAACCAGTGAGATTTCACTGCTGGACCTTCTAGAAAAAATTGCTAAGTTTTATATTCATAATAGAAGTTGGATTAGCAAAGTCTTAATTTTTGTAATCCTAAGAGGACTAGAATTAGGATTCTATAGGTTTTATCAGATATAAATAGAGATGAGGGGTGGGCAATATATCATACAATCATACAATCTGATTATATACAATCAACAACACAGTTTTCTTTCTTCTTCTTCAAGCTTTTGTCTTCCATCGATGGAGGGCTAATTTTCTGAGGTTGATTCAAGGAGTTTGAAGCTTTCTTCTTGAGCATTATGAGATTATGCTTTGTAATATTGACTTTTCTTAATTAATTTTCCTCTTCTCTATTTAATTGTGATGAATTCTTGAGATTCCTTGTGTTGGGTGTTGATTTGATATAACTAATGTTCATCCTTGTAGTTTTTGAATTCTTCATTGTTTTGTTATGAAATTATGATTGATAAATCATAGTTTTATGCATAGGAATAGAGGGTTGAGGGATTAATTTGGAGATTTTTAATTTAATTTTTCAAATCAACTGAATTCTAATTATAAAATAATTTTGATCTAGTTTAGGAATTATAGCGATTGCTTAATTCAACTAATCCTAATTAATCAAATCCTAGGAGATTTTCTTGTGTATAATTCTTGAATTATTGCAGGGATTCTAGGTAAATCAAAGTTGAAGAATTAATTAGAAAAAGTTAAATCCTAATTAATTTATGATTAATCTAATTTAGGGCTCTTAATTTTTTTGAATTAGCTATTTAATTCCATTGAGTTTCTTCCAATTTTACTTCTACTTTGCTTTTATTTTGTGCTTATTTAATACATTGCTTTTACATTAATTTCGTGCAACCAAACTGCCTAATTCTAATTATGATCTACATACAACTCATTATTGCATCGTTGCATTCTAACTTTAATTCTGTTTTTGCACACATTTTGTTTCATTGCATTATTATTTTGTTTGCATTAGTTCTTCATATTTTCATTGCATAAATAATTAAATAATTGTAAATATATTGTTAGAAAATTATTTAAAAAAGGTAAAATTAAAAGATCACTAGGGGTACGACTTGATTGTATCACTATTCTACATTATTTTTTAGCAACAAGTTTTAATACAATTTTAGTGCATTGTAGTGTGTACATTATGGCGTGTGGGGCCACCCAGTGCCTGAATCCATATGTCACACATTATTGAAAAGAGGAAATTTTTTCCTCTCTTTCTGGCGGGCTCCAGCATAAGATCCATGCAAGGTAGCACATAGGCCTCATGTGTCATCGCCAAGCGTGAGAAATGTTATTTTCTTTATTTTTCTAGAATTTTTTCATACAGAACTATCCTTAGGTAACTCACTGCATAAGATTATCTTGGTATAATTTAATCAAAAATAATTAGTTATATGCTAATAATTAAACAACAAACTCCAGATTTAACAAATAAGATAATAATGTCACTTACTAGTCACTAAGCAACATATTGATTCTCTTTTGTCATGAATTTACCTTGATAATTAACTTTAGCTCTGACCTAAAATTCATGTCATTGTATAAAGCAATAGAGATGGATGCTTCATCACTAAGTTGATCAATAGTTTCTTAATAGCTCAAGTCCTTTCCTTAATAAGGTCCTTCTTGAGCATTTTATAGGTGTTTTTGGTTTAGTTCACCTTGTTCTTTTCACTTTAGGTTTGTTGACAAAAAATAAAAAAAGTGATGAGAAGATATTCTTCATTGTTAATAGTGGAAGAAAGATAATAGTGAGATGATCACATTTACCTAGAACTCACCCCTTCACATATTTCTACAAGCTCCTGCCATATCTTGGGGTTAATCATATATTATTTTTCAAAAGGAATTTCACCCTACAACCTTTTAGTGAAGAAGTAGTTTTTTTTTATCAAATTATACTTAAAATCCTTCACCATTAAAACTTGTTCTTTATGCTTTTTAGGCATATTGAAGATAGTCTGTAAGGTAACACACATATGAATGATAAATATGATTAGTAATTTAGACATAATGTTATACACATGTAAAAAATAAAATACAGATGAGCATTAAGGTTCCTTATGAATATATTCTCCCAAATGGCGTCCTTAGTGTCTTGTTGCACTTGATGCCATTTTGTAGTAATAATAGGCACCTTGGTGCGTGCCACTATATTGATGTAACTGCTAAATTCAATTACACCAGGCCTACATGCCTACCATTTATCATTGAAATCTACTCTTAACTTTTCTTCTTTAATGTACTGAAATATCATGTCTTTCATAACTATAAGATCCCAACTCCTTTCCTTTTGTTACCATTTTTACCAAAATAAGCTAAATTCATGTCACTTTTGTTTAAAAGGTTATAATAAAAGCAACACATACATTCAACTTATGTTTTAAGTACATATATATGATAATTTAAATAATTATAAGATCCCAACTCCTTTCCTTTTGTTATCATCTTTACAAAAACAAGCTAAAATCATGTCACTTTTGTTTAAAAGGTTATAACATAAGCAACACATACATCCAACTTATGTTCTAAGCACATATACATGATAATTTAAATAAAAAGAATAATTGAAAATTATTTTATTACATTTATTTTGATCTTGAACAAAACTTAAACTATAACAAATTGACATTTACAAAATAGTTTGCAAGCAATAAAGCCCCACCATTGTAACAAGTTACTCTAAAAATGTAGCTTCCAAGCAAAAAAGACATCTTTAAAAATATAAGTATAAAATAGGACATATATTCAAGTACACAAATCTCCATATTAAATAATACTTTTAAGCCATGTACATAACTATTAAAAAGTAATTTTGAAGAACAAAAATGAAAGCTTTTTAACAATATATGACAATGTTATCTATTTAACCCTGAAAACCACAATCAAAACTTAAAATGCTTATAATGCATAAAAGAATCAAGGAAAATTCCTAAAATGAAGTGGAATAGATGCTCAAAAATGGTAGAAGATTGATGCCATACAATCGCCAAACAAATGCTGGAGAAAAAAGAATAGAGAAATTCAAAAAATGCAAAGCAAATCTTCATACAAAACAAGTTTGTTTGCAATTCTATTTAAGATTCTAAGAAATAGAGATGAGAATATGCTAGTAGCGATACTTTCAATATTAGTTATTAATAAATAACTAATATCTATATATTTCCACATTAGTTATAACTAAAACCAACATCTAATGTTCTATAGATAATTACAAAAATGCTACTTAGGGAAAACTTTCAATATCAACTATATATAATAACCAATATCTAATGTTCAACCCCTCTTTAAATCTAATGGTTCGCCTTCATTTTCGACATCAATATTTAAACAACTAATATGGAAGGTTATGATTTTTTCTAAACCCCTTGATCTAACTCTTAAGCTCCTATTAGATATCAA
Organism: Sindora glabra; assembly: GCA_020226215.1. NCBI lineage: Eukaryota > Viridiplantae > Streptophyta > Magnoliopsida > Fabales > Fabaceae > Sindora > Sindora glabra. Next base: position 68,023,372 of record CM035232.1, on the reverse strand, counting down.
TTCACTAATAGCCAACATAGAAAAGATGTTATGGTTTTTCAACATCAATTGTTAATTAAAGTCGACATGGAAATTACATATATTTTATAAAATATTATCATGTCGTTATATAAGTTGATTTCTGCTTTAAACAATATCAATGTGGTGACATTGTATCATAATTCTAAGTAGTAGTTATCATGTAGGCATCAACTTTATATTTAATAACTAACATGTAAACAAAAATGGCATCATCTTAACAATATCTATCCTTTGGCATAAGTTGAAAATAAAATAAGTAATGCATTAGCGCTAACTGCAAATTTCATTGTGCAACTCTTTTAACCCTAAAATGATTATCTATTTAATGAGGTATACCTATTTTCTAATCTTAAAATGATTCTCTTCAATCTTATGTTTATCCTCTATAATTATTTTACAAGACTAGAGCTCTTTTAGCTTATTGCTAAATATGTGTGGTTGTTTAATTCTTGGAAAAACACAAAATATAAAAGTAAGAATTTGTTACATTTTGTGTTTGTTCTTATAATTTACTTTTTGGTTTCATAATTAACTATATTTTATTGCCTATCATTTTTATGTATCTTTTATAGGTTTGTACTGGTAAGAAATTTTATTTTATTTATCTTCTTTGGTATTCAATGGTATTATCTACTATTTATATGTATGAAATATATAATATTATAAATCAAATTTTAATAAATGCTCATTACATTTATAAGTATTAAATTCAAGAGTATTTTTTTAAGGAGTGCAAACCTTACACATTGAATAATAGATGTCAAGACAAATTTAGTGTAACACCCATCTTTGATTAAGATATTGGATATTACCTTTCATTATTTTTAAACTTTTGTTATTCAATTTATTCTTTAAATTTGTTAAAATTGAGATTTTGTAGTGCCAAAGGAGATATTAATTTTTATTTTCTAATTAAGGTGTTCTATAAGGAAAAATACATGAGAATAAGGAGAACCAGGAGGAAGAATAAAAGTATGAAGAACAAGGAGAGAGATTAAGGTTGGAAGGAGGTAAAACATACTATATTAGTTATTTAAAGAAATTGAAGTTGTATTATAGACATTACATGTCAATTTTGTATAAAAAAACTAATGTGTAAATGACATATAAGTTATTTTTTATATAATAATTGACATTATTGTTGTTTTTTATGATGGGTATAGACTTGATATTAAAACTAATATATAATATCACTTAATAAGATGTTGGTCGAAAACTAATGTGGAATTTCCTAAACACCTAACATCCATTGACAATTATATAGTGTCATTACAATACTCATACTAATAATAATATAGCTTTAATATAAAATGCAACTTGGTGGACCAAAAGAAATATAACTTTATAAAAAATTGAAAAGCACATTTTTATTGAGAAAATAACCAAAGTCTTAAAAAATTCTTTATGCTATACATATTGATAGTTTCTTGTTACTTAAAGAAAAGGTTGGTAATAATTTTGCATCAATTAATACAAAAATTTATTATGCAGTATTAATCTCAAAAGCAGCAAATTTAGAACCTTGTTAGTTTAATAAATAACCATAAAAAAACATAAACTTTTATTTTCACTAATAAAATACTCTTTTAAATGATAATTATCTAACTTGATTTCTATAATGTGATAAAAAAATTAATTAAGCATTACAAATTGTACATACTATCATAAAAATGCAATACATTAGTTCATGAGAACATAGATAATAATAAGGATAAAACTTAGATAAAATTCCATTGATGCCTACCATAAGGTTTTTTAATTAGATCACAACATGTACGTTAATTGCCTTATTTAAAGAAAACAATTAGTTCATTGATAGTTATTGTAATTATTAAATTATAATTATTAATAATAATTAAATAGGATAATTACACATATGTTTTAATTTGATTAAAAAAGCATTATAATAAGACCCTAAGAAACTTTACCTAAGTTTTATCCTAATAATAGATATATTTATAAGTATAATAAACATTAGCACATTCTCCCTTTTATGTAAAGAATATAATTTGGAAAGATCCCCTAACATTGAAGCCAACCAAGATAATACTCTAATATGAGGAACTTACTCCCTTTTAAACAAATAAAATTTCAATAATAAAGTATGTTCAAAAAAATTTTCAATAAGCCAATTTTTAATTAAAATACACAACCATCCCTCTAGGAAATTAATTTTGTAAAATATTTAGAAATTAATTTTGTAAATATTCATAAATTGAAGATTTTATAAATCAATATAAATAATTTTACTTTAATGATAATTGTTCAAATTTAATTCAAAAGCCTTCGAAAAAGATTTCAGATAGTAAAAAAAATTACCTATAGCTATAATTAAAACTATTTTCAAAATAATTCTTTGTAATATATAATCAATCTATAATAGGATAATATACAACATGCATTAATATTGATCTCTCCATATTGTATTATATTTCATAGTCTCAAGCTCAATTAGGCCAAAAAAAGATTTAGATTCCAAATTTAACAATTTGCCTTATACTAGAGAAAAGATCAAATTTTTCAAAAGTACATCCAAGGAATGTAGATGTTACCATTATGCCACAAATAACCATGTTACTTTTTTAGAAATTTATATTTTATTCTAATCGTAAATAATTTTCATCATTTAAATACTATATATATATATATATATATATATCATAGATATGTAATAAGTAAAGAAATGACTCATTTTTTATAAGTCCTTACGTCAAAAATCTAAATTTTCTCTTTTTTAATGGGCCCCATGATAAGCCCATTGGAAATAAAGTATAAAGAAAAATAAATAAATAAATAATTATAAAAGTAAAAGTTCAAACTTTTCACACCCCTAAAAAATTAAACTTTGATTATCTATAGCATTGATTGTTCTTTATATGAAATATCTACTTAATTGAATGATACAATTGAAATTTTATGAATGAATTGAGTAAAATGAATATGGTGGAAAGGATGTGAATAGAAAAATGCATTATGAAATATAAGAATATGAGAATGACATAAAATATAAAAGGCAGATAAAAAAATTTAGCACAAAACAAGGCAATAATTAACTATGACCACTAGGATTACTCTCTAGGCAAGCATAATTCATTATATAATCAACAATGACCCAGTATGGTCAGCTAATAAGTTAAAATCATAATTTACCCTTTTTTTTTCTAAAATGCCCTTTCAACCTTTTTTAGCCATAAAATGCCTTCACACTTCATTTTCTCATTTTTAACTTAACATCTTTATCAACTCACCAAGAAGAATCCTAAAGCTTCAAGATGTAATTACTAATCTTCCTTCCATTCTCACCTCCTCAAGATAAGCTGCTTATAAATTAATTATTTTTTATCACTTAATCTTCTTTATACTCATCTAATTTCCTTTATTCCTTTAATTCTAATGCTATCTTGATGGATGGAAGTTGAATCACTCCTAACCCCATTTCACAAATTCTTTATTTTTTCATGAACATAAGTTCTAATCATCATTCTTTACACTTTAAGCCACCTTTTTAAGTATTGTGAGTAGTATTCTACTTAGAATCAACCTTAAATTCATTAAAATGCTTAAATTTAGCATTTATGAGATGTTGGTTGCATTTATATGTTTGACTGGTCATTAAGCATCATAATGGATAATTTGAATGATGGGTTTTATCAGTTGAAGATAGTATTTGATGTATTAAATTACTTGGTTCATTTTTGTTATGAAATAAATGATGTTTGAAGGTTATTTATAATGGATGAAACATGTTCATGTAGGAAAATTTGCAAAACACTAGTCTATAGTTAACTATTTAGGCTTAAGTTGCTCTTTAGGATCTCTTAGTTGACTATATGGTGAACTAATAATCCTAGATTGTCTTTGGACAGTGATAGTCAACTATAACTGTCTAAATTCACTTGTAGACTCTTATAATTGACTAAGAATGCAAAAATTCATCTTTAGACATTAATAATCAATTATATAGCCAATTATGACCTTATTTATAAAATCATAATTTTTATGAAAGTGCAAAAGGCCATTTTAACCATGCAATATAAGAATGAATGACCTTAAACACATATATTTATGAGTAATTTAAGTGGTAACTAATTAGCTTGGTTCTTGGAGCTTAAGAATGATTGTATATGGTGTTATTAACTTATGCATCTCAATAAGATTGTGACTAGATATTGATTGACCATGGTAGGTTATGTGTGGCTTAACTTATGATTATTTTCACATATTTATAATTAATATAAGGTTGAGAGCTTATGCTCCTTGTTAATGAAATGTTATAAGCTCTTACATCTTATGTTATATGTGATTTTATGTATTAAGAGTTAGTATGCAATGTTTGTGATAGGATAAGGATGACCCGAAAGGCACTAGGGGAAATTTGTTTGACATTTCTATTCAATGCCATTGGTTCTTAATACCATTGAAATTCCCTATAACCTTTTATTGATTTATGTTGCAAACATGTAACAATTGGATATATGAATTTATAAATATAATGTGATTTCATATAAAGGGATCATGTGCTAAGGTAAGTATGAAGACAAATGGAACAATGTGCATGACAATATATCCATACAATATGCACTTGAAATTTGAAAATTGCATACCTTTCAAAATCATATCATACTTGTATAAGATACATACTATTTAAATGTACTGTAGGTTAGGTTAGTAAGTGATCACCTTTAGTGGTTTCTTACATTAGTTATATCTCTTAAGGTTGGTTCAACATAAAACCTCACACATCTTATCTAAGAAGCCATGTTTTTTTTACCACCAAAGTAGCCTATCCATAACTAACATTGGCAACAATGAATTGCTAAAAAGGGAAAAATAAGAGTACTTTGATACATTACCTTTCATTTCCTTTTGACTTTCTTCCATTAAGTGTGCATCAAGCTTCTTCAACGTATTTTTAGTCAAAATTGGATAAAGGATTCACTAAAGAATGGTTGGATGGTTGGATTTTGGCATTCAAACTATCTCAACAAAAAAAAGGCAAAAATCTAACCTTAAAACATGATTTTTCAATAGTAGTTTATGCATTAAAAACATATAAACAAAAAATATTAAAAAAAATTCTTTCAAAACTTGATTCATCTAATTTATTTTAGATTATTAATGCATAAATTATATACAATAAATCCCACAAAAATCACAAATTAAAATAGAATGTTTGTGTTAAAATATAAATGATAATTAATGAACCATAAAATATATTAAAGAATTCAAATCCAAATTTATCATAAAATGAGTAACAATTTCTACTAATATTATACACATTAAAATTATAGAGAAGTAATTTACAAAATCCATAAATCTATTTCAATGATGCACAACATATTAAAAATCAAATTCTAAACATGAAATAGGAGTTGATGTCTAAAAAAATAAAATTTCAAATTCTTCTTCTGTGAATGATTTCTTTAGTGATTCAAAATAGATTAAATCTATAATAATATTACATATAAAAATTCCCATATTAATTAAAGGAAAAGTATGTGAAACAATTTTAGTGAAAATCTTAAAACAAAATCCACAATAATTTGGCATTTTCTATAATTATGGGCAATTCAAATTATAAAAAAAAAGTAATTTCATGCATTAAAATCAAAAGCAAAACAATCATTTACATTATACTCTTTATTCATCAAAGATAATTAAACATTAATCAATTCCTTTATCTATGAAAAATAAATTTGAAAATGCAAAAGAATTAGCTTAGCTTTCAATACGACACAATGAAAACAAAATTGAAAAAACACAATTTCAAGTAGGAAAACATGAATTTAAATTTTAATATTTATCATAATTTTGGATCATAAATTCATACATGTTAACTTTGATGTCACATGTAAGCATATATATTATAACTCGCATAGAATATAGAACATAGGACATCATGGAATAAGTAAAAATGTACCTTTATAAAATTTTATAATACAGATAGTACATAAGCATGCATTTATGGTGTAAAGCATTCTTTCTTCCTCTTTTCTATGGCTTTCAATAGGACAAACATTAATTGAATTAAGTTAAGAGTGGATAAGGGACTTAGTCAATACAAATGGAACCCTAATAGGCTCTCCAATTACAAATTAGCAACGGTACAAGCTCATGTTTTAATTGTCAAACGCATTATCCCAATTAAGTATACATAAACACATAATAAGTAAAAAATCACTTTTAAGATTAGGCTTTAGAAAATAAATATTTTGGAATATTATTTAGCCAATTTTATGAAAATAAAAAACTTACAATTAATGGTAGCTTATAAAAATTTTAACAATTTACGCACCAAACTAACTTAATTGTCAATACAATAAATGCATGGATGTAAAATGTCTGGCCTATCAATTTAACCTAGAAAAAAATCCAAAGAAATAACAAAAAAATAGAATAATATAGGGTAAAATAATAATCTTCATGCTTCACAATATCAAGATGTGATAAACTAACTCACCAAGGACAAACAATTAGTTTAGTAGGCATAATATAAAATTTTAATTAAAGTCACAAATAGATGCTTTGCATGGGAAAATGAAATCTCCTTTTATTAATTTACTAAATTCAATTATTATAAGGTGCCAAAGACTTCATATTCCAATACTAAATGCAAATAGATAAGAAAAAGGTCCAAGTTTCAGAAGTCCTTCATGATGACTTTAGGGTTTTGCTATATAGGTTATAAATATAATAGAATAAGCATTCAAATAATAAAGACAATGACTCTAGATAGTTTTTATATAAAATGTTAAATAGAAATGGCTCTTATTCATATCATTAGTGATGTTCATTTTTTAAAATTAAATTTAAGATTATAATCATAAACATGCATGTATGCATAAAAGTGTACGAAGCATGTGTAAGTGGAAATTGATCAAATGTAGACATATTGATGGATTTATAAGAAATTCAAAAGAAAACTTTGAGATGCATAATGGTAAGCAATTACAACGCATCTTTAATTATTAGTTGTATTTTAATACCTAACAATTATTATAAAAGCATGAGTAGTGAATTTGACTTCACTTTCTAAAGGATTATTTTAACATAATTTATAATGATCATGAATACTTTGAAATATGTATGTATAAATGTTATTTCAAGTTTCTTATCAAGATTTTTCAAATTTAACCTGCTAAAAATTAAATAATAATCCATATATAGAGCTTCACATTAAGATAAAAACTTGTGCAAATCAAATCAATGCTGAAGTTAAGTAGTCACAACAAATGCATCACCTATTTTTTATGATATTGGATATTCAATCATTAATAACATCATCACTTGATAAATACGAATGAATATAAGCAAATAAGGAATTTCCTATTAATTAGCTCCATTCAAGTAGGATGCACGAGCATGTTAGCATGAAGAAAGACATCATACAATGGTTTTGACTTTATTATAAATAATGATTGATGTAAATAATAATATATATGTCACCATTATAAGGGAAAACATCCACTAAATCATGGTTACTATATGCTTTAATTGCAATTATTAAATAATACAAGATACAAAAAGGTCTTACTATGGAGGTTTATATGAACATCACTAAAAGAAGAGAAAATAAGGGAGCCCTTTTACATGTTTTAAAATCAAAGATAAATCTAAAACTTGCAAGTTGCAACTCTTAATGATTATTGAATTGTCCAAGGCTTTAATTTAGCCCTTACTTGTTTCAATACTTTAGTCATCTACAAGAAGATATATAAGTTATTCTCTTACCTTGGATAATTACTTGATGTAAAATATTTGCAAGCAATTAAAATAGGTGCAAATTTCTTTAAAGAATAATAAAAATCTTTAAGTTTCATTTACAAGGTTAACTTCATATTTGGCATATAAATTATAGTATTTTGCACTTAAACTTATAGTGTTTTTTAAGATTATTTTATATTTAATGGTTACACAACCAACTTTATGATAGCAAAATAAAAGTAAGAATATGACAAAGTACAAGTTGTAATATTCAAGTTCAATGCTACAAATTGCAAAGGACACATCTTTTCTTTATTTTTTCTTTATTTTTTTTTTTGAAGTTATAATAAGCCCAAAGGAATACAAGATATATGCTTTGAAAAAGAAAAACCCAAGTGTCAATGATGCTAACAATAATAATTTGGTTCAATCCTTATTAATTTTTTATTCTCTATGAGAAATATACTTATTCATATCGAGATCTCTATATCTTCTTACAAGTCCAAAATCATAAACCCAGTTGATATAACAAAATGAAAGAAATGATAAGCAAGATGTAAACAATTGCAAATGTAAACAAAAACAAAAAAGATAGAAAAATTATCCACATAAGTTAGATATTATAGAGAATGAAGACCATAAATATTACCTAATACATTTTTCTCTCAAGACCTATGAGGAAGTTATTTGATTTAATGTCTCTATATAGAAATTCCTTAGAATGCATATATTCTACCATTACAAGCTATATTACCAAGTAAAAAAAAAGGACCTAAAACTTTCCACTCATACTCTCATTAATGGAAATACTAACAAAACTAAGAGTCAATGTTTAGACTTTATCATGACTACAACTATAGAATTGGACATTTAAGCATTGTCCATTTTAAGAATGATTAAATTACAATTGAAAATATTCTTATATGATTATCTTTTTCTTTTCCGATTTTGCTTGTAAAGTGTTAAAAAATTTGAAGTGATTCTTTAAATTTGAGATCAATTCAAGAACTTTTATATCTCTAAGTATTTAGACCTATGAATCTAATGTTCCACATAGAAGTTAGTAAATTTTATTTAATTCATAAAATTAAATATCTAAATTAATCTCCTTCTTTTTAATTAAAGTCCACAACAAATTTGAATAAAAAAATACAAACATCAACTAACCCAAAAGGAAAATTAAACACTATTATAAAAATCTTTCTCATTGTCACGATCCATTTTTGGACCATTGTAACCAATATGAAAATATCAATTAGACATTTGCACAAGCCTTTCCAATTAAAATCATTTTATAAAACTTCTATTTTTTGAAAATATGCAATATGTAGAAAATCCAAGTTATGAAATTTTTACTTTTTTTTTTACTTTGTTTCCTTATATATATATATATACACACTAGAAATGCCTTTTCTCAAATAAAGATATATATTTTAAAATAGTAGATAACTTCAATAGAAAATTTTCATTAATATGAAACATTTTAAAATAAAAATATATTCTAAGAAGTTGTTTAGAATTTTATATCACCTTTGAGAAAAATAGAAATATAGAATAACCTTTTTTTATTTCTTTCTAAAGGATATTTCAAAATCAAATATAAGATAAATTTCCTTTGATCTTGAAAATCTAAAAACTTTATTTTTAAAACAAACATGTTTTCTTTCTAATTAGAAAATAATTGAAATATAATTTTTGAAAAACAAAATAGATTGAATATCTTTCCCTTGAAATTATTCAAGAAACCAAAAAGATATTTTAAATAGAAAATCATTGAAGAACTTGTTTATTTTTTAGAAAGAATTAAGCGTTCTTCTAAAAATAGAAGTTCAAACAATGAAATCAACACAATAGAATAAGATCAAGTTAATAAAAGTCATAAAATCAAAAGATCTTATTCTATTAATAAAATACTTTAAAGATAACATACTCTCCATCAAAACTAAAAAATTAGATTTCTTTCTTTGAGATCAAGTCAAAAATATTTTTTAAAATATTTCTTAAAACCATTTAATAAGTCTTCTTAAAACACATACCCATATATTGCTTAAGAAAATACCTTCGATACTCAAAATATGTTTTTATCTTTAATGCAAGTAAAAACTATTTTGCCTTTCCTTTTAAAATTTCGTAGGATCCTTCATTTGTTTCAAAAACAAGCCTTTAGTAAAAACAAAAATCATTTAAGGAAATAATAAGTAGATAAACATGCAATAATATACAACATATATATATACATAAAAGTAATTATATAGGTGCTAATTTTATACAAAAGTTTTTAAGGTCCTACCATAACCCTTAAAAAAACTTAAGTTCTACAAAACTTAGCAATAATATACAAATATAAAAATATTTGGTGACAGTTATCAACCCGACTAGTTGATCACTAAATCCTTAAAAAGAATACTCTCATCAAGGTCTACTAGGTCCCTTATGCACACAACCATCCTTATGAATCATAAGTGTAAGTGGAACTTCTAGCTAAAGATACCGAATTATGTATCGTAAATGTAGGCATGCCACTAAATATTAGTAATCTCAATAGGAGCCAAGTAAAGGAATATTTACAAAATATATCTACAAGTAGAATGAGTAATAAATTACTCAGTGGCATGGATATCATGTAAATTTTTTGCTAGGTTTTAATCAAGAAAATCATATATATATATATATATATATATATATATATATATATATATATATATATATATATATATATATATATATATATATAAGACTTATATTAAAGCCATTTTCTTTCTTGAAATTTCCTATATATTTCATATATAGCAAAACTGCACAACTAGACATTTCAATCATAAATGAAATTATTAATTAAAATGGAAAGGAGACATAAAAGGTTACTCCTTGTTACTTTGGATCAACCAAACCACATATATCCTAACCTTATGCTTCCACCCTTACCTCATATTATTCCATGTGACTTGAAATATAGGGTGTTCGACTAATCTCTTAACCTTTTTTAATAAAGATCTCATAATCACAATAGTGTCATATCATCACATATAACATTCAAACTAATAATCATATTGGCATTCAAACCTTTTCACATAGAGCTCTCATTGACCTATAAGACACTCACTAACCTATTTTTCCACATAGAGCATTTATCAACACACTTTCATAGATAACAAGGACAAAATGTCATCCATTACTAAAATCATCATACAACAATAACATAGCAATACTATATAATCTAGCAAGAGAGGAACCATACTTACCTTATCACATTTTAAGTGACTAATTCAAGAGGTACTTGTTTTCATTTCTACATGCTAGATTTCATGCCACATTTCTTATGCAAGGGTTCTATATCAAATCATAATCATCTCATATCCACCCTTGCATAATAATTCATTAGTGCATTCATAAACAATTTCATAATACAACTATGCATCAAAAAGTTCTATATTACTTGTGGTTTCACCATGGAAACCCATAAAGTACCATTTAATTTTTTTATGACATTTTTACTAATGTTCAAGCATACTTTGAAGCCATTAATTTTACATATTAACAAGCTACATTTAATCATGATTTTATTCTAAAATAAGATGTACCTCACAATTTCATCATAGCAAAACTATAAAGTGCATAATATGGATTTTTCCAAGTTCTATAACTTCTAAATCTAAGCATATTTACCTATATCTTATACCTACTCTAACAAGCAAGAAAAATATTTTTCCTTAATTATTCAAGAATTTTTAAATGTTATCCAACAATAGTAAAATTGCATAATTTCACTAAACTACTACATCAAAAAGCTAAGAAAATAGTCATAAACCTATATTAGGCTTTAACAAACACTTTTATATTTGGAATTTTCATTTAAAATAGAAAAATTTATTGATATTTCTCCAAAATTTCCAAAATTAATATAGAAGCCTTAAACTCCTTATTTCAAACCTTTTCAAATTTGACACATGTTACACAAGTTATCCACACATCCAACTATTAAAATACTTTAAAGTAAGCATACTTGGCTTTCAAAACTCCATTTTATATGCAAATCTTCATGGAAATTTTCATAATTTTCCAACCTATTTTCCAACCTTGATATAATGATGTTAAAGATTATCTTTCAATCATTTTCATGCTCAAAACAAGTTACACAAATGAGTAAATTGTTTTACTAACAAAAACCATACGTCAAAAGACAATTTACTTCTTAAAAATACTACTTTTAAATATTGTTTATCAATACTAAACTAAAACCTTTCAAACATGCTTTATAACATGTTTTTTGCTTTAAAACCTTGATATAATTGTTTAATAACATCTTTTAATTAGTATCGAGCATAGTGTAATAAGTTTTTTTATAAAGATAGAATTTTTCTTCACCAAACAATAAAGTACCCGAGATGCTCCCAATGCTTGTTTCAAGGTCAATTTTTCTTTAAAACCTTGGTATAAAAATGTATATTAACATCTTAAAATGAGTTTGGAATATAAAATATCAAGTTTTTCTTAAAATAAAAAGTAGAATTTTCCCATTTAACACACTAGAAACCTAAGAGCTCTACTTTGATTTTCCAAAGTAAATTTTATTTAAAAAGATTGATGTAACACTTATATAACACTGATACTAGGATTTAAAATAATCTATACTTAATTTTAGTATAATGATAAAAAATTTTCCCTTGGTTTAATGAAGAAACCATGAGCATTATGTAATGTTTTCTCATAAAAATTTTGTTTCTTCATTGAATAAAACATGTTTTTCAAAATTTGTTTCTTCAAATACAAGTTAAAGAAACCATTTTCACAAATCTTCTTTAACTTTCTTTGCAAGTTCCTTTTTCCTAAAACTCTTTTTTTTCTAGAAGAAAATAGAATCTAATCATTTTTTCTTCAAATCATCATTTAAATCATCTTCATTAGAAGTTTTAACAAAATATTTTTTTTGCAAATAAATCCACTATGATTGTCATAGCTTTAACATATCATCAATCAAAGCATATATATATATATATATATATATATATATATATAAAGATCATCTCAAAAAAAATAAAAGAAAAGAAATGGATCTCTACTTATTCAATTAAGCTTGCTATGCTTAATCTTTTCTCCTTGGATCAAAAATTTTCCATGATAGAGTTAGCAAGCAATTCATAGAAAGAATTATTAAAAGAGAAGAATTCATTAGAGTTCATAGGCTTCTACCTTCTTTTTGGAGAATTAAAGAGCTAAACCCCTAAGAAAACTATCAAAAACACTAAGAACCCTCAAGAACACACTAAGAGATGATGAAATAATCCATCTTTTCTCTTTTTCTCTCTCTACATGGCTTTGCTCTAGGATGAGAAACAAATGAACTAAGGTTGGTTATTTATAGGAAAGGGGTTAAGTGGTCATTAAGTAACTAGATGACATCAACTTGTTGGTTTAGAACCATAGTCTTTAAAGGATAAAGCCAATCCAAGTCGATTATTCTCTAATTAATGTAATCTTATCTTATCTTTATATATACTTGGAATATTCCCTTTTTAATCTTATATAATTAATGACTAAACTTTCTTATAAGCTTCTAATATTGAATCATCTTAGAAGCTTCTAATACTTAATCATTAAGAAAAGCATTAAAATAATAATTTGTTATCCTACTCATCATTTTCTAATTTTCTAAGAAAAACCAAAATTAAGAAATTCACTTAATAATTACATTAATGCCTTTAAATCAAATCATATTCCTTTCCTTCTCCTTACAACCATCCACCCTTCTTAGGATATGTTAAAAATTAGAATTTTAACACCTTAGGGTTTGTATTGGATGCTTTTGAGTAAAATATTAAGTTACATCCAAAACCTTATTAAACTTGAATCTTGAATACTTCTAACTTACTTAAATTTTCCCTAAATAATTCCTAATAAATGTTTCATCCACTAAAACTAATAAATAACTCTTCTAATTTTAATGAGTATTTCCACTGATTACTTATGATTAGACATTGTCTAGTTATTTTATTGATCTTTGACTACTAAATTTTTTTACTAGGTATTACAATCATTATCACAAAGGAAAGTTTAGGGGTGCATGCAATCAAAGTGAGTCAAGGCAAACATCTATATGTTCAAGCTTGAACTCGTAAAAATTAAATGAGCTTAAACTTGAGTTGAACAACATTAAGTTTGAATAATTTGATTTCAATCTCTAGTTTAACTCGAATATGAGCTTATTTAAATAGTATGTTATTAGGGCTTAATTTCTAGTCAAATCTGAAATCTTTAACTTCCAATTTGAGTTTATGCAATCTTACTGGAATAATTTATTATTTGACATAAATTTGAGATTTTTTTCACAAATAAATTAGATACCATATTTTTTAATCTTATTTTACTTATCAATATGAATTTTTCTATAATCATCAAATTTATGAAAAATATCAACAAAATTGTTACATAATAATAGTAATTACATTTAGTAAAAAGTAACATAAGCTAGAAAGCTAATTATTTGAATCAAAACATCATCCTTCTTCCTGAAACCTTAACAATTACTAGTGTGATTGAATTTTTTATACATTATATTATTTATTATATTATAAAAATAAATATATATTTTTCATTATTAAGCTCATGAGCAACTTGAGTCAAGTAGTAGTATGCACTTAAACTTAGCTTTGTCGAGGATTAACTTATTTAAAGTCAAACTGGAACCAATTGTCAATAACTTAACTTGTTTGCATCCTTAGGAAGTTTCTAAACTTTAAATTATCTATGCTTTCCTTGAAATTTTGAATCTTTTCAACAAAATTTGAAACAAATTGATAGGGATGATAGTAAGAGAACCCATGAAATGACATATGGTAGTGAGATGCAATAAGCGACAACTCTTCAATGGTCCTCTTTGATGAGCACAATCTCATTGTAAAAGGAAGAAGGGGACTAGGGCACAAAGAAATAAAGATAAGATGAAATGAGAAAGAATTGGGTATTTGATATTTTAAATCTAAAATTTGACATGTGTGAAGGATTTTTTTATGCTTATAGACATAAAAAAATTTAATATGAAAATTTTTTATTTTAAAATAAAATTTTTAATGAATTTTTTAAGTCCATTTTTTTACTATTGGAAGGATGTCAAAAAGGACATAAAAAATTGATGTATTGTTATAATGGGTGGAAGTAGGTCATCTAAACCTATAAGTCTTTAATTAGGCCTTAATTAATTTATGGTCTACTAAAGCACATTATTCACAAAAAAATCAAATACTAAACTTGTTAAAAAATGAAGTAAAGGGCAAGTTCAAGTTGCACTTAAGAGAATAAAAGTCAATTAGCTAAAGAAAATGTAGAACAAAAGGTTCTCAAAAGCAAATTTAATTAAATAATTGAAATAGAATCAAACTAGAGTAAAGTAGAATTAAAAAAAATCAATCTAAGGAATTTCACACCCCAATTACAAATTTATCATCAATATTAACAAGGCTATTTTTAATTCAACTACTCAACTATAGATTAACTGGACACCTTGTAGTTGTCATGAATCCTTTTTTGCCCCATCATAACCAATATGATAATGTCAACCAAATATCTTTACAAGCTTTTCTAAACCAACTGGCTTATGAAAAATATGTTATTTTCTAAAATTTGCACAATGTAGAAATGAAAGATTCATTAATAAATTTTTTTCTTAAAACTTGATATCAATTAAAAAACTAATTTTCACTATTGGTAAGGTCTAATCTTTCAAATGTATTTCAAAAAATTAGACATGTCCAAAAATTCTCAAGAATCAAAATTCAAGTCAAACAGAATAAGTTTTATTTTTTACTTTTGAAATAGTTGAAACATAATGACCTAAGAAAATAAAAACTTTTAGTGAAATGATTTCAAATAATATTTATTTATTGGAAGGTCATTACTTGTAGCAAATTCTCAAGTAGACAAATTTTCATATAACTATTTTAGGAAAGAAATACAAATTGGAAGCAAATTTATAACACTTATCTATATATTATTTCTTTGAAAATTCCTTAAGAAACTAAAAATATACTTTATAAGAAAATTTTCTAAAAACTAAGCAGTTTTTATTTCCATCATTTAAACCATGACACCAACATAATAGAAAAAAACCATGTTTATAAAACTAAAAAAAAATCAAAAAATCATACTCTATTTAAAATATATTAGAAATAACATCAAGTTTAAAAATCTATTTATTTTTTTTAGAAACAAATAAAATAGTTTAAATTTAAAAATATATGAATATTATTTAGAAAAATACCTTATTACATTTAGAAAATGTTTGGAAAAGGTATGTGTTTACCTTTAATGTTGGGGCAAAAATTCTTTTTCTTGATTCCTTTGAAAATTTTCATAGGATTCCTTGTTATTATTTTGTAACAACTCTTAAATAAATCACATATGAAAGGAAACAATTGAGACATAGAATAATGTACAATATATATATCAATATAATTGAACATATGTATCATATTAATTATCCAAAAAGTTACCTAGGCCATATAGTAACATAGTTGTTAAAGTCTCAAGTTAATTATATAGATCAAGAAAGTTAGATCATAATTATACACTAAAATTTTAAAAAAAATAAAAAAAAATAAAAATGATAGTTATTAATCTAGGCTAACTATTATTTATCAGATTCAAAGATTGGACAAAATGGTGGCAACTTATTAGGAACCATTGGTGGTGGTTTAGGGCTATATCTAAATAAAACTCAAGATTATACTAAACAAATGCAACTTCATATTGGTGCCATCATATCTTAAAGATCTTGAAGGGTACCATATGGGTCCATAATATCTAAAAGATATATTCACAAGTAGAGTGAGTAATAAAATTGTTTAGTAGAATAGTTATCACATAAATTTTCTATTTTTAATCCAAATAACATTCATATACAAAACATATAGTCAAAGCTTTTTTTTTTCTTTATTATAAATAATATCAAAAATTTTAGTATCATATATATATACATATAGAATATAATTCAGATATATATATATATATATATATATATATATATATATATATATATATATATATATATATATATATATAAGATAATCATTATCTAATTAATGGTATGGAGGTATAAAGGTTCCTCTTTATTACTTTAAGCTAACCTTATCCAATGCATATCCTAACCTTATCCTTCTAAGGTCAACTTTATCCTACTCAACCTTCCAATAATATCATATACAACATTAAAGCCTATATTTAACATATAGCTACAATTTCACATATGGCATAAAACCAATTTCATATAAGGCTTTCATTAGCCTATTTCACATATAATAGGATAGGGTCAAAATGTTATCTAAAGTCATAACCAAAATATAACATAATCTAGCAAAAAGAATATACAATTACCCCATTACTTTACTAATGACCATACGAAGCATTTAAGCTTCTATTTCCACATGCTAAAAAATCAAGTCACATATCCATGTAAGAATTTACTATGTTTCACAAATACTTTTTTGTATAACCTCATTAGTGCATAAACAATTCATAGAATAATTCATGCCACAATTCATGCACTAGTCATACAATAAGTTCACAACTCACTGTGTAGCCTATAAAGTAATGTCCATTTTCTTCATATAATACTTTCAAGCTAATTATATATAGTAATGTGTTATCAATCAATCAAAATATTACACTAAACATACCATTTGATTTATTTAAAAAAAGGAATTTACAATTTGAATTTTCCAAGTTCCACAACTATTAAATTCAAGTAAATTCAACTCTATTTCTTATATAATATTCTAACAAGTAGAAAAACTATTTTTCCATACTAAATTGAGATTGATATCATGCTATCTTAGCAGTATAAAAATTTCCTAAAACTATTATACTCAAGTACCAATTAGTTAGAAAAATAGCACAACCTTTTCTAGATTATAATAAACATCTCAAATTTTAAAATATCAATTAATATACCACATTTTCTTCTAAGTTTCTAGAAATTTCCAAAATTAAAAAAAAGTGTATAAATGTCAATTTCAAACCCTTATTATATTCAAAATATGCTACACTACTTACTATTTTAAACAATTATTAAAATTACTCAAATTGGCACTCTTAAATTGGAAATTCCTTTAAAAATATCAATCTTTAATAAAATTTTGTAAAAATTTATAGAATTAATATTTAAACATAACATAATATTTTTAAATAAGTTATAAAGATCACTAAAAATAATTTCCATTCAAAGTAGTTTGTTAGAGAACTTTATTACTTAAAAACATAGTTTAAAAATAGTTTTTCTAAACTATTTCATAAGTTGTCAAACATGTTTTTAAATGTATTCTTGCTACAAACTCTTCATCTAATTATTTATAATCATTACTAGAAGAATTTAGAATATAATATAGCAAGTTTTTCACATAAAAATAGAAAATTTCTACTATAAAATTACATGAAACCCATGAGCTATAAAAGCTTGTTCCATAGTATTTTTACTTGAAAACTTTAATGTAAACATTCTAAAAATTTTATACTAGAGTATAGTTTAATATTTGCTCATGAAAAATAGAATTTTTCCTTATGAAAACATAGGTAATATGAAAGTCTTCCTTAAGTGAATCCAACCCATTCTTATTTTCAAAACTTGATATTTATGTATTCTATCATCCATATTCTAAAGTAGAGTATTGTCTAATATCTTTTGAATAATAAAAACATAAATGTGCCTTTTTTAAAGAAGACTCCAAAGCTTAAATTGTTCCCTCTTTAGAATTCTTCTTCCATTTCTATAAAAATCATGTTTTTAAAACTTTACTATTTTAAGGAAATCATTTTCAAAATCAACACTTTCAGTTTTTCATCATAAAACTTTTCAAGAAAGCTTTTTAAACTAATTGACGATGATAGTCACGACTTCAACACATCAATAATCACAAAATAAGAATAACAAATAATCCACTATGAATAATCATGACTTCATCATATCATCAACCACAAAACAAATATAGATTTCATATATGAAAATCATCAAGAAAGAAAAAAAAAGTGTGAATCTCTATTCACTTTAAAAAGTTTGTACAATTTGTTTTCTTCACTTAAAAACCAAAGAATAGCATCTAAAATAACATAGAATTAGTAAAGAATTCAAAGAGACAGTTATAGAAAAAATGAATTCATGGGAGTTATGAGCTTATACCTCCATTAGAAAACCAAAAAGGCTTATTTCTCTAACTATCTCTCAAGGAATTAGTGAAATTGCCTTATAAATTAACAAAAACACTCAAGCCATGCACTTTTTTATGGTGTAAGGAAAATTTATGTTAAATTCCTCTATTTTTAGTGTTTAGGGAGTGTTTATTCCAAGACTTGTATCATCTTAACATAATTCCTAGGAATATTCTTATTCTTGGAATATTTTATTAGTTTCCCTTTAAGTTTTGCTTGAATGCTCTTCAATTGGGCTTTCTCCCTTAATTTTGCTTAAACACCCTTTAGCTAAACTAAATTCCTCCATTTTCCCCTTGTAGATGCCTATGTCCTTTAAAGTGAGGGTAAATTTACATTTTTTAAGATGCTTATGAGTAAAAATACTAAGTTGCTCCAAAATCCTATCAACTTTAGATCTTGAATACTTTTAATTTCCTAATATTTTTCTAAATATTTTCTAGTATATTTTCATCCATTACAACTAATAAATAATTTTACTAACAACAATAAATATTTCTACTTGTTATCTATTAATAGAAGCTATCTAATTCTACTATTTTTTATTAGGTATTATAATAATAATCCAAAATTAATATTACAAATTAATCATCTAATACTAATTAATTCAAGATTAATGCCAAACCCTAATCAACTAGCAAAAGTAAATCAATTCATGAATAATTAAGAGTAAATCAACAATCCTATATGTGAGAAACTACCAATTTATCCTCTAATTATCCTAAATGTCAATAATTTTACACATAAAAATTAAAACATCTAATTGTTACTAATTATAACCAATCACAACTAAGCTATATATGAGAGTTAATTACAAACCCAACTTCTTGTTATTTGAAGAAACCTTCCACTTCAATTGGTATTTTTTTCATGAAGAGCAAACATGAGATAAAAAATCTAATCCTTCACTAAGATTTCAAATAGTCATCCTAAATTCAAGATGATTTTATTTTGCCTCTTCTTTGGAGAAAGATGATCAAACAATTCCAAATCATGGTCTTTGTGAATCAGATCATCCATATAATATATAAAAAGAAACTCAATATATGGGAATTAATTACAATTGATCATATAGCTATAGATTGTCATGAGTAATTAACTAATAGACCTAATTAGCTAATCACCTAAAATAATCATAAAACAAGAGTAAAATAGACAAATAAAAGATAGATGAATCAAGAACAAATTAAACTAATAATCAACATCTCAAAATTCAAATCAAGATTGGAGTGTTAACCCTTTGAACTAATAAGAGAAATCAGCCACTCATGATGGTTTTTATAATAAGAGTTGGATAAGAAAGAATGCTCTTTAGTTTAAAATAAATGCCTTTACAAGCATAAAATCTTGCTACATTTGATTTCTTAAGCTAGCAAACCTAATAGGCCAAGTAAACATACCTCTTAGGATTACAAAGAATGGGATCTTGCTTAATTTGAAAACCCATAACCTAATTTACAAATTAAATCACTAATAATATTTACAATAATAAATTTTTATCTTCTAGTTTAAGTTTGACCACTAAAATGATGTAATTTCACTAAACCACAAACATGAAAGTTTGTTGCTAGCTCTAAAACTTTAAGCTCTAGTTTCACCTCAATTGGACTCTTGGAATTCCAAATATGTGCCAAAAATCATGAGTGGGTCAATTGGTATAGAAACACTACTTCATGATTATGACCAAATTTAGCCTTTCAAACATTTCAATTGAGCTTCAAATAATATATAAAGTTTTAAAGCTTCCTTTTAACTCTCCAATGCCATAAAGATCACCTAATTTAAATTTTTAGAACTCAATTTATAGTTTAAAACCTAAAATAGTATCAAAATCCATTATTAACCAAATAATTCAATAACATTGAAAAATCATAATCCAATTATAAAGCAAAACCTATTCCATTAAATTAAGCATATGTAATGCTTTAAAAGATAAAAAATACAAGGAAATAATATAGATAATACCTTACATATCACTTATATTAACCTAACCTATTTGTCCAACCTATTTGTACAATAGAATAGGCTTAGGCCAAACTTTTAACCCATTTAATAAAATAAGTTAAACCATATTATTTAAAGCCAAGCTTTTTAGCCTACCAAATTGGCTATTATTTTTTCTATATAATTTTTAGAAGAAAAACTTATATACATTTTAAAAAGTGTATAAAAAAATTATAACATATCTTTATTTTCTTAATTTTATATTATCTAAGTAATTCATTTATAATTTTTATTATGACATTTATATTCATTTTGGTATCAAATAAAGCTCAACTTGATCTTGGATTGAGATTTAAACTTATAAATGTTTCCAATATTTATTAATTTTTATCAAGTTGATTTGAACTAATTTTTAAACTCTACAATTTTTGGTCAAGGTAAGCAAAGGCAAAGTTAGATGATTTACCTAGGAGGGTTAAGTAAGATATATATGTGTACAATGTGCATAATATTTTATTCGAATGGTTTTAGGAGAACATTAAACTTTTAAGAAATTAAGTGTTTCTATTATTAGATTGCTTATGTTCAAGTATTAAAATAAATAAGTAGCTAAAAAAGATAAACACAATAATTAGTCAATCATTTATAAAGGTGGTTATTATTTCCCTCAAATTTCATAACTAGTATTATTAGTCCATTATTTTGTTTTTATTATAATTATTCATTTATTTCTGCAGTTGTAATACTAAAATAACGGTGAAAAGAAAGAATATAACAAAACAAGTATGTATTTAACATTACTAAAGTCAAGTTTAACAATCCATTATAATATTTTTCATTCATTTTAACCTTGCAAGAGGAAGGACGAATGAATAATTATAATAAAAGCAAAAATAGGGCCCTAGTAATGCTAATTATAAAATCTAAGGGATATAATAAATACTAACTTTATAGATAAAGGACTAAATATATTGTGTTTGCTCCAAAAGAAAAGAAACATGAATCTCAAAGTAGAATTTGTAATCCAATGATGAAAATACTTGACTTCATAAAAGGTTAGTCTATAATAGATGATTTCTTCAAGCTTGTGAGAAATAGTATAAGTCATATGAACAAAAATATAATGAATTTAAGTAATAAAAGACAAAATTAAAATAATGAAATACATATATGAGAATAAAAAGTTTAAGAATATCGTTTTTCTACTTTATTAATTTTATTAGCCAACAATAGCATGACAACACTATGATCACTCTAACTCCTAAAATTTAAAATACTCTTAAGTATCTCCTACTAGTAATTAGTTTAACTTTAACTTTCCTACTTAAGTATTAAAGAAAGCTAGGTAAAGGAATGAATAAAAGATGAGAGAATAAAAAAGTCAAAAAAATAAAAAAAAGAGACTTTACTTAAAAAAAATAAAATGTACTTTATTTTGTTTTAACTTGAAAAGAAGTACTTAAATAAAGATTGCTTATCCAATTATCACTTAGTTTACTTATACCTAAAATTATAAAATAAGCATATTTATAATAGCACCATTTTTTCTTATTGCATGTAATATCTTATTAAATATAAAAAAGTGAGCGATTTGAAATATTTCAGCTAAGTTAAAGGAGATAACTTCTTTTGTTTGTGAACATAAATGTTTATTATAAAAAAATACAATTTTTTTAGGCTAAAGCCATCTAAGCTAAAGATAGGCTTAAATCAAAATATTAGCATTAGTTCAAGCTTTGAGCTATTATCAATAAGCATTAAAACTCAATTAAATTTGACTTGATTTCACTCCCAATAATCCTTTTTAATGTAATGGTTAGATCATGATTCACTTAACATACACAAAGTCCTAAGTTTGAACATTTAGATATAATAGAAATAAAGCTCTTAAAGTAATACCAAGTGCCACTTGAAACTCCTAATAGTCTTTTTGAAGCATTTGTACTAATAATTAATTATCCTATAAAAATAAGCTAAAAGATTGAGTCAGACCTAAATAAATCTATGTATGAATCAAGCTAAGCCAAATTTTAAACCTATAATAGGCTTATAGGCTAAATCAACGCAATTTTTCTTATGTAAACCTAGCTTATATTTTTTAAGCAAAGCACAACACAACTTAACCTACTTCTACCCTAAGTGACAAGCCATATAATAAATACATGCAAACCTAAAACACTAAGGAAAAGAAAAGCTTAATCCAATATTAGATGTTACCATACCATTAAAGGTATTAGTTAAAAGGTTTTAAAAGTTTCTTATATTATTTTTTTACCTTACTTAGCCTACAACACCCTACCAAAGCTATTTCTACATTATTATACATGTTGGATCCAATTGCTTCACTTATCTTGGGAAGAGTAAGACTAAATCAATCATAGGAAAAAAAAGTACAAAAGGCTATGACTTTATTAGGGAATCCTCATTACCTAAAAGATATGATGATGTGCTATTAGATGATGAAATATTGGTAAATTAGAGATGAAGGTTTGCTAGGAAAACCTATAAAGCCATGTTACTAAGTGTTAAGACATTAGGAATTAGAGTCGTGGAATGAGCAAAAAGGGGTAATTTTAATTACCTTACCACTGTTATATCTAAAGAGAAGGAGGAGGAATTAAGGAAATCATGGAAGAGTATAACAATTGTTAAGCTAACAAGCTGTAAAATAGGGTACAAAATCTTAGAGAAGAAGTTGTCAATGCCATGGAATCATAGTGGTTGTATGACTATCATTAATTTAGGAGAAGACTTTTATTTAATCAAAATTTCAAACTATATAGACTTAGAATTTATTTTAATAGGTGATTTGTGTGTTATCTTTAATAGGAGGGTCCTTTATGGAGATGCTATCATTCAAACACTTCCATGGAATTTATTTTAACATGTGGTCTATGTATCATCTTGAATAGAAAGGTTCTTTATAGAGATGCTTTCATCTAAACATTTCCTTATGTATATTCTAATCATCACCCTATCCTAATTAATTTAGCAAGGGAAATCTAGGAAAAAATATCATTCTTTTAAATTTGAGGTTGCTTGGATCCATCATGAAAGTTATAATAATTCTTGAAGAGAAATTGTAACAATCAAAGTGATATTGGCATCTCTATTAATGATTTTATTCCAAAAAAAAAAGATTGAAATATTGATATCTTTATACACATTAAGAAGAGAAAGAAGGAGTTATTAGCTAGAATTAAAGGATTTCAAAAAGCTATGGAGCGAAATTGATTCTTGAAAATTGATAGAAGGGAAAAAATTTATAATAAGAGCTATAAGATGTTCTATTATAAGAAAACATCCTTTAGTATTAAAAGTTTAGAGCTAGATAAATTAAAGATGGAGACAAAAATACTAAGTATTAGTAACAATGTTAAGGAATAAAGAAGGTAATCAGATTGATAGCCAGAATGATATTTCAGATATAGTAACAAAAATTCTATAAAAAGCTCTTTAAGAAAAAGAGGATGCAAGATAATTTAGATTTTTGCATTCTTAATTATTCCTTGATTCCAAAAATTCATATCCATAATTTAATAAAGGTAATTTTAGAAATAGAAATCAAGAAAGCAATTTTTGATATTAGGTCATCTAAAACCCTAAGAACTAATAGTCTTCTTGGCTTGTTTTATTAGTCTAATTAGGATATATTGGGACAATCCTTATGTAGGCTTCTCATATATGTCTTTGAAGGAAGATAGAGTGAAGCTGATTTTAATTCTACCTTGTTAATTTTCATTTTGAAGGTTAATAATAAAAATTTATGTCTCAATTTTGGTCTATCTTTTTTTGTAATGTTAGTTACAAGAGTATTTTTAAAGTCCTAGTTAACCAAATTAAACCTTTTTTAGCAAAGTTAGCCTGTCCTCATTTAGCTAGCTTTATTCTAGAAAAGTGTATTCACCATAATATCATGAATGCTAATGATATTCTTTATTCTATAGAACAATCATGAAGTGGTAAATGTTATATGGTGATTAAAATGGATTTGAAGAAAGCCTATGATCATATTAGATGGAGCTTTGTCTAGTCTATGCTAGATAATGCAAACATGCCATGAAATTTGGTTTATACTTTAGAATAACAATAAGAGTGATACATTCTTACCATCTAAAGATATAAGGAAAAAGGATGCTCTATCTTTTTATCTCTTTGTTTTTTATATAGATACTTTATCCTAAATTATTACAAAGGTGGTGGACGATAAGGAATGAAAACTTTTTGTTTTAGCAAATAGGGATATGAGATCTTTCATGTTCTTTTTGCATATAATCTTTTATTATTTGAAAAGGCTTTTATTTCTCAAATAAAATGTACTAAGAAAAGTTTGGAGACCTTTTGTAGCATCTCAAGTGAGAATGTGAGTCCCTTTAAAACTTCTATTTTCTTCTTAAAGTCTATCCATGAGGAGGTTAGGCAAGGTATTTTGGAAGAATATGGCTTTGAAAAGACTTATGAGATAGAGAGGTATTTAGGGGTTAATCTCCATTTTGGTAGAAGAGGGAGGCATAATTGATGGGTGTTGAAACTAATTAAAATTAAATATTAATGGTTAATTAAAAAAATTGCACTATATGGTAACAACTAGGTCATACCCTATCACAGTATTTATTAACTATATGATTATAAACAGAATGTAAAATAAAACAAAAAGAATGTAAATAAAATGCAAACAATATGTAAAAATGTAAATAGAACTAAATGGGGGTTAATTTGAAATTAAATAAAATACACTAAACAAAATAAAGTAAGACGAAAAGAAAATCAATATAGAAACATAATTAATCTAAGGAATTAGGAGTTCTTTGTTGGATTAATCACAAATCACAACATATTTGACTATTCTAATTGATTTTCTAGCCTAAAATTATCCAAAACCTCTACATAATTCACAAATTCTACACCAAATAACCATTTAGGATTTGAACAAACTAGATTAGTAGAATTAAGTAACCATTATAATCCATAAAACTAAATCTAAATTAATTTAAAATAGAATTTAACTTAACTAAAGGATTAAAACAGAAACATCTAATTTAATCATTTAACTTTTTGTTCTTATGTGAAGAATAATGATTAACTAACTAAACTTTAACATAAAAATAGATAGATATAAAAAATCACAAGATTAAACACAAATTATTCTAAATCAATATTCAATTCATACAATTCCAAACAATTAGAGCAAAGAATGAAGGAAAGAGGAATATCAATTAGAAAAAGTCAATATTACAACTTAGGATCTCATAATCCAAGTAGACATGAAACTCAAATTCCTTGAATCAATAAAAAAGTTAGCCTTTCATTGCTAAAAAAAAAATAAACTTAGAGAAGAGAAGAAAAGTATCTAAAGTTATGTGTCCTTGTTTCTTGCCTTTAGAGGCACAAAACCTTTGATTTCCTATGGTGCCAAACTAAATAGGCTAAGATAATATACCTCCTAAGACTAAAAAAAATAAGTCTTGTTAATTTTAAAAGCCTAGAACCTAACTTATAAAATAATACAATTTAAGAGTTATTGTAATAAAATCTCATAAGTTTGACTTCTAGACATTATAAGATTCCTAAAATTATATAGTTTCACTAAACCACAAACACGAAGGTTGCTAAGCCAGGTCTTCGAAATTTTGGTCACTAGTTTCACCTTGATTGGACCTTTAAACTCTTTATTTGGCCTAAAAATTGAGACTAATTCAGCTTAGATAAAAATAAAGCATCGATTTCATTACTAATTTAAACCTTTCAAACATCCAAAATAGGCTTTAGCCAAAACATGAAATTTGTAAAGATTCCTTTAATCTTTCAAAAAATATAAAGATTACCCAAATATGATATATAAAATTTATGTTATAGCTAAAAATTTAAAATAGTGTAAAAATTTAGTATTAATTGAATAATTTCAAAACAATAGAAAACTAACACCTAAACACATAACAAAGTTAGTTCCATAAAATTAAGCATATGTAACACATTAAAAGGCACAAAATAATAGGGTATAATATAGATAAAATCTTACACATCAATAATTTTAATAATATCATTTCTCAAATGGAAAGTAAATTGGCAATATGGAAGAGGAATTATTTATCCATGGCTGGGAGAGCAACTCTTATTTCATCCATGATGTCAACTCTTCTATTTTATGTAATATAGGTGGAAAAAATCTCACAAAACACTTATCTAAAAATGAAGAAGATGAAAAGGCCTTTTTTTTAAGGCTATAATATAGACATCCAAAAACATTATACCTTTAGGTGGGAGGATATTTGTCAGCTTAAGCTATGTGGTGGCTTGGGTTTTAGAAAAATGAATGCCATAAATGATGCCTATCTATTTAAATGGAATGCTAAGCTTTATTTAAATGAAGATTAGTTATGGAGTAAAGCCTTCATGGCAAAGTATAGGGGGTTATGATGTTTCTAAAAAAAATGTTTGTAAGTTGTCATATTCAACTTTTTAGAAGAATTTAATTTGGTAAACCCTTATTATTTGAGAAACCACTAATGGGTGATGGTGGATGGCTCTCAAATTCAGTTCTTGGAGGACTTGTAGATTAAGGACGATTTACTTCTTAAAAATCTATTATTTACTAATTCATTTTAATAGATAGTAGCCAAATTGTTAATAACTTTATAATCTTTGGTTAGAAATAAGAGTAGCCTATGTTGCAAGCTTTGATTAATGAATAGGCATGTAATTATATTCCAACTATTAAAACTCTAAAAGTGCAAGTTAGTGGGGACTCCATAGTCTAGCATCATAATGCTAGCCATTTTAATGTCAATATGCCTACTCTTTGTTGGTTAAAGGGGTCCAGAGAGAATGAGTTACCTAATTTGGTGAGCACTATAAATAAACTTCCAACTAGAAAACTTCAAAACAAAATTTTCCAAGTTGCATTTTTTCTATAAGAAATACAACTAGTAGGTGAAGTTAGTACTTCATGTATTTCAGGACTGTGTGTTAGTTATTAATATCTAGTACCACTTAATTTCTCCTAGTCAAATTTTGGACATTTTATATGGTACCTAAAACTTAGTTTAAAGAGAATCTAAGAATAAGGTCGGAAGACATAATGGGCTATAGTGGAGTATGCTTTAGGGAGTGATTATTAATGTTATATAAAAGTGGAGAAATAAGGATATATTTGATAATAATTTTAAATGTCCTCAAAACCTAATTAATATTTTTTATGCTAAGCAAGGGTAATATAGGTTATTGTTTATAGAAATGAGGTGAGGTCTAAAACTTGCAAAGGGTGGAAATAGGATGAATTCACTTCCTCCATAATAGCATAAACTTAACAATGATGAAACTACAAAGATGAACTATTTTTAGGATGGATGTGGGGAAATTCTTTGAGGTTGTTAAAAGGAATAATTCATGGTTATTCCAAGGATGTGAAAGTATGTATTGCAATGAAAGCTTAGCTATGGGATGTGTATAAGGGCCTCTTAATGGCATGGCCTTTGAATTTTCAAAAATTGATTTCAAAGTGTGAATCTTTGATTATGGTGGAAGGCATTCAAAGTAATGATGAAGGTTTAGGTTTGGATACCACACTTTTAAAAGCTATCAAGGCTCTTTTGGAAAGAGATTGGGAGGTTTTAATTTGTTATACATAGTGAGAAGGAAATCATTGTGCTAACTAGCTTTTGAATTATAGAATCTCATCAAGGAATGAAATGAGGAATTTTTTAGCCCTGCTAATTAAGTTGTAAGTTTTAATTTTAGCTAATATGATGAAGGTCATTATGATTAGCATTATTCCTAATTGATTTCTTTATTTTTTTTAAGCTTAGACCCTCTAGAGTTATAAGAGAAAAAAAGGTTTTAAAGTTTTAACATAAGGAAATCTTAGTTTTCCTTAAGAAACATACATGTTAAATTACTTTGATACTCCCTATAATTTTACTCAATTTTTAATTAGAAACTTATAGTTTAAAAGTTTTGAATTGGATATATATATATACACACACTATTTTTTTAATTCTTATTAAGTACTTCTTGCCATTTTTCAATCGAATTTAGTTAGCAATTGTCACAAATAGACAACACTCTTTTAATGTAGATTTATATATACATAGATGTTAAATTACTTTGATACTCCCTATAATTTTACTCAATTTTTAATTAGAAACTTATAGTTTAAAAGTTTTGAATTGGATATATATATATATACACATTATTTTTTTAATTCTTATTAAGTACTTCTTACCATTTTTCAATCGGATTTAGTTAGCAATTGTCACATATAGACAACATTCTTTTAATGTAGATTGATAATAATTCTTAATATAAAGCTTGCACATAACTTCTATTTGTATTTAAGTCAGAAATAATTTAGAATAAATTAGGAAATTTAATAAAAAAATTATTTTTAAAGGGAAAGGATGGGTCATTTGTTTCTCACTCCATAATATAATTGATAAATCATTGTCTATGTAGGTTTATTGTAAACAAAATTTAACATGAAAATGATAAGAAGTATCCAATTAGAAATGAAAAGAAAATGAAATAAAAATTCAACTCACCTAATTATAAATTTAGCCAAACATTAGGATTGACCTCTATTTTGATGTATTGGCATTTTTTAAATTATATGAAAATATAAGAAAATGAATTATAAATATAACTAACATCTATCTAGATGCAGTACTATTTTTTAAATTTTTGAAAAAAATTTAACATATTAATTTTATTTATAATCAATGTCTAAAGGTATTGTAAAAAGTCTAATAAAAAAAATCAAACTTTAACACATTAATTTTTTACTTAACTGACATATATATATATGACATTTAAGAGGTTATAGGAAGCTATAAAAGCTTACAACATCTATTTTGTACATAACAATCATTTAAGGGCATTCTAAATGTCTTGTTGGGAAATATAAGAAATTTACATGTTGATTTAGGACTTAATCGATGTTTAGTGGTATAACAACTATAAGCTTAATTGGGAAAAGTTAATATATAAGAACTCAATTTTTTATTAATAGTTAATGTCCATTGCTTTTCATTATATCTATAAATTTCATTCTCACTTTCTATGTGACATATTTTTTAAATTTGTTTGTTGCAAATCTTATTGAAGAAACCATCCATTCTCTGGTATCATTTTTAAGGAATGGATACTTTAAAAAGTTTTGCAGTATATTTATAAATTTTCACCTAAGCTCTAACTGTAATGTTGAGACTAATAAGTGTTTGCAAAATTGTTATAAATTTTCCTCTCACTCTCCAATGTTTTGGATGTAAATTTAGAATCTATACTAATTTAGCAAAGCATTTCCATTAATTGTCAATAATATCAAAAAATGAATGGAATTGTAACTACAAGATTTGTAGTATTACTAAATGTATAGCAAGAATTGGTGAGTAACAAAGCTTTCTTTAACAAGGATAAAGTTTTTGAAGTTTTTAATGGTATGTCTTGTTATAAATTTTATTAAAACATCATATCCATTCTTGGGAGTCTCCACCACTCTTCAACTCACCATTTCTAATCTAAAGGCTCTAAAGATTCTCCACTTTCATCACTAAAAGTTTGTGTGTAAGAACTTAATTACCTTTAGTTTTTCCATACATATTCTTGTGATTAAAATGGAAAAAAATTAAAAAAACAAATAGGAATTTGCAACGAGGATGATGATTTTGGTACCACTTGGTTGGGTAGTTTAGATATACATAGTTGTTTTATTTTAAATGTGTATTGATGATTTAATATATTTTTTATGAAATACATATATATAATAATTTGGAATAAAATAAAATCTCAATAAAAAGTTCTAAAATTTGTTATCTTTTTTGCTTATCTATTTGTGCGATCAAAATAAATTATTCAATGATAATTAAACTTTACACTAAATTTATATATTCAGCATTTGGATTACAAAGTGTACTAAATAAAAAGCATTGAAATACCAAAAAAAATTCTATTCAAAATAGTTTAAAATTTTCTCTTTATATTCACAAATTGATTGCAAATATATAAGAAAATTATTCTAAAAAAATTCCTATAATAAGACATTGATTTTTGCTAATAACCAATATTTAAATAATTTATAATATCAATTGCTTATAGAACCAACATCTAAAAATATTTCATTATTCCTAATGAAAAATGTCAAAATTTAACATCTTGATTTTGGATTTAATCAATGTCTAAATGTATGGCATTTACAAGGTTATAGGAAAATTACCAAAACTTAGGATGTCAATTTGGCACATAACTGTTATCTAAAGATATTTCAATAATCTTGCTAGAAAATGTCAAAAGTTTACACATTGATTTTTCACTTAACTAACGTTATAAAGTATTGCAACCACCAATTTCATGGGAAATAGATTAACCCTAAGGTCTCAATTTTTTGTTAATAATTGACATTTAATGTTATGCATAATGGCTATAAACTTCTCTCTCATTGCCTATCTAGAACATTTTTGCAATGTCATAACCTTCATTATCTAACTTTTTAGTTTGGTTTGAATATTAAAATTGCTCCTCTTCCATTTTATTTTACACCTTTAAAGATGATAAAGAATCTTATTAAAGGACTTGCATATTGTAATAACCTAACCCTAGTGGTGGCTGTTATGGAACCTACTTCCCAATTTCCACCAACCTAATCTATATTCTACACTAACATAACAAAGCACACCAAAGAAGCTTTGTGGAAATTTTCATGCATTAATAGGAAGGATGATAATTTCCCCAAATAGAACATTTTTCAAGTTCAAAAGGAGTTAGACCTACTAATAATCCATTAAGGTTAAAAATAAACTAACTTAACTAGTCTTAAAGGTTACAAGTTATTATCTTCTTATCCTTTTCCTTATGTAAATGAAGGTCTAAATTATTTGTAATAAACTATCCTACACTACCCAAGCCATACCAGATAGGCTCTTATGAAATAAACTTTGATATGATGGTAGAGGCAACTAAATTTGAGCACTTACAAGAATAAACACACAAAAGGGGTAAGTTTAAGGCTTAGTAAGTAAACACACTAGCACAATCAAATATAGCAATAAATATAACTTACTAACCAAATTTTTCCTCTTGTAAATGTAAACACTTTAAACAATATATTCCACCATATAAGTTCCATTAGTAATAACTTATTTGTTTATAATTATTTGTGTTCATTAATACCATCATTCAAATATAAACATTAACTATAACATAATTTCATCATGCCACATACATAGCAATATAATAAAGAAAGCAAATAAATATTCTTATGATTACTAGGTTAGCATTATTCCTTCACAAACTCATCCTTGTCCCTCTAAGATTTGCCTTACTCCTTCACAAGTGATTATTGGATTTGATTTTCATATATATCATATCACCTTATCATATTTCTTATGATTCAATCACAATTTCAATCTTATCAAGATCTCATTTAGTACTACCAATATCATTCATGTATCATATTTAATGGTACAATGTTATCTATACCTCATTGTATGGCCATATAGTTCAATTCATTCTATTAAAAATATAACAGTTTTGTTCACAATATAATTTATAAACCATAACTTTACAATACTTCTTTACATAGTCACATATCATGTGTTTAATCCTTATTCATTAGATAATGATTTAGTTTACATATCAGGATATCAATAATGAAATTAGGTAAACAAACTATATACTTGACTTTAAGAGCCTCAAGAGCAACTTTAAAGAATATAGTCAACTACCAAGGTCCAAAGAACAAGTTTAGACTATACTTAAATGGTGGGAGTTCCCTTGAGACATCTATTCCTAATTAAAACAAACATAGATTTATAGTGATCTCAAACTATACCAAAGTTATAAACACTTTAAACGTAGTCACCTTGGGGGCAATACAAAATGATCTCCTAACTCCTAGTGATCTCACGTTCATGATCTCACAATACCATTCCATCATATACATCCTCAACTTCTTGTTAGATATTCTTAACCATTATTTATCGAATATTAATAATTGAACCACAAATTCATCACCCTTTATCCTCCTTCTAACATTATTGAAATGTAACTCCTTAATCCATATAAATTCACTAACCTTTCATTTTTTAAATCATAAATTTGCACTTTTTAAACATTTATTCTTATGACAATACAATAGCTCCACTCCCTTAACCTATTACTTTTATCTTGTTCATGTTATATTTCCAACTTCTAACTTTTATTTATATCATCATGTCATGGAAACCATCTATTATTTTAAAATTTTAACTATTCATCTTCCTAACTCTCAAAAAGCAAGGTTTTAAGTCTTTATCTTATAAGGGATCTATGCACTACTACAACAAATTCATCTTGTTAAAACCTTAATATGAATTAATCTTCAATCTCTACTCTCTAGATTTCTATAACCTTAACAATGTATTCATACTAATAAGATTCTCTTCAAATCATCTATTGCATCCACTTAAGGGATATAAAGTTATATAATTAGTTACACTATGCCATTTTGGTTTCTATACATATCTTATGGTGACTCTTAAACCATTTTCCTTTACAAGCTTGTAGCTTCTTAAAAACTCACACATTACTATCGAGTTGTTGGTTGTATCTCCTATTCTCAATATCTTTAGGCCATACATTCAAAGTATGTATAAACCAATTCATGACAATTAAACTAACCACATACATCTATAAAATTACAAGATTTATGATTTTTATTCTACCATTTATTAACATCATTCTAAAGGATTCAATCTACACTTCTTTTTAAAGCAATTTAAATTTAATAATTTATATTACCCTCTATTCTAGTGCCTAACCTTTTTAATACTATCGGTCATATCAACCATGACAAATTAGTTAATTTTTTATATCTAACACCATACATTGACCTAAGTAAAATTCATGTTTATGTAAACTAAAAATTTCACAAAAATCACACATAACTTACTTCTATTAAGTTTCATTCTTATTCTTTAAACAATTCTATGTAATTTAATATTTCTTTTCCTAATACCTAATCTAACTTGTATCCTTTCTTTTATTGTCACTTCCTTCCAAACTTACCTATTTTAATCCCTTCATTAAGATTAATTAATTATATTGTATTCCTTCATCAAAATGATACGATGTCCATTTAAAAAAGGTTTCACTTAACTATAAGAGCTTTAATAATATGTTAAAACTTTTTAGTTTCAATTAAAAATAGGATGCATCCCTACCAAATAAGTTGTAATTTAGCATTTTTAAGGCTCCTATTGTCTAATAGATCATGCATTTAATACAACAAGGGATTAAATACAAACATTCTTAACTTATTCTAAATGATTCACTTCCATATAATGATGATAATGATGATGATCCAATAATCATACTAAATTGTAACTCTAATTGATATTACTTGACACTCTATCAACACAATTGTATTCGAGAAACTTAACAATCATGTAATAACTTATTTCATTATATTGGACACCTTAATTAGATTTTTATTTTCTTATAAGTCATTAAACCATTATCTTCCTGTTTCTCTTATCTACTATTTTGGGCTTAAGAACCAATGAATGATTTGTTATTTTCAAGTTCATTAATTCATGATTGACTCCTAAAGTCAGTTATTTTCTAATTCATAAAATTTCTCAAATAGCTAAATAACAACCTAGACCATCATCAAGCAATCATTCACTAACAAATTCTACCACCAATATCAATAGACATTATAGTGTCCACTAAAATAGTATTGGTAACATGTGATTTTAGGTGTGTTAGGATCAGGAGCCAAATAAATGCAGCAGAATTAATCGATCCTAGTCAAGGATCCATGTGAAACATTAGATTAGGATAGGGATTAGATTACCTTTTTCAAATGCTTTTAAGGTCAATCATTGATCACCTTTTTCAACTTATTTTCGATCGAAGATTTTGAGGTATCCACACGAACCCACGAATCACCAGTAAACGTTTCACATCCACTGATAAAAATTCACCTCTTTTTATTTCATAGTGCTAGCTACGCCCTTCAAGGATTCAAAAGGGCTGCTAGGTTTTTCTATGTTTTGGGATACGTGAATAATGAATATTATTACCCAACAAGCCTATTTAAATAGGTGCATAGAAAATCCTAACTAATTGGGCTTTATTCCATATATAATTATAGGCTTATTATTAGGCCTTATAATTATAACATGGAATTCCTAAATATTAGGGCCAAACAATTTAGTCCATTAATTCTAGATCCATTAAGTTCTAAGTGTGCGATCCTACAAGCTCTCATTATATTGGTAATGATCATAAATAATGAGCGATGTCTAGCAATACATCATTGTTACCCAAGTAATGAGAAAGTTAGTGATTTGATCGAACCTTTACATGTGATCATCATCTTTATCCTAAACATCTACATTGAGTATGAGACATGGACCGTGTCATTCTAGTATAGCCCAATCCAAAAGTTTATTGATTCCTAAGTAAGCTGACTAGAGCAAATGTAATTGACATCTCATATCAATTCATATAAGCATAGTCATGCATTTTCTCAGCTTTACTTAATTAAGAGGCACACAAATGTCACTCCTATAATATAGGAGGGACGAATTCCATCTTTATCACATAAATCCCTTTGCATGATATATGATATATCCAATAACTACTCTTACATTCACTCAACCATGAATAACGTAGAGGAGTATCAAAATATGAAACTCACATGCAGAGAACCTTAGTAATCTCAGGTTAAAAGACCATATTAATGATGATCACTAAGAATTACTCATGACACTCGTACAATTATCTATGTAGTGTTCTTAGGATAGGTTAGTCTAGTATATAAGTTCTTTAATTTGTACTCATGTGCAGACTTAATATTTTATATAAGTCACCACACATGCTAGTCTTAACATATCAAAGCAAGACTAAGGACATTTAAGAATACAATTGTTCTAAGGTTGTTATCAAAATTAAATATATTACGTAGACAATATATGTATAAATATAATAATTGAAATTACCATTAAAATAATACGATTCAAATTTACAATCATCAATATGATTGGTTTTAGGGTATATACACTAATAGGGTGTACATATACCACTAATACAATTTTGTCAACACTTACCTAGGTAGTACATAGATATATCCTAAGGGCTTTATCCTAACAGGAACCTAAACCATAATCTAACAATAATTTCATCATAACCTAACCTTAATTGTGACCAACATGGAACTCACTTTCTAGTTACCATCAATCTAATCCACATACTACCATAACATAATAAAGCATATTAAGAAAGATTTAGGGAAATTTTCTTGCATTAATGATAATTTCACTAAATAAAACATTTTTTCAAATTTAAAAGGAGTCAGGCTTACTTATAATCCATCAAATTTGAGAGAATACAAGTTATTATCCTCCTATCCTTTTCCTTATGTAAATAAAGGCCAAAAATTATCTATGACAAAATATCCTAAACTTCCTAAGCCATACCGAATAGGTTCTCGTGAGCTTAACTTTAAAGCAGTGGTGAAGGTAACTCATTTTAAGCATCTGTAAGGATAAACACACAAGAGAGTAAGTTTGGAATTTAGCAAGTAAACACTCTAGAACAATCAAATATGATAATAAATATAACTTATCAATTGAATTTACCTTCCTATAAATATAAATGCTTTAAACCACATATTTTACAATATAAGTTTTGATAGTAACAACTTATTCACTTATAATCATCTTTGCCCATTAATGTCATTATTCAAATATATATATTCAATTTTATCATACCACATTCATAGCAACATAATAAGAAAAGTGAATAAATCCTTTTGTGACTCTTGGGTCAGCCTTATTATTTTACAAACCTATCTTTATCCTTATAGGATATGCTTTATTCCTTCATAAATTATACCAAATCTGACTTTCACATATATCATATCACCCTATCACATTTCTTATGATTCAATCACAATTTCATTCTTATCAAGATTTCATATTTCAATATTACCAGTCTCACTTATATATCATGTTTAATATTATAATGTTATCCATACCTTTTTGTATATCTATACAGCTCAATTCATATTATTAAAAACATAACAATTATATTGATAACATAATTTATACACCATAACTCTACAATGCTTCTTTGTGTTTAACCATTATTTATCACATAATGACTTAGCTTAAAATTAAAACACTAAAATATGCCTTAACCTCTTGCATATCATGATATCATTAGTTAAATTAGGTATAGCCGACTATATACTTGACTATGGGAGTCTTAAGAGAAACTTTAGGGACTATAGTTGATTATGTAGTTGACTGCTAGGATCTAAAGAATAAGTATAAATGCTTATAATCAATTATATAGTTGACTATAGGGATCCAAAAAGTAATTTTTAATGCTTATAATTGACTACCAGCATCTAGAGAGTAGCTTTTTGGCCTATAGTTAACTATGCTTGCCTAGAATGCATGTTTTAGGACATAATTGAGTATATAGTTAACTATAACCTAGTTTTTTTATAAATTTATTCATATTTTTATTATTCATTTGCCAAAATTGTGCATTTAATGCACTTAATTCATCATGCACTTCATATACCTTAGGTCATTTATCAAATTAAGTTAAATATCACAAATTAACTTAAATTCATACACTTTGTTCATAACTTTTGGAATACCTAAAACTTGTATTCAAGTCAATTAAAACCCTCCAATTTTTTAAGAAAGAGTTAGAATATTTACTCACCTGATATGATGAAAGATTTGGAAGGTTTATGGCATTTTAGGCCAGATTAACCATTGAAGTTTTCTTAAGTTAGGCTTAATCCCTTTATTTAAGCTAAAATGCCTAGTTTCTACCAAATCTTTAAAGAAGAATGAGGGGAAATTCATCAAAGAGGAAGCCTTACCTTGAATGTAAGAAAAAATTGATGAAAACTAATGCTCTTATTACTTGATTGATGGAAAAAGTAGAAAAGAAGAAGAAGGAGATAAAGAGACTAATGGGGGAATTATGCTAAAAGGGAGACAAGAAGTTTAGGCTAAAGTTTAGTTTATAAGAAGGTAGGAGCATTTTCATCCTTTTGCCTCAAATCGCCTCTCTACTCATATATTCATCTCTGATCTCTTATAATATTTAATTCTTTTATTCATTACACTTTTCTCATTTAAGCTTTACATGTTTTTCATTTCAAGCTCATTTAACTATTTATTTTTCATTTACTTAAAAAAATTTTTATTTATTAATTAATCCTCTATTCCCTAATGTCCCATTCATACTTTCTTTATCAAAATTTGTTTATTCCATACACATTTTCCATTTTAAAAATTTTCACCATAAAAATATTTTTCTTACATATAAATTTTTAGAATTTTAAAATTTCTAGGAGGATGTAAGACCTCTTTTGATATCTAAAGTTTCATGTACTGGTTTCCTTTGACAAGAATCCTTTGAAATGTGAAACTTACCAACACATAGAAGCAAAGATATCAGTGGAACCAAATTCTTTTATAAAATACTTTATCAATTTTAAATGTGCTAGATGAAATGAAAGGCGAGCTATCTTGATACTCTACCAATACTCTACTATTGGTAATGAGGAAAAATTTATTGCCTAGACTTACCAGTATACAAAAAGGCTTTTTTTTAATAGAACAATATTCCAAGGAAATTGGCTACAAAGATGGACCAAATCTACATAGACTGATATGAAGGAATTGCTAATATTTCTCATCTATTTGTTATAATCTTAATTAGTGTATATGTCAGTTATTATAAATGACAAGTCAATTATTCCTAATAAATTATAATGTTTTTAGTATATATCTATATAATGATATGGAAATAAATAAAATTCTAGAATATATTTTCCTAATAAATCATTTCATTTCTCATATATTTCTAAATTTGTGCTCAATATATTGCTATTTATATTTATTTAACTATATAAGAAAAATGTCATAATATAAAAAGAAATTTTAATGCTCTCAATTTCACATAGAGTAAGTTGAATAAAAAATTATTAGTTCAAAAAATGATATTAGTATTTTTATAAATTTATACTTAATTTGTAAAATTGTTCCTTTGAAAAGCATTAAAAAAAGTTCCTTAAATAAAAGATATTAATTTTAAAATTAACTAATGTTAAAGTATTATAATGTTGGTGTTTATTAAATAATCAACATTAAAAATTATTTAGTTAGAAGACATCATCTTATTATAGATAGTGGTTTTTTATGATAAAATTGATATTTAATAGTTGATATGGTTTACTGGCCTAACTTTCCATGTCATTATTTTTTTAAAGCTAATAGGGAAAATAATATGTTATTTCTATATACTATTGGTCACACTAATAGAAAATACAAATGGGCTAGTAGGAAAACAAAAATAAAAAACTAAAAAGAAATAAGGCCATTTATAGAACCAAAATTCCTCTTACATAAAGGTTTTTAAAGCCTCAAGTGAACATCAAAAGAATCACGAATCACAAGTTCTTCTCATGCTCTTTTATGTAAATAAGGCATACTCATCAAAGCCCTTAATATTTTTATTATAGTTATTTGGTATTATTTGTTTTAGCTCCAAGTTTGTGCTTGCAAAATCTTCAACTTAAGATGATTAAGGTTGAGGTTAAGACGTATCATAAAATGTTTCTAATGCTATATTGGCTCATGAGTATGCATCATGTCCTTAGGCACAAAATAAATTACAAAAAGAAGCTTACATATAAATGTATGGATTTGTTTTAGTTTTTTGTACATGCTTGGAAAATGTTCAACTTTGGATGATTTAAGTTACAGTTTTGATACATATAAATATATGATTGTGTTTAGGCTTTTTGTGTATAACTAAGAATATGTACATACATAATTACTTGACTATTAGATTGTATTTCATTAATTGTTTCTATTTCATAATGCAAATTTCATGTAAAAGATTACCATGATAAAGGAACAATGATTTGAAATCCTTAGATAGAAAAATATGTATGACAATTAGAAGGTAATTTAGCTTTCACTAATAACCTTTTTCTTTGTGATTGCTATAACTACTAAATTATCATGTACTTATTTTTTCCTTGTAGTTTGAAATATGGTTTAGCCATATGTAAACATTCAATAGTATAATATCCTTCTTCCAAGGTATTATCCAATCCAATGTCTCAATTGTATGGAATTAGTAAAATAAAAAATATGGCTTTTATTTCTATTGAGATGTTCTATATTGGATTAAAGAATATAAGATTATGTAGTGGAATATGAAATGTTAGTTTCTATTTCATTTGATTGTTATGTACATATTTTGAAATTGAAGTATTGTAAAGTTAGTTTACGTTTCATCTGGGGACTCTTTATGTATTTGAAATTAGGAATAATATAATAAGAAGTGTTTTAAAAAGTTGTACAGAATGAAGGGAGTGTATAGAGTAGAATAAGATTTTTTTAAAAGGAATGCCTCATTAGTTAATTAGCAATCCTAATATGGTATATAAGACATTTTGCATTAGGTTTTTTAAATAGATTAATGTTTAACATTGATATTCAATGATGGTTCCTTGGTAAAAATTGATGTCTTCCCTTATTATATTCACTAAAAGAATTTTAATATTTAGTAATAGAATATAGTGATTGACATTTAGTAATAGAATTAGTAATGAACAAAGTATCATAAAATATATTTCCATCTCTAGCTTTGAAATGGAAATTAAAATTGATTTTATTAATGAAATTAGTGACGAATTTTTCTAAGAAAATTAAATTATCAACAGATTTGGCAATGGACTAGTTGTATGAAATTTGAAAATATTTTGACGGAAAATTAAAATAGTAATAGATTTAG
Organism: Sindora glabra; assembly: GCA_020226215.1. Lineage (NCBI taxonomy): Eukaryota > Viridiplantae > Streptophyta > Magnoliopsida > Fabales > Fabaceae > Sindora > Sindora glabra. The sequence goes on along the minus strand of CM035232.1, from coordinate 67,982,701 downwards.
TGATGGAACATTAATAATTCAACACTAAATATGTCACTAAACTAAATGCATCATATCATTAAAATTAAATTACTAATAGAATATTTTGTTGTTGAGTTGTGAATATAGCCAGTTCATGATATAGGCTCCCTATTTTTAGAAGACACAAATTATTTCCTTTCTTTCTTCGGTTGTCATGCTTCTAATGCCTCCATTGCTATTTTCCAGCCTCCTCACTACCATTTGTCACCTTTAAGAACTTCCTTGTTATGCCCTCTCTCTTTTAATTAGTTATTTACTTGTGAAAGATTTGTGATGAATTTTTTAAATTTCTTTAATATTTGATGTTATCTTATGCTTTTCACATGATTTTTAAGTATTGGAATGTTTTAAAACTTTGAAAATAGGTTAAAATTTTGAATTTGATGATTTAAGTTTTCATAAAGGGAAATTGTGGTTTGTTTAATTTTAATTCAATTTAAATATATGATTTTAGGTTGACTAAGATATTAACATGTTTATATAGATATTTTGTTTTAAATTTGCATTAATTTTGTCAATGTAAGTGTTAATATCTAATAGATCAAAAGTATTCCATGACTATAATATATGTCTTGCTAAATTGTGATGAGGTGTAGCCATATGTGAAATAAGTGCTTAATATAATGAGTTCAATTAATATATTGATGTTCATCAAATTATTAATAAGTTTTAGCATAAGTTACAACTTATTTGAACAGATGTTACGAGATTTGTCACCAACCATAACTGATAAAAACATGAACACACATATTGAAAATGAATTCTTTTCATGGCTTTACAATTATGTAAGTTAAGTCATATCCTCTTTAGTTTGAGTTTTATGCACCTTAAACATGACTTCTTTTAACATTAACAATGTAAACTTGGTTTATAACTAGGTTCTAATTGCAGAGAACACAGTTACCGAAAATGAGGAGCCAATGTATTTTATGTCCTATGTATTTTGTAAATAGTAATAAATTTCACATTGAACAATGGATCTAACACAAGTACACCTCTAACCTCAATGTGTTATATTAAAGGATCTAGTGTCTTGAAAATGATTATTACAAAAAATTTCAAGAGAACTTAAGTTAGATTATATTGGATTGCTAATAGAAAGGTTATTATTGTTCAACTATTAATGGTTTGATCCTACTCTTAATAGTGGAACAAGATTTCATAAACAATATGCTATTATTGAGGTTTATGCATATCAACACTATAACAAGTTTCACCCCTTCATTATAGTTCAACAACTAATATAGGTGTTACACTTTATATTCAGGTCGTGGAAGGGATCACACTGAATGGTTAGTTATCATTATATCTAAAGCAATGAGTGTCATCAATGCTCCATTAACAAATAGTCTAATTGCCTTCCAAGATAGTGAGCAATGCAACCAATTGCCAACATGCATTAAGAATGAAGAAATACATTTATTAAGGGATAACTTGAGATCTCTTAAAGAAGTTAGCTGCATTGAACAAATTGTATGTGATGAATTAGATGACCTCAACAAAAAAGAAGAAGCTTAAGAGGATAAGAAAAATGAAAAGGATGAAAAAAACAATAATGGTAGATAAAAAACCAATGAAAATGAAAAAGAAATTCAATACGACAGCATAAACCTTTAGTCCTAGTCTTAGATTAAGTTATCTTTGATATATGTTGATTAGGATTTTCATGTATATATCTCGTGTAATCAATGCAAATGATACTAACTTAATATTATTTTCATTTATTGTAGGTTACTAAGTCTTCAAAAAATCTAAATTGAGCAACAAGATCGATACTTTGGCATGATGTTCCAAAAGTTAGGCAGCATCTAAAAACCACCTTCAGACAATAAGCGATAACCTTAACATGGAAAGAAGTAAACTGAAGAGCATCAAGGGGACAATGATAGCTATTAACTTAAGCTTTAATGTTTTCATCATTTGATAGAAATGTTGTATTCAATTTTTTGTTTATATATAGGTTTTATTGTTTTATATAACAATTTTGATGCTATATGACTAAATAATTAATATTTAATATTATTAAAATCAATTTTGAAAATTTTATTATTGAATATGTTATTATTGTGGTTGAATTGTATTTATGTAGGGGTATTTGTTGCATGGGTAGCCTTGAAAAGTAATACCAACTTAGAAATAATAAATTTTTAAATAATGATCCTAATAATTTTTTTAGAATTTTCTAGATGTATGATGGATAAAAAAATAAACATTTTAGCTACAAAACTCTTGCCAATAAATCTCAAGTTAGCAATGGACACAAGCATCATTAATTTTATATGTTATTCATTTTGTCATTGGCTCTCAAATTTTGCAACAAATGTCAAAATTCCATCACTACTTGAATTATTGACATACTATTTATTTACACCTTGGAATCCATCAGTATTTCCATTACTACAAGAAAAAAAAATGACGATGACATTTTTAGTGACGACAAAAATTTGTTCATCGCTAAAAGTATCGCTAACAACATAATCATCGGTGATGTATAAATTGACTTTTGGAAGGACTCCAAAAAGGATGGCGGGAAAATAAAATTTTTAGTAACATTTGTCGTCATTAAAGAACTGAAAAATTTTAGGCAGGAAAACTAACTCTTCAACGATAACAAATGTCATCATTGAAAGGCCAGGCTTTTTACCGACGATAGTTGTCGTTGGTAAAAGTTTGTTTGGGAAATTGGACCAAACCTTCAGTAATGACAAAATTCGTCGATGAAAGTTTAAATTTTTAGCAACAACCTGGTTCTATTTCTGAGATAGACCTTCGGCGACAACAACTATTATCGATAAAAGGCTTGGCCTTTCAACAACAACATTTATCATTACTGAAGGTCTATCTTGGAAATAGAACTAAGCCTTCAGCGATGATAAAATTCATCATTCAAAATTTGAACTTTCATCGATAACTTTTTAGCGACGATCGAGATTTTTTATCGTCGCTGGAAAGTCTATCTATATATACCTATTTGGCGCCTTTGAACTCTCATTCGCGTGGTTACAAAGAAAAAGCAATAGACTTGAGGTAAGTTTCTTTTATAAATTTTTTTATAAATTAGTATATTTATTTTTTATATATGTTGATGTGTATTAATTTTTTATATTTGTAATTTTAATTTGTTAGTTATTGTTGGCACTCATCATTATTTGTGGAGAGTATTCAGAGTATATTTGATTAGTGAATTTTTGCCACTGAGGCATGTGAATTAAATTTTATAATATTTTTATTATAAAATATTATCTGTGGTATTAATAGTTTGCAATAAATTAATAGAGCTGATAGTATATTTAATCCAATGTGAGATTTCATGTTATTTAATTTTGCATATTGTAAATATTAAATTTGTTTGCGTAAATTTGTCTTCGCATAAAATTTATAAATATAAATTTTGTTATTATTATGTATCCCTTAAACTTTGTATTATATGATATATGTATAGGTTAGTTAATTAGATTAATGTTAGATGGAGTTATTATGATATTTTATCCACAAAATCTAAAATTTATGATGTAATTTAGTAAATTTCAAAATTATTATTTTTGTTAAAATAATGTAATATAGGAAATTAGAATAAGTATATAAACATAGTTTAGAAAATAAGAGATTATAATAATATAATCTCTTTCTTAATTAAAATTGAAATCTAACAATCCAAATTATACGATTTACACCACATAATAAGAAAAAGTCAATTAAACTTGAGGCCACATGAAAATCAAATTTAACAATCCAAATTATACTATCTACACACTCTAACTTGAATTGTCACTATCACTCCAACCATGAATGTTTTTATCCATATCAGTTATAATCGGGTTTTCTTCACTTACACTGATATTTTCAATAGGATCAAAACTATTATAATAATTATTACAACTACAATATTATTATTAGAAATATATTATTATTATAAATATTATTCTATATTTCATTTCATTTAGAAATGAAATAGAAATTCTATTTTTTTTAATTATTTGTATAAATTCTTATAAACTTAAATAATTAAAATAATTAGAACAAAGAAAAAATTAATTAAACTTGAGATCACATGAAAATCACCCCTTTATAGATAAATTAAATTTACTTTTTATTCTTAAAAATAATAAAAATTATAATTGATCAATTTTTAAAATTTATTTGTCAAAATTATTTTTTAAAGCTAGACCCTGAATACAATCAAAATAAATAATATTTATATATTCTTGAATTATATTTTATTATTTTCAATGTTAATTTTGTAATTAAGTAAATTATTTTTTTACTTACAATTTCAACCCCTATCTGATTTAATTTTTTTCTTGGATTAAAAATTAATTTTTAAAATAAAGAATATAATTTTTGAAGATTATGAAATAATTTTTAATTATTTTAAAAAATATATGTTATGTACATAATTCTAATAGCTAAACTTACAATAACATTACATTAATGTATAACTTATGAAATTAACAATAAATGTATGGTGAAGTATTTTTTAAGCTCAATATACTAATGCTATAATCTTTTGGATATTAATTTGGTGTTATTCATTCTAAAGCTTCTTAAAATTTTAGTAAATTTTAATGAAAAAATAGAATTATAAAATATTAAAATGATGAAAAATTATTTTATTTATTTAGAGTTAAATTTAAAAAAATATTGATAAACAATGAGGACCTATTTTGTGAGTAGAAACTTTCTTTCATTGTTATAATGATAAATGTTATTATTTAATTATAATAACCTGTGACATATTAAACTTGTATAAAAATATATATAATATTTTCTATAAAAAGACTTTGTGAAAAAATAACCAAAACAACCATACAATAATAGAAATTTAAAAATTTTGAATGTTTGATAATTTACAAGTACTCATAAAATGTACGTCTCTCTAAAAAAGTTGAATTGTGCACCTTATGAATATAATAGAGTACGTTACACATTTGAATTACGACATGCAAATTGTGAAACATAACAATTGTTATGGATATTTAAAAAAATCAACAATCCAAGTAATAAGATAGTTAAATAACAATACTGATACTTAAATAACTAATAAAATGTCATATCTTCATTTTTAATTATTAAAAATATATTTTTACAATAATTTTAAATAGACCTACATTTATATTTGTATTATAAGCTTAAACCCGTTCAAAGGTGGGTTAATCTCTTTACATCAACTAACCCTTAAATTGACCTAAAAAGTTAGATAATTTGAGATATGTCATGTAATTGTTGTTAACAATTTATTTAGCTCTTGTTTGATATTGTAGAAATATCTTAGCATCCTAATTGTTCTTCGAGTATAAACTATACAGATGTATAGTTTACACACTTAGAGAACTATAGGGAGATGCTATCAAAATTTCTGTATGAAACAAATGATGAGCGTGGATAAATTTGAAAAAATTATAACTATAAAAATATCTTGAATGGGATAGAACCCTACTCTTTAGAGTTGGAGTGATACAATGTATTTAGGATACATTTCAAATATTAATCACAACACTTTATTCCACCTAAAGCTATTTTCTTCCTATTCAGTTATACAATGTCTATAGATAAAAGTTGGATACATCTATCAAATCACTTGTCAAATGAGTATTGGAATGGTGCAGTACCGTTTGTTCAAAGAGCTAAAAACTTTATTGATGAAAGGGGTTTGGTAAGATGCCTATGCAAAAAGTGTGTGAATTTATTATTCTAAACATTACCAATATTGGAGACACATATTATAGATAATGAATTTCATCCATTATATATAAGTTAGGTACACCATGGTAAAGTGGATGTTTTAACTTTTAGAGGAACTTGGGGGGCATCTCCGAACAATAGAGATGAGCTAGCATATATTATATATGATTTCATTGGCCCTCATGGACTTGAAGGAGTAGTTCACAATGATGTGAAAAGGAATGCGAATGCACCTGATGGAGACATTAGAATAAATTATAGTAGTTATGATAACTTGTTTGAGCAAGTAGAAACAAAATTGTATCCAAGATGCACATCATTTTCAGCCTTGAACTTTCTTGTGAAACTTATGCACTTGAAGGTTTTACATAAGTGGACAAATAAGTCATTTGATGCTCTTTTGAGGTTGTTAAAAAGGCACTTTTGAATGATAATAAATTGCCCAAATTGTACTACGGTGCAAGGAAATGGCTTAATAAATTGGGATTGAGGTATGAATCAATCCATATGTGCAAACATGACTGCACACTTTTCTAGAAACAACATGCTTCAGAGGATAATTGTCCAATTTGTGGGGAGAGTCGATGGATAGATAAAAATACAAAAGGAAAGAAGGTGCCTCAAAAAGTGATTCGATATTTTCCATTAACTCCTTGGTTAAAGTGATTATATGAGTCAAGACATACTGTGAAGAATATAATATGGCATTTATATTGGAAAGTTAATAAAGGAGGAGGTAATGCGACATCCCATTGATGGAAAAGCCTAGTAGGAGTTCGATAAGAGGTATCCTAATTTCTTCGATGACCTACAAAATGTTAGGTTGGGTTTAAGTGCAGATGGATTTAATCTTTTTAATGATAGGAACCTATCCTATAGCATATGGTTAATGGTGATGACTAATTATAACTTGACACCATGAATATGCATGAATAAGTCTTTTTTCATGTTGACCCTATTAATCCCAGGTCCATAATTACCAGGTAAGGATATCGATATCTTCTTACAATCGGTTGTAGAAGAGTTAAGGCATCTTTAGGAAAGGGGAGTTGAAACTTGAGATGTAAATACAAATCCAATGTTCAACATATGGGCAGCTTTGCTATGGAATGTAAATGATTTTCCTGCTCGAAGTACTCTCTCTAGGTGGAGTGGACAAGGATATAAAGCATGTCCTACATGCAATCTGGATAATCCATCAGTTCGAGTTAGGGAAAAACTTCCAAGAAATCATACATGGAGAAAAAGGAAAAAATTTAATGGGAGGTTGGAGAGGAGAGCCCCTCCTCATCCTCTTACTAATAACATTATCATAGATCAATTGGATAAGGTGACACAGAGACTTCTTGAAAAACATGCTCAATTTGGTGGTGTAAAACGAAAGAGATGTGTCGATGAATTTAATTGGAGTAAGAGAAGTATATTTTTTAATCTCCTGTATTGGTCGACAATAAACTTAAGACATAACATTGATGTGATGCGTATTGAGAAGAATGTATGTGATAGTATTTTGGATACATTATTGGATATTGAGCATAAAACAAAAGATACGAATAATGACAAGATCTAGCAAACATGAAGATAAGGCCCAACTTACATCTATATGAGCAGAAAGGTTAACTTTTCAAGCTGCATGCTACATTTATGCTTAACCAGGAAGAACGAAGATGATTTTGCCAATATATAAAGAATGTGAAATTTTCAGATAGGTTGGTTGGAAGTCTCTGGAAGAATGTCACAGATCGTGATATGAAGTTAAAAAGGCTAAAATCACATGACTATCATGTTATTATGCAAAAATTGTTAGGACTAGGAATTCAAGCTTTTTTGCTAAAGGAATTATCATATCCACTTGTTAAGTTATACAACTTCTTCAATCAATTATGTGCTAGAACTCTCAACAGGAAGGATATTCTGCAAGCCAAACAAGACATTATCATTATTTGATGCAAGCTTGAAAGGATATACCCTCTAACATTCTTCAACGTAATGGTTCACTTGATAATGCATTTGCCAGATGAAGCATTGGAAGGTGAACCTATTCATTTTCAATGGATGTACCCATACGAGATATATATAAAAAAGTTAAAGGATTATGTTCAAAATTGTGCTCGATTGGAGGGTTTAATTACAGAAAGGTATATTGTTGATGAAGCATTAACATTCTTCTTTATGTATTTAAAAGGAATGGAAACTAGATTCAACCGACCTGATAGAAATCAATATGTAGCACCTAGTCAAACAAGAAGGGCATTGTTGGTGTTTCGATCCCAATGTCGACCAGTAGGAAAGAAGATTATTTCTCACTTCGATAGAAAGTATCGAGATGTTACAGTATAGTACATATTAAATAATTGTACTGAGATTGAAAAGTATCTCCAGTAAGTTTCTATGCTCATTTGTACTTTTCTCCTAAATAATTATAATAGACTAAAATGTTTATGTTCTATAGTGAGCACCGATGAAAACTCCAATGAAGTGGTGCTGAAAACATTAGCAACTTACAGAAAATCAAATTCCCCTCGTGGCTTTACTCAAAAGTAAGGGTTTGTTCTTCCCAAATGCATTATACCAATTTTCCAAATATTGTTCATTACTCTCACTGATCCTTCAATTTAATTCTTGGAAAAATTGCTATTTTTATAGATGTACCATTTACATAGGAACAGTTCTCCAATGGCTACTGAAGAGCTACTATCATTAGCCTTCGATCCCAATTTTACTATCATGATATACTCTATGTATTATGAATGGAGTGCACTTTGTAGTCGAAACTTGGGATGCGAAGCATAAAACACAAAACAATGGCATTTCTATTCTGGGTACTGATGGTAACATGTTCTATGGTGTACTGGAAGACATCATAAAGTTAACTTATTTAAATAAGTATAGTGTGACTTTATTTAAATACAAATGGTATGACACTGATCTTACAAAGAAGAAACTTTACATTGATAAAAATATCACAAGTATCTCCGTTAATGGGCAATGGTACAGAGATGATCCTTACATACTTGCTACCCAAGTAAAATAAGTCTTTTATACTGAGAATTTCCTTGATGGACCAAATTGGAGGGTTGTCCATAATATGGTGCATCGCGACATGTGGGATCTACCCAATGATGGAGACAGTGCACAGGACTTGTTATTTTTGCAAGATAATAACTCATCCAATTTCAATCTCATAATTGATCTTGGAGATTTTCATCTAGTAGATCTAAGTAATCAAAGAAATGGTCCTTTAATCGTTCCACCTTCCAAGAATGTTGGATTTGGCACTTATGGAGAAGATAACTTCATCAATAATGAAGGTAGTTTCAAAGATGAAATAATTGAGGATTATATGGAGGAAGGGCTTTATAATCTAATAACAAAGGAGAAATCGATGACCATGAGTCTGTTAGGTTCAATGACACTAATTCAGACTAGGAAAAAATAAGATATTCGAATTATAACTCATAATCGTGTAAGCATGATTGCATAAATAATCTATATAATTATAAAAAGTTATACCTTTTAATCGTTCAATTTGACTATGGATTTTCTTTTAACTACTTGTATAATGTGTATTATTCCAATCATGGTGGATGTTGAGGCATGACACTACCGAGGTGATGCTGGAGGGGATCCACCCCAGCGACCCACCCATATTCCATCATAGTGCAAGGGATCAAGTATCTATTCTTAATTTTACATACTTGAGATTGATTAAATATCCTATTTATGGTATTGATATTTTCCTTTATCTATCAAAGTGGCAGCTACAAGAAAGAGGGGTCCGAATAGGTCTCTCAGGCTACACGAGAAGATAGGCAGGGTATGGGAAGATCGGTGCCTGTACAGTTTGATACAATTGATACATGGCATGCAGTTGGTGAGAATGCTAGCCATCTCCCTTGTGATATTGTGATGAGAATCCAAGGGAGGTCAATCATAAAGAAGTGAGATAAGGTAAGTGTTTAATCAAGTGCATTAGAATTATGCCACATTGTCATCAAGTTAGCACCCATCATCAAGGAGATGGCACCACATCAGCCATTATCCACATCCTTACCACATCATTAAGGAGATGGCACCACATCATTGCCACATCAGCCATTATCTTAGTTGGCGCCATTTCAGCTTATTTTTACTGTTATTTGATGTTTTGGGCTTTGACTTATTATTTGTACTTTTAGTTTGTGTTTATTTTGTGTAAGCCTATTTTACTTTAAAACATTCACCATGTTACTATAGGTAACTATGTTACTTATAGTCATTTAGAGGCCCATTTATTGGGTTTAGGTTAATGGATTAGTTTGGGCTAATATGCTATCATTTAAGCCCATTTTCAATTAGGATTTTAGAAAGCTATATAAGGGGATTTGTTGCTTATACAAATCAGTTTTGGAGTTTTTGAGATTTAAAAGTTAGAAGATTTGGCTAAATGCCTCTCTTAAATTCTTGAATGAATTTGTGACTTATCAAAGGGATTCACCTTTTATGGCGTTGATCATCACTAATTAAGGATTCTTCCTTGTGGTGTGTTTTTCTTTTTCACTTATCGAAGGATTTATATCTTTTATGGCGTGTTCATCATCACTTATTGCTCCCCTTCTTCGTCTTCTAGAGTGTGGCGTGAATACCCTTCTATTTTTGATTTCGCATTTACTGAATTTGGGATAGATCCAACACAATTTCTGATCATATTGGCAGCATGATCCGAGCCCATGTGCCTGTTTATTATAAGACATGGAGGGCTGTACCTCAGCAGATTCGAAAGAAAGTTATGCAGGAGGTTTGCGTAAGTATCTATCTCTTCCATTTACTAAATTAATCCTTTTGAGATTGAAATTTCTAAATATATTACTCACAAATTTACTAAATGTCTTCTAATGCAATCCCACTTCGAGTTCGAGGGCATCTCTGAGGGTGACCGAAATAGAGCGATCTCCAGTTTGATGCGGTTTATTGCAGACTTGTACAAAGATTGGAAGTATAAGTTGAACAAGCTCTTTTTAGAGCATGGGGGCGATCAACACCAGGATTATGATTTGGATCATGCTAGACGTTATGTGCCACAATCTATACCACCGCAGACATGGCAAAAGTGCGTAAACTTTTTAACAGTGACGAGTATAGGATAAGTATGACATTTTATAAAATTAGGTCATTATTTCATATATCTAAATTGTAAAGATAAAAATTTAATATTATTTTTTTAATTAGCAGGAGTTGTCTGGCAAAAATGCAAATAATAGAGCCCAAAAGGTCGCAAATGATTGACATGGGTCAAAGTCTATTACTACACGTCATTTTGATAAGGTAATTTAACTTTTTTGTTCATTTTTAAACTTTGTTAGTTAGCTTCTTATTCATTGTTTATTTATTTTTATCCTTTTTTTTATCTTATAAAAAATGAGTAGAGAAATAGAGATATTGGTGAGCTGCAGTCAATTTACGAGAATTTTAGGGACCAACACACGTATAGGTCGGGGGAGTAGGTGCATCCGATCCCTAATGAGCAATATGTAAGTTGGTTAAATTTTATATTTTAAATAAAATTTTATAAATATATCTTGTAATATTTATTATTCAATTTTATTTTAATAATTTAAAGCGATGATGATTGAGCTAGTGACTCAGCACACACAGTCTAGTATACCATCCATTAGCTTGCTTAGGACTCCTATACAAATAGATGAGGCTGTCATTGCTGATGAAGTGTTCGACACTCGTCGAGGGTATAGGAAGGTTGTTGGGTGTATACTAACTGGTCAGTCCTACTATTCGATGGACTCTTCTAGCGCTGGGGGGAGCTCACAGTTCATGTCTTAAGTTGGTGAGTTGCAAGAGCAATTACAATAGAGTTGAGACAAGTTTCAGCAAAGCTAACGCTTGATTCAGGAGCAGCAGCTGTAGCTGGATCAAAAGGATTAGATGCAGCAACAGCTTAAGACTTACCTTATTGATATCACCTCCATTCTTAGATAGTAGGGTATTGTTCTACTACCACCTCTATTTGTTGTTGCTACATCACTTGGGCCAAGTAGATTTGTGACTGCATCTGCCACCCAACCACCTGGTCCTTCTCAGCCATCACCATTGTTTTATCGTCCTTGTTGCCAGGATAATGATGATGATGATGATGATGATGCTAGCACTGATAGGGATACATCGACATATTTCCACCTCCTCTTCCCGTAATATATTATGTGTTTGTGTGTTGACGTGAGCCCGCAAGTGCACGGGTTAAGTTAAGTTATAGTATAAAAGATATCGTCTCCACAGGGATTGAACGTTGAATACTAACTGAATTTTGAGGCAAATTATCTAGGTACATCAATTGATATTGGGAATTAAGGGTAAAATGTAAAACAGAGCTTATCTATCAAAAGGTTTAATTCAAATGAAATGAAAGCGTACTCAGCTTAAGGTTCCCCTGTACATCTCATTATGGAATGAAGATAATCCTCTAACTTGGTTTACTGTTAATTTAGATTGCTGGATTACCAAAAACAAGCTATACCTCATTGCAAGGCTACTAGCTACTAACCAAAAGATTAAGTGCCCAGAATTTCTCTAGTAATCACTCATCTAGGTTGCATTAACATTGCTTTAGAATCCATTCTTAGACATTTCATCCTGTGCAAAAGAATCCAATTAGCTTAATTCCTAAGTCTAATTGATATTCCTAATGATCATGCAAGGTGCGATTAATTAATTGGTCATTCCAACCTAGAATTAACTAATCTATCACACAAATCCAATATTCCGGAAGTATTGAACTGTAGAAATACAAAACAGCATAATCAAATCATAAATTAACAGTAAATCAAGCTAGATTATATAAAATTCAATTCCATAAATCCATGAACAAGTTCACCCAAGCAGAGCACAAGGGTTTAGTGTGAAAGTATTACAAAATTAGAAGAAAACCAGAAAACAGAGAGGGAATTCAAACAATTCATGAAGCTCTACAAATTCCTTGCTTGAATCTTCAATCCTTCGCTTGAATCCATGTTAGAAGTTGCCCTTGGTGAGTTTGGGTCTCTCCTAAGGTTTCTCCCAGCAGCTCCTCTTTTAATTTTTGATTTCTCCTCCTTTTCCTTTCAAAATTTCGCGCAAAACTTATATGGGAAATGTACACGGGGTTCGACACGGCCCGTGTTCTACCCCGTGTTTCTCAGCGAAAGTTGAGCAGCATGATACACGGGGTGCGACACTCCCCGTATTTACTTGCGAAGTGTCAAGCAGTATGGTACACGGGCTTTGACACGACCCATGTTGTACCCCGTGTTCTTCTGTGAAAGCTGGTCAGCAGGGTACACGGGGTGTGACAATCCCCGTATTTATCTTAGAAGTGAAGGGCAGTATGATACACGGGGTTTGACACGGCCCGTGTTTGACCCCGTGTTCTTCTCTGAGCAATTCAGTGGAGCCTCGAAGCATTCCAGAAGGATACACGGCCTTTCACACGAGGTTCCCATACCCCGTGTTCTTTGTCAGGTGGGTAAATTTGCTTCGATTCTCCACAATTTGCATGATTTTTCCTCCGGATCCTTTTCTAATGCTTAAATGTGTCATTTCAAAACCTGAAAACAAAAATATCGAGCATCTAAGTATCCTTTTCAATCAATTTGCACAAGATACTAAGTAAATATGTGATTAAACACATAGAAATTAAGTGCAATTGTGCATTTATCAATTCCCCCACACTTGAATCTTGCTCGTTCTCGAGTAAGAAAGTAAGAGAATAGAAAATCTACTCCAAATTTTATTCTTTCCTCACCCATTGTTTTTTTAAATCAGGAAATCATTCAACAAATCAAAGATTAAGATCAAGTCATGCCAAACAACTAAATGAAAATAAAGCAACTAAATAAGTTAATCCTCAGCATAAAAGCAAAAGAGAATAGCCTCACAGGTAAAGTGTTTACTCACACTCTCAAGATTAGGCTTGTGTATACTCTCAAATCAATCTGCTCATGACTTAATTTTACCATATGCTTACAAAAACTCTAATCTCCACTACTATATTGTAAAATGCATGCAAATCAGAGGACTTTATTAGGGAAAATGGTGAGGATAGGGGAATGAAAAATCAAGGGATGAAAAATGATAGAGTTAGAGAAAGGAAAAGAGACATTGGTCATGAGTTTGACCATTGTCGAGTTCCATTACTCAGTTTAACATATTACCTTGCTTCAACCCTTTCTCCAACCTCCATTCTTCCTTTTTCTTTTCTTTTTTTTTAATTTTATATATATATATACATTAATCAACAAACAAAACCTTCTCTTCTTCTTTTTCTTCTCTTTTTTTTTATTTATTCCCAACAAGCTTTTCTTCCTCTTCTTCTTCCCAAATAATTTATTTGACACCATTTTTTTATTTATGGTGTTTTATTTTTTTTATTATTTGTTTGATTTTTTTTTTTTAACAATCAAAGCTATAAATCAACTTATACAACTAGCAGCACTAAGTAAGGACTTCTAAGTGATAGCCAAACTCATATAATGTGTCTAAGTTCCCTTAAACTCTAAGGTTCAAGTTTACTTGGGCAGTGGCTTTAGATGTACATAGTATGGCTAGGCTAGAAATGAGGGTCCAAGGCTCAAAGTGGCTAACTAGGGGAAAAGCTGAAAATAGTTTAGGGTATAACAAAGAAAAGGATTCAAATAAGCAAAACAAATAAAAAGGGTGAAGAAACATGGCCTCATCATTTTTTACATGCAAAATACATAAAATGTAGCCTCAAAAAGAGCAAATGCAAGTTCTAGAGAAAAAAGTCAAGAGTGATGACATAATCCCTCAAGAAGATAAAAATGAGCTTTAATTTCTAATGTGAAAATTGCTCAAAAGGCTCAAATCTCACAAGGGTCAATTATGCTTATTTCTCTTAGCTTTAAGCTTTAGATTTTCCTTATTAAGTTACCAGATAATCATTAAAGGAGTAAGGCATGAACCAATCACTTTATTCAAAAGATTGCCCTAAAAACTTAAAATTTTTTATTATATATATATATATATATATATTATATTTTTAATTAATTTTTTAAATTTTTTATATCATTGAAATTGGAGCAAATTTTTAGTACTCTAAATCAATCAAGCAAGTTCAAGTGCAAAACATTGCAAAGCATTCTAAACACTGCTCCCCCACACTTAAAATTGGACATTATCCTCAATGTACAAATAAGGTAAATGGGAAAAGAAATAGAGAATAGATGGGGGACTGAAACTTCCCTGACAGATGGAACATGGTTGTCCAGTACAGATGATGACTTCAGGGAGATCCAGAAGCAGAGACAGATTATGAGAGAGAGAGAGGAGACTGGTAATCTAAAAGAAAGAAAATGCAATACTAGAAAAAAAATATGTTGTTAGTTATTACAAACATTAATATTGAAAGTGCAAGAAAATAAAAGAGAAATAACTAAAATAATAACAAGTAAATGAAAGTGCATAGTCAAAATAAGTACAGACCAGATAAATGGAAGTAGAGAGTAGAAATAAGTAAAAAGAAACAGGATATATAAGTAAAAAGGAAAAATAAATGATCCAAGCTACTAAGCAGGAGGGTCCGGATCAGTTGGGGAAAAGGGGTGGAAGAGCTGGAACAGGGGCTCAACCATGCTCTTGATGTGTCTGGAGCGCCTATCCAAGTCGTCATAAAAACCCTCAATCCTCGTCTAACGGTCAGAGATAAGCCGAAGCTCAGCCAGAATCTGCTGCTGACCGGATAGTATGTCCCGGAAGTAGGCCTTGGATGAAAGTCTGCCCCCCGCAGAAGATGATGGACCCATAGCAGGCGTTGCATCACGATCGCCATCATCAATTGGAATATCATGTTGTTCCTCATGGGGTGGCTGCTGCACAGGAAAATTGAGGGGTTTTAGCCATTAAAAGCTCATCCGCCCACGAACACGGGGTCCGACACGGCCCGTGTTTCTTCTTGGAAGGCTCATGTTCAAAACTCCTATTCATTGGTTCAGTCAGTGAGGTACACGGGGTAAGACACGTCCCGTGTTCTACACCGTGTATCTCACTGGACTGCGTTTTCAGTCTTCTGTGCACGAAAATAAATAGCAAACATGCATATATGCCTAATTTACCCCAGAAACAGAGACCAAGTGCAAAAATGAACATCCTAAATCAACAACTTATGACTTATATACCTCAAACTACTCAGAAACTCAGAATGAAAATGGGAAAAATTAAGAATTAAAAGTAAGAAAATTGGAAAAATAAGCTTGGGTTGCCTCCCAAGAAGCGCTTGTTTAAGGTCATAAGCTCGACCCCTGTTTTAATTAGTCTGGTGCTGCCATTATTGGTGGCCCGACAACATGATGTTTCAATCCCTTGCCATTAAGTGGTGGGCTTGCCTCCAAAAACTCTGCATACGCAGCAATCTCCTCATTTTCAACAACTCCATTTGTAACTAGACATGCTTCAAGTGGATCTTGAAGGCACCCCATTAGAAGGGGTTCGTTCACAACTTTATCTACCACATCAATCCTGCATATTGAATCTTCACAAACAGGTAATTTAATTGATTCATGCAAATTAAACTCAACTTTTTCATCCCAATAGATAATGAAAGTCTACCATTTTTTACATCAATCAGAGCACCCGTAGTGACTAAAAAGGGTCTGTCCAAAATGATAGGGATTTGTGAATCCTCTTTCATTTCGAGCACAACAAAATCAACAGGAATGAAGAACTTACCAACCTTGATAGGTATATCCTTATGTAAACCTACTGGATATTTCACTAAACGGTCTGCTAGTTGAAGTGAAACTGTGGTGGGCTTCATTTCTTTTATATTGAGTCTCCTTGCAACCGACAATGGCATGAGGCTCACACTTGCTCTCAAATTACACAATGTCCGGTCAATAGAAACATTTCCTATCACACAAGGAATGGAGAAGCCTCCTGGGTCCTTTAGCTTAGGAGGTAGTTTATTCTGGATGATGGCACTACACTCCCCCGTTAGAGCTACAGTCTCATGCTCTTCTAGCTTCCTTTTGTTCGAGAGAATGTCCTTCAAGAACTTTGCATATGATGGCATTTGTGAAAGAGCATCAGTGAAGGGGATATTGATATACAGCTTTTTCAATATTTCCAAGAACTTTTCAAACTGCTTATCAAGTTTAGCCTTTGCTAGTCTTTGAGGATAAGGGATTGGCGGTTTGTATGGCTCTGGAGGGACATACTTTAGCTTTTCAGGTAATTTCCCTTCTTTCACTTCAGCATCATCAGGAATTGGAGCCTCTTTGCCTTCTTTCTGCTCTTCCCCCACACTTATCTCTTCTTCACCTTCTTGAGTGGCATTTGGATCCTTCAATAGCCTCCCACTCCTAAGAGTGATTGCCTTACAATGCTCCCTAGGATTTGATTCAGGTTGAGCAGGGAGTTGACCAAAAGCTCTAGAAAAAGAAGCAGAAGCTTGTTGAGCTATTTAGGTTTCCAGCATTTTTCCATGTGTGGCCAATGAGTCAACTTTGGAGGACAGTTGTCTAATAGAATCCTCCATGGCTCTACCATGCTGCCTAAACTCTTCATTAGTTTTCTCTTGGGAAATGAGAAATTTCTCCAAGAGGCCTTCTAATTTAGCAGTGAAAGAGGTTTGAGCTGGTGGGTTATATGGTATTTGGTTTTGAAAATCGGGTGGTGGTGGTGGTCTATTGGGAGTGGTTTGAGTGTTGTATGGCTGGGTGGGCTTGTAGGATAGGTTTGGGTGGTTCCTCCATGATGGATTGTAGGTGTTTCCAAATGGTTCATTTGGATTCTTCTGTCCATACCCACTGTTATGCATATAGTTCACTTGCTCAGTAAAATCCTGCCCCAATGTACACTCAACTGCCATATGACTTGTCATACCACAAATCTCATAAGGAAAGTCAGTAGCACCTGTTGCATTTATACTATTAACTTGAAATTTATCAAACTTAGCCATAAGTGCATCTACTTTGCTACCTAGACTTCCTAATGCATCTACCTTAGCTGACAAATGATTAAAAGTATCTAATTCATACTTACCTGAAGCTTTCCTTGAAGATCCCCTCTCATTTGACCATTGGTAGTGGTTCAAAGCCATATCCTCAATCAAATCATATGTTTCATCCAACCTTTTGTTCATCAAGGCACCTCCAGCAGCAACATCCACAGTGAACTTAGTATTATAGTTCAAACCATTGTAAAAGGTATGAAGAACTAGCCATTTTTCTAACTCATGATGTGGACACAGCCTCAACAGTTCCTTGTATCTATCCCAAGCATCAAATAGAGATTCCCCTTCTCTCTGAGAAAATGTAGTGATTTCATTCCTTAATGGAGCAATCTTGCTTGGAGGAAAATATCGTGACAGAAAAGCCCTTAATAGCTCTTCCCATGTAGTGATAGACCCTGTTAGTAAAGAGTGCAACCAAGCCTTTGCTCTATCCCTCAAAGAGAATGGGAAGAGTCTAAGCTTGATAGCATCCTCTGCTGCACCATTGATCTTGATTGTATCACAGTATTCTAAGAAAATCTGAATATGGAGGTTTGGATCCTCCATTTGTAGTCCACCAAACTGGTTTTGCTGCACCATAGACAGAAGAGCTGGCTTCAATTCGAAGTTGTTAGCCTCAACAGTAGGCCTTCTTATACTGGATTGAAGCCCAGTGGCGTCAGGTGCTGCAAATTCTCTAAGAGATCTGTTATCCATGTCTTCAATCACTGGTTCAATGTCAATTGCTTCTTGGATATCTACTAATTTTTGCTCTCTCCTTCTCCTAAGCAAAGTTCTTTCAATCTCCGGGTCTAAGTCAAGAATTCCTTCAAGATTTCTCCTTTGCATATACAAAGATATTCTGCAAAAAGAGTAGGTAATACTCGAACAGAACAAAATAAGAAAGAAATACTATAAAAATAAGAAAATCAGAACAAGATGAATCAAGAACTAAAAGAAAATGAATTGCCTAGTCTAATTCACTTAAAACTTTCTATTAATATTAACCAGTTGCAATCACTGGCAACGGCGCCAAAAACTTGACGTGAGCCCGCAAGTGCACGGGTTAAGTCGAGTTATAGTATAAAAGATATCGTCTCCACAGGGATTGAACGTTGAATACTAACTGAATTTCGAGGCAAATTATCTAGGTACATCAATTGATATTGGGAATTAAGGGTAAAATGTAAAACAGAGCTTATCTATCAAAAGGTTTAATTCAAATGAAATGAAAGCGTACTCAGCTTAAGGTTCCCCTGTACATCTCATTATGGAATGAAGATAATCCTCTAACTTGGTTTACTGTTAATTTAGATTGCTGGATTACCAAAAATAAGTTATACCTCATTGCAAGGCTACTAGCTACTAACCAAAACATTAAATGCCCAGAATTTCTCTAGTAATCATTCATCTAGGTTGCATTAACATTGCTTTAGAATCCATTCTTAGACATTTCATCCTGTGCAAAAGAATCCAATTAGCTTAATTCCTAAGTCTAATTGATATTCTCAATGATCATGAAAGGTGCAATTAATTAATTAGTCATTCCAACCTAGAATTAACTAATCTATCACACAAATCTA
This sequence comes from Sindora glabra, assembly GCA_020226215.1. Lineage (NCBI taxonomy): Eukaryota > Viridiplantae > Streptophyta > Magnoliopsida > Fabales > Fabaceae > Sindora > Sindora glabra. The sequence goes on along the minus strand of CM035232.1, from coordinate 67,963,441 downwards.
ATATTCCGGAAGTATTGAACTGTAGAAATATAAAACAGCATAATCAAATCATAAATTAACAGTAAATCAAGCTAGATTATATAAAATTCAATTCCATAAATCCATGAACAAGTTCACCCAAGCAGAGCACAAGGGTTTAGTGTGAAAGTATTACAAAATTAGAAGAAAACCAGAAAACAGAGAGGGAATTCAAACAATTCATGAAGCTCTACAAATTCCTTGCTTGAATCTTCAATCCTTCGCTTGAATCCACGTTAGAAGTTGCCCTTGGTGAGTTTGGGTCTCTCCTAGGGTTTCTCCCAGCAGCTCCTCTTTTAATTTTCGATTTCTCCTCCTTTTCCTTTCAAAATTTTGCGCAAAACTTATATGGGAAATGTACACGGGGTTCGACACGGCCCGTGTTCTACCCCGTGTTTCTCAGCGAAAGTTGAGCAGCATGATACACGGGGTGCGACACTCCCCGTATTTACTTGCGAAGTGTCAAGCAGTATGGTACACGGGCTTTGACACGACCCATGTTGTACCCCGTGTTCTTCTGTGAAAGCTGGTCAACAGGGTACACGGAGTGTGACAATCCCCATGTTTATCTTAGAAGTGAAAGGCAGTATGATACACGGGGTTTGACACAGCCCGTGTTTGACCCCGTGTTCTTCTCTGAGCAATTCAGTGGAGCCTCGAAGCATTCCAAAAGGATACACGGCCTTTCACACGGGGTTCCCATACCCCATGTTCTTTGTCAGGTGGGCAAATTTGCTTCGATTCTCCATAATTTGCATGATTTTGCCTCCGGATCCTTTTCTAATGCTCAAATATGTCATTTCAAAACCTGAAAACAAAAATATCGAGCACCTAAGTATCCTTTTCAATCAATTTGCACAAGATACTAAGTAAATATGTGATGAAACACATAGAAATTAAGTGCAATTGTGCATTTATCATGTGTGTGTGTGTGTGTATATATATATATATATGTACACATTTACATAGATTGTGATATATAATTTATTCATATATATATTGTTTATACAATTGCTTTATAAGTACTCATTCTTTTTATGTTGGATCGAATTATTATTCATTATTATTAGTACTATTGATGTATTGCAGTTATATAATTTACATTAAATTAAATTTAAAAAAGATAAATATAATTCAAATGAATTCAAATAAATAACATTTTAGATTATGTTGTTAAATATAACATATTATTTGAAATACACTTAATTATAACATCAATTTCAATTTAAATTTAAAAAACCTTTAGCAACGACATTATCATTACTATAAGCTTCAGCGACGACAATATCGTTACTAGAAATCAAAATTCAAAAATTTTTTAATTTTAAAAATATTTTCTACAATGACTTTGTCGTCATAGAAGGTTATGCTTTTAACGACAACAAATTATCATTAGTGTTAGTTGTTTCACCTAAGAAGTTATTCTGACAACATTTTCACCGATGACTTTTGTATTTACCAACGATTAAGCATTCTATGCCAATGACAATTGTCATCGTTAAAGGTTTTTTTTGCTGTAGTAATTACTAAATTTATTAGTGATGGATTTTCAAATTTTAGCAATAGATTTTTCCATCATTATTCATTATTTTTGTAGTGATTGTATTTCCTTCAAAGATGTGATGATAGTTTCATCAATAGAAGAACTGATATTATTTTAGTTTTTCACATCAGTTATATAACTAACATCATAAAAAATATATAACAATGCTTAATTAGACATTGGTCAAAATCTAACATATAATCTGTTAAACACCCAACATATATTTGCATTTTGTAGTAGCCTATAGGGAGCAAAAAAGTGATTCAACCTTTATTCTTCATTAAAAATTAACTAGGGTGTAGATTCACTGAGATTTTATTAAAGATAAAATTAAAAAATAATAAATACAATTTTTTTAAAGTCAAAATGAAAAGGATTCAAAAACTTGTATAAAATGAGCATCTACTTAGTAATACAATTTCTCACGTGGCCAATGATGTATAATAGAAGCAAAATATTATAGGTGTCGAAAATTGATTCTAAAATTGAGTTCTAAATCTTTTAGACTCATTGGATTAAACTTTCATTAATTTTATCTTTTAGACATTTCTTAACTTTCATTTGAAACCCATTTTTGAATCCTATTTTTGGTATTAATATTAGAAAGAGAAATAAAAAAGAGGACTATTAGTAAAACTATTTCTAATTAGTGAGTAATTAAATTTTATAGTTTTTATTTTCTTTTTATCTTATAATAATATTATATGCATCAAAAATAAGATTTAAAATTAGGTGTTAAATATAAATTAAGGAATGTTATTAAATATAGGATGATAGAACAAATTTGCAAAGCTTAATCCAATGAATATAAAAGATCTAAAATTCAATTTTAGATCCCATTTTCAGTATATATAATATTTTTCTTTATCTTATCCTTGAATGAATTAAACAAAAATAATTTAGGGTTATACTTTACTACCTATTCAAAAATTTCATAAGTTTTTGTGAAAATTTAATGAAAATGTCACAAAAAATTACAATTTTTACATGAAATTTTACAACTTTTTCAAAAAAAAATATATATGTATAAATAAATTATTGGTGCAATGAATTCGGAAAAATTTATAACTCTATCATTTATAGTTGTATAAATTTTTTTTAATTTATATATATGTGTATATATTACAGCTTTTAGAGAAAATTTTACATAAAAAAATATTTTTTTACAAAAGAATCATCGTGAATTTTTTTCAAACACCTACCGAAAGCATCACTCAATAATTCAACATCCTCAACTATCCAAAGAATCTCCTTTTTTTCAAAGAAGAAACTTATTGCAACGATAAACATGGCCTGCTTTGACACTTTCCTTGAAGAAACCCAGGCACTTATAAAATCTATCATCATATGCAGTAACAATTGGCTCCTGGGAAATGGCTGTAAAAGCATATTAATCTCTTCATATCATAGCCAATTCCACCAACAAAACCTTTCTACATACATGCATCATGTAAACAAACACAATTGAACAACGTAAATATGACAATTTCAACCTAAACAAGAATCAAGAAACACATAATCATAAACAAAGTATCAAAGAATCCTCAATCTTGGTTCAGCTCTCAAATTCTATGTACAACAACAGAAGAAAAGTCCCCAATGAACTTTTTCTTTAACATCTAATGGACTTTTTGGAAGCATATATATTATTTCTGAATAATAAGCAATATTGATCAGGTATATATTGCACGATTTTAAATTGCGATCACAACAGCAATATATTGTTGTTGTGTGACAACTTTTAACCGTAATATTCCATGATTCATGCCACGACAAAAGCATTTTTCCCCAATAGTTGTATCTGCAATTGTCAATATTAACCGCAATTTAAAACCACAGTATATATTACCGTAAAAGAGATATGATAAACTTAATTTACTCCTATATATGAATTTGCCACCCATATGAAACCTTCTTTTGTATTAACTTCCTTCTTCAGGATGAACTTTGAAGCTTACCAGGTTCATTTATCTATATATGAAATGAATTGCATAACCAAACAAGCCCTATCCTTCACTTCGAATAGTGATCAGCTATTGTTTGCATGACCTTAACCTGAGTACCAAGGCATCTCACATAATGGGCTGTCTCCTCCAACAAACTGCATATATCCAATGACTTCCCTCCAGGAACAAGTTTTCTCAGCCTCTTTTCTTGGCTCACAAACTCAATTGGGATTTCTGTGAAATTCTTAACTAACCTTTTCTTCTTACCTACACAAGATCTCTTTCTCTTCACCAAAACATGGTTTCTAGCTCTTCTTTTAAGTCCTAACTTCACAAGAATAGCTCTACTCCAAGCTCTTCTTGTCCCAACTGCATGAGCCATTGATGAATAAAACGCCGACTCAATCCTTCGACTGCGGTTGCGGATTTCGTTTGTGGATTGTGAGCAATTGATAGATCTGCTGGGTTTCTTCATCTTTGAAAGAGCTCTGAGGAATCTGGAGGCAAATTTTGTTTCGCAAGAATTTTCTGTGCTTAAAGCCATAATAACATTTAGGGTCATTGTATTGACAACTTCACGTAAGGGATATGGGAAGAAGAAAAAAGATGACAAATCCTAAATCGGAAAAATCGAAAGAACTTATGTTTGTGGTAGGGATTGAAATCCTAGTACAACAAACTCTGACAGAAGCCACTTTTTGGGTGAAAGAAAGAGAGAGAAAGAAGAGAGAGAGTGAGAGAAACAAGGACAGATATTGGGGATTGGAAGCTAAGATTTCCTTCTGACACAAAAGGGTCCTCTCTTCTTGTTGCCAAGTACAAAAGGCAAAGGCAATCCTTAGTTCTTTAAAACATGATATGAATCTCTTCCTCTCACCCTCACAAATGTCCAATTAACAAAACGCAGGAGCTAAGAGAAAGAGAGAAGATGAAGAATCAAATAATGGAGAGAATAAAGGAATATGGAAGCTTCAAGCAAAAGATAATAACCAAAAGATTAAAAACAAAAGAAAAAAAGAAAAAAGGAGGGGGAAATGAAAGGATAAATTTGGACGGCCAGAAATATTTTTAGCCTATAGGCATATGGATAATAGTATCCTAATCCTAATATAAATTTTATTTTTTTTCAACAAAATTAAGTATATGTGGAATTTATTTGCCAAGAGTAGACGTGGGAATCACGCTAGGTTTTTTAATTGGTCAGGTTGCTTCAAATTGAGAAAGAATGTCCAACTCCCGTGTTGTGAGAAGGGATTAATACCCACGAAAAAAAATATAAAGAAGAAAATCTTAAAGCTAAGTTTCATAAAAAAAATTATGAAAAATTATTTTCTTTGATACCTTTACGTTTAGAATTTGTATTCACACATGTGTGGTCTAGTTAAATTTATGCCACCAGTACAAGAAATATTAGCACATATTCTATATTTTTTTCAAATGTAATTAATAAGAAATATTATCACAGTACATGCCATTGGTGTAAATTTAACTATACTATCATTACATAAAATATAATGATATGTGTGTTTACTATTTTTAAAAATATTTTTATATTTTTATATTTTTTAAAAGTAGAAGTTTATGTTTGATAATTTATTTCTAAAATTTATTTTTAATAATTATAATTCTAAATATGTAATCTAAAATTAAAAAATATAAATAGATTTTTGATATTTTCTTAATTTTCCTATCATTTTGGATGTTAATTTATAATTAAATGAAATATTTTTATTTACTTATTCAAACACATTTCTATCCTTCATTTTTTTTTAAATTTGAAAATAATTTTTTAAAATAAAAACATAGACCCCCAAATCCTAACTTTTAAGTTAAAATAGGAGAGTTTACATTCTTCTCTGCAAATATTATAAATAATATCATTGAGTTGATTCAGTTAAATTGTATAAATTGAGGTATACCTTGATTTTAGATTAAAATAATTTATCCCGACAACTTCTTCTGTGAAAAAAATGATGTTATTGTTGAAAAAATAATAATACCAAGTTAAGAATAATATGCCTAAATTTTTTAATGAAAATAATACTAGAAATTTTATTGAAGAAGAGGCTGAAGTTGATTGTTTAACGCATCATTTTCAAAGAATAGGAGGTTGGAGAAGTGGGTTTGTGGACCCACAACAGGGCCAACCACCACATGAGCGCACATGGCTTAGTCCTCCACTTGCCTTGAGGAACCTTTTCTTTCTTCATCTAATCTTTGATTTGATTACTTCCTTATAATCTAATTATCTAATTATTATATATCATGCTTTGTGCTTGGGTTAGGTATAGATTATCTTTTCTTCAAGCTTTGTGATGGATAGGCCACCATCCTTCCCTTTAAAGAAAGGTACATCATCCAAAGTTAATCACAGCAATTTAGTAATGTATAACCCTCTTTTTCTGTACCTTTGTTTTTTTTTTTTTCATCCCACACTAGGTTTTACCCGTTTCTTTTGCATTTCTACCATTTTTTAATTAAATTCATTTTTTAATTATAGAAGTGAGAGACTACTTAATATAAATGTAGAATGTTTATTAAAAAAATTCAAAAATAAAATATTAAATATAGTAACATAACTAAAAATGATGAAAGAACTTAAAAACTCTTTTTATTTTCTGAATGAATGATTGTGTTTTTGAACTTTATACATTGGTGTGATTAAATGAATAATTTTTCCCTTTTTTTAATTAGTATTGCAGCAAGCTATATTTGATCACCAAGTGCAATGCTTTGATTGTTTTCTCTATGTGTGTGTGTTTTTGTAATAGATAGTTTTCTTTTTTGATTAATATATATCTCTCTATGTATGTAATAGATAGTTCTCTCTTTTGATTAATATAAATAGGTTTATTTTACTTTAAATTTAATTTGTACAAGTTTTAGTGATGAATCATTTGAGTAGTATATAGGGGAGGTGTATATATATATATATCTTTTTATCCTCAATGCTAAGAAAAATAATAATCATAATAATTTATTTTAAAAAAATTAAAATATTTCTACAATCTCTCTCTAAATTTATGCTCATACCAAGAAAGGAAAAGTAAATTTTCTTACCATGCATTTCAAGTAACTTAGTATTTATTTATTGATATTCCACAAAAACAAAAAGCTCCATGTTAATTATAACATTCAAAACTATATTTTAATAAGTGATTAGAAAGTGACCACGATTTTGCATAAAGTTCCATTAGCTTGCGTCGCTCCCAAGAAATAGGGCGGAACCATCACCTTATTGAGTTTAAAGAAAGTAGGTATGTTAGAGTTTTTTTGTCCTCATAGATTTTTCTAATTTATAATTTAATCTTTATAACTTTTTTACTTGTAAATATTAAATCTGAAAAAAGTTATTTTTTACTTATCATTCACTCTTACTATTTGAAAAACTCTTAGATACATGAAATATATTACATTAAGATATTTAAAATTATTTTTAAAAAACAAACTATATTATATTAATAGCAATTTATATCGTTAAGCAATATATTTATTAAATGGGTCAATCTGTCTATCCTATTTAATAAGTTTAATTAATAAAATTTATATTATAAAATTATTTATTAAATTTAATTACTTTCTATTTTTAAAAAAATATTTTTATTTTAATTAATAATAAAATACCATTTTGAAATCCTATTGTCATTTTTATTAAAATAAGTATTTTATATCTTAATTATATACACCTATTTATAATTTAATTATTAATTATTTTTCATAATATTTTTTAAAATTTAATATAAATTTTTTAAATGAGTTAACATATCAATCAAGCCTAAGTAATCATTTAACTTTTAATTAATTAAATTTATATAATAAAATTAATATAAATTAGTAAAATAAATATTAAAATATGTTAAAAATTATGTTAAATGATTATTAAATAAATTTAAACTCTTTTCACAGTAAAATAAAAATAATTTATATACATTTATTTTAATAAATAATTTATACACAATATCTTGGAGATAAATTTTGATAATTTATTTTTGTAAAATTATTTAATAAATAATAAATTATGATGATATGTCTTTTGATAGAAATTTAAATTTAATAAATAATATATAAAATTTAAAATATTATTAAAATAAAATAATATGTTTAAATAAATTATAAAATATACTTATATCCTTATATATCATTTTACATATTAATATACAATAATAAACAATCAATTTTATCAAATATCTTTATTTAAACAATTAATATTATAAGTTAATATAATTAATTATTAAGTAATAATTAATTAAATTAACTAACTATTAATGTAAATAGTTGATTGTCAAATAGACTTTTAAATTTTTTTATCATTTTTATTATTATAGTAGTACAGTATTTATATTTTGTTTCCACTGAAAATTTGAATTCATCCGCATAATAATGATTTTTATTGAAGATTTTGGTTTTTTAAATAAACAAAAGTTTTCCAAAGTAAATAGAAATTAATTTTATTTTTCCTCAAATCCTTTACAAATTTACAAATCTATATTTATATCTATTTATATTATATATTAGGTATGATGTTTACTACCTCATTTTATTACAATTATCATTCTTTTAACACATGTTAATTTTTTATTTCCTCTTAATGAATATTGTATTACGATAAGTCACACTTGTGTAATTAAACTTTTCTTAATAAAGATTACGTCATGCTAAGTCAAACTCATACAGTTAGTGCAAAGGATTGATTCTCTTATTTACATATAACCATTTACATTAAAATGAGAAAAAATGTTAATTTTTTTCCTCATTTATGGCATTTTCATAATCTCTCTAACTCGTTTCTCTAATTTATTGAATTTTTTAATTTTTGTGTAGTTTCTTCCTCTCCAAAATAATTTCCTTAATTTTTTTCATTATTTATTATATTTTTGTAATCTCTCTTATCTTTTTTCCTAATTTACTACATTTTTTAGAATTGAATCTTTTATTTATATATAGCAATTTATATTAAATTAAGAAAAAAGACTCCTTAATTTTTTTATCTCATTTATTACATTTTCATATTTTCTCTAATTTATTTTCTTAATTTATTGAATTTGCTTCCTCTCTAGAATAATCTCATTAATTTATTTTTCTTATTTATTGTGTTTTCATAATTTCTTTTATTTTTTTTTATTTTTTATATTTTTTAATTTTCATGTACTTTCTAAATAGTTGGATTCTCATTTTTAACAACCAATCAAGATATATATAACCTCACAAGATTAAAACGAATATATTTGAGCTCTTTATTTCTTCTTTTTTCCTAATTTGCCTAAGCTTTTTAATCTATTAAGAAATCTTTCATGCATTTTCTCCATGGATTCAAGAAAAAGTTTACACACAATCAGATTATGTGGATTTTTCTTCAATTGCTAGGATATTTACAAGTTTTGGAATAATCTCCCTGCCTTCTTTCCCTCATTTACTATGTTTTCATATCCCTTTTGTAATTTATAATAATACATTTTTATACAAGTAAAGTAAACTATTACGAGACATGTTTTTAGACTTAATAGTATGTTAAAGTAATTGATTTCATCATTGATTTATAATTTATAGTCATTGATTTGATTATATTATAATTATTGATTTGTAATTTGTATAAAATTCATATATAATTAAATATTTTATAAACCTAATAATATTTATTACATTTCATTGCCATTGATTATATACTAAATAAAATTTTAAATTTTTAAAATTTTATAATCATTAATTCTTCCTTACTTTTATACATGACACAACCTCTATCATTTGTGATGATGTGGGTTGCAAATTTAATTAACCCTCAGATTCGCTATTAAAAGGAGCATTCAATAACATTTCTAATATTGCACCAATTACAAATTCAATTAGCCCTCAGATATCATGCAGCAAAATAAAAAATATTATCCAAAAGGAAATTGATAATTTTTTATTATGTTTACAAATTTAGTACTTTGGAACAATTTAATTTTTTTTAACCTTTTTCATATTCAATAAATTAGACAATATCCATTTTTAATTATCTATTACTATTTGCATTTATATAAAAATTAAGCAAGGCATGTATACATTCAATTCCAAACAAATAAATATTATTTATTTTTTTATATATTTAATTTTATATTAATTTTTCTAAATTTAATTTATTCTAATATTTAATCATGTATGCATTCTATTTGTAGTAATGATTACTATCAATATAATAGTACAATAATATAACAACATTATTAAATAATAATGACTTCAAAAATATAGTAACTCCTTTTATTTAATTTGAATATAATTTTATTAATTATATAATTATTTTATTGATAAAAATATAGCAACAAAGTTTACATTAATGGCTTGAATGTTTTATAATTTAAAATCTAAAAAACTAAATGTGTATTATAAATTAAATTGAGTAAAAAAAGCTCCTTGATTTCTTTTCCTTATTTATTGTATTTTCATAATGTCTATGATTCATTTCCTTGATTTACTAAATTTTCTAATTTTTTTTTGTATTTTCTTCCTTTCTAAAATAATTTTCCTAATTTCTTTCCATTATTTATTATATTTTCACAATTTCTATGATTTTTTTTTCTAATTTACTACATTTTATAAATTGAATCTCTCATTTATATATAATAATTTATATTAAATTTAAAAAAAAGACTTCCTAATTTTTTTTATTTATTGCATTTTTGTATTCTCTTTTATTCTTTCCCTAATTTAATATTTTCTTCCTTTCTAGAATCTCTCTAATTTTTTTCTTTATTTATTGTATTTTCATAATTTCTTTAATTTATTTTCCTAATTTATTATATTTTCTAATTTTCATGTATTTTTTAAACAATTGGATTCCTATCTTTAACAAAGAAACAAGTGATATATAGCCTTATAAGACTAAAAGGAATATGTTTGAGTGCTTTGTTTTTTTTTTTCTTGCTTCATGTAAGCTTTTTATTTATTGAGAAATCCTCCATGTATTTTCTTGATAGATTTAAGGAGCAAGTTTACATGCAATCAAGTTATGTGGATTTTGCTTTAGCTGTTAGGATGTTTACAAGTTTTGGAGTAGCCTCCCTAACTTCTTTCCCTCATTCACTATGTTTTCATATTCCCTTTGTAATTTATAATATGTTTTTATACAAATAAAGTAAACTATTACAAGACATGTTTTTAGACTTAATAGTATTTACAATCAATTTATTGATCAAATTAATTTTAATAAGAATAATTTCAATTGAATTATGCAAAAAAATAATATTAATACATAAATTAAATAGAATATAAGAAATACCTAATAAATTCATTAATGATAAATGATTTATATAAATGTCCTTAATGTATCATGATCTTCTCATAATTAGACTTGATCATGAATTCTAATAAGAATCACTACTTCTATTAACCTTTATTTTATTTTAGGGAGAAATTTCATCACCAATGGGAAGTAATTAGAACCAACCTAGGGTATTGAAACAACAACCCTTATTTATATTATAATAATTAGTAGCTTAACCCATCATCGAGAACCACCTACAACCACTTTAATAAGTTGAATTGCCATTTGGCCTAAACTAGATAGTCACTTTAATATTAGGTCAAACTTTTTATATCTTATTTTTATTATTAAATTAATAGATTCAAAATGAAAAATCTAACAATCTCCTACTTAGACTATGTAATTCAATAATAGTAGCCACTTAAAACGAAATTATGTTATCTTTATATTCATTGGACTAAATTGAGATCATAAATATCCAATAACATAAAACATAGTATCTAATAAAGATATCAATGAAATACACATTATATACTTATACCTCATTGACCATTTACAATATTCAACAGAGATATACATAATAAGATTATGCTTAATAAGATTTACATAATAAATTGTGACAAAATGTATAAATCTTTACATATTAGGTCAAAGCATCTGCCCAAGATGCTAAATAAGAATCATAATTCTCAATACAATATTAATACATGATCTAAATGTCTCTATAAATATGCTATAACAAAAAATTTGCACAATATATGGCAAAACATAAATGTTTCACTATGAATAGTTCATTTATATACATTTTGAGAAAAATAATTTACATCATAGTACGTCCACTAACCTAAAACATCAAAAGACTTAGTTAATCTTATATTGATTACATGATCATGAAATATTTTTACTGCTAAGCCTTTAGTTAGTGGATCCATGAGCATACAATCTATGAAAATATATCCAATACATGTGATATATCAACGTACTTTCTCTCGCACAAACTAATACTTTATATTAAAACACTTTGCACGAGCAAAACTTTTGTTGTTCTAAGAAAAGTTCAAAATAATAATATTGTAGCAATAGATAGTCAAGGGTTTAAAGATGCTCTCAATAATCTTGAAATTAGCCATCAATTTCTTTTAGTATACAACAATGTAAGCAACATTATAACACACAACATACTCTACTTCCATAGTGGAGGTTATTATTAAAGATTGCTTAATACTTTTCCATAATACAACTCCTTCTACTATCATAAAGATGTATCTAAAAGTCAATTTATAATCATTTAGGCAATTAGCAAGATCTAAATCTGAGTAGCCAGTAACTATGAGATCTTTTAATCTCTTGTATGTTAACATATAATATTTTATACCCTACAAATACCTCATCACTTTTTTTTGCAATAGTCCCATGTATCTAACTAGAATTACTTAAGTATCTCCCTAGTATACTGATTTGTACATCACAATACACTAAAATTAGTTTATTATTGGTTTCCTTAAAATAATATAGTATAATGAAGCAAATCAGGTCATACCCTTAGCGATCCCTTTAATTACTTTTTCTAATTAATTATTTAATAATGTTTACATAATTGTTTAATTATTTATACACTAAAAATAGAAGAAATAGATTTAAAATAAAATGCAATATGAATACAAACTGTAATGTAGAATGCGGTATGAATGCAATATGCAGAATTATACAAAATTATGCAAAACACATATAAGAGGTTTTATGATTCAAAATTGAAATAAATGTATAAAACAAAATAAAACACAAAGTAAATAGTAAGGAAGAAGATCAAGGCAACGAAACAGCTAATTTAAGGAATTGGATGCTCTAGTTTTGATTTATAATAGATTAATTAAGATTTGACTTTTCTAATTAATTTTTCAATCTTAAATTTTTTAAAACTCCTACAATAATTCAGGAACTCTACACTAGATAACCATCTAGGATTTGATCAATTAAGATTAACTGAATTAAGCCATCATTATAATCCCTAAACTAGTTTAAAATTGATTTAGTAATAAAATTTGGTTGAATTGAAAAATTAAATTAGAAACCTCCAAATTAATCTCTTAATCCATTACTCATATGTGTAAAACTATGATTACCAACCACAATTCTACATTAAAATAAAAAAAATATTAGAAATCATAAGGATAAATACCAATTATACCAAATTAACATCCAACACAAGTAATTTTAAGAAATCAATATAAGTAATTAAGGAAAAAGGAAAATTAATTAAAGAAAATTAACATTACAAATCATAATTTCATAATCTGGTAGATGAAAGCCTTAAACTTATTGAATCAACTCCAAATTTAGCCTTCCATGTCTAGAGAACACAAAAGCTAGAAAAAGAAGAGAAAAGTTATTTGCTAAATGTTGTCTAGTCTATTGTGTCTCATAAGTTCTCTCTTTTTATCTAATCTAATTAACCTAAAAACCTATTAAACCTGAATTTTGTGCGTCTTAAGATTACAAAGATAAGGCTTTCCTAATTTTTAAAAGCTCAAAACTTATTTTTATAAAGTAATTAACTCTAGGAGTTATAGTCGTGAAATCTCATAGGTTTAACTTCCAACTAGTATAAGACTGCTAAAATAATATAGTTTAGGTAGAAAATTGTAAAGGTAAGTATTATAAATATTTAGGCCTTGGTTTCACATTAATTGGACCTCTATAGCTATAGATATAGCCTAAAAACCAAAGCTGACTTAATTAGGAAAAAAATAGGGCTTCAACTTCTCAGCTAAATAAGAGCTTGAAGGAGTCCAAACTAAGCTTTGGCCAAAATAATAAAGTTGTAGATATTTCTTTAAGCTTTTCAATGATATGAAGTTCACCCATGATCTAACATCCATAGCCTAAGATATATGTAAGAAAAAAGAAATAGTATCAAAATCCAGCATTAATAAAATAAATTCAAAACATTGTAAAACTAACTCCAAATTATAAAACAAAGTTAATTCTATGATATTAAACATGTGTTAAGAGACATGAAATAGGAGGAAATAATATAGTAAATATTTTTCTCATCAAATTCTCCCACACTTAGCTCTTGCACATCCTCAGATAAAACAACGACTTTATTTAGAACTAAGAAATAAAGGACTTTATTTTTCCAAAAATTTCAAAATCATAAATCTATAAGTAAGAGATAAATAGAGGCCAGTAAAAAACATAAAACATCATGAAAAAAATCTTAACAAACTTGAAGCTAACTAAAATAGCAATTTTATTAAAAAAGAATAGATTAACATGGTAAATTCTCACAAGATTCACTTTTCAACTCTCAAGTGTTTGAGGTAAATGTCTCACCAAAGTTCTTTCCATAAAATTACCCTACCGAAAGCTTCCTGATCATCTAATCTCTATTACTCAAATCACATGCACAATATAAATCAAAAGAACTTTGGTTGTAATGTGGTTTAGGAAAAGGAAGGAAAAATAAGGATATAAAAGGTTAGAAACTAAAGAAATCAATAGAGCAATTGAATAAAAAACACATGGATAAATCATAAACAATTATAAGTTAACACATCAAGCTAAATTCAAATTCAAATTCAAATACTCATTAACTTTTTTATTTTTCCTTTTTCTTTCTTTTCTTCCCTTCTTTCTTTCTTCCTTTTTTTTAAATTTCCTTTTGCCTTATTCTTTTTTTTTACTTTTCTCCTTTTTTTGGAAATTTTGTTTGCATTTTTTATTTTTTTTTGGTTTCAACCAACCATTAAATTTAAAGTTGATAACTTTTTATAATACATAAACTCACATAACTTTACACTTATTCAAAAGCCTATCTCACAAATATTCAATTACTCTACTAATCCATAAGGTTAGGTAAAGATATTTATTTTTCATTGGAAAAATATGCTTACAAGTTAATTAACAAAGAAAAGAACAATTAAAGTTCAAGGGGGTTTAATAAAGATAAAAACTCAAGGTTGACTTTACAGCTCTAGCTTAAATAAAGAAAGAATGCCTTTATTATTTTTATACATGCATGTGTAAAATATAATTTTAAAAAAAATTAAAGTAAGTTCTATAGAAATAAATCATAGAAGAACATTACACAAAAAGGAAAAAGAATAGCACAAAATTTTAACTTAAGGCTCAAAATCTTATAAGATAAGTCATGCTATCAAGTTTAATCTACAAATTCAAAATTTATCATTACATCAATTAATTTCAAGAAGTAAAATTATTTATTCAATCATGTTATGAATCCTATCTAACTTTAATTAAATTCTACTCATGAAAATGTAAAATTTTTATTAATGGAAAGCAACTAAAATGACTTAAAAAAAGACTAAAAAGAAGTGAAAAATAAAAAATTGGTTTTTTTAAATGTATCAAATGAAGATACAAAGTATAAAATAAATCCTAAAGTCTCCCCCTATACTCCAATTTTACATTGTCCTTAAAGTAAAACATATTAACATTGTTAAGAAAGATCATTAAAAGATATAAAAAAAGATAAAGGATAAGGAAAATAAAAGATAAGGGTAGGAGAAAGAAAATCTAAATAACTTGAGTTACTTTCTAAGAAGCGTCTTTCTTTAATATCTTTGACTAAACATGACTTCAATTTCTTTAATCAGGATCTATTTGGGGATTAGCTAGTTCCATTGCATCCAATTTACTAACTTGTCATTCATCTATGAAAAAGTTGCTTTGAAAATGAGGGTCATCCAAAAAAATTCCTCTAAGAACTATTCTTAAATCACTCTTGCTTGAATGTTCAAAATCACCCTAGACAACAAACTCAACATAATTAATAAAATAACTAGAATGATTAATATGGAAGCATTCTTTTTCTTCTAAAGGTGGAATATATCTATTATTATTTTTTCTGTAATTTTTTAAACAACATTGCTATTTTCATCCTTTAAAAATGCAAAAAATTTCAACACAAATAGCATACTTAAAATCACTATTTTTATAAGTGCACTCTTGACTATCTATACAATCCATAAATTTAGAAAATTCAGGAAACTCTTCATGTATGTTATCATGTGTATCATCAACATATAAATCAGAATCGACAAATACAGAACTAATAATATCAAAAGTAAAAACATTAAAATTAGAAACAACAAAAATAGTAGAAATAACAAGGTTAGAAATAGCATTAAAAAAATTAGAATGAGGAATATCATAGACTAAAGGGTCCAAAGTGGCAAGAAAGGATATAAAACTATCTTACATGGCCTTAGAAATATCAAACGTGGCTGCAACACCATCAAACTCCATGGTTAATATTCCATTATAAACATTACTCATGATTTTTGCTATTTTAAGAAAAGGTCAGTTAAGAATGATTGGTGGAAGGACTTTGGATGTCCTATTTTCCATCTTTAAAATGTAAAAATATACTAGAAAGATGAGTTCATCAACCTACACTAAAATATCCTCAACGACACCTAAGGAGTAAATGTTATATCTATTTGGTAATTGTACAACTATCCTTATTTTTATCAAAGCACCTAAATTCAAAGCATTAAAAATAAAAAGAGACATGACATTAATTGATACTCCTAATTCTAACATGGCATGCTCAATTTTGATTTTTTATATAACACATGAAATGGTAAATGTGACTAGATCTTTACATTTTCTTAGTAATTTTCTTTAAATAACTACAAGCATATTTGCCCTTACACTTACTTTCTCATCATCCTTTAATTTTTTTTATTGATGCATAAATTTTTTAGAAAGTTAGTATACCTTATGATTTGTTTTATTAAATCTAACAAAGATACGTTAACTTCTACTTTGGTAAGGAAATCAAAACTCTGTTTCTCATCTCTAATTTTCTTTGAAGGAAGAATTCTTCTTAGAAAAGGAAGAGGGTAAGAAAATTAATGGGATGAAAGGCTATGGGGAAAGAATTTACCTAACTACTATGATGTTAAATCTCTTTTTCTAGTTGTTGCTTATTTTTCTCATCTAGTTTATTGCTTGTTTTTTGTTTGAATGCTTTCTTCTAGTTGATTTCTTACTAGTTCATGGCTTAGTTTTGGTTTTAATGATGAAGGCTCGTCCACTTGCTTATCACCCCTAAGTATAATGGCATTCATGACTTCTTTATTTCTTAGGTTGTTTAAAGAGGGTTAGCTAGAACCTTATGTTTTAAGCTTACTTAATATAGAATTTGATTGGCCAATTTATATTTGTAAATTTGTAATTATGGCCTCTATTCTTTGCTAAAATTAGAGGTTATTTGTTGTTATTTGCTTGACTAAATCTTCAAAAGATGATTAAGAAGATGTTTAATTTGAATCTAGTTAAGGAGCAAGATTTGGTTGCATTCTAGTATATGCTAGGATATTGATTGAATTGCTATCAAATTTGAAATTCTAGTTATTTCTCTATCCAAGATATTGATTATATTATTGGTACTAGTTAGGCTTCTACTATTATTAGAATTAGTATTAGTGCTGCTACTAGAATTAAGATTTAGCATAATAAATGATTGTAATGAATGTTATAAGAGGAGGATATTCATAATCTTGTAATGTGGGACACCAATTAGTTAGATAAGTTGAACATGAGCAAATTTCACAAACTTTGGCAAAAAAAATAAGGAACTAACTACTATCCTATAGTCATTTACATTACTAAAAATGTTAACTTATTTAATCTATTTTCCAATCTTTGTTGTTTTGAATTGGAAAAATTTAGCTTATACATGCCTTTGATTACAACTATAATTTTGGTTCTAAACTATTAGGAGTTGGTTGCCATATTTGCTATGAGATCTCTAACTGTTATAGGAGTCTTATCCACTTATGCACCACCACTTACTGCATCAATCATGCTCATATTTATAGGAAGAAGGCCTTTAATGAATACTCGATGAGGAATTGCTCACTAATTGATGGTGTGAATAGCTTACACAAAGTTTCTTAAATCTTTCTTGATACTCATAAAATGATTCTCTATCCATCTACCTTATACCATAATTTTTCTTCCTTATTGCAGCAGCTTTAGAAGTAAGGAAAAATTTTTCACAGAAAAAATACTTCATATCAAACAAGTAATAGAATTAGGCTGCAAGTAGTGCAAGCAATTTTTAGTAGCATCAGCTAGTGAAAAAAAAAGAAAGCCTTTAACTTGATATGGTCTTTAGAAAAACCTTGAAAAACCTTAAGGCTTCATTGTTAAGCAAACTACATGAAACTCTTTAAGATACTTATGAAGGTTCTCACCTGCAAAACCATGGAATCTTAAAAGCAAGTTTATTAAATTGAATTTTAACTTAAAATCAGCATTTAATTCAGGACATTGGATGCCTAATGATTAATAGGTAATATTAAGGGAAGTTAATTCCTTCAAAGTCTTATTATTATTAACCATAATTTTTGGATTATCAACAAAATCAAAATGAGGTATGAGAATGCTAGAATTACTTCTATTTATACTCCTACAAAAAAATGGAAACTCTTATCTATTTGAGAATCAAACTCTAATAAATGACCAATAGTTCTCATAGCCATACACTACACTACACTAGACAGAAATAGATGAATACCAAAACATCAAAATACTAATACATTATAAAAAAATCACTTTAAATATATCTAGTTAACCTATCTAGACATTTTTAAAAATTATGAGACCACCACAAAATGAAAGCTATCACCATGTAAAATCCAAAAATGCAATAAAAAATCTTAAAATAAATTTAAAAAGTAGCTAAAATAATGGAATTCAACCAAAAAATAGGCCACCGCATAAGACATAAGCTGATAACTTAATGAGAAAAATAAAATCTACCATAAAAAAATTCTAGTTCAATCAACGCTAATGATACTTAAGGATAGTTCTAAAAAAGTTAGGGTGCAAAACTATGTAAAATTAATTTTTTAAGCTAAAAATCTCTATTTAAATATAGGATGAAGTAAAATATGAAGAAATATGATAAATTAAAGTGGAAGAATATGCAAAAATCAAAGAATATAAAGTATGCAAGAAAATGCAAAAATCAGGTAGCTGTCGTAAAATGGAAGTAACACACTAATAGATGTAATTATTATTTGGATTGCTTGAACAATAGCATAATACACAGCTAGTAATATGTAGGAAAACGTAAATTCAAGTAGATCCCCATTAACAACACCAAAATTTTGATCTATACATTGCAATGTACCAAAATTAGTTTATTATTAGTTTCCTTAAAATAATAGATATAATAAAGCAAACTAGATCGTACCCCTAATGATCCTTTGAATTATCTTTCTTAATTAATTATCTAATAATGTTTGTACAATTGCTTGATTATTTATGCACTAGAAATAGAATAAACAAAGGAAATAGATGTAAAATAAAATGCAATATGAATGTAGATAGTAATGCAAAATGCAATATGAATGCAATATGCAGAATTATGCAAAATTATACAGAACATAGAATTGGGGCTATTTGTGATTAAAATTGAAATAAACATATTAAACACAGTAAAAGACAAAGTAAATAGTAATGAAGAAATTAATGTAATAAAATAGCTAATTCAAGAAATTAAGAATTCTAGTTTAATTAATCATGAATTAATTAAGATTTGACTTTTCTACTTAATCTTTCAACCTTAAATTACCCGAAACCCTTGTAAAAATTTATGAACTCTACACTAGATAACCATCTAGGATTTGATTAATTAAGATTCGCTAAATTAAATAACTATTATAATCTCTAAGCTAGATTAAAATTGATTTAATAATATAATTCAATTAAATTGTGAAATTAAATTAGAAAGCTCTAAATTAATCCCTTAACCCACTACTCCAATATGTAAAACTATGATTACCAATCACAATTTAATATCAAAATAACAAAATATTAGAAATCACAAGGATGAATACCAATTATACTAAATCAACATCCAACACAATTAACTCTAAGAAATCAACACAAGTAATTAGAAAAAAAAAAGATTAATTAAAAAATTAACATTATAAATCATAATCTCATAATCAAACAGAAGAGAGCCTTAAACTCCTTGAATCAACTCCAAAGTTAACCTTCCATGGCTAAAAAGTATAAGAGCTGGAAGAAGAAGAAAAAAAATTATGTACTAAATGCTGCTTAGTCTAATATGTCTCATGAGTTCTCTCATTTTATCTAACTTAATTAAACTAAAACCCTATTAAAATTGAATTCTATGCCTCTTAAGATTATAAAGATAGGGCCTACCTAATTTTAAAAAGCTCAGAACTTATTTTTACAAAGTAATTAACTCTAGGAGTTGCAGTGTTGAAATCTCACAAGTCTAAAATCCAACTAGTATAAGACCACTAAAATAATGTAATTTGGTCAAACTATAAACACAAAAGTTGTATAGCTAGGTATTATAAAGATTTGGGTGCTAGTTTCACATTAATTGAACCTCTATAGTTCTAAATATAGCATAAAAATCAAAGTTAGCTTAATTGGGATAGAAACATGGCTTTAGCTTCTCAACTAAATAAAGGCTTAAGAAAGTCAAAACTAGACTTTGACTAAACCATCAAAGTTATGAATATTTCTTTAAGCTTTTCAACAGTATAAAGATCATCCCAATCTGACATTTATAGCCTAAAATATAACTAAAAAATAAAAATAGTATCAAAATCCAACATTAACCTAATAAATTTAAAATAGTGTAAAACTAACCCTAAATTATAAAACAAGGCCAATTTTTTGAAATTAAGCATGTGTAACTCACTAAAAGACATGAAATAAAAGGAAACAATATAATAAATATTTTTCTCATCATATACCAATAGCATTAACTATGTCAGAACTTGTATATACTTAAGCATATATCAAGCTATCCATAATCAATGCATATGGGACATTTTTATTCTTTCTATTTCAATATCATTCTAAGGATACTAAGATTTAGTGAAAATTTGAGAGCATATTGATATGTTAAACCTCTTCAGTATTTTCTTAATATATATTTGTTAAAGCAAACAAAGCAAATGCAGGGATCTATTATGATAGATCTCTATCCCCATAACATAAGAAACATTTTTAAGATCCTTCATATCAAAATATTTGGATAACATTCATTTTGTCTTAATCAGCAAGTTCACATTATTGCTTGCAACAAGAATGTCATCTATATATAGTTTTAGTATAATAAAACTGCATGCATTTATTAGCATGTAAATGTGTTAATCTACTATATTCTCCTTGAACCTAAAAGAAGTTACTATCTTATCAAACTTAAGGTACCACTATCCAAAAGCTTGTTTTAAAACATATATGGACTTTTTAAGTTAACATATAAGGTGCTCTTTTCCTTTCTTTTGGAAACTACCTAGTTGATTCATATAAATAGTCTTTGATATGTCACCATTTAAGAAAACCGCTTCTACATCTATCTAATATAGCTCTAAATCAAAGTAAGTCACGAATGCTATGACAACTCAAAATGAGTCCTTAGTTAAAATTAGTAAAAAAAATTTCTTCTATACCTTTTTTCTGGATATAGCCTTAAGTTCCCAATTTAGCCTTATACCTCTCAATTTCGCCTTAAGTACCCTTTTTAGTCTTCAAGACCTATTTGGATTTAATTATCTTATCACTCGCAAGAAACTTTACTAGATCTCACACTTGATTCTTGTGCATTGAAACCAATTCATCCTTTATAGCACTCTTCTAATTAGAATGATTTGAAATGGATATGGCTTGAGAAACGGTTATAAGATTAGTATTAACATTAATGTCATATTCATACTCTTATAGATATACAAGTAATCTTTAGGAATTGTTAATCTATAAACTCTACAAGATCTCCTCGATGGAATTTATTCATTTATCTCATATAGTTCGACATTTTCTACCATTAACTACACTAAATTAGCTGGTGGAATAATAAAAGACAACTCTCCCAGTATTGGTGTTAATGGAATAATTATTCCATCTTCAATGAAATCTATGATACATGGTATTTGGCTCTTATTATCTAACTCATCCTCAAAAAAGATAGTTTAATCAAATTCAATTACTCTGGTTGTATGAGTCATATAGTAAAAATTGCTTCCTTTTAAGTCATTATAGTACCTAATGAAGTATTCATTAACAATCTTCAAATCAAGTTTCCTTGTCAATGGAATGCATAACTTTATTTTAACTTTACAACTCTAAACTTGAAAATACCTTAAATTAGGCTTCTTACTATGCAATAATTCATAAAGAATTTTAAGCACTAACTTATTAGAACCTAATTTAGAATGTATGCAACTATTTTCATTGTATCACCCTATAAGAATTTTGATAACAAATCTAACATGTATTTTACCATGTCCGTAAGAGTCTAATTTCTCCTTTCTACAATTTCATTTTGCTTTAGTGTTCCAAGCATAGCATAACTTGCTTGAATTCCACATTTTTGTAGGTATCTCACTAAAAGGCTAGGTTTTCTTCTTATTTTATCATATTTACCATAATACTTACCACCTTTGTCAGAATTAATACATTTTATCTATTTCCCTAATTTTAGCTTAATTGTTATCTCAAATAATTTAAAGGCTTCCAGTGATTCTGACTTCTCATTAAGCAACTCTACCTAATCAAATCTAGAGTGATGATCAATGAATATAATAAAGTATTTGTAGCATCACATAACACAAAGTGTTATAGGCCCACTAATGTCAGAGTGGATCATTTCTACAATATTATCCTTTCTATTTCTTTGACCCTTTCTATCTCTAAATATAAGTTTACTTTTTATGCAATGCACACAAAATTCAAAATCAAATGTGTCTCAATCATCTATGACACAACATTGAAGACCTTTTATCAATTTGACATCTTTTCTTACCAATAATAAAGTTTATTGAGTTCATAAAATTAGGATCTAAATCAATTTTATATAACCATCATACACAGAACTAGTACCAACAATAGAAAATTTATAAAGTAATTCAATTTTTATATTATCAAAATAACATGAATATCTAACAAAGCCCAAAGCAACAATTGAAATCAAATTCCTTCTCGTAGAAAGTACATAAACTACATTATTTAGTAATAATTCATGTCCAGACTTTACCTTTAATTTTATTAATCCTATGTGCTCCACTTCAATTTTATCTCCATTTTAAAGTCTTATAATGAGCTTTCCCTCATTTAACTTCCTTAGGTTTGTTATCACTTGAAAACAATTAATGATATGAATAGTTGCACCAATATTTAAAAATTAAGAGCTTGATGTCATATCAATGATATTCAATTCAAAATAAATTAGAGCTTGATAGGTATATTTCTTTTTCTTCTCAACCTATTTCTCATATTTAAAGCACTCTACTTTTTTGTGTCCATACTTTTTACAAAATTAGCAATTACCTTAAATTAGGCCTTATTGTATTTATAGCACTATTATTTACTAGATTTACCTTTCTCTCCCTTCTTCCTTCCATGATTATAATAACCCTTGCTATCCTTCTAATTAGCCCTTACATTACGATCTAAATATATGCCATGTGAGGTATAGTTTACTACTTAAGCCTTACCCTTCTTTATGTGTTCTTCAGCCTATGTAATGATTAAAATGAGCTCATTGATGGTTTATTCTATTTTCTAAGTGTCATAAGATGTCTTCAAAATATTAAATTGAAATGAGAAAGACTTTAACACACACCAATTTAAATAACTTTCTTCCAGATTGACTTGCATAGTTTTTAACTTGTTGTAGTAATTGACCAATCCCATGATATGCTTTCTCATCGCCACCGACATCATTGTACACAAATTTCTCAAATAACAAAAGATAACATCCTTTTTTAACCTTATCAAACTTATAATTTTTAGCTATAGACCCCGAAACACTTTTACATTAATCATTTTAGAAATACTCTCTCTTATAATCTTGTCCATTGTATAATTCATCATTATTAAATATACTTTATTAAAGTGAGTACATTTTTCATAATGACTTCTCTAGTTTGATGTAGATTTAGTATTAATTTGAGGTTTTGTTTCCCTAATTATCAGATCAAGATTAGAGACTGCAAGATGTAGCTTTAACAACTTAGCCCAGTCCTCATGATTCATCCTATTAGGTGTCTTAATCATATTTAATTATATAAGTAGAGGAGTTGAGGAAAGAAATTTAAAATATTAATGCATGTATAATTGTAATCATGGGGGAAAGTTCCTTAATAAACTATGCAATTTAGTATTATATTATAAGACCCAATACCAATGTGACATTAAAGGCCTTATAACATAATAGAAAGACTAAATATCATATTTATAAAATTTAACACCAATAGGGTGATAAAAATTTTAAACATATGATATTTATTTCTATACTTATGTTATCACTAACAGATTACATTAATAATATTATATTGATAGGATATTAAAATATTACTAACATAATACTCTCTTTAGACTAACTACTATTTTATTAAAAATGAATAAATTTTTTTGTAATTAGGCCTATGATGGGTAGGCTTACAATTACATAAAATTCAATGGTACAACATAAGCTGAAATATTTTTTTAAAAATTATTTTTCTACATACATTTATACATAGAAAATCATTGGTAGATTAAACAATGACTAAAAATTTCACAAAAAATATATATGGAAGCCCAAAATGTAGAAATATTAGAATAAAATTTTTAATCTAACATAAAATTAATTGTTCACTTGAATGAAATAGGTAAAAAATAAATAAAATATTTTTAATTCTAAAAAATTGAAAAAATGACTAAAAAATTCAGTTTGAAGAGTGAAGCTTAGAAGTGTTTTCATTGTCACCACATTAAGCTAACATAATGATGTTGGCATGTATGCACCAACACCATGCGTGGCATCACTAACATGTGGTACTAGTCATCTTCTTCCTAAGAAACCAAGTTCACAACCTAGGTCAAGCACCTTACTTGTAGACCCATGTGATCTAGGATGAAAATTTGCCTAATTTTTGCAATTTTTACCCATAATGCTACTTTCAAGCATTTTAATGCATTTAGTATAATTTTTTCTAAAAAAAACTTGAATTTAAATTCAAAAAGTGTAAATTTTCCAGAAAATGGTTATGGAGTTTTAAATGCCTTTTTCTTTACAAAACTTGCGTTTTAATGCTTATAAATGCAAAAATCATATTTTCCCTTAAATTGTGATACATTAAATAGGAATTAAGTTAAGAATATTAATGACAAAAATTCAAAATTCAAATTGTTTTAGAATTTCCAAAAAAAAATTTCAAAAAAAAAATTAGAACATCATGAAAGCTATTGAATAAAAGCTAAATTTTCTAAAAATAAGATTTATACAATTTCTAGAAAATATCTTGATGGACAAGGTAATATTCATGCTTTTAAAAAAAATATTGAATTTTTTCTAAAAGATTAACTACATAGAAACCATTTTATTTTTTAATTTCTAGATTTTACTAATGAATTCATGAAAATCTTACCAAAAACAATACATGATTCCAATATAATTCTAGTATTTTTGTAGTAAAATTCATATCGACCTAGAGCATACATATATTTACCAAATTATCAATTAAATTCATGTTCATAAAATATATTAATATTCAAGTATAAATTATAATGTGTAAATTATTGAAATGTATAAAATTCATCCAAAAATATATAAAATATATGGATGAATCACATATAAAATTTCTCAAATATACAATGTGCATATTATTCATAATGAACAAAAATAACACATATATAACAACAAAACAAATAACATGAAGGGCTTTGATATATTTTGAGATTTATAGTAATTTTCATTTAGAAAAATTCATCATAAAATATCAAATTATTCAAAAAGATGAAATTATATTTCTGAATCCACAAAATAACATATCCAATTCACATGATTCATTGGTTATGATACCAATTGATAAAATTAATTTTAATAACTATAATTCCAATTGAATCATGTGAATAGATAATATTAATACATAGAGTAAATGGAAAATAAGAAATGTCTAATGAATCCATTTATGATAAATGATGTATATGAATCTCCCTATTGTATCACGATCTACTTAAGATCAGATTTAATCACAAACTTCAATAAGAATTATTGCTCTTATTAACTCTAGTTATGTATTTTGTTTTGGGGAGAAATTTGATTACTGATGGAAAGTGATTAGAACTAACCTAAAGTTTAGGAGTAGCAATCCTTATTTATATTGTGATAGTTACTAGGTTGCCTCATTATTGAGAACCATATGTTATCACGTTAATGGGTTGAATTGCTATTGGGTCCAAACTAAATAGTCACTTTAATATTAGGACAAACCTTTTAATATTTTATTTTTTGTTAATGAATTAATAGGTTTAAAGTGAAAATTTTAACAATTATAATTTATAGTCATTGACTTGATTATATTATAATTATTGATTTGCAATTTGTATAAAAAATCATATATATTCAAATACTTTATAGTCTTAATAATATATTATTGCATTTTATAGCCATTGATTTTATATTAAATAAAATAAAATTTTAAATTTTCAAAATGTTTACAATCATTAATTTTTCCTTATTTTTATACATGACACAATCTATGTTATTTGTGATAATTTAGATGGCAAATTTAATTAGCCCTTGGATTAACTTTTAAAAAAGGCATTTGATAACATTTCTAACATTACACCAATTACAAATATAATTAGCTCTTAGATATCATGCAACAAAATCAAGAACACTATCCAAAAGGAAATTGACAATTTCTTTTATTATGCTTACAACTTTAGTACTTTTGGAACAGTTTTATTTTATTTTTGAACCTTTTTCATATTCAATAAATTAGACAACTTTATTTTTTAATTATTTGTTACCATTTTCATTTATATAAAAATTAAGGAGAGGATATATACAATCAATTCTAGATAAATAAATATTATTTATTTTAATATATTTAATTTAATATTATTTTTCTAAATTTAATTTGTTCTAATATTTAATTATTTATGCATACTAACTATAGTAATAATCACTATCAATGTTATAGTGCAATAATATAACAATATTATGTAATAGTAATGACTTAAAAAGTGATATAGTAACTCCTCTTACTTAATTTGAATATAATTTTATTAATTATATAATTATTTTATTGATAAAAATATAGTAACAAAATTTATATTAATCACTTGAATGTTTTATAATTTAAAATTTAAAAATCTAAATATATATTATAATTATAAATTAGAATTAATTAAACTCAGTGTCGAATGGGTTGCAAGCTAGTTCATTATATAGTTTATTATATATTTGGTAAAGATTGATTATGATTATTCTCATTTCTTAATTAATTTTTACTTATTTATATTTTTTTCACATCTAAAAATAAGTGGATAAAAATAAACATTTAAGCATGTATGATTATTAAATAAATAATTGTTAATCAAGAATAATGTACATATTTGTATTAAGTAATTTACTGCTTCGACTATCACCAAAATTTACATCAAATGAGACTTAAAACATTAAAAAATCTGTATCCTTTTCCCTACTTCTATTTAGGTCCCCCGGTATCAATGACAGTAGGTATTTCAATAAAAACTTTTGAAATAAGGATAGCCTTCCCTTAATATTCAATTAAATAAAAATAAGAATGAGAATTAAAATATTATAAAAATTAGTATTCCTTATTGAAATTTTAAAATTAATATTTATAAAAATTAAAATATATTGTTAAATTCATAAAAATAAATTAAATTTTATCTAAATCCTACTGCTTGAATTTTAAATAAAGAAAATAACCAGTGATTTTCATTTAAATAATTAATACTACATTTAATTAAAATATTATATTATTTTACTTAAAAATAATTAAATTTGAAATAATAAAAATTATATATTTATTGTATTTAAGTTTATATACATTACTTTCACTTCTTAAAATTTTTGTATTCAAGCACCTATTAATATGGATTGTGAATGGCAATAGCCAACAGGGAAGTTAAGGATATAGGGCACTGAGATCTCGTATCCACCCCATCAATCATCAACTATCCTTTATTTACGTTGTTATTAACAGTTTACCCTATTTTCAATAGTGCCTTCCTTTCATTCGCACACGATGGGTCCTCTTATGAGGGCAAGTGATTTTTACGGTGGCTTCTGCAAGCCCGCGCAGCCCCTTTCTACTCTTGCATTCTCTGATTTCTCCATAGAGTTTTGAAATATTTTGGAAGAGTTAATTCTTTTTTGCACATAAAAGTTAATTTTTTTTTAAAGAAAACAAGACAAATCTAAATATTGACAACTACTTGAGCTTTTTAATCTAAATAATGTATAAAAAATTATTTTGTAATCTAATATTTTTTTAATTAATCTATTATTAATTAAACTTGTTTTAGATATACTGTTACTTTAAAAAAAATAAATCGGATACTTTGATGTTGCAACGCTTATTGTTACCGAGCAACATGCTAAACATAAATTTTTAAAAAATTTAAAAGGAAAAGAAGTGATAGTCTAATGAGTTATACAAGCATTCGATGTAATTATATTTGTAATTTATCATAACCTAAAATTGAATCCTTGTTACATATATTTTCTTTTTAATAAAATTTTAATAAAAAATTAATCCAAAATATATTAATAAATAAGCTTCAGTTTTTTAGTAAATAAAATCTAGTTTTTTAATGTCATCAGATGTAACTTAACATTGAAGAATTTGGATAATTTGATAGAAAATTTGAATTTAAATTTCTTTATCTTATGGCCGAAATAGATAAAAATAAATAAAATATTACATTAAAATATTATTAAAGTACAAAAAAATGAGAAAAGAGATAAATGAGAGTAAAATTAGACGAGAATAAAAATTTATCACACTCTAACATAATTTATAAATAAAATTAAGAGTGTAATGAATGATACAAACGCTAGGTGTAATTTATTGTAACCTAAAATTTAACTCATAATATATGTATTTTCTTTTTTATCAAATATTAACAGACAATTTTACAATATATATATATATATATATTAAGAGTGTAATGAATCATACCATTGCCTTATCGTAACTCCCCCTTTCGAACTTTGGCAGGTAATCACGAGTTGTCTTCTTATGATTATGGTGGAAAAATTGCAGGTTTTAATCCATATAATTTCAATTAATTTGCAGCTTTATTTTTATAATTTTAATTTATATAACTAGATTTTAATATTTTAAATAATCTATAATTAATCTTTCTTTCTTATATATAATTAATGAAATTTTACATGTTATCTTATATGTGAATTAAATTTTATATGTTAATATTTTATCTTTATTTAATTATAAAAATATATTTATTATCACCATAATAATTTCACCAAAATATTTAATTGTAAGCTAAAATTTCAATAAAAAGATCATATTTTGGGGTGTACACACCCTAAATATTTAAATAAGTATAAACTATCAAATTATATTAATCATTTATTAAATGAACAAATTGATTTAATTTCTTGATAACTTAATATAATAGTTTTAACAGTAAATTGTATTGTAGTGCCATGTCTTGAACTTCATTTTAAAGAAATGTTAGTGTTAATATTTATTTCAAATAGGTACCAGTTTTATAAATTATTACTATTATATTCCTAAAATATCTTTTTCTTAACAGTAAGAAGGGTGATCACAAATCAGGAATTTCGAAAGAGCACAACTCCATAATTAGTCAATCAATTTTAGCAAATAACCACTTGTTTTCATTCATCTTCTTATAATCTTTCAATAGAAAATAAAAAAATTTGATTTTAGTGGAGTCCACCTAACTAGAAACGTTTAAATTGAGTTCAAAACTTTAAATGATTATAACTTTAAGCTCGGTTGTCCAATTGGGGCAAATTATATATTAATTTTATGTAACTTTTTAAGATCTACATGCCTACAAAATACCATTTGCCCACTCTAGCTAGCCAAAAAAAAGCTTTTTCCAAAGACTTTTTTTTATTTTTCTTTATTTTCTTATTGTTTTGCTAACCTTTGATCTCATTTTTCTTAGTTTAAATTTATTCGAATCCCACATTAAATTTTTACTCCTTAATTTCTTTAGTATATAATAGTGCTATAACAACTTTCTTACTAATAAAACTTCCAAAAAATAACATATTACTATTTTATCTCTAAATAATAATATCAATTAAAAATTTTAAATAAATAAATAAATTAAGTCTCCTTAACAACTAAATTACCAAATAATAGCATGGTATTATTTGGTCTCCAAATAATCATATGTTATTATTTCATCTTTAAACAGTAACATCGATCAAAAACCTAAAATAAATAGATAAATCAAATCTCATTAATAGTTAAACTATCAAAGAAAAATATGTTGCTATTTCATTTTAAAACAATAACATTGATAAAAAATTTCAAATAAATGCATAAATTAAGTCTTATTAACAATCAAGTTACCAAATAACATATTACAATTTAGTTTCCAAATAGTAACATGTTATTGTTTCGTCTGTAAACAGTAACATCAACCAAAAACTTAAAATAAATGAATAAATCAAATCTCATTAATAAACAAACTGCTAAAAAAGAAAATGTTACTATTTTATCTCCAAATAGTAATATATTACCATTTGATTTCAAAACAATAACATCGACTAAAAACTAAAAATAAATTGATAAATCAAGTCTCATTAACAACCAAACTACCAAAAAAGAAGATGTTACTGTTTCATTTTCAAATAGTAACATCAATTAAAAACCTAAAATAATTAGACAAATGTATTCTTATTAATAACAAAACTACTAAAGAACAACATGTTTCTATTTGCAAACTAAATAGTAACATTAATAAAAAATCTAAAATAAAAAATAAATTAAGTTTTATTAATAATTAAATTATCAAAGAAGAGTATGTTACTATTTGACAAGATCAAATAGTAACATCAACAAAAAAAAATTAAATAATATGAAATATCAAGTCTCATTAATAATCAAATTACTAAAGAAAAGCATATTATTGTTTTGTCTTCAAATAATAATATGTTACTGTTTAGTTTTGAAATAGTAACATTAACAAAAACTCAAAATAAAAGAATAAATCTAATCCTATTGACAACCAAACTACTATTACTATTTCATTTTCAAACAATAATATGTTACTGTTTGATCTCTAAATAGTTATATTGATTAAAAATTTTAAATAATAGAAAATGTCAAGTCTTATTAACAATCAAACTTCTAAAGAAGAGCACATTATTATTTCATCTTCAGACAGTGACATTTACTAAAAACTTCAAATAATATGAAATATCAAGTCTCATAAATAATTAAACTGTTAAATAAGAGCATGTTACTATTTGATCTCTAAACAGTAATATATTACTATTTTATCTCTAAACAGTAACATCGATCAAAAATCTAAAATAAAAGGATAAATCAAGTCTTATTAATAATCAAACTATCGAAAAAGAATATGTTACTATTTTATCTCCAAATAATAACATGTTACTATTTGATCTTCAAATAGTAATATCAATAAAAAAATTCAAAATAAATGAATAAATTAGGTCTCATTAATAATCAAACTACTTAGGAAGTGTATGTTACTATTTAACTTCCAGATAGTAACATCAACTAAAAATCTCGAATAATAGAAAATATCAAGTTTCATTAATAACT
The DNA here is from genome assembly GCA_020226215.1 of Sindora glabra. NCBI lineage: Eukaryota > Viridiplantae > Streptophyta > Magnoliopsida > Fabales > Fabaceae > Sindora > Sindora glabra. The sequence goes on along the minus strand of CM035232.1, from coordinate 67,932,073 downwards.
AAACTTTCAAAGAAGAGTATGTTACTATTTTATCTCCAGATAGCAATATGTTATTATTTAGTTTTTAAATAGTAATATCGATAAAAAATTTAAAATAAATAAATAAATCAAGCCTTATAAATAATAAAAACTATCAAAGAAGAATATGTTATTATTTGATCTCTAAATAGTAACATCAATGAAAAATTTAAAATAAATAGAAAAATAAATTCTTTTTTTCTAACTATTATTTTTTGTATCTATTTGCATTTTCTTTTTTTTTTCTAAAAAGATAAATTTGTTATTATTTAAATTTTTAATATAACAATAATTCATCTAGAATAATTTTAAAAAAAGAGATAAAAGAAAAAAATTATTTTATGATTCTATGAAAGGTTTTATGCTTCTAAAATTTTTATTTATTTTTATTTTTATTTTACTAAAAATTTATTTTAATCCTTATAAATTGAATTTTTATTAATTTTATTTATAATTAAAATTTTATATTAATTTAATTTTTATAAAGTTAAAAATTCTCTAATTTTAATTTTTATCAATTTTTAATATTTTATTTTTTTATTTTTATAAAATTAAAAATTCTCTAATTTTAATATGTAATAAGAGAGGTTTCTATTTCGATATTTTTTTTCTTCTTGAGATACACTTCGAGTATGTCATTTTGTTTTATGGATACTATAGTAAATTACTATTTGCAAATGTACTTAAATGAAATAAAGTTGCTTGGAGTACCTTACTATAATAAATTACAATAAACAGTACCGGCCTAATTTTTTTCTTAGTTTTAATTTCTTAAAGGGTGAACATTAAATTTTCCATAAATTCTATTTAAATTTAAAAGAAATCATATTAATTTAAATTATTAAAATTATGTCTTGTTAATTAATTATTTAGAATATCTTACCTTGACTTTGCTTGAAACTTTTAATTAAATTACATGAATCCCCTTTATATTTTTAAAATATACACATTAGTCTATTTTAACTAAATAGTTAGGAATATTTCTTGAATATGCCCTACTTTTTATTTTTTTCTACATTAATATATTAAAAATATGAAATAACAATTATATCCTTTATTTATTCAAATTACAATCCAACTTCAATGCCACATTTGTCTTTTATGCATTTCTCTTTATCTTCCTACTTATTTACTATAATTTTTAGTAGAGCTTTATACTACTTCTATTGGGTGATGTTTAGATGTTGGTTTTAACTATGTTCATCTAAAAATGGTGCAACACTCACCTAACATATTCTATTAATCCTTTATTTGAAAATCAAATCAAAACATCACTTTTTTTCTTCATTTTTGGAGAACATCATTTTTTTGTATGTACTTTTTGAATCAATTACAATATAAAAAAATGAATGGTTAAAATTTCATAGAATACAAAAAGATTCATTTGAAATCATATCCTCTTCTAAACTATCACCAAAATTTCACAATTTTCATCAAATCAAACTTTTAGTATCATTTTATTTTATTGCAATTATACACATAAATAATCTAGTAAAGTGAATGCAAAATTGATAACTTTCTAAGAATACTTCTTCTTCCCTTCTCTATTGAGTTTATTTTTTATATAAAAATACAAATTTTCAATCCAATTCAATTTTACTAAGAAAATTTACTATGAAAGCAATTAGGAAAACCAAAAATTCTTGTAGTTTTTTTTTTTAACTAAATTTGTGGACTTTAAGCTAGTTAGGGTGTTAAAAACAAAAAAAGAAATCTAAACTTTCTTGAAAAAATTTGCTGAGAAAGTGCATGGATAATGTTCGTATTTAATGATTAAATTTTGCACTTAACAATTGTTTAACATAAAAAGTTAACATTGATTCAAAAAGATTCATGGATAACATGTTTTTAAAATATAAAGGATGTCTATATCTATTTTAGAAATTGTGAAAAGGTCCATGTAATTCAAACATAGTGAAAAGGAAATCAAAGTAGTTTACTCAATTATTTATTATATACTATTTTTAATTGAAGCATTTAATTACATGCTAAATTAATAATTGAAATTATGTCATTAATTAAATATTTATCATATATCATTTTTAGTCTACATATTTAATTTCTTACTAAATTATAGTTGTTGAAAGCATGTTTTATTAATTAATTATTTATTATATATTATTTATAATCTAAATATTTGATTCCATGCCAAATTAATCAATTCTCTTTTATTGTTTTGATTAAATGCTAAATTATTAAAATTATTATATTCTATCTTTAATTTACCAATTTAATATCATACTAAATTTCAATCATATTTAATTATTTTGTTTGAATGCTAAAAATAATTTCTTGCTTATATAATTAAAAATTAACTTAATTATCTCATATCTCAAAAAAAATTGAAGACCCTATGTTACAATAATTATCTATTTTGCTAAATATTTAATAGTATTTTAAATTTTGACCCCTTTTTTTAACCTATAGCAAGGCAATTAAGGAAATAAATAGATGTAATCAATTTGTTACTCAAAAAAATTGGAAAATAAAGTGTAGACCATGCTAAAGAAATAAAGCAATCTAATATCATTTTTAGCAACAACTTGGCAAAAATATTTGAAAATGAAATATATAATGTTGTAAACAAAATAAGACAAGAGCTTTTAATTGAAATAATAGAGGAATTTTCATTTTTAGTCAACAAATTTTTTAAATTGGACAAGTAGAAATTTTGAAAATATTGAGATAGTTTAGTATGGATATGGATAAATATAAATTAATTTTTTTATTAATAATAAGATTATTTATAACTAATTATATTTACTTTTTCACATAGAGCAATCTCTTTTGAACATTTCATTTTTAAACTTAATATTTTTCTTGGCATACTAACAACACTCTTTGCATTGGCACTTTTAGGCACTTTACCTTCATTGTATTATACATTTAAGTACTCACTTACTTTACTTAATCACATAAGTACATATCAAAACCTTTACATGAGCTTTGAAGCCAATTGATGATAACTTGATCAAATTATAAATGATTAATAAAGTATCCAATGAAAAGTAGTTGCCAGTTAGTTTAATAAATTAGTAAAGTCTTTATTATTAAGTGTATTTTAACACTAATTTTACTAATGTAGCATTTAAGATGTCTAAAGTGATATTTAAGATATTATTAAGCGTCTAATGTTATTAATGTAGGTATCAACTCAAATGATAAGTAATTGATATTTATAATATCTATCTATTAATTAAAGTGAGTAACTATATGATATAATTATGACATTTAATTAATTAATTAATGTGATGAAATTTGTCAATGTGAAATCATTATAGTTATAAATTATATGATATACTATGAAGACACTCACATTTAATAAATAAATTAATTTTTATTAACAGTAATATCATTTATACACACTATTTATTTTTACTCTCTTATACAAAGTGATCTTTCTTAAACACCTCACTATCACACTCAATACTTTTTTTTGGTGTACTGACAATATTCTCTTCACCAACACACTTGAACACTTTCTCCTCACTATATTACATACTCGAGCACTCAATCACTTCACACAAACACATATCAAAACATTTATATGAGTTTTCAAGTTAGTAGATAATAACTAAAATTATCAAAACGAGATAACATAACCTTGCTAGACTAATTCAATTAGCAAAAAACTATACATTGGATTAGTCTTAGGTTAAACTACTTTTTTAACAAGTTGGATTAGGTCAGATTACTATAATATCAATCTTACTCCTAAATTTAGGTTAATTTTTATCAAACGGTTCTAAGCAAGTTTTGTACCTTGTTATACTTTATTATTATTATTAAATTATATGTTTATTTATTATTAATTAAAATCAATTATTATTATAAATATTGTATTTATCATTAAAAAATTATTATTATTAATAAATACAACTAAAATAGTAAGAAAATAAATTAAAATATAATATTTTTAATATAAAATCTTCAATCAGAAGAGTAATTAAAAAGTACAAGACCTAGAATAAAATAAATTTAATATTAATTAAAATAAATATAAATATTTTGTTAACTAAATTCATAACATATATATGAATATATTATTATTTAACTCTATTAATAATAATTTATTCCTCTAATTAATATATTTATTTATTATAGTAATTATTTTATGTATGTTTAGTTATAATAATCATTTTGTGTAATTATTTTTTATTTATTCTTAGGTTTTATGATGATAAATTGAATTTCTCACATAATTTTTATTTATTTTTTTAATTTTAATATAATGATTTATTTAAATAAATTTATCTGATATATATTAACAATATTAAATATATAAATTTATTAATTTTAATATTTAATATTTTTAAATTTTGATGTAATTATTTATTTTGAAAAATTTATATAATATATATTAACAATATCAAATGTATAAATTTATTAATTTTAATATTAAAAAATATTTAATATTACTCATATATATAATTTTAATATTATATATATTAAAGTATAATTTTAATATTATATATATTAAAGTATAATTTTAATATACTAAAATTATTATTTTAATATATATAAACATATAATAATAATAATAAATTATTTATTTATTATTTACTATTATTAACAAGTTAATATGTTAATTCAATAATATGATAGATTAATACTTATCAATCTTAATCTTTTATTAGGGGAGACTAATCAATCTAATCTCTTATCAGGTCAGGTTATTGTTATTATTTTTTGTATTAGTCTCAGTCTCAGTCTCAGGTTAAGTAAAATTATACCGATTTTAAGCAAATTTAACAAATTAAATTTATTTTGACACCTCTAATGATAACATCATTAACAATATTGTCAACTTTTTATTAAAGCATTACTATTATTAATAATTTATTTCATTACCTCTTACCATTGTTTGTTATTGATAGTCATCACTCACTATTGTCAACTATTGTTAATCACCAATTATTGTTAATAATTAACATCTATTGTAACTGAATATTGTTGGCCACCACCCGTTGTTAATCAATGTTCACTACTACCTACTATTAGTGATCATTGTCTATCACCACTCATCATTAGTAATACCGTTGACCACTATCTATTACTAATGACTAATGTCAACTACCACTCATAACTAATAATTAATATTAGCCATTACTAATTATCAATAATCATCATCTACTACCACTTATCATTAGCGACCACCATTTACCACAAATGCCGATAACCATTATCTACTATCATACATCCTTAATGACTACTACTAACAATAATCATTCCTACTGACCGCTACCATCGCTACTTATTTAGATGACTATCGTTTGTCATTATTATCTCTGATAACTATCATCAGTCATTATTAACAATCATCAACCATTTAATTTTTAACAATGATATTTTCAATAATTTAACAATATTTTTTAAAAAATAATTAAAATATAATATTATAATATTATTAAATATGTTTCTAATTGAATTAAATATGATAATATCATATTCACAAAAATTAAATTCTTAAAAATTTCATTCTCCAAAATACCAAAATTCTTGAAAATATTTGATTAATGTGATTTGAAAGTCAAAAGACATTTATGAAACATTACAAGGTCCTGTATGAAACATAAACACGTTGAAATGAAAGTGGAAAATGAAAGATAATACTAGAGTGACATATAGTTCGTGATCTTTTGGTGAGAAGAAAAGAATTCTGATAGAATTAAGGCTTTGTTTGATAGGAACTAAATGCCATCAGAAAGTCACAAGACGTGTATGACGCATTACGATATACACGTTGAAATGAAGGCGGACAATGAAAGACAACACTAAAGTGACATAAATTTCGCGATCCTTTTGGTGTGATTAAAAGAATTTTGATTGGAATTAAAGCTTTGTTTGGATTTAAAGGAAATGGGAGAAGGAGAATGGATAGAAACAAAAAAAAAAAAGGAAAAGAAAGAAAATGGAAAAGAATATTTTTTTTCCTTGTGTTTGATAGAAAAGGAAGAAAATGAAAAAAAATAGTTTATCTTATTCCGTTAAATCAAAAAATAAGAAAAAAATTCTAATAAATATAAAGAACAATAATAACCCCTTAGTAAATTCTTTAAGCATAGTTTTTACCCTATAAACATAATATAATAATTACATTGAGAATGTAAATAAATTTTATTTTATGTATTAAGTTATTATTATATATTTAATAAAATAAGTTGGATAAAATTATAAAATAACTGATAACTATTATTAAAATAAAAATAAAAATAAATAATATATCACTAAAATGAATAAAATAAAGATAAAATTAACATCAACAAATTCATTAGAGAAAAATACATAAATATTTCCTTGATTTAGTTGAAATTTCATAGACATTCCCTATAATTCTAAAATATATGCAGACATCCTCTCAATTTTTTAAAATAGTTACTACTAAAACGATTTCAAAATTTTTATTAAGAGAATGTTAATTTTAAATATTAAAATATAAACAAATGTTAAAAGGATTATTTGTTGACCAAACTACTCCTCATTTATTTGTATATGACTCATACTCACTTTACTTCAAATTACACTAAAATTTGAAGTTTTTCTTAAATAAAAAAATTTCCAAATTTTTATTTTCTATTTTCTCATATAAAAAATATCATTTTACTAAAAATATTTTATTTTCTTTTTTATGTATATTAATTTTAATATTTTAAACTTAATGATGATTGTAGATCTTCAACCATAAAACACTACCAAGTACACAAAAGAGGTGAATGACATTAAATGTTTAGAAAATATCAATTAAGGAATGGTAGTTCAGTTACAAAATAATCCTTTCAATCTTTTATTATATTCTAATAGTTAAAGTTAATCTTAATTTGGGGATAATTTTGATGAAAATTAAATTTTTTTAATTTTGGTGGAGAATAATTTTATTGAGATTAAATGAACTTTGATGACTAAACAAAAATAAAATGTCAATATGAAAAGTTTAATTTTTAATTAACATATAGAATGACACATAAAATTCTATTAGTTATATTTAAACCCACATAAAACGGAAGAGTTAATTATAAATTATTTAAAATTTTAGAATTTAAATACACAAATTAAAACTATTAAGATAAGGTTATAAATTTAGTAAAATTATAAAAAATTAAAACTTCTATTTTTTGTCCATTGTTATTGTACTGCAGAGCCTGAAAAGCGCATGGAATATCAATCATAATATCAAGAGTATTAAATATCCCAAAATTTTTGTAGTGAATTGCGCACCGAAAGAATGGAGAGATGATGTGGCATTAAAATAATGGGCAGTTTAATATTGATAGCTCATGATCTGTAAAACATTGAAATTAATTATAATATATTTGGCCTTTTTAATGCACTTTGGTTCGCAATTTTTGAGATATTTAGCAATACTCTAATTAGAATATAATTTTTAAATTTTTTTTACATAATTGAATATACTCATACATAATTTTAAAAATTTTAAATACTTATATTAAAATAAAATATTTAATATATTAAAATATAACAAATAGCAATATTAAAATTTTAATATTAACAATATGATTCAACAAACCAAAAAGCAATTCCTTCTTGTGTAAACAAGAGTTTTTCATGGGTTACATACTATTTTATTTATATTTATGAACTTCAATTTTGTAATTTTGTAAAGCATTATTATTATTATTATTATTATTATTATTATTATTATTATTATACAAATAATTAAACCATTAAATTCATGTACATAAGCTCTTGGGATCAAATTAAGAATGTGAAGAATTAGAGTATAACCTATGCAATGTACAAAAGGCAATACTTTGTAATTTCAAATTAAAGATCTAATTAATTTAACAATTTTTTTTTGTAATTTGAAGCAAAAAGGCCCTTTTTAAAAATAATTTAGCTAATTAAAAATATTTTTAAGAAATCACCTAATTATATATTAGCCATGGCTTTTCCCTTCTAACTAATACTCGCCACCCTAATATCTACTGTAGGCATGGAAAACACTTGCAAAAGGAGGAAACAGCTACTTCCTCCTATGAAGTGTGACATGCCACTCTCCTTATACATAAATCTACAATTTGTTCATTGAACAATCTTCCTAATTTCTCTTTAATTTGTTGTCTAATTTAATGTTTTCCTTATTTATTTTTTTATTTGTTGCCTTTCTTAAGCCTACTGCTTCAAGTGATTTCTTGCCCCAATACATTCCCTTTCTTGAATTTATTGTTTAGTCCTATGATCACATGGTGTAGCACCCAACAAGAAGTTGGAGTTTGCATGTGAGGTTTGGATCCTTATGGTTTGAATCCCCTATCTAAATTATCTATAATTAAACACTAGTTTTTTGTATTATCAATAAATTGTATGATTAATTCTCCATATCTGTTAAATTGTAATCAAACATACGTTTTTCATATTAGTTGTCATTTACATATTTTAATTTCAAAATTCTTAACTATCCATTTTCAAATATATCTAATTGAAGACCATCTATTTGTAAAGAGACAAGGACACATCACCGTGAATCATAGATTGCAGGTATTCAATTTTCCCTTTTGTTACTTCCTTCAATTCTAGAATTTTTGTCATTTCCCTATGGATTGCTTTTGTTCCTTTTTCTATGAATCATAGTTTGCATGGCTTGGATTTTCCTATTTTTCTCTCATAAGTTCAAGAGGTAAGACTAAATACTATTTGAATCATTTTACTTAGTTTACATTTCAACCATATAAAGGTCTTATAGTTTTAAAACTTGTGGGTAGTTAATTTATATATCTATTTTTTAATATTTCTAAAAGCTTTAATGGTAATTTTTTTATTCCTTCTTTCTTTCTTGATGTTTCTCTTGTGCTTATGCTTTATATAAACAACATAAGTACTATTACTAGGCTTTTCATTACCTTTTTTTGCTTTCACTTTGTCATTTATTTTAAAATCTAAATAAAATTTTCTAATTGTTGTAATTTAATCTATATGTTTAAAAGGTTTGTAGAGGATCTAGGGATTGATTATTATGTAGTTTGTGTGATTATATTTTTGTATGTTTTGAACAATTTTCTTTGATATTTAATTTGAATTCTTTCTCTATTGTTATGGCATATGTTTATAGTCTGGGTGATAATTCAAAATATAATAATTAACTAGCTTATAACTAATGTATCACATAAGTTTAGTTCATTTTAATTAATAATAATTTATAATATAAATTATAATTTTAAATTTTAAACTATAAAGTATTCAAATAATTAATATAGAATATATTATCATATTTATATCAATTAAATAATTGTAAATTTGATATAATTATATTTAAATTAAATAAAAGAATATACTATATAACTCATTGCTAATGGATAAAACGGTTATTTTATTATAATATTATATTAATAGTGATAATTAATATAATTAAAAGGATGTATATATATTTAAATATTAAAATAAATTAAATTTAGAAAAATAACATAAAATTATATATATAAAAATGGAATAACATTTATTCATATGAAATGGAAGGTGTATATATCTATTTTTAATTCTATATAAATATAAATTGTGATAGATAATAAAAAATAAATATTATCTAATTTACTAAATAATCTTTTCATGCTTTTTTGAATAAAGAATATTAGTTTCTCCAAAAGTTATATGTTGTAATGCAAATGTATATATGCTAAATACAACTAGAGATTGAAATTCAACTTACAATGGAAAGATGAATGTATATTAGCTTTTAAGAGAAATTCAAATGCATATATACTTTAATTTTTGACAAAAAAAATTGCATTATAAAACTTCTCAATGCAAAATATATAAAGTTTTCATCTTATCAACTTACAATGGAAAGATGAATGTACATTAGTCTCATGCCATATCCAAAATTATGAAAAAAAATATTTTATATAATAAAGTAAGTCACACATAATAAATTTACTTTAAATAAAAAATTAGCACAAATTATAAAGAAGAAAATAAATATTAGTAGAAAAAAATTAAAGAAATAGAGAACTATTTCTAAAAAGATAAATACTCATTGATTACTAACCATAGTTAAGTAACATATTGAAAAGAATCACTAAAGGTAGCAGTCATTGCTTGCTAAGATGGCATCACAATGATTTACTGGGTGAATACTATTAATAGCAAAATAATATCACTCATAAACTAAATCACTTGCATGATTGGAGTTAGGACTAATAATAAGTTTTAGGGTTTGGAATTGAGAAACATGAAAGGGAGAGAAGTATGGTAAAAGAAGATTGGCCAATATAAAAAAATAAGGCAAAGAGAATAGTAATGCTTATCTAAAATGAAAATTAATGATAACATATATAAATAGTAAGAATTTGAATATTTTTCAGTAATGTGAATAGAGATGCAAAAATAAAAATGGAAATCAATCAAAGATGAAAGTATGATTTTTATTAGAATAAATAAATTAATTACTAATAATCAATTAGTACTCATGAAAATTATTTGGTGCTATATAAAGAAAAAAATTAGGGAGATTATTTTAGAAAGAAAGATAATACATGAAAATTAGAAAAACTTAGTAAATTAGAAAAAAATAGATAGACTATAAAATTATAAAAATACAATAAATAGAAGAAAAAATTAAAGAGTTTTCTTTCTCAATTTAATAAAAATTGCTATATATGTATGAGAGATTTAATCCTAAAAAAGCAATAAATAGGGGAAAGAGATCAAAATGATTATAAAAATGTAATAAATAAGGAAAAAATTAGGAAAATTATTCTAGAGAGGAAAAATGCATAAAAATTAGAAAATTCTATAAATTAAGGAAAAATTAGAGAAATTATGAAAATGCAATCATTGAGTGAAAGAAATTAGAAAGTTTTTTTTTCAATTTAATATAAATTGCTATATATAAATAAAAGATTCAGACTTTTATATTAATTACATGAGTATGACTATTACAACATAATATTCATTGAAAAATGACAAATTGACATGTGACAAATTATAAAAATGATACTTAGCATAAAAGAAAGCAGGGAACATCACGACTAATGTATAATATAAAGATTATATCTTTAATTTTCAAGATATAGTGATAGTGATATGTATATTAATTGATTTTTTGTTATTTTTGTTTGTTTGATGTTGCTGTAAGTGATTAGTTTACTTTGCAATTTTTTCCCCATGAATTTAGATATATTATGAGTCTTGGAGTTCAAATTCAAATTGTAAAATTTTTAATTTCATGCTATTTACATATGACAAAGCACAAAAGGAATAACTATAATTAAGTTCACAAATTCAAATTTTAAAATTTTTATTATCTTTTAGGTTGAGATAATGGTGCTATTTCAATTCATTTGTAATTGTACCATTTGTTTATTATGCATGAATTTTGGAAGTCAGAGTTAAGCAAGTTGAAGAACCATGGTTTATCTATTCCTTTAAACAAATTGGGCATGAATATGATAAACTCAATGATATTTGTATGCTAATTTGAATATGTTTTTTATATTCCACATGCATTGTCTACTTTTGCATATTAAAGCATTGCTTTTTAGCTATTTGGAATGGAATATATTCCTTAATGTTACTATACGATTTAAGCTATTGAAAGATTGTTATTCTATTAACCATCATATCAACTTGTAAGTTGAAGTGATTTGCACCTATTGCACACCATATGATCTCTGCTTTAACAATAATTTGCTATTGTAGTACTATTACCAAACAGGTGTAGTAGCAACTACAACCTTGCCAAAAATCCATAGGCTTTGTTCTAGTAAGTAATGGCCTAAACTTGTTTTCTATCTCCTTTAACTTAATTAGCTTATATGGATATATGATTTTGAATCAATTTTTATGGGTATGAATTGATTATTGTGAAGAACATAAGTTTGAGAATGCATTATGTACAATAATATCACTACTAGCATTCCTGGTGATGTATTCTGCTTTTGGCATAAAGAAGCATAAGTTTACAATTACTTTGCATAATCATTGTCTATTATGACTGCCTTACGCTAAAATTGTTCATCCTACTGCCAAATAACTATTTGAAGCTAGGAAAATAGAAATGTTGTGAATACTTTTTAATAATTATATGTTCTTTACTATTTGTTTACTAATAAGATATTAGGATATTAGATAATTCTATTTGTTTACTTTCTTAAATGACTTGTACTTTTTGTAGCATTTGTTATGATTTTAGTTTTCAAGTTATATGGTTTATAATTGGTTTTGGAATTGGATCTTGGATATAGGATTTGGTTAATTGTGTCATATTGACTTCAAGTGGAACCACCACTCACAACAATACCATAGCATCTATGCTTATAAGAAAGTGCTCTTTATGAAAATTGTTATAGCAAGTTATATCTTTACATCAAGAATTAAGGTTTTTTAAGAATTAATATTATGAAGCATTTAGGTTAAATTGCAATAGGACATAGTACTACGTATTGAGTTTTTGTTAGTATTTTATATGATTCTAAGATTTAAAATCTCTTATTGATCATTAAAAATTCTTAATTATTATTATAATAATATGTTATTTTTTGGAAAATTTTATTTATTCTTTATCTATATATTTTAAATATAATTATTTGAATAAAGTTATTTCTTACATTATCTTGATTAATTAATATTTCTGTACTATGAAATTTATGGTCTTGATAATTAAAAAAATTTATGTATTGGTAAAAAAATTATATAATCTATTATGTTATGCATCATTATCAGAATCACTTATGCCATATCAATTAGATTAATCTTTCATTATTACTTTTGGCAATATTAAAATTTGTGATTATATAAGCATTTAGTAATTAGTAAATTTTATTCATCAACCACATTAATATAAGGTTTTACTCATTTTTTACCTATATATTTTATATTTAATTTATTTACATTTGTTATTAGGTGGATATTAATTTTTAAGCTGTTGATTTTATTACCAATTATTAACATTAATTGTTAAACCCGTGCAAAGCACGGGAGGAAGGTTAGTATGCTATATATATTAGAACTTAATTTTGAAATTTTGTCCCAAATTAGATATTAGATATTGAGGGAGTGGAGAAATCAATTCTAAGATATTTATATGATTTTATTATTTAATAATAATAAGAAGAAGAAAATTAATTGTGATATGAATTAAGTATGCTTTTTTGAGTTATTTAAAATTATTCTATTTAAAAAAAATTCATCAATATTTTATAATTCTATATTAAGTGCAATACTTGGATTCCAATTTGTTTTTAATAATATGTCAAAAATTTAACATTATTATTCAATTTATTTTTATCTATTTTAAAATTGAATACAAAATTAAATAAAAATTATTTTAATCTATTCAAAAACATCTTATTAATTGAATATGCTTGACAACTACTCTTTTTCAAATAATACTAATATAACAAACATTTTATCTTTGATAATAAATTTTAATTTAATATGATTTAATAACTTAAATAAATAATTGAAATTTTGAAGTAGAACCAAATTCTTAATAAGTTTAGATTCTTCTTTTTCTTCTTTTTAATTTAAATATGTTAGTATTATTTTAATTCTAAATAAATACAAAAATAAAAATTTGTATTATTATTGTATAAACCAAAGAAAGACACAAAAAATTAATAATGATCTCTATTAAAAAAATTAACACGATCTAAGGGATCTAAATATATGATTACATTTTAATATAAAATAAGTGACATGTTTTTCTTAATCCAAGGGGAAAATGGTACTTCTATTTTAGATGATTGGACATATTTATTCAAACTAAAATAAAGTAAACTAAAATTAGTATATATCAAATACAATATGTTTAATGAAAAAATGTAAAATTATTATATCAAAAAAGATAAAGGATAATTTACATAACTATTAAAAAGATGAAGTTATAAAAAAGAAATAAAATATAAAAGTTTAATATCACTTAAATTAAACCTTTTACTCACTAAATCATGTACTTTATAACTACAATCTAAGGATCATCAACATGTAGTGAATGCAACTTCTTTCTTAAATATTTGAAGCTACATTGTGCTCATAAGAAAATTGTATTGCTTTAATATTTTAATACCTTTTTCAATTCTACATAATGCCACCTAAGAATCACTTGCATTAACAATATAGAGCATTATTTTGCATACTTTACTATCAAATAACATGTTTCAATTGAAGTTATCTAGGGCTAATTGTTGTCACTGCTTTATCATTAAAGAGAATATATGGAAGATTTCTCAATATATAGAGCTTAGAAGAAGTAGAAAAAAAAAAGAGGTTGGACACAATTCAATTTTTTTATCTTATAAGGTTATATATAGTTTAATTGATTGTTAAAAATAGAAATCTAACTATTTAGAAAAATGCATAAAAATTAGAAAACACAATAAATAAGGAAAAAATTAGGAAAATTATTCCAAACAAAAAAAGGGTGAAAAATTAGAAAACTTAGTAAATTAAGAAAATAAATAAAAGAGATTATGAAAATATAATAAACAAGAAAAAAGACATCATGGAAATTTTTCTCAATTTAATATTAATTATTATATATGAATGAGATATTCAATGCTAGAAAATATAATAAATTAGTGAAATGAATTTGAGAGATTACAAAAATACAATAAATAAAAAAAGAAATCAGTGAGATTACTTTTAAGAGGAAGAAAATGCACAAAAATTAAAAAAATTCAGTAAATTATAGAAAAAAATTAGAGATTACAAAAATTGAATAAATAAGATAAAGAAATCAAGAAATTTTTTCTTAATTTAATATAAATTATTATATATAAAATATTCAATCTCTTATATTAATTACATGAATATAACTTACTACAACATAATATTTATTAAAAGACATTAATTGTACCAATATAATTCATTGCAATATAGTATTTATTGAGAAAAAAATGATAAATTGACATAGAGTAAATTATAAAAATGATACTTATCATAAATAAGAGGTAAAAAAATATCGTAACTAATATATAATATAGAGATATGTCATTTGAATCAAAAGATCTTAGTTGTAATGCATTATTTCTATTTTAATAGAAATCCAATTCTATTAGGTAAATGCAATCACGATGGGATGGATGTTTATTTAGATAATTTTAACTAAGAAGTTGAAGAAATAATCTTACAATGAATATATTGAATTGTTTAAAAGATAAAATCTCATGACAAATGAATTAGAATAAAAAGCATAAATCTTAAGTTCTTATGATAGCTTGATCTCTAAGATTCAGATGAGCTTGAAATTTGACATCTGATCTTGTAAGATTAGAGAAATATTTCTTTCCTAACATCTTTTATAATAAAATTTGAGCATCAAAAGATTTTTTTTCTTTTTGGAAAGATTTTCCACCAAACAAGATGAATAATGTTGAAAGAAATTTGAACCTTTTATGAAATAAAATCATATAAATCTTATCTAAATGCTCACAATCAATTAAGTCAATCTACTAATGATTTGAAATATAATTTGTTAAATGAGATGGATTTACTGTTAATAATATATAATTTTTATTATATATTAGATATTTTATAACATTGTTGAAACAAATAATCATATAATTTTATTTATATTTTTTTACTCCATAATTTTGAGTGTATAAAAATTTTGTCAACAACATGATTTTTATTGTTTAAAACGATTTTTTGGACAAAACTCATATTCTGACTGAAAGGTTTTTGTTTGAAACATATTTGGGTCGGGCCTCTCACAGCGGTTGGGCCTGATGTTGAATGGCATTCTTATAATTACCTTCACAGACACGGGCATTTTCGCAGACAACAAAACCCTAATCCCTTGGTATAAGGTCTTCTCAACTCGCCTCCCATCCTTCAACCGCGAGTCCAATTCGAAGAGTTTCAAGTTTTTCTTCTTCAGATACCATGGCGACGGCACAACCACTGGAACAAGTTCAGTGCTTCGGCAGGAAGAAGACGGCGGTGGCGGTGACATACTGCAAGCGCGGCCGTGGACTCATTAAGATCAATGGTGTCCCAATCGAGCTTGTTGAGCCTGAAATCCTCAAATTCAAGGCGATTGAGCCCATCCTCCTCTTGGGACGACACCGTTTCGCTGGAGTCGACATGCGAATTCGGGTGAAGGGTGGTGGTCACACTTCCCAGATATACGCTATTCGTCAGAGCATAGCCAAGGCCCTTGTTGCTTTTTACCAGAAGTATGTTGATGAGCAGAGCAAGAAGGAGATCAAGGACATCTTGGTTAGGTATGATCGAACTCTGCTTGTTGCTGATCCTAGACGCTGTGAGCCCAAGAAATTCGGTGGTCGTGGTGCTCGTGCTAGGTTCCAGAAGTCCTACCGTTGATGTGTTATTTTGTTCGGAAAAAAACAGGACAGTGTTCTCTTTTTGTCTGTTCATTCAAGTTTTAAGTTTTATGTTTTATGCATCGTAATACATTTAATGTTGGCTAGTATCTCTCGAAGATTTTGGGCATTTTAGTTATGCAGTGTTGAGGATGCTCTTTGTTTTCATCAAACGTGTTTAGATTTAAATGCTATGATATGATTCACTATAAATGTTTGTTCACGCTGTTTGATGATTTTTCCATTTCTTTCTGGGATTTTCGAATGTACATTTGTTTTTGTTGTTTTTGTTGTCGTCGTCGTCGTACTTAAAAACAATTTTTATGTAGCAGTTAGAAGTACTCACTTTACACATGTGAGTATCTCAATGAAATTTGGTTTGAGACATGTTTTCGGTCTAGGATCATTATTGGTAATACTCATGTGATGCCCATTAGCATGCTCTTCTCTTTGAACATTTTTCTTTCATTTTATAATCCTCAAATACCACAATGTTGCGGTATAGAAGAGGTGCTCGGCTGGCTATGTTTAATTCAGTTAGGTTTTAGTTAACCTTGATAGGGATGTTGTCTTCGGTTTTCCAAATATGTTCTCTATGGAAAGTATCTCTGCCCAATGAGATGGCCTTGGTGGATAATCTAGTTGGTTTTTTGATATAACATGGTCCTCTTCTGGGATTCATGTGTTCTTTTATACAAGAAATGGAATTGTGTATTTATGTGAACAAGTTGTATCTTAAGGTGAGACGTGATGGCTTTGGTAATATAGCATTTAGAGGATTGGTTAGTTTTCTTTTTCCTTTTTAAATTTTGAAGAGTGCCTGTTTATTCTATGTTAAGATTGATTTAGCTTTTAGGCTATAGTTGTGGTTTCTGCGGTACATGTTTTTTTTTTTTTCCTCTTTTAAATGCTAGAATATGTAAATACCCTGCATTGCAATGAGGCTAACTTCCACCAATGTATATTTTTCATTTCGAGCTTGTTGAGTTTGGATGCTGTATCATGTGTGAAAGGTTAATGAATATTACTAGAGTTCGAACAGAATCTTAATTAGGATTATGCTGTTTGTGATTCATTTTTGATAGGGCTGTGTCCTCTTCTTCCTTGCCTCTGGCCAGATTGTGTATCCTTAGAATTATTGAATCTTCTTGTGTATAAAAATAGTGATTGATATTATTTGTATTGATCACATATGGGTGGTGTGGACGAGTTACATACCTCCCTTCTTACAGAAGGAAAGGATAAAACATGTAGTTGAAGTCATCTCATTTTTGTCAGTGATAGATGATTTGAGCCTCTACGTGGTAAAGGTATTTTATAGCATTTATTTGATAAGAGCATTCTTATGTCATGAAAAGATGCATACTATATTGTTACAGTCGGGATGATGGGATTCACCGCGTTCCTATTTGGGATTAGAAAGTTTGTGGTTTTGCCTTTTTATTGTAAGGCGAAATGTGGTAACGCAGTTCATATGGAGTGTGCATCGAGGAAATTGTGCGCATGTTTGGTGGTAAATTTATATGATTTTAACAGAATTATATGTAATGGTGCATGAAGCTAGGTACATTGATATGGCGCAAATGGTGTGACAAGTGATTATGTGCTTCATTTAGAGAAAGCGAACCCATAGTGCTGGAATTAGGGATGCTATTGGGTTTGTGCGGGGGTGGATTCCATCCTTGCAACTCAAATCCATTGCCTCATTATTACTTGAGAAACAGACTGTTGTCCTGTTCTTGCGCTTTACGGTGCTTAGGAGGAAATTAAAATGAATAAAAAATTAAAAAAATTGTAGGAAAAGGAAAATTATATTTAAATAGTATAAATTATAATAATAAATGTTATAATAATTGATTTATATCAATATAATGTTATAATAATGAATCTAAAGCTACATGTAATTTATTTAAACAATATGAAATTTGGAAAAAAAATTGATATATAATAAAATATTAGTTTTACCTACGTCATTCTTACTGAAATTTTAATGGGCAAAGTACATATAAGTCTTGGTAATGCTTTGAATAAAATTGAAAACCTTTTATTAAGAGTAGTTATTTGCAAGCAATTTGAAATTGATTAACAAAACGTTCAATTTGAGTTTAAATGTAAATAAATTAAATCTAAATAAGTTGAGTTCAATTAAAATATGAATTTAAATTTTATATTATTTGACTCAATTTGTTTGCAAACTTAAACAAGTTTAAATGCATTTTTATTTTTATACTATATATAAATTATATAATATATTAAAAAATTTAATTACATTAATAATTATTAATTATTAATGTCATACGAAGAAGTATGATACTTAGTTGAATTAATTAATTTTTTGTTATATATTATTTTTTGTTAATTTTAATTATTGGTATATGTGTAACGATCATGTAAATAATTTTTTATAGATTTAATGATTGCAAAAAAATTATATTAATAAGTAAAATTGTATAAAAAAAATTAATATCGTAAAAGATAAGATTTTATATATATCTAAAATTTAAGTAAAATAACAAATCATTTAGAGAAAAAAATTATGAATTTGTTAAGTTTATATTTATTAAAAAATTAAATTTGAACTTAAATTTGAATATTTTAAATTTGACGAGATATTGAAATCTATTAACATATTACATATATAAATTTATATGAGCTCATGATTGAATTTGGTTCGAATTTGAACTCGAATGGTTCAAATTTAGTTAGCGAATTCTAGGTAAACTATATATATGTTCGGTTCGGTTGGAATTCACCCCAAATTAAGAGTGACGGAGAAACCCCCTTTTTGACGTTCGTGAGCCATTTCCAAAACTGGATACTTAAACTAAACGATGGACTATAGATGTCGAAGCTTCTCCCGATATCAAATAACACAAATTGAGTGATTGAAACCAGAAAAAGTAAAGAACTGCAGGCTAGAGGAATTTAACGAAGGAGCTGAGAATCAAGGAGAAATAAACCAATTACCCATGCAGGAAAATTTGCTCAATTTGCACATGTAAACTCCGTTCAATGAGCAAGGCATCCGGTCACGAGCACAAATAAAGGACTGTTAAGAGCAAATAAATTCAAAGAAAGTAATAAAAGGTTACGTTTATTTTTCAACGATAATTTTTATAGAAATATTCTATTTTTTATATCAATGAATGAGCATTATTTATTTTTATATTTTTTTATTAAAAGATATGATTCCTAGAGTTATGAAATAAAACTTTCTCTTTGAAAAAAAGTTATCTTCCACCCAATTCATTATATTTAGGAATAATTACATTTTATCTACTTATAATTTTGCCAATTTTTACTTAATCCATAAGTGTTTTCAAAAGTTACAATTTGCTTGCTTGTACTTTTTGATATTAACACGTTATCTATTTAAACTTTTTTTATCTAATTTTTAACAAAAAAACTTCATAACAAGTGAGTTAAATAAAATCATATATGGGTAAAGTAATTTTTTTTATATTTATATGAACTAATATTTGGAATTTTCAATAGAGATTAAAATATATTAGTTTTATCTCTTCATATTAATAATACACCTTAAATGGGGAAAAAAACCTATTACAATGGATGACACGAGTAAAAGAAAAATCAATTAATACTTTTGGTGTTCGTAAAAAAAAATTCATTTATTCTATTGTTGATAACTTTTTAAAATATATGTAATAATATATAATTGGTATATCTAAATTAAGGAGATAAAGCTAATATATATTTATTTAATTTCATTGAGAATTTTGAATATCATTTCACATAAATATGAAAAAAATTATAATTTTCTCTTATGATTTTCATTGAATTCACTTAACTTATTTTTCATGAAATATTCTATTAAAAATTTAACATAAAAAAAGTTTAGACATGTAAAGTGCTAATATTAAAAAGTAAAAATAAGGAAGTTTTAATATTTGAAAATATAAAAAGATTTAATGAAAATTGATAAAATTATAAGTAGGTAAAGTGTAATTATCATTTATATTTAACATCAAATATATTAATTATTTTTATTATTTTAATAATTTATAATTATATTTTCACAAAATATCTTTCCACCGAAAACAAATGAAGTCAAAATACCATCTCTATTTATGGCTCAGCATTCATGTAGTAGAAGAATAAATGAAAAAACTGCTCCACAATAAGTGGGGCCAGTCCGGAAGCCCGTTGTTTTACATGAGGACTCTGGATTTCTACAAATAAGAACAGCGAGTGGGGAAATGAAAAATGATTAAGGTGGATTTATGATGGGACGGAGAATATGTAGATGGTATATTATAAGCGGAAAATGAAGGAGGAAACGAAAGAGTTAGTTTCGTAATAAAAAATTAACTAGTACAACAAATAAGTTAATTTGTAATTTATTATTCGATCTATAAGTTATAAGTTAGTTTGTAAAGGTGTTTCTCACACTAGTTTATAAGTTATTATAGGTAACTTATAATCTCTGATTTAATAAGTTACCTAAATTAACTTATAGTTTATAAGCTCCCCTTTTTTAAATTCTTTCTAAATCTATCCTTATTTTTTTTATTAATTTACAACTCATACTTTTTATAATATAAATTTAAATATTTTTTTTTATAAAATATAATTAATTATATTTTAAGTAATTATAATTTTATAATAAATAATAAAATAAAAATTATATAAGTAAATAAATATCTAAATTTATAAAATATTAGAAACTATACTTTTATTTTAAACTTTTTAATTATATTAATATAATTTTATTTTTAAATAAATAGAAATTATTTTAATTATATATATATTTATTAATATGTCATTTTATGTCATTTTGTAATTTCAGCTAGTTCAATAATTAATTTTATGAAATACTTTAATTAACTTACCAGTTATCAGCTAACTTATCAGCCAATTGCATGAAACGGAACTTAAAACTAATTCTCCTTAGGGCTGTCAAAAAGTTTCATGAATAATACTATCCTTTTTTATTTTTTATTATATAGAGTTATATTATAAATTATTTTTAAATAATATTTTAATTCTATAAATATTATTTATTTATATATATGTATAGTATTTTTTAAAATTATATATATTTTAAATTAAATATACTTTTACTTATTTTTAAATAGACACGTAATATTTTAAATTTTTTTACTATTTAAAAATTTAAATATTTTAAATTAATAAAACTTGTAAATCAATCCATTTAACCATGAGCTTTCTAGGATTGAATTAAGACCTTTAATATAAAACTTGCAAAATATAAGGACCGACCTAGCTCAACCCATGAAAGGTCCAGCTCGCGGCGGGCTAACTCTTTTAACAATTATAATCATTTTTACCAAATGTATGCTTTGTATGTTCAGAGCCGCTATCAGTTGTTAAATTGCCCAACCTTGAAAATGAATATTATGTAATATATAAATTAGTCAAAAAATATATAAAATAAAAATTTTATTTATAAATAATTTATAACATAATTCTATATAACTAAAAGTGAAAGGAAAGAGTGTAATTTTATTTGAATTAAATATATATATATATATATATATATATATATATATATATATAAAGTAAAAAGTTATGAATTAAAAAAAAATATATATTACAGGCCAACAAACTTATCCAAAAATCAGTCCATACGAACCATGAGCCACATGGATCCTAATCAACAAAAAGTTGTGGATAAATGGGTTAAATACTGGATAGAGTTTTAAATTGTTTAAACTAGTATTTCCACCCGTGCATTGCACGGGTATATTTTTTTATTATTAATATTAAAAAGTATAATATAATAAAATAAAAAATTTAATTTGCTATATTTATTTTATAATTAATTTTTTTAAATAGACAAATTTTGAATTGTAATATAAGGATTAAAGAAAGAACATGCAATTAAATAATTTAATTATAGTTTATTTTTAATTTGTTAAAAATAATTTTATAATAATAAATTATTTTATATTGCATTTATATCATTTAGTGATATTGATATTTAAGTTATAAATAAGATAAGAGAATAAATAAAAAATTATAATAAAGCAGATAAAAGAATGAAAATAACGTTCAAGTTTTAACCTTAACAAAAGTTGATGTATATTTATTTTAACATATATAATTAATGTCAAGAAAATACTAAAAAAATTTAAATATATTAGTTTGATTTTAATATTTAAATATGTTTATAAAAAATAGAACATATAATTATACAATCCAATAAATATTTTTATATTGAAATTTCAACTTATATAAAATATTTTTATAATAAAAATAAATATATCATATTATATCTATATCATTTAATGATATTAGTATTTAAATTGTAAATAATAAAATGAACATAAAAAATAAAAAATAATGAAATAATTAAAAAAATGAAATAATATATGAGTTATAAATTAATATAAAAATTAAAAATAAAAATATAATTTAATAATTCAATTACCCTATATTTGTTAAAATGGAAAATGAAGGGAGAGGAAGGTTTCTTCCCTCCATTTTCTACTCTAACTAATTTTTAAAATTCTCTACCCTTTCCATTCACTTTCCTTCTCACCAAGCATAGGGTTAAACAAAATTTTCAACTTATTTAAAACTAATATGATAAAAAATTAAATATATCATATTGTATCTACATTTTTTAAAAATATATTAGCATCTAACCCATAAATAAAAAGAGTAAAATTGAAAAAAAAAAAGGCAACAGAGCAAATAAAAAGAAGATAATGTAGCCCTAGTGTTAAGTAATATAATAGTTAAAAATAAAATAGGTGGTCGGGTAATTTAATTGAATTAAAATTTTAACTTATATAAATTATTTTTATAATAAAAATAAAATATATCTTATTATATTTATATTATTTAGTGATATCGATGCTTAAGTTACACATAACAGAAGTGAATCCTAAAAAAAAAATACAATAAATAGAGAAAAAAAATGAAGCAATGAATGAGTTGTAAGGTCTTAATAAAATCTCAATTCATATATATTTGAATTGAAATATAATATATAAAAATTAATATTAAGGAAATATTAATAAATTTTATACACAAAAATGATTTTAATTTTCAATTATTTTTATGAAATAATAAAATAGGTAATTAATTATTTAACATAACACTCTCTATATTTAAATTTTAAAATATTTAAAATATTTTTAACATAAAATTAAATATATTATGTTATATCTATATTACTTAATTATATTAGTGTGTTAGTTGTAAAGAATGATCGTGTGCATTAAAAAAATATGCAAAAAAATAAAATAAAATGAAAAGAAATAATAGGTGTGTTGTAAAATAATATAGGAGTTAAAAATAATATATAGTTAAGAAATTTAATTAAATTAAATTTAAATAATTTGAAATTTTTTATAATAAAAATAACATATATTTTGTTATACATATAGTTCTTAATTATATTAATATATGAATGATAAATAATAAGAGTGAACATGAAAAAAGAAAAGTAAAAAATAAATAAAAATGGATTGTACATAAACAATAAAGTAGTATAAAATTAAAAATAAATTCAAAGTTAAGTAATTAAATTAAATTAAATTAAATTTATAATTTATTTAAAATAATTTTATAATAAAAATAAAAAATATCATATTATATATATATATATATATATATATATATATATATATATATCACTCAATCATATTGGTGTTAAAATTATAAATAATAGGAGTGAATAAGAAAAAATATGTAATAAAATAAATAAAAAGATAATATGTATGCAATGTAATGAAACAATAGAGCAAATATAATGCAAAAAAAAAAAAAAAAACTATTTAGGAGTTTGAAAGTAATAAAAAAACAAAAAAAATATTATATTTGATATATATTTCTTAGTGATATTAACATCCAAATAATAAATAATAAAAGTGAGTGTGAAAAAGGGAAAAAGAAAAATATGTAGTGGAACAAATAAAAAAAAGAATAATAATAAATGAATTATAAAGTATAAGTGTTAAAAATAAGAAATATACTAATACAATTTGAAATTTAATCAAAATTTTAACTTATTTAAATTACTTTTATAATAAAAATAAAATATATAATGATATTTGTCAATAATAAGTGAAAGGAAACAAGGATTTGAGTAAAGAATGAAGTAGTAAGAGGAGAGAAAGATCCACGCTTGAAAAAAAATCAAATTATGTTTCAATAAAGGCAGAAAGGCTGCTGCTAATTTTTTTGCTAATACGGACCGTCTGAAAAGGAAATATTTATAAGCCCAACAAATGGACTCTTTATTCACAATAGCATTGATCCAATATCCATACCAGTAAAATTGCAAGCAACATAGCAAATTAGCAATACATGACAGAATAATTAGGCCATTTTATAGATAGGATACTATCTCAGTGTCTCATAGTAATGCAGTAATCTGCTTTCCATAAATTTAAAGTTTCACTTTCAATTCATCAGTAACAAATTTCTATTGAATGCTTCAGTTACATATACAGCTATGCATATACATTAGGTGAGCCTTTCTATTCCGGTTTTAATGTAATAGTTATAATGGATATGGATAATCAATATATATATATATATATATATAGAGAGAGAGAGAGAGAGAGAGAGAGAGAGAGAGAAGTCGTTGGCATTTTGGGACATATAACTGCGTTTTATGAAAAATTTTCTCGTCAAAAATATTTTTGATAATTATCAAAATTATAATCATAACTCTAAAATTAAAAATTTAATAATAAATTTATTTCAAAACTTGAAAAATGTTAAAAATATATTAAAGGAAGTTATAAATTATTTTAACTCTAAAATAAAAAAATTAAATGACATTTTATTTTACAAAAAATATAAAAATGGAAGTTATAAATGGTCAAATATTAAAATAGAAATTTTAAAAAATAATATTTTATGATTATATGTTTAAAATAGGAAATTTAGTAATAAAATTTAAACAAATTTAAAATTTCCAAGCGCATTTTAATATATTTATTAAAGTAACATATATTGAAGTTATAGATTATAGATTATTTTAATTCTAAAATGAAAATTTTAAATGACATTTTACTTTACAAATAATATAAGAAAGGAAGTTGTAAATTGTCAAACATTAAAGTTGAAATTTTCAAAAATAATATTTTATAATTATATTTCTAAAATAGGAAATTTAGTAATAAAATTTTAAAAATAAAGTATTTAAAATTGACAAATGCATTTTGATATATTTATTAAAATGACATACTTATATTTTTTATATGCAATCAACTTATATTTTTACTAAAATAACATTATTTAATTTGATTTAGGTAGATTGTCTTTACAAATTTATGGAAAAAATATAATGATTTAAATCATGTATAAGTTGATTCACAATAAAATCAAATTTAATGTTTGTAAATAATTCTTTAATTTGTAAATGTAATTCATTAATATTAATATTGTTTTAATACCTAAAATATAAGTGATAATAAAAATGTGGATTTCTAATGGTATCTAAGCCTAATATATGTTGATTAGGTACAGGTCTTATGATTAATAGGATCCATGACCCAATTTGATTAACTAATTTTATAGAAGGGTCCCTACCTTTATAAAACTTTTACAATGCTACAATTTTCCATTAGAGTGTAAAAAAGGATTTCTCTTTTTGGAGAATGTACAATAGGATTTTGATAGAGGGAGTGAACTCTATCAACAATTTGCTTTTACTGTGTTATTGCATATGCATCCAAATGATTAAAGTATGTGATATAGAGAAAATGCATATTTATAACTCTTTTCTATCCAATTTTTCTAAAAAAGGAATTTTATGTTGCTCATTAAATCATGTCTTGGTACATGATATAATTTGAAAATTTTTCATAAAAAAATTAAAAATTTTATAATACTGGTATCAAAGCTTAGTTAAATTATATGTCATGGTTAATTTAATTAAAGTAATTTTGAGCAACAATCTCCTAGATTTGTGCAAATAGCATATTTTCCCTCTCTTTGCCAAAATGAGTTGCCTTAGTAAAGCATATTGCTTATTTGTATATATTAAGTCATAGTTTCTCATTTTGCTTATGCATCAAAATCTTTACATGGAATCACTATATGCATGAATGATTTTTTATTTTGCATATGTATTTATGCATTTGAAATACATCCTTTCTTTACTTTACATATGTGTGGCTTTTTTTTTTAATATTAGGATGATATGAGTCACAACACATTAAAATTAGATATTACTAGTTTGCTAAAAAGTTTTATAATAAAAGGGGACAAACTAAGTCCAACCTCTAGTGATCCACTTGATATACTCTTTCTCAATAATTTACTAATAATGATTACATAATTATTTAAGCTTTTTATACACTAAAAAGCTGGATGAAGAAAAGCAAATAGAAGTGAAATAAAAATTCAAATAGAATGCACACAAAAAGCAAATAGAATTCAAACAATATGCAAAATAGAATAAACATAGAATCAAATTGGGGTGTTTTGATTTGAAATTAAGACAAATACACTAAAAAAATAAAATATAGAAGTAAAATAAAAAGAAATTCAATATAGCAAAATAGTTAATCTAAAGATTAAAAGTTCTTAATTTAAATTAATCATAGATTATAAACTATTTGACTATTTTAATTAATTTTTTAATCTTAAGTTATCTAGAACTCTTATAATAATTTATGAATCCTATATTAGATGATCATCTAGGATTTGATCAATTAATATTACTAAAATTAAGCAATCGATATAATCTGGAAAGTTAAATTAAAATTGATCTAAAAATAGATTTCACCTAAATTGAGGGATTAAATAAAAAATCTCTAATTTAATCTTTAATTATCTATATCCACATGAAAATCATGATTAATTAACCATAATTCAACATAAAAATAGATAAAGATTAAAAATCACAAGATTGAATATGAATTATATTAATCAGCATTTAATGCATGCAATTTTAATTAATTAGCACAAAATGTAGGAAAAAGAAAAATTAATTAGAAAAAGTTAATATAATAAATTAAGATCTTGTAATCCAAATAGAAATAAGCCTCAAAATCTTTGAATTAATTAGAAATTTAGCCTTCCATAGCCTAAGAATAAGAAACTTGAAAAAGAAAGAAAAGTTATCTTTACTAAATTTTGTAAGAGTAAATTTTCAAAAGTTTTCTTGCTTTTGGAGGCACAAACCTTATATCTAACTTAGTAACCTCAAAAAATCTAATGGACTTAAATCATATATCTCTTAGGGTTACAAAGAATAAGGCTTTGATAATTTTAGAAGCTCAAAGTCTATTTTACAAAATAATATACTACAAATGTTACAATAGTGAAATTTCATAAGTTTAACTTCTATCCAATGTAAAATCATTAAAATTACATAGTTTCATTGAACAGCAAACATAAAAATTGTAAAGGTGGGTCTTAAGAAAATTTTGGGTATTCGTTTCACTTTGATTGGGCCCTTAAAACTCTAAACATGAACTAAAAATTGAAATGGGTTCAATTAAGATAAAAATAAGGTTTTAACTTCTTGGTTAAATTATACCTTCCAAATACCCAAATTGGGCTTTGACCAAAATACAAAAATTGTAGAATTTTTTTATACTTTCCAACAATATAAAGATTAGCCAAATTCAATATTCAAAACTTGAAATATAGCTAAAAATCTAAATTATTGTAAAAATTTAGCATTAACTGAATAATTTCAAATCATTGTAAAACCAACCACAAATTACATAATAAGGCCAATTTTATAAAATTAAACATATGTAACACATTAAGATAATAGGAGGAAATAATATAAATAAAATCTTGCACATTAGTAAACAAATGGTAAATTACTCTCTAGCTAATTAATGTATGGCATTATGAATGGGTATATGCTTGTATGTTTGCTAAGGAAATAAGAGTGGCATATTGGCTTTAATACATTTTCCAACATATTTGATAGACTTGAATCATATACTTCTTGGGGTTATAAAGAATAGGACTTTAATGGTTTTAGAAGCTCAAAACTTATTTTACAAGATAATGTACTACAAATGTTACAATTGTAAAATTTTGTAGGTTTAATTTATATCCAATGTAAAACTTTTAAAACTACATAGTTTTATTGAACTCTAAACATAAAAGTTATAGGGTTGGGTTTTAGGAAAATTAAAGGCATTGGTTTCACATTGATTAAACCTTTAAAACTCCATATATGACTTAAAAATTGAAATTGATTTAGTTAGGATAAAAATAAGGTTTCAACTTCTTAGTAAATTAGACCTTTTAAACATCTGAACTAGATTTTAACTAAAATATAAAAAATTAAAATAGTATAAAAATTTAACATTAACCAAATAATTTTAAATTATTGTAAAACTAACCTTGACTTACATAATAAGGCCAATTCTATAAAATTAAAAATGTAATATACTAAAAGCATCAAATAGGAGGAAATAATGTAAATAAAATCTTGCACATCAGTGGCCAAATGGTAAATTGCTTTTTGGCTAATTAATGTATGGCATTATAAATGGGTGTATGCTTGTATGTTAGCTAGGAAAAGGAAATGAGAATGGCATGTTGGTTTTAATGCATTTTTATAACATATTCTTTTATGTATTAAAAAACATATAAATACATTACATTATGCATATAGGTATATTAGTTCATTGTTCTCTTGTGCATTTCTGTTGTATAATAATTTTTTGCTATTTAAATTCATTATGCATATTGATTTAGCCATATATATGAACTTAAAAATCATAAATGGTTATTGTCCTTTTGCATTGTATATAATGTTGATTTATTTAATGTTTATTTATTTTGTGAGCAATATTAAACAATATGCATTTGTGGCAACACATGTGTTATTGATAAATGCACAAATGCACCTAAATTCTATGTGTTTCATCACTCATTTACTTAGTATTTTGTGCAAATTGATTGAAAATGATACTTAGATGCTCTATATTTTGTTTTCAAGTCTTGAAATGACACATATGAGCATTAGAAAAGGATCCAGAAGCAAAACCATTCAAATTGTGAAGAATTGAAGCAAATTTGTGCACTTGACAAAGAACACAGGGTATGGGAACCCCGTGTTTAAGGCCGTGTTTCATTCTGGATTGCTTCGAGGCTTCACTGGGCTGCTCAGAGAAGAACACGGGGTAGAACATTGGCCGTGTTCTACACCATGTATCTTACTACCATTCGCTTCTGAGGAAAACACGGGGAGTGTCACACCCCGTGTAACATGCTAATCAGTCTTCGTTGAAGAATACGGGTTGAAACACGGGCTGTGTACTACACCGTGTTCATAACTGCTTGACAATTTGGAAAAGAACACGGGGCGTGTCGCACAACGTGTTTTGTGCTGCTCAACTTTCGCTGAGAAACACGGGGTAGAACACGGGCCGTGTTGACCCCTGTGTAAATCACCAATATAAGTTTTGCACGAAATTTAGCACAGGGGAGGAGGAGAAATTGAGAATTAACAAGGAGAGCTGCTGGGAGAAGCCCTAGGAAAGATCCAAACTCACCAAGGGGACCTTCTAACGCGGATTCAAGCAAGGAATTGAAGAATCAAGCAAGAAATTTGTAGATCTTCATGAATTGTTTGACTTCCCTCTCTGTTTTCTTGTTTTCTTCTGATCTTGTAATGTTTTCACACTAAACCCTTGTGCTCAGCTTGGGTGAACTTGTTCATAGAGTTATGGAACTGAATTTTATATGATCTAGCTTGATTTACTGTTGAATTATGATTTGATTTTGCTGTTTTGTCTAGAACAAGCCAATATATCCGGAATATTGGATTTGTGTTATGGATTAATTGATTCTAAGTTGAAATGACTAATTAATTAATCAAATCTTGCATGATCATTGGGAATATAAATTAGACTTAGGAATTAAGCTGATTGTATTCTTTTGCACAGGATGAAATGTCCAAGAATGGATTCTAAGCAAGTTAATGCAACCTAGATAAGTGATTACTAGAGTAATTCTGGGCACTTAATCTTTTGGTTAGTAGCTAGTAGCCTTGCAATGAGGTATAGCTTAATTTTGGTAATCCAGTAATCTTAATTAACAGTAAACTAAGTTAGAGAATTATTTTCATTCCATAATGAAATGTACAAGAGATCCTTAAGCTGAGTACGCTTTTATTCCATTGAATCGAACTTTATTTTTGATAGCTAAGCTCTGTTTTACAATTTATTCTTGATTCACACTATCAATTGATCCGCCTAGATAATTTTACTTGATATTTAGTTAGTACTCAACCTACAATCCCTGTGGAGAACGATAATCTTTTATACTATAACTCGACTTAACCCGTGCACTTGCGGAATTATAAGGTCAGTTATATGGCTTGTATTGATATACATTTTTTTGTGATTTGTTTTTATATCTACATTTGTGATACATTGTTATTTGTATCATCATGGCCTATTGCAAAATTTAAAGTTGCATTTAGCTGAGTTTGTATACATTGTAGTGCATATATATATATATATATATATATATTTGAGTTTTTAGAAAAAATGGTTCTTGTGCAAACTTAAACAAATTTATGTTTATTTTTACAAAAAGTGCTTTTGCACTTATGAGTTTAGTAAATCTTTTAAAAAAAATTTCCTTAAAAAAGGCTATAACTTTTCCTTAAATTCTTTTTGCCAATTTTAGCTTATTGTTAAAGGGTAAACATGATTAATTTTTAAATTTTAAAATCCATCATTTTTATTACATGACTATGAGTTACTCATAAAGCCCATGGGCTCACGATCTATATTACATGCCTATCTTTAAGTTAGTGGTACTAGATTGCTACTACTATGGTACTTGGGTAGTACAGATGATTACATATTAACTTACAAAAAATCTTATTAGTACAAGATACTTGAACTTGTGTAGTTAGCTATCTTGGTGATTATGATTCTTTGTCTAGACATGTGTTAGAAAGAGTTATGTTGTGAAAAATATTAAGCAATCATTTATGATAACCTCATTATAAGGGCAAGGCATGTCACATGATGTAAATGTAATTGTGAAGTTATTTAGTTAAGAGATTTTTATTCTTAACCATTTATGTTTCATCACCATAATACTGCTATGGTCTTCTCACAAAGTAATAAAGTTTGGCTTATGTAAAAGACTTCAATACAAAGAGCTAGTTTATGAGAGAGAGAGAAGATATATGAGTTTATTACTTATTTTTTTATGGATTCTATACTTGTGGATCCATTAACTAAAGGCTTAAGAGTTGAAATAAATCATGATCATGTTTTTTAGTATTCTAGATTAATGAGAGTTTTGATTCTATAAGTATATTTAAATAAAATACTCATAATAAAATATTTGTGTTATTACCATATATTTTGTGCACATTTTAGGTTATCACATGGGATTTAAGATATTTAGGCCCTATCTTATTATTGTATTGAGAACATTATTTCTCATTAGGCATCTTGGGTGGATGTCTGGACCATTGTGTAGCAATTTACATTTAATCATATTAAAATTAAGTAAATCTTATTATGCACATTTATGTTTATGTTAATATCCTTATTGGATATTAATTCCTTGGTTGACAAGATATAGGTATTTGATATATTTGATATTAATATCCTTTTAAATATAATATCTAGTATTATTGAATGCTTATGATCTTAATTAAACATATAGGTGAAATAATACCATCAGGTATTAATATTAATTTTCAAGTGGTTATTATTTATAAATTAATATGGGCTAAAGTGATAGATTATTAAAATTTTTTTAACCTTATATTAATTTGTAAATAATTTATTAAAGTTAATATTTTTTTAATACTCAAAACATAAGTGACAATAAAAATGTGGGTTTCTTATAGTGTTTTTGCCAATATATGTTAACTAAATATGGATCCTATGATAGGTAAATCTCTGACCCAATTTGATTAATCACTTTATAAAGTGGTCTTTACTTTTAAAATACCCTTACGAGGTTGCAGTTTCCCATATTAGAGTGCAGAAAAAGGTTTCTCCTTTAAGAGAATGTGAAGTAGGAATTTTTTGATGAAGGGAGTGAAACACTATCACCAATTTACTTTCATAGCGTTATTGCAATTGCATCCAAATGATTAAAGTATGAAATTAGTAAATTAGAGAAGTTGCATTAAAGGTATTTATAACTTTCTTCAACCTAATTTTTCTAAAAGGGTAATTCCATGTTACTCATTAAATTATGTCTTTGTACATGATATGATCTAGAAATTTTCACAAGAAAATTAAAATTTTTATAATAGATGATAGTTGCAATTACTTAAGGGTTAATAGTAGTAGTAACTTAACAAACTAGCTCATGATAAACTAGTTTGTTCTTATGATTGATAGCACTTTAGCTTAAATTAAGTTGCAAACCTTCTTATTAAGCTTAGATTAGATCCTTCTTGTTACATTGGCATCTTTGCATTGAAAAGTTAAGCATTTAAAGTTAGTTAAGGTGAGTGAATATTATGCTTTAACTTGCATTCACAATATTTTTAATATACATATGAACATGAATTTGTTCCTAAATATCTTTTTTAATGTTTAGGTAAAATTATTTTACTAATCGATGTTTGTTTTTATTCTAATAATGTATATGATTTCCTTTGGCCTATATTTTTGTCTAAAATAGGCATTTATGATATTGTGAAAGATTATGCATTTTTAAATGTTAATTCTATAATTTTGTATATAAATATTTTGATTTGTAGAAATTGATTGGCACTTGGAATGTTTAATGAGTATTGATTTGAAAGGTTTTTGTTATTTAAAAAAAGTGTGAAATGGCTTTCTTATATATATATATATATATATATATATATATATATATATATATATATATATATATAGATGATGTGAAAATTTGAATTAGATTTATGAAATGGATTCTTGGGAGCTTCCTTAGAAAATCCCTAAGTGCATTAGATTTTTGCATTGCAATGGCTGTTATGGGAGGATTTTCTTTCATGGAGTAATAAAGAGGAGTTTGATTTGTTATTGTGACTTTTAACTATGGTCTTAGATTTGATCTTAACTTTAGATGGAGATTTGACCTGTCATATGTTTTTGAATTTTGATTAGGATCTTAGATTTGAACTTAACCTTAACCTTAGATAAGGATTTGACCCTAGTATGTATTTTTTACTTTTGACTAAGGCATTCAATTTGACCTTGATCTTAGACAATGATTTGGCCGTTTCTAACTTCTATATTATTGATTAGGTGAAAATTCCATTGGATCTTACCTATTTATTTTACATGAATTATTTGTGTCATTATGTTCATAATTGTATGAATTTTCCAAGTGTTTTGAATTTTTGTACAAGAGTTTTATTTAATATAAAATGGGTTGAAGTATGAAATAATTATTATTGTTAAAATAGTTTATTTTGCAAAAAAGATTGTATCTAAAAGTTTTAAGAATTAGATCTATTATCTTAAGTTAGTAAGTTTTAAAAGCTAAATTTGTTTTTTCAGAATGAATTCATTTTTCCAAACATATTGAATTTATAATGTTTACCATAACTTTATGTTTTATAATTTTCATCCTCTATGTTTTATGCTATGAGCTTTAGTGATTTATTATTCATTGGATATGTAGAACTCACTCTTTCTTTTTATGTTTTTTGAGCTTGAAACTATTCTAGTAAATCCTTGTTATCCTTGTAAAGATTAAAGGCATTACCTTGAAGAAATTTTAATAGTTAGATTAGGATTGTCTTTATGTGTTCATGTTTTTATTGTCTCAATATATGTATAATTTTTGTGCATGTGGTGCATTTTTATTTTTTGAGTTACAGATTTCAAATTTAAGGTAGGTGACAATTAGAAAGTATAAAAAAGGAGGGATTTTGTCCATATTTCTATAAAATTTTATTAAAATTTTCAATTAATTTTGAGTAAGTATTGTTTCATAGGTTTTATTTTAAAATTTACATCAAGTAAAGTTTGCATCATTCATAAGTTAAGTGTGTAGAAAGTTACTTCCATATCTAATATATATTCTACAAAAATATTTTATTATGTATTTAATATGAATAAAAGCAAAAATTAAATAATAATCATAGTGCACTCCACACTTTAATATAAAGGATAAAGGAAAAATTAAAAAGAAGAAATATTAATTTTGAAAATAATAAATTATGTTAATAATAATTAATAATTACTACGGTTCTTTTTGACAAATAAGGAACTAACAAATTATTAAAATTGAATTTATGAAATAGACGTAATGATATTTTCACAAACATTTTATTATATATATATATTTTTTAACATTTAATATTAATTTGAGGATTCATTGATTCTCATAATTGGTAGTTATCAAATGTTTTAATTATATTTTTAAAATTAATAAAATAAAGTCCATAAAAGCTAAACATATATAATACTTTCTTAAATCTGATAATTATTTACGAGTCAAACATGATTAATTTAAAATGAAATCGAACAATTAATATGTTCTTAAATGTTAAATCAATGTTAATAATTTTAAAAAACTTAAGGTAGAAATTAATAAATTTGGTAATATATCATTATAGTTTATTACATTTAATGATTCCATGTGATATTGATTGTCATCTTATTCTAATTTAATGTTAATTGTTGTAAAAAAATTAATAACAAATGTTAAAAAATTGACTATATTTTTATTTAATTTTTTATATTTATAAAATTAATAAAATAAAGCACAAGAGAACTTAATGTATGACACATAGTATTTTTTCAAAGCAGATAATTATTTATGAGTCAAACATAATTACTTAAAATTTAAAATTGATAATTATTATTTTCTTAAAATATAATGTAATGTCGATCATATTAATTTAAAAAATAAATTTTTAATGTTTAAAAATATTTAAATTTATTTGTTTTATATTTATATTTATAATATTTTTGAATTGAATAAATTAAGTCATGATACCGATTGATATATATATTTGAGGAATAAAATAAAATAATTTTTGGGTAAAAATAAATGAATTATAAGAAATTTCGTGAAACTATATAAGTTATAGATTATGGGTAGCACTATTCTAAATGTACATTGAGTAATTTAAGTTTGAATTGCACTGGCTTTGAGTTAAAAAAAATTCTGAGTTAAAAAAATTCTAAGTTATATATATATATATATATATATATATATATATATATATATATATATATATAATGTAATTATAGAAGTGGAAACATATACATGTGAGGACTATGATTAAATTTTAAATATAAAAGAAAGTACAAAATCTTCAGGGATATTGGATATCATTTAAACCTGAAGAATCTTAAATTTAAGTTTCTTATATTTTTCTTCATTCAATTTTTTAGTTTTCGTCTGTATTTTTTTGTTTTTCTTTTCACAAGCAAGCATATTGCTTCGTACATTATTTTTCTTATTTATGATTTCTTTTTAATTGATTACATTCAAATTGTAAAGATGACACAACAATACGAATATTAGTGATGTTCATTCTTAAAAAAAATTGATTGGAGGATTAGAACATGACTGATTCTTGTCTGCATCAAAATTGATTGTAAAGATCATTCTTATATATATATATATATATATATATATATATATATATATATATATATATATATATATATATATATATTGGTGGTTTCAATTTAAATTATATTATTTTTAAATTGAATAAGAGATGTCATAATAACTAAATGTTTAATATATATATTGACATTTTTTAGGAATAAAATAAAATTTTCGATAATAATAAAAAATATATGAAAATTTTGAATCTATAAAAATTAAAAAAAATACTTTCAAATATACACTGAGTAGTTGACATTTGAATTGCAATGATATTGAATTTTGGAAAGATATAGGTTTCATATGTTTTTCTTCTTTCATTTTTTATTTGTCTTTTTTTATTTGTTTTCTTGTAAACATATCATTTCATGTTCTCATACTATCTTTTATTATTTTTTGATTTGATTTTCAATTTGTTATATTTTAATTATAAAGATGAGACAATGATTCGATAGTATTAGTGATATGCATTTTACAAAGTCTAATTGAAGAATTAAAGTACAACTAATTCATATGCAGGCAAACTAAACTACAAAGATATCCTTAACATGCATCATGGAGATAATATTTTTTAAATGTGTATGTAACTATAATTCTATTTGTTTCATATTCATGCTAATATTAGAAAAAAATAATTATAATTGTTATTTCTCACACTTTAATTATTATGGTTATATTTTATATTATTTATTAAAAAATCAATATATCCGTGGCTTTCTAAATAAAAATAAAAAATTAATTTAAATGCTATATCTATAATCAATGACAAGTAAAAAATTTGATAATTATTAACTTTTAATTTGAAGAAATTAACGGAGGTGAGCAAGGACACTTAATTATATGTTTTATTTTCTTCATAATATTTTGAATTGATTAAATTTTTGTGAATACAAAAAGTTTGTATTCATTTTAATTAAAAATATTCCATCCTTTCTTCATTATATTAATATTTCCAAACTTAAAAAAATGATTTTAATTTTTAAAAATAATCATCGTAATTGATAACAAATAAAAAATAGTTGTTTTATAATAAAATATTATTACTATAAACATTTTCTGAAAATCAAATCAATATTAATAATTTTAAGAAATTAATTACAACATTGAAAAAATACATAACACTTCTGAGTTCTCATTAATTTGTTAAATTTTATTTCTTATTAAATCAATTAACACATAATTAATTGATTCTACAATTAATATGAAATAAAAATTATTAAAATTATATTTTTTATAATTATTATTTTATATTAATGATTTGTATATCATCATAAGCATTAATGATACATATATAATTGTTAAAAAAATAAAATATATTTTTAAAAATTAATTTACAATATTGTAAAATTTAAATAATTCTATCGATTCATTATATTCTATAATTTCACAAATTAATATATCATATGTATTTTTGAAATTTTTTGAACTTATATAAATTTTGTTCACTTAAAAAAATTATTTTTTATTTATTTAATAAAAAATTATCAATTCTTTAACCAATGCATTTGTACCATACGAAGAAGATTAAAAAAACTAATTTCTAGAAATTACTACTCTAATAAAAAACAAGTAAAAAATAATTATTTTTTATTTAAATTATATAATAATATCTCTCTCTTAAATAATAGATCAATGTTTATAATATGAAAAATTGAAGCAAAACATCACTAAAATATAATTATATTTATCATTTTGATTTTTTTTATGAATTTTAAAAAATTCATTTTTCATTTAAAAATTATTCTCATTTTTATATAAAAAATTCAATTCTTCACTTTGATACTTGTAAAATAGAAAAGTATTTAAATTTATAAAAATGATCACAATATCCAATAGAAAATGAAAATAATTATTTTATTTTTAATAATTTTAAAAAGTAAGGCATAACATTAAACATAATTAGCAATATTTTTATTCAATTTGTCATGTTTAATGATTTTTAATATGATAATTGTTATCATTTTACTATAATTGAATGTTAATAAGTTTGGAAAACTAATTGAAATCATTAAAAATTTCAATTATATTATATTTATTATTTTTTGAAATTAATAAAATAAAGTTTAAGAGAATTTAAAATATGGTATATAATATTTTCTTAAATAAGATAATCACTTCCAATAAAAAAATATTCATCTAAGAATTTAATTTGATAATTTTGACCTTCTTAAATAATAATTTAATGTTAATAATAATATGTAATTGAGCAAATAAACTAAATAAAAATATTATGTTAACTGTAATGTATTAAAAGTTAAAAATAGAATATATAGTTAATAAATTTAATTAAATAAAATTATTTTTTATTTAAAATAATTTTTACTAAAAAATATATTATATATACCAATATTACTCCACGATGTCTGAGTTGCAAATAACAAGAATGGGTAGAAAGAAAAAGAAAACTTATAAAATTGAGTTGATAAAAAAATAATGCATTATTTAACCAAAAATCTTGGATTTGAGTACACCTATCAAAACAAGTTAATCCAACCCAATTAGACAAGTCCAATCAGTAAAAATTGTACGTTGGGCTAGTTTTAGGCCGGGTTACTTTTTCACTAAGTCGAGTTCAGATTGAGTTGTTACAATAACATTTCCAATTCCAGTCTTAGGTCGACATTTATTAGGTATGTTTTATAATTCATTAAATTTTATTATTATTATCATATTAATTTTTTATTATTAATTTTATATCATTAATTAATTAAAATTTATTATTATTTATTAAATATAATTATATATTATTATTATGATTTAAAATTTTATTATATATATGATAGGTTTTACAATCCGTTAAATTTTTTTATTATTATCAAATTAATTTTTTTATTATTAATTTTATATCATTAATTAATTAAAATATATTATTATTTATTAAATATAATTATATATTATTATGATTTAAAATTTTATTATATATATCAATGAGTCATATATATTATATATAAAAATAAATATATATTATTAAATATATATTTAATAAAATAAATATGTATTATTAAGATTTAATGAATGTGTGAATTTTCATTTAATAATATATACATTTAATAAAATAATTTAAATTTTATATTGAACAAGAATTTTATATTATATATTTATTTTATTTAATAAAATAAATATATATTATTAAATATATATTGATCAAGGCCAAAGTATTATATAAAAATAAATGTATTATATAAATATATAATATAAAATTTATTTTATTATATATAAATATATAAATATATAATATATAATAATATATTTATTTTATTAGTAAAATAAATATATATTATTAAATATATATGTTGATCAATGCCAAAGTATTGTATTAAAATAAATATATTTAATAATTTATATATTATAAAATATATAAAAATAAATAATTATTTATATAATATATTAATAAAAATAATAATAATTTTTATATAATAATAAAAATAGATAATAATGTATTATATTATATATATGTATATAATATATTTAAAATTAATACCAAAATTATTCATTTAAAATTTTTAAATAATTCAAAATTTTAATATTAAAGTATTATTTTAAATTTTAATATAATTATTTATTTTGATAAATTTATATAATATATATTAACAATATTAAGTATATAAATTTATTAATTTTAATATTAAAAACTATTTAATATTGCTTATATATAATTTTAATATTATATATACTAAAATTTAATTTTAATATACAAAAATTATTATTTTAATATTTATATAAAAATTAAACATATAATAATAAATTAATTATTTATTACTTACTACTATTACTAAACTAACAGGTTAACCCAACAACTTAACGGATTAATATTTACCAGTCTTAATCTCTTACTAAGTCGAGCTAACCAGTCTTAGTTTCTTACCAGGTCAGGCTACTATTATTATTTTTCGTAACAGTCCTAATCTCAAGTTAGATAAAATTATACCAATTCTAGGTCAATCCATTAAAGCCAACTCATTTTGATACCTCTAGATTTGAGTTTTTGGGAATGCAACTATTGGAGAGCTTTGCCGTCTAATGTGTTTTTACTTGGCTCAAATCTAGATTAATCAACACTCAATGTAAATATCGGATGGTTATTATATAAAAAATAATGCATAATTATAAAATCAAAAAATTTTTGTATATCTCTTTATATATATATATATATATATATATATATATATATATATATATATATATATATATATATATATATATATAGAGGAGGGATTCATTGATACCAGTACAAATTTAAATAATTTATACCAAATCTTAATTGTTAATCCCAATAAAATTTGTAGGCTAAGATTAAATGTATTTTAAATAATTTTTATACTTCATCTAACTTCTCTTTTCTCTCAATTAATCCATTAAATGAAAATATTAAATACATTTTATATAAATTTTACACTCTACATTACTTATTTTCTCTTTCAATTAATGCATTATGAAATACTCATATGATTAGTATAGATAAAATTTATTTTTTGAAAAATAATTAAATTAGAAACAAAAGATTTCTTTTATTATTATTACATGTATATGCATCTAGGTTAATATTAATATAACTTCTTTTATTTATTTTAATATTATATGTTAATTTTATATTATAAACATATTTGTAAATTATTTTTCCTACAATATGCTCTTTTATATTATAAATTGAAAAAAAACAATAATCACATTTTCTTTCATACATATAAAGTGAATTGAAATAAAACTATTATAATATTAATAAAGTTAATAATCTCGTGATGGTTTTAAATCAAATATAGGATTTGAAAATTAATATTTATCATTAGCATTGATTACCTTAACATGTAATAATAAGAAAAATGGAAAAAAAATAAATTATAGGCAAAAAAGGAAAAACAAGGAGAATTAAAATTGTAATTTTAATAACTATATTAAAAACTTACATCACTAATTTTATGAAGATTCCAATTTTAAAATGAAATCTTTGCTTCCAATTGATTGTTTTTATTAAACTAATAAATTTTTAATATATTGATGATGTGATATTTTCATTCAATGTATTAATTGAGAGAAAAAAACAAGTCATATGAAATGTAAAAATTATCTAAAATGCATTTAATTTTAACATACAAATTTTATTAGAGTTAATGGTTGAGATTTAATATAAATCATTTAGACTTACATTGATGTCAATCCCTCCTCATATATATATATATATATATATATATATATATATATATATATATATATATATATATATATATATATATATATATATATATAATTTGGCATGCATCTTGTTTGGTATCAATCTCAATCTCTCTCTCTCAATAAATCAACATGACCTTGATTTTAAATATTTTTATTATCAAATAGAGTATATAACTAATTCATTGAATTCATACTTTTGCATTAAAAATTTAACTTGATAATAAAATAAAATAAAATATATCTTCTTAAATACACACTATTTAGTAATATGACATTTGAGTTGTGAAAAATAAAACTAATAATTAAATTATAAATATATGATGAAATCTTATTTGATGTGTATATAATTTAATTTGAAATGTAATAATTGAGTAATGATACGAAGAAAATATGATGAATTCTATGTGCCCATACGAGTGAGTTTCATATGAGTTTGAAACTCACGCTGACGTGGCCATACAACAGCCATGGGATCATAGGAAATGACATCGTAATCATTGAAGTATTAAATTACTTTTGATTTGTTGGGTAAAATAGATAATTGACCGGATATTATCAAAAATCACAAAATAACCTCATTGTGCATGACAACCGTCCTTTATGGAGTTGACGTGCAGGGGCATAAAATTCAATCTGGGCCGTTGAAAATTAATTACCTTGAACCTTTTATTGAGAGTCATTTTTTATTAATTATAATGACACAAGAGGACAAGCGAAATATCAGATTTGCCCTTTATTAAAAAAATGCATTGATAATATAATTTATTATTAGTATTTATTTTAATTATTATACAAATATAAAAAAAATTATTATTATATTATTTATTTACTTGAATAATAAAATAAGGTATTAAAAAAAGTATTTGGTGTAATGAAGAGAGCACCTTAGACTCATACGGACAAAATTTTATATATAATGCAAATTTTCACTTCAATTTATGGAGAAATAGAAAACAATATGATATTGTATCGATCACATAAATATAATACATTACTATTATTATTATTATTATTATTATTATTATTATTATTATTATTCATGGTAAAATCTCTATTCATATATATATATATTTAATTTAAAATATAAACAAGAATATTGATAATAAAAAAATGTAGTGGAATAAATATAAGAAAATAAAATAATATATAAATTGTGAAATTTTGACAAAACCTCAATTTATATATATTTATTTAATTTAAAATATAATAAAATTTATTCCTATTTTTAGATGTTTTTGTTAAAAAATATAGAACATAACTAATTAATCTAATTAATAATTTATATATTAAAATTTTAACGTGCTTAAATATTATAACAAAAATAAAATATATATTATATTATATACATGTTATTCAATGATAGTAGTATTAGAATTATAGATAATGGGAATGGATATATCAATAAAAAGCATAAAATATAAAAATAATATGTAAATTGAAAAAAATAATAATTAATGAGTATTAAAAATAAAATATATTATTAAATATATAATATGAGTTAATGAAAAAAATATATATTCAAACAAATAATAGAAAATAATTTTATCAGATAAGGTTTTTTATGCTACGATGCTAAAGCATCCATGACTTCCTAATGCAGACGTCATCAGAGGAATCGAATGGCTTGCTTCAGTGCTTCTAATGTGGCGCACTTGAGGCACTAATACGTCTGAGTTGGTAAACTCCCTCAAACATCCGTTCTTCTCAAGTTTCAAGGGGGTAATCATGTAAATTTTCCTTTTTCAGCTAGCTCCAATAAAAATTTCACTTCGACTGACAAAACATCAAGGACGGGACTTCCGTCCCCCACATGTCATTTGGGGTTTATTAACCCTGGAGACGTGTATCGTTGGAGGCCAGAAAAAATCGAGGAGCAGGAGAAAAAAAATGAGATTAAACATTTAAAGGTTATGGCCCACCTGAAGGTTGAAGTACTTGGCCAACTTCTGCAATTTTTCGGATTGTCCAAAGGAAAGAAATAATTACAAGTTGACCTTCGTCGTAATGGACTGACGAGGCTGCTAGCTCAGTAAATATTTTCTTCCCTTTTGTTTTACACAAAAAAAAAATTAAGAAAAGTATCTTCGTTTGCTGGTAGTCGTGTTCTTTACCTCTTACTAGCTCGATAAACATTTTCTTCCCTCTTGCCATGAAATGTTCCTCCTCCCGATCCTACTTCATCCATCTCCAGTAATTCTGCAAACCTCTTTTTACTGTCCATCAATCAGATTTCTAGGTATACTTCTCTTCGGTTTCCCCATTCTCCATGACTCAATATCCTGTAGTTCTCCCTCCTTTCTCTGCATTGCACCAAAAAATACAGAGACTATAAATGCACTACAATGAAACTTAAAACAAGGATGCATAGACCAAACATAGAATGCAGATCAAATACCGAAATCTGGTTCACAACAAAAAAAAGACATTTGTCTCTTCTGGGCAACTTCTTTCGCCTTTTCTATATCATGACCACTAGGTATTGGAGCACAAGGCTGTTAGCTCAGTAAACATTTAAAGGCCTGCTTCTGTCGCTCACTCAAAAACAATTTCATCATTCCATCTTCGAGGTTTCCCATAGTTTCTTCGTTTGTGTAATGTTCTGCTTTTCTGCTTCCTTCAACTCGGTTGGTTTGCATTCAAAGCTAAAGACAAA
The DNA here is from genome assembly GCA_020226215.1 of Sindora glabra. Classification (NCBI taxonomy): domain Eukaryota; kingdom Viridiplantae; phylum Streptophyta; class Magnoliopsida; order Fabales; family Fabaceae; genus Sindora; species Sindora glabra. The sequence continues at coordinate 67,888,453 of CM035232.1, read as the reverse complement.
GGATCAGATGGAAAATTAGTGAGGAATGGACATTGCAGCTCGTATATTCTTCTTCTGGGTTTGGGTTTTCTGCCCCTTGTACTTGCAACGTTTACTTACCGACTTGCCTCCCACAGAAAATACAACTTGTTGGGGCACTAAACTGTAATGGGAGGGATATTCGTACACCTAATTGCCACCTGGCAGTAAATTTGGAGAATTTTGACCGGGGTTAATAAACCCCGGACAGTGGGTGGGGGACGGAAGTCTTGCCCATCAAGCATAGCATTCACCAGAAAATATTGACAAAGTTTGAATAAATTTATTTTTATTTTTAATATTTTTATTAAAAATAAAATATATAATTAATTTAATCAATATATATATTTTATGTTAAATTTTAAATTACTTAAAATATTTTATAACAAAAAAATAGTTTATTGAAAGAATTTCCTTTCCAAAAGCAATATGTTAAATGAAATAAGTAAATGTAAGGGATGATATCACTTTCTATATATAAGAGAGTAATATATATTACCATGAAAAGAACCTAATGTAAAAATATTAATATAGCGACAATTATAATATTTGAAATTTTTTTATGTTAATATAACAAAAATAATAAGTATCAGCGCGCACGTGGACATATACTAGTATGAAGCTAATTTTGATGTAAAGAAAATACATAGGAATGTCTTCTTTGGTGAGAGCACGCTGGCTTGGGCTTTTGCCATTTTTTCAACGGGGAGCTTAATATTTTCTACTTTTAAAGAAGTTTGAGAGATTATTGCTGTGTTTTTCAAATTTAAGAGGTTAATGTATCATAGTTCCTTAGAGAGTTAAGATGTATTTTACCTAATTTTAATATATTCTAGTTTAATGAGTGAGGGTTAAAATATAACATTTAACTTGTGGGTTTTCCAATAAAAGTAAACTAAAATATTATTGTCTCATTTTTAATATTTTAATTAGACGAAGAATTTGATCCATACATTTTCTTATCCGTAGGGGGAAAAAGGGGGGCCAGAGACTTTTCCTAAGCCCATGAAGGCAATCTCCAGAGAACATTGCCATATTGAGACATTTTGTCCCTTTAGCTGACATTGAATTGTCAAATAAATTGTTTAATTGTTCCGAGGTGGCAAAAATATTCGTAAATTTCATTTAAGTCCAGGGATATTTACTTGAAAGGATGAACGCTCATTCCATCGGTCAAATTATATATAAAATGTGATTTAATTCTTTTAAAGTATATTTTGCACTATAGATGATAAAATATATCATTAAAGTTATTCATAAAAAATTTTTAAAAATAAATAATTATAGATTTAAAAATTATTTTTTATTTATTATTATTTATAAAATTATGAATAATTTATTTTTTTAATGATTTTAATGATGTATTAGAGGAGCCAAATTCATATAAAATGATTAATTTATATAAAAGTAGAAATAAAGATGATGACATTTATGACCATATCAGACAAGATAAGGGCATTTTAATTCCCACTCCGCAGCCTAGCAGGAGGAGCTCATCCACAAGTTTTGGTAATCTCAACATTAATTAAAATAATTAAATTGAAATAACTTTGATATTTAACTAATCCTCAAATTTTGGTTAACATTTTCTTAGGCAATCAGCATAAGAAGATCTTATCTTATTATTTATTATATGGGGAAGGAAATAATATCCATTAAAGGAAAATTTATTATGAGAATTAATTATAATCAACCTTATTGCTTTTTTTAAAGCCCATTATAATATATTAATAAAATGAAATTAATTTACCTAGGAACTACAAAGATTTTCATTTTTATGATGATTGTGTTAGTTTCAACTTCAAGGATGGAAAATAAACCCCGCCCCATAGACTCCCCAACCGCATCCATATTTGCGGGCGTGGCATTCCCACCAAACCAGTCTTTCTGTTCACACTGGCAATTTTCGTCATGCATTGTGGATATAAATACAAAACCCAATTTGATCTTTTGAGAGCCATTTGGGTTCGAAGCAAAAGCCAAACTGTTTTTTTAACACGGCGCGCTCTTGAGAAATTGAGAAAAGAAGTGCCTTTGGTTTTGTAAGAAACATATGGCTGATTCAAATCAATCTGTTGCTTTTAAGAAACCCAGATTGGTATTGAAGAAGGTTTTGGTCCATCCTCAACAGGAAGCTGATGGTGCCATAGTTAGGAAAGTCACTGCAAGGTAATCTTAATTTTTCCATCGTGATTTTAAATTGCAACTCCAGTCACAAAATTGATTATACTATAATAACAAAATTACAAATAAAAAAAAAATATGATTATTAAAAAATAAAATACCAAAAAATTATGATTGCGGTGTCCTATAGAACTGCAATACTATAATTGTAATCACCGCTGTTCTGTGCATTTTACATTTTAAATAAGCACGCGATTGTTATTTCTTATATTAATAATCATGCTATTGTTAAGTTTTGTCTGAGTTCTCATGTATAACTTTGTTCTTTTGAAAGTGAAACAAAGTGCTCTTGCTGCTAAGGCGGCTGGGTATTTGTAATTTGCTGCTGTTTTTTTTTTTTTTCCCCAACAAATTGTTGTAATTTTTTAAAAACATTTTTATTGTAAAATTATTATATTGTATATAAAAGTAGCAATTTTAAAATTCTATATTACTCAGTATTTTAGTGAATGCAAGTCTTATCCTGATTGTTGTTATCATAATTTTAAATTTTGTTCCACATTAACTTGGTAAAACCGTTGCGCTAAATTTTGTAATTTTGTTTTTACTGTGACTGTATATCGTTCCCTGTTATCGGTAACCTTGTTAATTAACTTTGTTAATTATAACATAGCTAGAAACCATAACTGTATTCACAGCTGTAATCTAATCACAGTTTAAGAACAAAATTAATGCCAAGAGCTTATAACTTAAATAGCATCTAATATTCTTTAAAAATTTTATATCCTTTGCTGCATTTGAAATTTAATTTTTAATTTCTATGTGTATATATTTAATAATTTAACTGCTCTTTTATTTATATAAAAAGATATAATTAACCATTTTTTTCTTCAAAATGTAAAACCTTGGAAAAAGATTCTTAGATTGTAAAAAAAATTGTAATTTCATTTTAATAATAGTCCATCATTATGTGATTTTATTCTAAAATAATATGATTAAAAATAAAAATATATGTATAAATCGTTATTAAAGTATAAAATTATAATTTTATTTAATCCGCGTCTTATAATTTTGAAGACGAAGTTACTATTAATTTTAACCCATTTAAAATTATGATCGTTAATATTTCTTGTTTTAATTTTTTTGGGGATGTGTGTTGAGTGTTGACTATTGATTTATTTCCATTTTCTGGCGCATCGGGGTGATCTCAACAGCGAGTTGGGGTGTTTGGATCCTTTTCTGTTGTTGTTTCACTACTCAGGTAAGTGTTTTTGAACTTTTATCTTTTCAATTTAATTAATTCAATTATTTTATGTTTATATTAACTATAGAATTTTTTTTAAACTTCTAGCCTAATATTCTGATTATCATATGTTTTTACTAAGGATAAGAAAAAAATTAAGTTTTGTTTGAAATCTATCTGGGCAATAATTAATTCAGTTTATATGAAAATATATTTCAATTCATATCGAAATAGATTATAACATCTGAGTTGGGCAGAAAAGTATCCGTAAAATTTTTAATTGGGTACTAAAACTATTTTATTTGAAAAATAAAAAGTGACTCCGTTTTATCAACATGCGCCCGACGTATTCACTTATTTTGTCTTTTTAATGGATGTATTATTTGACCATGTAGTGTGACACCGACCGGAGGCCGACAGACATCGTCAAATTGCTTTCGAATTATTATGCATTCAATTTTTTTCTCACAAATAGAATTAATTTAATTTTAATCTTGTTACTCAATCAATAAATAAAAAATAAATATGTCATTATTATAGCGTTTAGATGCCATCTGATGTTCTTCATTTTATTATATTTTGAATTTTACGTAAGTTGAGAGAATTAACCGGTTGTATTAAAACAAAAAAAATATATCTCATAAAAAATAATAATAATTTTTTGTTAAGAATAAAAAATTTTAACAACTTTTAACAGGATGATAATATAATGAATAATAAATAGTGTGAAATCAATTCACCCAATGAAATAGTTCCCTACTATTTTGCCGTACAAGTAAATGAAAAAAAACCCACTTCATGCGTTCGGTTTTATTTGTCTTTTTATATCGATCGTGTTTTGACTTTGCAGTGACGGAGTGGGGGGGCTTTTCTGATCATCCACACAGAGGTATTCAAATAACTATTTGTGTTCACACTTTCTTGCATTCACACTTTTTCATTTTGGTCAGCACTTAAATAGCTTTTCCAACTGGACTTCCTACTAGATAACTAATTTGGTTTTCACATTGAATCAGGTTTTGAGGCAGCCACCTATGTCCTAGAGGTATATTAATCATATAAGCAATTTTACTTCCATACCTCTATTTTTGTATCATGTATCTTATTTCTCTCCGTATATCAAATCTGTGAATCAATTCACATCAGTATAAATTTAAAAGATTTATGATAAATGTCAATCATTGATTTCACTTGTACTTAGTGATTAATATTATATTAATATGATTACAGCTATATTCATTAAATAATAAAACCCAACTTACGTAAATCACTGTTAATTAATTAATACGAAGACAATCTTTGAAGTTGGCACGTCCAACCCCACCAACTATGTTAGCTGTCTTTTCTTCTTCCTCCCTATATTTCTTCTCTCATGTTTTGCTTCTGTCTCAGCAGAAAAAGAGCATTAGAAAAATAACTAGTAATACATTCATCTTCAATTTTTTTTTCTCACGGTAGATATCATTTTTGACTTTTACAACTTTTCTTTTTTCAAATAGTCAAACGTTCACATTTATGCAGAAAAGTTATAATGTGTTTTATAATTCCTAATTGAATTATGCAGAAAATCAGAGTTACACAGAAATTATGAAGAATTTTGAAGAAAAAACATTCTTTGATATCATTACGTAGGTAAAGTATATATTGGTGTACAAAAGCAAGTAACTGTAAACATGAGTTTGCACAGGAGAGTTAATCAGAATAGGTTGAAGTTTAAACCATAAAGCTTTGACCAATTTTATAGAGAACATCAATAAAAAAGATGCGGTAAAAAAATTATAATTTTTTTAATACAAAATTTGAAGAAAAAAGAAATCATTTGAAAATATGTGAGGAATCCGCAGAGATTTGAATATGTAAATTGCGTTACACAAGAAAGAGCATGAAATGTTTTACAAGAAGCTAGAAGTACAAAGGCCACTGGAGAAATGAGAGAGACAGTGTGCTAGTTTTAATTTTAAGTAAAAGAGAAAAATATTTTAGAGAGAGTTTTATTAACAATGGATCACTCGAGCTTTATTACTAGCAACACTTAGGTGAAATTTTTTTAAATGCTTGTTGTGAGGTTCTCGTTTAGATTATTAATTATTAATAACTTTAATTTTATAATTATAATAATTATCAGTATTGTAATTATCACAAAGTAATTAATACACATATTGAAATTTGAACAGAAAATTTTATGACAAGCATCTAAAAGATTTTACCTAAATTTTATTTTATTTTATTATTTGCTGAGTTTAATTGTAATCACATTGATTTAATATTAGCCATTAGATACAAGTGGAATCAATTATTGAAATTTGATGAAAATTTTTGATCCCCTCCTTTAGTTAATATATATATATATATATATATATATATATATATATATATATATATATATATATATATATATATATATATATATATAAGTGATTGCTAACTTTCACTTAAAAAAATCATATTATTAATTTAATGATAATAAAATAATAACAAGTATTTAAATAATTTTAATAAAAATATTAATTTAAAATATTTAAAATAAATCTATTCATTTTTTCTTATCTTTACATTAAATACAATCATTAATTAAAGTAGTTATTAGTAATGGTAAATTGATTTTAATATCTTTTATTATTTTATAATCTTTAAATTAGTAGTATTTTTTCCAAATATATATATATTGTATGTATTTTAGTGAATTGTAAGTTTAATATAAAAATGATATTTTAAAAAAATTTAAATATAAGTTTAATTATAGGTTTGCTATTTTTTGTGTATTCACTGCACACTAAATTCATATAAATTTATATTTTCATTAAAAAATATAAAATATTATTAAAAATTATAATTATAATTTTTATTACTTTTTTTAAACTTTTATAAAAAAATTAACTTACAAATTTTTTAAATGCAAATTGAAACATTATTTTTTAAAACATTATTATTAACTCTAATTTATATGTATCAAGAAAAAAAATTCGGAGTTATATTCCTATTGCTTATATTATACCGTTTCAAACTATTTCTTTTACATACATTGTAGGTAAGGAAAATTTTTAATTTTGTAGAGATTAATTTTTTGGGCTTTGATGGATTTTAGGGATCCTTCGCCTATCAAGACTTTGCTGGACATAAGAGCACGCTAAGAACCGGTGATGTTCACGTGGGTCACTTCTCTATTTTTCTTTATGTAAAAAATGAGGTTACATTAGTAAATTCAAAGTGTGAAAAATGATAAGTAAAAAAGACAAATCATATATGCGCACTATATTTTTTTATTTGTTTATAATGTTTTTCAATGTTAACTAACAAGAATGGTGTTTTCGATATTTAATTATTTCAAAATAAAATCAATTGATATTGAGTGCAATAAAATTACGTTATCTGTTTTTGCGTGACTGTACAGTGGATGACGGCCGGTAAAGGAATAATTCATTCTGAAATGCCAGCGGGGGAAGGAACAAAAACACTATTGCAACTATGGATTAATCTATCATCACAAGACAAAATGTTAGTTCCTTTTTAACTCATTTTACAGGCACTCTTCTATCAAATTTAACAAACTTTTTGCCAATTAATCTCATTTTCTGTTATTTCTTATGCTCTATTCACGTCTATTAATCATATACTCCTAGTTTGCAATTTTCTTTTTAAGTTTATATTTGATTTAAAATTTTTTTGAGACATTCATAAATGCAAAATTGTTACATCATCTTTAATATGGTTCTTAGTTTTTGTAAAATTAATAGCAGGGTATAGGCAGAATTTAATTTTGATGTACATATCGTGATCATATTATAAATAAGTTTTAACACTATTATTTGTTAATGTTTCTTAAGGACTTCTGCCTGATGTCACATATTTTTATTGATGGTATGATGTAAAATTTTCTATATTCAAATGTAAATTCAAATTTAACTCTTCTTACGCTATTAAGTATTATCCATGATAGAAAGTTTAGATGATATTGTGGAGATTTTAGATTCTAACTTCCTTTCGAAAAGGATTAACCTATAGTTATACGTTCTTCCAAATAATATGTCGACTTCTGAGTTTTGAACTTTCAGGATTGAACCACGGTCTCAAGATCTTATAAGTGAGGACATACCAAAAGCAGAGAAAGACGGCGTTCAAGTTAAGGTTATCGCAGGCCAATCAACCGGAGTTAGCTCCCCGGTCTACACCCGAACTCCGACGACGTTCCTCGATTTCAGCCTCAAGCCAGGAGCTCAGTTGCATCAAAGCATCCCAGAATCAACGAATTCCTTTGTTTATGTGATAGAAGGAGAAGGCATGTTTGGATCTCAGTCTTCATCCCCAATTGTGGCTTACAATCTCCTTGTTTTGGGTGATGGAGACAGTTTGAGTGTCTGGAATAAGGGCTTTGAGCCTCTGAGGTTTGTGCTGTTTGGAGGACAGCCACTGAAGGAGCAAGTGGTCCAATATGGGCCATTTGTGATGAATACACAAACTGAAATTGATGAAACTATCGAGGATTATCGTCATTTCAGGAATGGATTTGAGATGGGAAAATATTGGAAATCTCAGTAGGGACTATTTGCAATTACTTAGTGCCCTTGAACAAATGTGAAGCTAATTCTGGACAGAAGTTAAAAGCCACCAAAGGTTGGTTTTTGGTCATTGAAATATTAACTTTATCTCAATGATTAATTTTCCAAATTTGTGTTGATATTTTGTTTATGTTTCATTTACTCTGTTTAAATGTTTGTTTTTGGAATCAGTTTTTTTTGTTTTTGTTAATTTCATTTCAAATAAACTTTCAATTTTAATATAAATGATTGCTAAATGTTCGGAATCCAACTTAAAAAATATGAGTCTGTTTGATCTATTCCAACAAATACTTAATTACATCCAGTTAAGTGTTTCTTGTAGTTCATTATTTAAATTTAAATCCATTTTAAACAATTGAAGCATAACTTCAAATTTGCTGACATGACACTTTAACATTGTTAGTATGATTACATGAATGGAGGAAACAATCCTTCAACATTTACGTTAATTGTTCTAATTGAAATAACAAAAGGGTGAATTGCTTACGTATAATTGAATAAATGGAGTATTAATTGATACTAAAAAATCTGAGGAATCCAATAGATACAACCTAAATTAGTGAGTTATTAAAATTAGTGTTTTTTCAAATATAAATTAAATTTTTTTGGAACTTATTCAAAATTATTGAAATTCCTTTCAGTTTGTGTTTTTATCTAATTATTCTTTGTTTTCTTGCTGGAAAATAAGAAATTTTATTTATAGGCAACTAACATGTCATAATTACAAGCATCCTCAACTAGGGAAGAACTTCAAGGACTTTATCCGACCCACTCCCTATGACATTAAAAATCCATTTTGCTCTAACATAAGTTGCCTCATTAGCCTTGTGATTGATCCAAGATACATAATAACGAGTAGAACTAAATAGAAAGTCCTTGATATCTTCAATTATACATGAAAGTTTTTATGGAATTAAGGTAAAATCTAGAATAGCATTAACTATGTTTTTACAATCACTTTCTATCATGATTTTATGATAATTTAAGCCTTTTTAGTAGCTTGACATGCCTTAAGAATTGTTGGTGTATATACTTTAAAACTAATCATATGGATGATTAATAATTTGAATCATGTTATTTTAAAAGAAATTCTAATTATCATATTTATACATATATTGTTTGCGTAACATATTTAATTATGATAATAATCTTAAAATAACTGTATTCTTAAATGTCCCTAATTATATATCATTTTGGATTAGGTTGTTTTGATATGTTAAGACTAGTATGTGCGGTGACTTATATGAGATATTAAGTATACACATGAATACAAGTTAGAGAACTTGTATACTAGACTGACTCATCCTAAGAACACTACATAGTTTGTTATATGAGTGTCATAAATGATTCTTAGTGATCATTATTAATATGATCATTTGATCTAAGATCGCTAAGGTTTCTTACATATGAGTTTCATATTTTAATACTACTTTATGTCACTTATAGTTGAGTGAATATAAGGGTAATTATTAGATATATCACATACCGTGCAAAGGGATTTGTGTGATCAAGATGAAATTTATCTCTCTTATATAACATGAGTGACATCTATGGGCCTCTTGATTAAGTAAAGTTAAGAAAAATGTGTGGTCATGCTCAGATGGATTGACATGGGATGTCAATTACATTTGCTTTAGTTAACTTACTTAAAAATAAAGAAACCTATAAATTGAGTTATATGAGAATGACATGGTCTGTGTCTTATGCTTATCTAGATGTCTAGGATAAAAGGTTATAGATGATGATCACATATATAGGTTCAGTCAAATCATTGACTTTTTCATTACTTGGGTAATAATGATGTGTTGCTAGACATTGCTCATTATTTATGATTATTAATATGATTTATGATCACTACCAATATAATGAGAGCTTGTAGGGTTGTACACTTAGAACTTAGTGGATTTGGAATTAATGGACCAAATTATTTAAGCCTAATATATGAGAATTTCATATTATAATTATAAAGCCTAATTATAAGCCTATAATTATATATGGAACAAAGACTAATTAATTAGGATTGTGTATGCACCAATTTAAATATGCTTGTTGGGTAATAATATTTGATTATTCACGCATCCCAAAATATAGAAAACCTTAGTAGCCCTCCTTAACCATAACTCTTGAAGAGGTGTAACACTATGAGACAAAAGGAAGAGAATTTCAATTAGTGATTATGGAGGTTCACTGGTGATCTACTAGTTTGTGTGGATACCTCAGAGTTTTCGATCGAAAGTAAGTCGAGAAAGATGATTAACAAACAAGCCTTTGAATTATCTTAAAAGGCATCGAGTTAATCCTTATTCTAATATAATGTTTTGCATGGATTCTTTGGCTGAGATTGGTTAATTTCTGCTGCAACTGCTTGGCTCCTAATCTTAACAAGAATAACCAAGGCTTCAACTTCCTCCAATGAATTGGATTTGCATTTATTGAACCAAAAGCCTTTCACTTGAGCTTCATCATCTCTAGCTAGTATTGCTATCATAGCTTTTTCATTCTTCCATGCAGCATTAACATTCACTTGTAAGTAGTGTAGTGGAGGAGGTACCTAACATTCCATGAATGTAGTGGTTGATGTGGTTTGGTTACCATATATCCAGGCCAATTTTGAAGTCAAGTTTATTTCAAGGAGGACTATTAAAGCTTCAACATGCAAAGGTATTTAATGAAAGTAAATATCATTCCTAGCTTCCTAAAGATGTTGCAAAATGATAGTTGCATTAGTTGCTATTTGATTAACTTCATCCGAAGATGCCGAAGGTGGGAGTAAAAAATGGTTTACTTATAAAATAGCAGCAAGAAAGTCTTAGGTAGAATTGAAACTATTAAAAGTTAAATGCATATCCAATACGCTAAACTAGAGTAAATATGACACTTCACATTGACTTATCAAATGCAGGTCATCCTCCGGTTCTTTTATGCATAAGAGATAACTGACATCATGAACATTAGTAAATTTGTAGATCCTCATTCTTATGGGAAACGCTCCTTGAGTGAACTACCAAAGCATTACTTTCAAATGATAATGTATCTTTAAAGTCTACAAGGATTACTAGAGTTATGCTTCATCTTCAGAATATCAAAATCTGTTTTGGGCATGATAAGCTATAGAAACTAAGAATTCACTTAAAACCATGAGTGACCATATCCTTTTATCTTCACCCCTTGCTGGTACTCAGATTTGAACCATATGGTTAACATCTTTTTTTATAAAAAAATTTCTTACCATGGCTTCATTCTAGTGTTTAGTGTCATGAATCCATAATTATGCAATTATAAGTGAATGTAGTACTAATACGTCTTCTTTAAAAATAAGGTGAAAGTTGTTGTACTTTAAAACCTATGGAAACATGGAGAACCATGGAAGTTGCCCATTTTTTATTAAATAGCATGCACTTAGTTTGAGAGTGGGGATACCTGCACATATTGACTTTCAAGCCTATAATCCTAAATCGGTAGCTACCTTATTAAGTATAGATATGCCATTAAGGTATTTACTTTTGAAAATTTGCGCTTATAATTGATGTGGATTTTTCTTTAACTGCTAAGCTAATTTAGCTAATAATGCTAAATTAATATCATGAAACCTTTTAAATCCTATGCTTTCATTTCTTTTTGGAGTATAGAGTGTATCCTATGCTATAAGACAATAAAAATGAGACTGGTCTTGTTTACCTCCTTGTTAGAATTTATGGTACAATGCATCCATTTTGGTATAAATTTCCTTTGGCATTAGCATTGAAGACATTGTGTAATTAGGAATTTGTTGTAAAACAGAGGATGGCATAATTGCTTGCCCTACCTAAGAGAGTATCCAATGTTGGCAACCTTAGATTTTATGCTATACCTTTTGCATTAAATATTAGAAATTTATGGTTTTAGACCTAGACAAGAACATGGGTAATCCCAAGTATTTTGCATTAAAAGAAATGGAATGTAAGTTAAGGAATTGTTTTATGGCTTATCTCTAATTCCTAAGAACATTGGATGAGAAAAAAATGCCTGACTTTTGATAATTAACTTTTTGTCCCAACCATTTTTCACACTTATCCAGACATGACTTCAAGTTCTTTGTTTCTTGTAAACTAGCTTTTGTGAAGAGAATAACATCATTAATGAACATTAAATGATTTATAGGCTAACTTACTTGAGTAACTTTGATTTCATAAATTTCACCATTGGTTCCAATTTTCATTGATAATATGGAAAAAACCTATGAGATTAGGATAAAGAGATATGGTGATAAAGGATCCCGCTACCATAATCCTCTTTGTGGTTTAAATCTTTCAAAAAGGCTACCACTGAGTAAAACTAAATACTAAATAGTAGAAATGCATTGTTGTATCCATTGTATAAATTAAGAATTGAATCCAAATAATATTAAGACTTAATTAGAAAATTCCATTCTGCATGATCATAAGCCTTTTCCATATCTAACTTGATTCCCATAAGCCCCCCTTTTCCTTGTTTTCATTTAATTGTATGAATAGTCTCCTGAGCTAATAGACTATTTTTAGATATCCAATGGCTTGGCATAAAAGTTAATTGTGTAGGAGCAATGGTTTTCTTAAAACTATCCTAATCCTATTGGCAATAATCTTGGAAATTAATTTATATATGACATTGCATGAGCTTATTGGTCAATATTTATGAAACATCTTTGCATGTGCAAACTTGGGAATGAGTACAATAAGTGTAAAATTAATTTCCTTTAGCATATATCCTTTGTGAAAGAAATATTGAATAACATTTATTACTTCTTCTCCTACTATATTGCAGCATTCCTTATAGAAAATCTCAGACATACCATTTGAGCTTGGAGCTTTCAATGGATTCATGTCTTTTATTACTTACCAAATTTCATCCTTTGTTGAAGTGGCATACATGGTTGCATTTTCTTTTATAGTAATAATTGGTTGTATTAATTCCTTAAGTTCATCTAGATGTGTTGGATTAATAGAGGAAAATAGTTACTCAAAATTTTAGGTAAAATTATGTCCAATTTCCTCCTTAGTATTCAACCACTTATTGTCTCCCAATTATATACACTCAATATTATTCCTTCTCTTTCTAACCATAATGGATGTATGAAAAAATTTTGAATTAGTGTCACCATGATGTGACTATAACTCTCTAGATTTTTTATGCTAAAATGATTCTACCTAATGAGCTATTTATTCAATGCCAGTTGAATGTTCTTGATCTTTGTCAAATTTATTGATGCTGGTGTTGTTTATATTATTTGTTCCAATGCCTTTGAGAGTTTTGCCACTCATTCATGACAATTATCAAAGGTTTCCTTGTTTCAAAATGTTAAATGTGTTTTAACCTACTTAATCTTCTAAACTAATTGGAATGAAGGTGATCCTAACACTTCCTTGATCCAAGCATCGCCTATTACTTCTTTATAGCTATTTATGCTTTTAAAAATAAAAAAAGTCTCAAATTTGTATCCTTATCCATGGAGGTGTCCATGAGAATAGGACTATGGTAAGATTAGGTAGTTGGTAGCATCTTACTCCTACACGAGGAAATTTGGTGCACCACTTTGGACAACTAATAGCTCAGTTTAAAATTTCTTTAATATATCCTAGTTCTTTATGACCATTTATCGATGTAAATGTGCTACCTTGCACATTGATTTCTATATCACCAATATGATCAATAAATTTAGTAAATGCTATATCAAAGGAGTTACCCATAGCATGACCACCTTCCTTATCATTGATTTACAATTAAGCATTAAAATCTCCAATTAACATCTATGGTTTGTCTACACTATCTGCCAGTTGATAAAGTTTATTCCAAAACTGGTATTTAAGATGTTATTATGAAGGTCCATACACCAATGTTAATAGCCAAGTATCATTTTCCTCATCACTTTCTAATTTGCTATGAATGAAAAAGTTATTAGCTTCAATAATATTCAAATTCTAAACTTCTAGCCAATAAAGAGCTAACCTCCTCTACTACCTTATGCAAGAACAATATAGTTATGTGGCATACCCAATATTCATCTAACTCCTTCCATACTTGAAGAATCCATTTTTGTTTCACATAAGAAGACAACATCAACGCCATCACATTGATGTTGTCTATTAAAAGCTTGAAGGGCTCTTTTTGTTAAAGTGTTATTTATACCTTGATAATTCTACAATATAATCTTCATAGCCCTTGTGGAGGCTTAATAAGGCCTGCTTCCTTAGCCATTTCAATAGTTTGAGAAGTAGTATGATCTTTCTAGGATCATTGGACTTACCAATATTCCTAACCTGATGTTTCATTTTTGAAACTAATGCACATTCCTTCAAATGTGGGGTTTCATTCTTTCGAGTGTTTGCCAAGCCTAGTTGAAAAGGAGGTATTGAACTTAGTGAGATTTGGCCATGTGCCTATTTCTTGGTAGTGGATGAATTAAGTTCCTCACTAGATAAGTTAAGTTTATGTTTAATTTTCCTAACATTAATGTTTACAATGTGAGTAGGGTTTTTGCAAAAATTGGATAAGTTAGTTTGCTAAGATGTATCCTCAGTTTTTATTAACTCTAGCGTGACCTTTATTTTACTAGAGGTCAAAGATGTGGAATTATACTGATTACTGCCATCTTTATTATCATTTACTATGTTTAGTTCTCCATTGTGTTGTATAGGAAGATCCTGAAGTTTAATGTACTAAGTGGAAACACCTTGTACTAGTAACAATTACTCATATCTTGCAGTTAAATTTTCTATCTCTTTTGGTCACATATATTCCTTTGTTGACATGGTTTTACATTGTATTACATTCTCAAGTCTAACTATCTATAGATTTTGTGGCTGTGATGATAACCATGGTTCCCAACATTTATATGCGTTCTCCTTTTTAAATTGAATGCATGGTAATGAGCATACTCTCTATTCATAGCTAGTAAGTCCATATCTCAAACAAAAACATGTGAGCCTTTCATATGTAAACATAGCCCATACTTTTTCAAGATCCTTTCCTGGTAACCATATCCTAATTTTCAAAGGTTTCTTAAGGGTCCATTTAATTTGAAAACATAAATAATTTCTCTTTACTTGGCCTTTTTGTAGAGGATCCTTTACTTTAAGGAGTTCCCCAAGATTGCTATCGATTCTTCTTGCATTCTCTATTGATAGAAACTTTAACATAATCTTGTGTACTTGCACCCAAATATCCATAGTAGAAAAATTGATTTCATCGCAGTTTAAGCGTGAATCCTATCGTTAAGTTACCATTGCTTTTTCTAATATATTCCAAAGTCTTTCTACAAGTACTCTATTGAGGTGTTCCTCTTGCCTGAAAGTTATCATGAATTTATTTGGCCCCTAATGAATAATGGTGAAATCCATGTAGAAAGATCATGCTTGTTTAAGCATCATCCGAAGTGTATTACGATTAATCACTTTCTGTCCTAGTATGTACCTAACAATTGGATGCTATTGCTGTATAGCATTTAGAACATTGGCCTTTAGGACGATCTCATCATCCCCTTGCATGTCAATGGTGTTTTTAGTAAACACCACCATAGCAAATGATGTTTTCGCCATGAGATACTTCTTTGTTGTACCAATGTCATTGTTAAGTATCCATTTTTTATTTCTCTTTCTTAGATAGAAAATTGCTCTCACTTTGTTAAGAGAAAAACTTAATGTTTAATAATTCTTTGCTTAATATTATTAATACTATTAACATTAATTTTAGTGACAACCAAAAAAATTTTTTTCTTGTAAATGAATTGCAAGTGACCACATTTGCTTGTCATTATGGGAGTATTTAATTTACAAAATCTTATATTTTCATAACTATATACATTCCTAGAAATATAATTCTGAGTTATGTTATTCCTTAAAATGTAATATTTCTACGTTTGGTTAAATATATAAGTTTCTGAGAATATTTTTTTTAAATTCTTAAATATATTATATTCTCATGCTTAATTCACACTTTATATTCTTGATGATCTTTTTACTTTTTTAAAAAAATCCTTATTAATTTTTTTATTATAAATTATAATACATTAAATATTTAATTAAAAAATATGTGAATAAATACTTTTGAAAACCTAATAAATTAATAATTTAAATTCTCTTTAATTAAAATATAATATATAATTTATTATGTCAAATATTAAATTTTTTAAGAATTTGGATTTGAATTTTCATATAATTAATTATATAAGCAAACTAAAAGTTATCTTTGATATCATGATATTAATTTACAAGAATCACACATTTAAACTTTTATGTTTTTTTACTTTGTAAGATATTAGAAATTATAAAAAAATATTATAAATTCTAATTGTAATTTTTATGTAAACGAGAAAATTTAAAAAACATATATCATGTGTGAATATGCAATATTAATCAATATAATCATACGAATCAAAATTCAATAGATTAAAGTTTCTCTACTAATATTTTTTTAATATATTATGAGATTGTATATAATTTAATAGGATTAAAATTTAGAAATTACTCATTTGTT
Organism: Sindora glabra; assembly: GCA_020226215.1. NCBI lineage: Eukaryota > Viridiplantae > Streptophyta > Magnoliopsida > Fabales > Fabaceae > Sindora > Sindora glabra. The sequence goes on along the minus strand of CM035232.1, from coordinate 67,872,022 downwards.
TTTTTTTACTTATTTAGTATAATTATACTTGTTATCATGAAAAAATTAAAAATGAAAAACATAATTTAAAAGTGAAAAATAAAAATAAAAAAATTTCAAAATAAATTAAGATTGAATTTATAAATCAATAGGATTGGAATTTAAAAATTATTTGTTTGTTTGTTTTTTTTTTGCTTATTTAGTATAATTTTGTTTGTTATCATTGAAAAAAATTAAAAATGAGAAATATAAGTTAAAAGTAAAAAATGAAAATAAAAAATTTCTAGAATAAATTAGGGCATGAAAAAATAAGGATAAAATTATCTTTTTATTTTAGTATAAATATTTTCATCTCATGGGAATCCAAGATATCCACCCCTTCATGCAAATATTTAGAAGGAAAGTTAAACTTTAAAATATTTTTGTGAATGTTACATTCTGATGAAATATTCCTGAAAATGTAAAAAATATTCCATGAACTAAACATACCCAAATGGTATGATTGAGAGTTAGGAAGGGAACAGAAGAGAAGAAAAGATAATGAGGGAGAATGAAAGGGAAAGGGGGAAAGGGAAGGGACGAGAATGAAAGGTTAAGTCATATACGAAGGAATAATGAAAGGTTAAACCAAAATATATAATTAATTAGTATATAATTTTACAATTTCACTCATTTTAAAAAGTTAATTTATTAATGAGTTTCTTATTATTAAAAAAATATTTTAAAATAATATGCTTATCCAATTTTTTTTATAAAATATTTTCCCTCTCTAAAACTATTTTCTATGAAAAATGATATGGTAAGTCAACATATAATAATGTTATAATTACCACTAAAAAGGTATATAAAAAAATTATCATAAGTTAATATAATGTAATCCTTATTTGATAATGTAAAAACTGACTCAACTCAGATTCATCTTAAAGTCAATATGTATTGGTCAAGATAAGGATGAATGCATTTATATGTGTAAATATATATGGGTTACAATTATTTGGTCAAATTATTATCGATAATAAAAAAGATGATTTTATATTTTTATTAGAAAAAATTATAATTATAAGATATATTTTTACATGCTAAATACCTTTAAAAATATAAATAATATTTTTATTTGAATGAAAGTAATAATGATGAAATACTGAAAATGTAAATATAAATATAAAGTAAAGAACAAAATAGGGTCAAAATATTAAATTAAATGGATTACCTTCCAAATCCCTTTAATTTGGACAAGTACAAAATATTGTAGAGTGGAAGTCTTCGTAGGATTATCTATAAACTTCCATTTCTTTCTTCTCTTTAAAAAAAATTCTTAAATAAAGGAAAGGATAAGACATAACATTTCTTTTCCTTTTCATTTTTCTCCATCTAAACAAACCATAACATTTGTTTTTTTAAAAAGTAAAAAAAAAATGCATGTTTTTCCATTCATGGTTTGTAAACTACATGCTTATTTTATAGGATAGAGGCAAAAGGCTTTGTCTTAAGCAGGAAAGATGATGTTGTTTTCCTTTATTTTAAATCAAATTCGACTACTATAGAAATGAGGTTCAATGTTGGTCAATTAATGTTGGTTAAATAGGAAACCAACTTATATAATGATGTGATAGTATTTTTAAAAATATGAATAACCTAACATGTTAGTTCAAATAAAGAACCGATATTGTAACCCTTGAAAAGTCTTCTATGCTAGTTATTAGAGAATTGATTTTGAAAATAAGAAGAGGAATTAGTTCAAAAAATTAGGATATAGTTACATGTTAGTTTTTTTTTAAAAATTGACATATAAAGTAATGCCAATCTCCAATATTTGAAAATGAAATCACCTAATGTCAATTTTTTTGTAAATAATTAATGTGTTTTTTTTGCAAGACTTTAAACATTAGTTTCTAAAATAACAGATGTCTAAAGTTATAATAATGGTGACATTTTTGAAAAATGAGGAAACATTAGACATTGAGTCTTAAAAAAAACTAGCATATTTTCTTTTGTGAGACTTTAGATTTTGGTTTTTAAAATAATTAACATCTAAAATTATGGTAGTGGTAACATTTTTGTATCATAAATAAAGCTAATATTATTTTTTCTTTATTATCACTCTTACACACTCTTTTATTTTATTTTTTCAATCTCCATCGTCATCCAATTTCCTCTATAGAACATTAGATCTCACTCTATCCTCCATCATAAGTTAATGAGCTATAAATATTTCTTTAACTAACATTGAGCATAAATCAAATTCAAAACATAAGATCAAGTGTCTTTCATGCATTTATTTCTACTTATGTTTCTCAAATCTTTACCTCTTTCATTTTTTAATTTTCAAGTAATTTTTTAAAGAAATTTTTGTTTGTTTTTCCTTTATATAGCTTTTGAAGTTGTATTTGAGTTTTAAATACCTATCATATATTTGATAAAATGTTGCAACAAAGCTTGAAGTTAGTTGAATAATGACAAGGGATGGAGAAAAAGTGAAAAATATCTATAAAAATAATTATTTTTTACGATTTGAAGAGGGCATATTTGCAGATAGATAAATCTTGAAATATTATATGAAATAAAAAATTTACTTGAAATGAAAATTTGAGTGCGAAGTTATGGCCTTTAAAGATTTTAACTCAAAATACATATTCTTGGAAAAATGCAAGATTTATTCAATTTTTATTGTAAATATTTTGGTGAAGAAAAGAAAAGATGAATTTTAAAAAATATTATGTAAATACTTCATGTCAATTTTTTTAGTAAAAATTTGATGTGCTATATAAAAAAATTCTTTATGAAAAAAGAATATTGATTTTTTTTGCTAAAAAGTAAACATGGTAACCTTATGTTGGTTATATAATCGATGTGTAATAATGTAATAGACAATGCCGCTCATATATACATGACATGATTTTTGTCAAATAATTGATAAAGAATTCCATTTCTATAATAGTGTCCCAATTTATACAATGTATTGAAAGTTTTACAAAGTATATGTTCTTAGATGGATATGATATGTTGAAGATATTGGTGGCAAGTTTTTCGAAACAAGGTTCATTATTTTTAACCAAAATCTTAGGATTCAATTTGCTTACCAAAGGACCATAAGGTTTTGGGTTTTAAATGATTTAGCCATATTTGTAAGGCTTTGTTAGCAAAATTGTTTTAGGAGATATTATATGCAACACTTGGAAATTTATTCATAAAGATTAAGCACTAATTAAGGTATATTAGTGATCATAATCCTCTAAACGATAAAGTATATGAGGATGAGTAAGGGAATAATACAAAAAGTATGAATTGGATTCAAATAAAAAAATTAAGAAATTTTGCTAGAAAGAGTTTCATAAGGTATTTGATTATTAAGGATAAAAAAAAGATTGGGAATAGAGAATATCTAGAAAGATATCCTATGAAAATTATATGAGGTGGAGTTTGAAAATATGAGATCTACAATTTGGAAGATGTAACAAAAGGAAAAAATTAATGGAGGAAATTAAGAGTATTAATGGTATGTTTGAGAGTTACGAGGAGAAGGGAAAGGAATATCATGGAGGAGAATGGATGGGAGAGAAAGGGAAAATAATGGAGGGTTAGGTCATAATTTTCCATCCCCTTGGTTGGATGTTTAAAATTATATAAGATAGGATAATGGAAGGTTAAACCAAATTATATAATCAATTACCATGTAATTTTATAATTTTATCCATTTTAAATAGTTAATTTATTAATAAGTTTCTTATGATTAAAAAAATTTTCAAAAAATATATTTATCCTAAATTTTTCTATAAAATATTTACTCTCTCTAAAAAATATTCTCTATGAAAAATGTTATGATAAGCCAACATAAAATAATGTTATATTCATTAATAAAAAGGTTTATGAAAAAATTATCATGAGTTAACCAAATATAACCATTATTTGATAACATAAAAAATAATGCAACTCACATTCACCGTAAGGCCTATAATTTAAAACAAGGTTGAATATTTATGGATAAATAAATATAGATAAAAATTGTCAAGTCTAATTATTATAAAAATAAAATAGATAATTTTATATTTTTTAATAAAAATATCATAATTATAATATATATTTTTATAAGTTATATGCCTTTAAAAATGTAAATTATATTTTTTATTTTAATGAAAATAATAATGATGAAAGACTAGAAATATAAATGAAAGAATAAAATAAGATCAAAAATAGTAAATTAAGTAGATAATTTTTCAAATCCCTTAATTTGGAGGAGTATAAAATATTAAAGAATAGAAGGTGTTAGAAGGTTAGTCATAAATTCTCATTTCCTTCCCTTTTTTAAGCAAAACTCCTAAACAAGAGAAGGGATAGCACATAACCTTCCCTTTCATCTCACTCCCTCCATTTCCCTCTATCTAAACAAACCATAAGTGGGTTGACAAAAATGAAATAAGATATTAAGAAAATTTGAAGGTGAATTATGTGGTAGTAGAATTTTTGCACACCTTGTAGTATTTTGGTTGTAACTTAAGAAAAAGTTCCCCATTGATGAACTGTCAAAATATTTAGAAACTAAGTGTTCAGAGCTTTGATTCATATGAATTTTGTAATTTAAGTCCTAAGCAAATAATACCAAAATTTTTAGAAGTTAAGGCAAAATTAGGTATCACCCTACTAACTAACTTGTGTTTTTTGTCATAATTTTTTCTAGGGACATCCAATTAATGAGAAATTGGTGCTTCTAGCAATATTTTGTATAAAAAGTTTATGTAAAAACTCAAAATATATAGTGAGATATGAATTTTCTCTTAAGGGAGACTTGTTAGGGTTGAAAAAAAAGATATTTAAAGTATAAATGCAAATGCCCATGTAAAGTAGTTTTATTAATTGAGAAAAAGCATTAGGATGTATTTGGACCATTATTGGATGAAATTTTAGTTTTGACTTGATGAATGTATCAATGTATATAGGACTGCACCATTAAGTGTGAAATGGCTCATAATAGTCCATGTAGAAGGCAAAAGACCTATTTATTAAAAAAAAATCTAACATAAGTAGAAGTGGATTATTAAGACTAAATAAGAGGGCTCAATTAACCCTAAGTGAGGAAGGACAAAATAGTCCATCATGGTTCCTCAATGGAACTCAAAACTTCATCTAATTTGATTAAAACTTGAGAATCATTTATAATAGTCATCATGATTTCCTACAAGGCCTATTTGGCTAATAAAAGCTAGTATAATTTAGAGTTTACTTAAAATCCTTGCCACATGATAATTAAAGAGCTAATAGAAGGAGGATAAGGGATTTCTAGCCAATGCTTAATTTTTAATGTCATTTACGATTTTTCACCATAAGATAAATTGATAGCCAATAGAGGAAAGATAAAAGATAACAATCCAATGAGAGTGAGATGGAAGATTACTACCTAATGCATGATAAGAATAATTTTTAAAAATTTATTTTAAATCTTTTTCTATATTATTATCCAAGAGCTAATGAAAGAAGGATAAAGGATTGTGGGCTAAGAAGAGAAAGGTAAGCTAGATGATGGGAGAAACTTACTAGCTAAGAGGAGTAAATTAACTAAAAGAACTCTAACACATCCTTCTTCCTCCCATTTGCTCACAGTTCCCCCTATCCTACATCAACTCCTTTATTTCTTCCTCTTTCTTCACAAAGATCCTGAAACTTGCTTTCATTTTCACTTCCTAATTTCATCTTTTCTCCTTTTGCATGCAAAATGGCCAATGCTTCCTTTCAAAGTGAAAAGTTTCTAGTATCATTCATTTAAGAAAAGGTAAATGGATTCATCTATTTATATTTCATGGATTAGTTCTATAAGGGATTTGAAATGATGATAGTTTCCTTGTGATTTTTTACTAAGGTTCATTTCTTGAAGGATCCAGGGTAAGCATCACAAAAAGCATATTCACCCTACACTCTTATGTTATTGGTTTTACCATGTCACCAACTAAAAATTTAATAAAGGATTGCATGAAAATGTGACATAAGGATCATGTAAAACATGAAAGAATATCCATGTAAAAAAATAGAGTTTAATAAGATAACGAGGTACATACTTGATTACGCTAAGGTTATGTTTGAAATTGAGAATACATGATTATGAGGTAAGATAGTTGATTAAAATCACCCTTAAAAATTGCTCAAATGGTTTGACCATATTAAGAAAGAAATTAATAAAGTTTGTGAATCCATGCACACTTTGTATGAATGACCTTGTAAGAGGATAATGCAAAATCAATAATAATATGTGCAAACATAACACACACATAGCTTAAACAAACTATTTTCATAATCTAGGGCCATATGTAGATTGGTCTTGTTAAAATAAAGAGGAAAAATAGAAGTTTATCCTTTAATTTTATCCAAGATAAAAACAAAAAGTGATGATATAACTTTAAGAAAAGGAAAACCTCTAGGATGATATTTATAAGGTTTAGTCTCCTTAAGGAAAAAAAGTTGGAGGAATCACTTTTGATTCTTAAATTAAGTAATCATACTAGCATGAAAATAAATAAATTTGCATATAAGGAACATTTAAAATAAAAGTGAGAAAAATTTAAGAATATTTAGGTAGGGTTTGATACCCCTTTATTTACTACTAAATGTGTTTAAAAATTATCTCAAGTGACTAGAAATAGTCCTAAATATGAGTGGATAGACAAGCAAATTAAATTAAAGAAGGAACAAGAAAAATTAGAGAAATACTTAAGGGTGTGTTTTGACCCCTAGGAAATAATAAGGGCAAAATACTTTATTTCTTATAATAAAATGTAAAATTAAAATTTTATGTACATAAAAAATAGGTAAATAAATAGAAAAAAAATGGAGTAAGAGTGTACATACATATGACCTATATAAGTAAATATAAGTATGAAAGTAAGAGTACATACATACCATTTTTATTTATAAGAAAATATTATCTATGTACATGATATGTTATTATTTTTATTATGAAAATACCATATATGTGCAAGATTGGTTCATGAAAAATAATATGTGTGTGTGTGTGTGTGGCTATTTTATTTAATAAAAAATATTAAATACGTGCATGATTGGAAATATTAGTGTGAATCTATGGATAAATATATGTACATAATTGATAATATATCTATGCGATTGTTTATGAATAAATATATGAACATAATTGTTTTATAAATAAATATACATATATGATTGAGAATATTAATATGTAAGGAAAAGAGTGTGTATGTACATAAGAATATATATATATATATATATATATATATATATATATATATATATATATATATATATATATATATTTGTATGTATGTATGTATGTATGATTAACTATGGAGTAAGCAAATATGTAAATAAAATGAAATAGTATATGCCTGAGCATTAAGTTTGAACACATATATGCATATGTATGAATATACTTGTACGAGAAGGATGGAAATAAGATGAAAATCAAAATGGTTATACATATAATAACAAAATAAGAAATTTGTTAATTGTGATCGTTGTATGAAATACATATGAATTGTGAAAAATGTGATATGGTGAATTTTGAAAATAATATAAAGATTAGATCATAGATAATGCCTTATAGTTCATAAAATTAGTTAATCAATGTGTGATAAGTCAATTATGAGATGAGAATTTAGATTTACACTTGAAAAGTATTATAAGAATTAAGCAAGAATACATAACATGTTATGAATTTATATGGTGAATATATATGTACTTATGACATAGATACTCAAAGGATTTCCATATCTAATGAGATATTGCATAAGTGATAATTATGTGAATAGGATGTGACATTATGAGTTGTGATATAATGTGTATGCATGAATTTTTGTAATACAAACACACACACACATACACTTGTGAACCATGAGATGCCATAACAAAACTTATTACTTGTGAATACATCCACAGGCTTCTTAAAAATGAAATGTTATGCAATTTCATAGCCATTTTATATGGTAGAAGTTATAATGTGATATAAGTGTTCTATATAAATATTTAGAATTTAATCGTTAGAAATAGGAGGTAGCAATGCAATAATAAGGATGGATTTTGGTTGTCAATGATAGGAGGCTGATAATTTGATAATAAGGATGAAAAGTATGGAATCACATTATGTTGTATTATTACAAATTATATGAAATGAGAAATTTAGTTGCTAGCAATGTGTAATATCCTATAGGAGTCTTTTATAAATGTTTTAAATAAATTAAAATTTTCAAATACGTATTCTATTAGAAAACACCTGAACAAAGAAAGTCTAATAAAAAATTAGATGAAATTCAGGAGATTTGTAGTAGTAGTTTTGATGTGATCTTAACTAAAATTTTTCTTAGAAATTTATTCAAATTAAAATAGATAAAAATCCATTTAAAAACCTTGTATTAGGTTTAGGAAAATTTACATAGGAATTTGCTACAATTCCAAAGCCTTCGTAAACCAAGAAGTAAGAATTTGAGTTGAAAATTTAGCAAATTAATTTTAAAATCCTTGGGTTGACCTAAGTTAAATTTTTAGGCCCAAAAATAGGTATAAAAGTCTAGAAAATAAAGGCCTAAAAATATTTAAAAGTTTAAAGGAAAGAATGTAATAAAATAAAAAATTTGGAGTTAAGTTGTAATAAACTCTTTTTATCTTTTTATGTGATTTTTTTATTGATGTTGGGCTGGTTTGTTCTAGTTTTTGAAGGCCAAATCTGATTTTTAAGGCCAAAAAATGTGGGCTCAAGCTTCTAGAAAAAGCTAAGTATCTAAGTGAAAAAGAAACAAGATTAGGGGTTAATTTGTAAAAAATCCTTTTTGTCCTTCATGTTAGTTTATTTTTATTGTTAAATAGAGTAATGATTTGCTAAGTGAAGAAGGCCACTTGGACATCTAAAATGGCTAGCAAATGTTCAAGAATTTTCTAAAAAAAATCAAAATATAATAAATATAATAAAATCAGGATTTTTAGGGCTTTATCTATATATATGTATATTGTTAGGCCAATTGGGGAAGTGAAAATTTTGCTCCTTTTTGGCCTACTCTAAGCCATGAAAGGAAGAGAGAAAATAAAGGAATCAAAGTCTTCAATAATAATTAAAAGATGAGTGATAACTCCATCTATTTTTAGGATCATCTTAAAGGGATAATTGATAATGTTATGGATTTATGCTTTTCTATATTTCACTTATGACATGTTAATGCATGATTCTATTTTTGGAGCCTTTTAATTGATATTATGATGGTATGTTATTTGTATATTGATGTTGAGAATAATGGAGTAAGGATTCATCACAATTTTTAGAAAAAATAGAGATAAAAATGGTGGAAATGAAAATAGTTTCTTCTTTGTAGTGCTAAATCAAGTGTTTTGGATACATAATGAAACTAAGGTTTAGAAAATTTTAAAAATATAATTCTTAAAATTTTAAGATCACATGTAGTATTAGGATTATTATAGATGAATTTAGGAATTTTTTTAAAATTTTATGGGCTTGAAAGATTAAGCTTTATATGAACCATTCAAAAATTAGCATTTTCAAAATCCTGTCTATATAGTCTCAGGTTTCCAATTTTTTGACCTAGCAAATGACCAATAAAAATTATCAAACTCTTAGGATATGATATGTAAGATACTACCAAGGTTGTGTCAAAATTTAGTGGCAATTGGAGTTGATTTAACTGCCAAAATTTTAATTTCATCTTGACAGCTCTAATGTAGTTTGAAAATAGCTAATTTTAGTTCATGCCTTTGATACATAAGCAAAACCATGAAATTATTTATACAACACTTAAGTTATATTCCATTTAATGTGCTAATAATATTATGGCAAAATTTGGTAATAATTAATTTCCATTTGATTAATGAAAAGGGGCTTTAATTACATATGCCCCTATGCTATCCTATTTTCAAATTCCTCCTTTAGGTTTAGAATGAACAATATCCATGGAGGTATTTTATGCAATTTTATTATTGTATTTTGTATAGTAATATGTTAGGAAGGTTAGAATAAATTGTGACAAAATTTTGAGTTTATTTGAGAGCACCAAAAGGGGGCTCCAAACTATGATACATAAACAAGTTTGCTTGAAACTCTTTGAGAATTGCTACCAAGGAAATTGAACGAATATGATATATTGTTATAATATATAAAACACTTATGGCATGGTTGGTATTTGACTATACTTATGGAAATAGATAAAATTGTTGATGTTTTGACATCACATTGTTGCTTATTGTGAATTGAAAGGGGGAGATATGACTTCCTTCATAGTAAAAGAGAAAAGTGGTTTTAGTAGAGGGAAATGTTGGTGGCTTAAAGTCTACAATGGTAAGAGATAATATTGGACCGAATATATAAGGTAAAACTTACCATTGTCATTTTTGCAACAATATAAATGAATAATATATATAGTACAATTTTCTATAAAACACATAATGGTAGTTAGATTTAAATAAAAGACTAATTTTCCTTAACGAGAGATCCTTTAAGTGAAATGATGAATGACTATTCATTGAGTATATTTTATACTTATCTTTCTATCAAACTAATTTTATAGGTACTAAGTATGGATCTATAGGCACAAATTAATACTTACAAAGGAACCTTCTTGACCCCCTATGGAATCCATGAAATAATATTTTGATATAAAGTTCAGTCTACCTTTACAGGAATAAGAGTATATTATGAGATAGAAATTAAGCAAATAGATTTAGAATCTAACCCTATTATACTAAATCCTTTACGTCAGGTTCTCACACTCAAGGGTACAGTTTCTTCTTCTTTTATGGAGTCAGATCCTAAAGAATGGGATCTTGTTGAATCAAGTAAGGAAATTTTAGTATCTAATATGTATTTTGTAAATTATATTTCCATATATGCATATTTTGGTGTATATATATAGTTTCAAAGCTTATACTATAAATAGTATTATTTTCTAAAAATAGATGTCTACTTCTTTGGTAATATTATTTTGGTAAAATTTTTAGCATAAAATAAAGGCTTATAAAGACATCTATTTAGTATGCTAGCACTAAATAGGTATTTTTATGCCAATTACAATAACCGTAAAGCCAGTCATGTCATGATCAGGGCTAATAATGTGGTAATAAAGATAGAATGTATGGTACCACATTATAATGCATACATTACATGCATCTTTACATAAATGATGCATGACCATAATTATATATTATATGCCTATATGATATTATCATGATTATAATCTATATGTTAGAGTTATATAGTGACCTATAATTCATTCTTATTCCTACTATTATAATTATAGATATCTATGTATGTGTAAGCTAGTAAGTGATAAGTGAAAAATAGTTCAATTATGGCACACTCATAACATAAGATATATATGGACACTTATGCTTGATGGTTATGTGAAATAAATCATGCAAACCAAAAACATATCTAAAGAATGCATAATAACAAGGAATACTGACATGGAAGTAAAGCTGAATGTCCAAAAGGGCAAGGTTGGTTGCCAAAACAAAGATAATGATAATAACTCAACTGATGAGTATAAAGCCAAAATGTGAACAAAGAAAACTTTTGAATGGAAGGTATGGGTGATATGGAAAAGATAATAAAAAAATGACATTATGAAATTTAAGAAATAACTAAGACTCATGAAAATAATCAATATAGAATTAAGTTAGTAATAATAAGAAATCAAGAAAGGAGAAGATCTTAACCAAATCAAATCCTTGGATAGTTTGTATAGAGTCTCACTCACTAAGTCCATCTTTATGACTCATTCTATTATTGTTTAATGTTTTCAAGTAAACATGTTAAAGGATGCTTGAGTAAGGTGAGATACTTGGGCTATCATAGCAAAACAACATAAACAAATTAATATATGAAAAAGGTAATTAAGTTAGAAAGGAGTGCACAAAAAAATTTAACCTTCAATTTTTGGACTAGGATGTTACATTACAATGTTCAAAGGATCTATAGGTTAGATGTTTTTAGGGTAAGTATTAAAGGAAGAACATATCATAGACAATCCTTCTTCATTAGGATCTTAGGCTTCAATAAGGATTTTTCAACGCAAGGTTTTAATATTACTATAAAATTGTTGATAGATGTTAGTTTTTTATATAACCAATATCTAAAGTTAACTTGTGAAAAGCTAAGATGTTAGTTTTATGCATAACTTTGTGTAAAAAAAATCTAAAGTGTCTTGTTAGGAGATGTAAAAATGTTTACATGTCAATTTTAGATAAGACTGACATTTGAAGTTATAGCAATTGCTAACTTACTTTAAATATTATTATGTATAGGACATTACTTTTGCATGAATAATTAATGTCCTTTTTTCATAATGTTTATAAATTTTTCTCTTACTTCATTTTGTGTTTAGGTGGCATAAAAGGACAATACCCCTATCCTTGTTGCACATTTAATGCTTCTAATCTTGTGGGAGAATCTCATCTAACCACAAATATTTGAAAGTAGAAGATATCAATAGTTGGATAGGATGCTACTACAAGATCAAAAACATTTATAAATATGTAACAAGGTAGGGATTAGATGGCTAATGTCTATAAAATCTTATGAAGTATTTCAATATGAGGAAAATAGATCAACTTTGTTCAACAAATGAGAATTTACAACAAGTACTTTAATTTAGGATGTAAATTTAGATACATAGCTATTATTCTATAAACTTTTATTGAAAATCTTGTGTAGCTTATGTATGTTGTTTTATAGAATACATATAGATGTAATAATTTGGAAAGAAATAAAAAGTTAGAATAAATTTGTAGAAATATTTGTCTCTTTTCTCATCTAAATGTACTTCCATAATAAATTGTTTAATTAATTAAATTTTAGCATAAATTAATATATTCAGCATTTGCTATACGAAGTGCATCAAATAGAAGATATTGAAATAGAAATAACTTTTTGTATAAATTCATAATTTGAATGTAGATTAAGATGTCAATTGTTAATAAAATTGACATCAAAAGGTATTCTTAAAACCTAAGATGTCAATTTTATACATACCCATCATTTAAAGGTAAAGGCATTTTAAGAGTCTCATTATAAAAGTTTACATATTAGTTTTGTATATAACAGAAGTCTAATGGTATCACAATTGCTAGCTTTCTTGGATAAGACATTGTTTTTTTTTTAAGAATAAACAACATCTTAGGCTTTTCAACCTATTAATAAAATTCGCTCTTACTTTACATTTGAGACATTTCTGTGATATCTTTGCCTTTATTATCTAAGTTGATATGTAAGGTTACCCATTTTTGTAGCACATTTTGAAATGCTACCAATCTACTTTTATCATCCCATTAACAGGATGGTGATGAACACATCATAATGCACTTAAATTAGATTGAAAATACTGGTTACTATAATAAGAATGCAGACAGTGGCACAACCAAGTTGTACCCCTAATAATCCTTTGATTTTACCTTTCCCAAATTAATTCCTAATAATACCTACATAATTGTTGAATTATTTATGCAATGAAAATAAAGAAAACTAATGCAAACAAAATGATAATGCAATGAAACAGAATGCTATGCAAAAATAGAAACAAAATCCAAATGCAAAATGCAATATTATGCTATATGCAGAATACAATTAGAATTAAGGGGTTGGTTGCATGAAATTACTGTAAAAGCAATGTATTAAAGAAGCACAAAATAAAAGCAAAGAAGAAGTAAAATTGGAAAAAAATCAATGGAATCAAACAGCTGATTCAAGGAAATTGGGAGTCCTAAATTGGATTAATAATTGATTAATTAGGATTTGACTTTTTCTAATTAATTCTTCAACCTTGAATTACTCAAAATCTCTACAATAATTCATGAACTCTACACTAGACAATCTCTTAGAATTTGATCAATTAAGATTAGCTGAATTAAGCAATCGCTATAATCCTTACACTAGATCGAAATTAATTTATAAATAGAATTCAATTGAACTGAGAAACCAAATTAGAAATTTCCAATCAATCCCTCAACCCTCTATCCCTATGTATAAAATTATGATTTATCAACCATAATTTCATATCAAAATAATAAAGAAATAAGAAATCACGAGAGTGAATATCAATTATATCAAATTAACATCCAACTCAAGGAATCTCAAGACTTCTAGCACAAGTAAATAAAGAAAAAAGAAAATTAATTAAGAAAGGTTAACATTATAAATTATGATCTCATAATCCTCAAGAGCAGAGCCTCAACTCTTTGAATTAACCACAAATTTAACCTTTCATTGATGAAGAAAAAAAAAGAGCAAAAGAGAAGAAGAAGGCTATTTGTTAAGTTTTTGTATGTATCTGAATATATTTTTCTCTTTAGCTCTCTTGCTTATTTGTATAACCTAATTAACCTAAAACCTTATTAGAGTAGGATTAGATGACTCTTATGATTACAATTTCTAGAAGAAGGTTTCCTTAATTTCTAGAAGTCCAGATTTCTTTTTTTTTTTTTTTTACAAATTAATTAAATCTATTAGATAAATTAGTAAATTCCCACATGCTTGTCTTCCAAGTAGAATAAGACTATGAAATTGATGAAATCTGGAAGATCCATAAACATGAAAGTTGTAGGCTTGTGTTTTCTGAGAATTTAGGCACTAGTTTTAGGTTAATTGGACCACTATAACTCCAGATATGACCTAAATACAAAAATGGGTTTGGTTGAGATGAAAACATAGCTTCAGCTTCTCGATCAAATAAAGGCTTGAAGAAGTCCAAACTAAGCTTTGATCGAAACATAAAAATTATAGATCTCTCTTTTAACTTTCTATCAATATAAAGTTTGCCTTAATCTGACATTCAAAGCTTAAGATATGACTGAAAAATAGAAACAGTATCAAAATCTAATATTTACCAAATAAATTCATAATATTATAAAATTGACCACAATTTATAAAATAAGGCCCATTAAGTGAAATTAAACAAATGTAACACCATAAGAGACATAAATAGGGACAAATAAAATAGTTAATTTTTTTATCTGATGGTTAAAATGGACTAATAGCTCTTCAAAATTTATGACAAAATAAGGCTTTATTCAACATATGAGAATCTACCTCAAGAATTTAGATACAAATATTTGTAAATTTACTTTATATATTATATTGTAAAATATATTGATTTTAATATTATGCTTTAGTGTAGTTCTTGTGATCATTTTGCTATCATGATATACTTGTACTAAGATTTAGAAAGCAATAAAATTTCAAAATTGTTTATGTCTTTTCTCAATTACTTTTACTTTTAGAAGGAAATAAAATCTTAGTATAAATTGATAAAATTATTCACTTTTTCCTCATATATTTGTATTTTCATAATAAATTATTCAATGTTAATTAAATTTTATTCTAAATTTGTATAATTGACATTTGGAATAAAAAGTTTAACAAATAGAAGATATTAAAACACAAGTAACTTTTTTTAAAAAAGATAGTTAAAAATCTCTTTAAATTCCTAAATCTAATGTAGGATATGATATTAGTGTTTTTATATGACTAATGTTTAAATAACCTATAACATTAGTTATTTACAACACAACTATTATAGATATTTCAATCGTCTTTGTTAAAGAAATAACAAACTTTAACATGTCAATCTTTGTAAATCTCAAAACATTAGTTTTAAATTTAATTGATGTCTAGATGGAGTTCATTTATGAGCTTATGTAGGAGATTGTGAAAACTTAAAATGTTAGCTTTGTAAATAACTTGTCATAACTCAAATTTGGGCATAAGACTAGTAAAGGAAATCACCATTGAGTAACTTCCTACAGCCTTACCTCATAGGAAATGTAAACTTCAATTTTTGCAAAAAGTGAAAGAGTCCATAAAATGAGAATTACTCAAATTAATCAAAAAATCTTTTAAAATTTTATAGAAAAATGTATAAAGTTTCCTATATTTTTTTAATATTTTTGAAGGGTCACACACCTTAAAATGAAAGCCAATACCTTAAAAAATAAAACACCATAATACTTGCACAAAAATATACGTATGTCAACTCATTAAAAACATGGACACTCATGTCATGAAATCATATCCTTATTATCAATTTTCTTCAAGGTAATGCCTTTGATCTTCATAAGGGTAATAAGGATATACTCGATTAATATCAAGTTAGAAAAATGTTAAAGGAAGAGGATAAGTTATATGAAATCAATGAATGAATAAACTACCAAAAAAATACAATCTAAAAACATAATTCATAAAAATTTGGAGAAACTTAAGTTCTTTTCAAAATATATTAAATAACATAAATAAAAAAATAAGTTTGAAGGAAATAAATTAATTTTTTTAGAAACTACTAAATGTGGCAAATAACTCTAAATCTCAATTTTTCAAAATGCAATATTATTCCTTGTAAAATTAATTCAATATAAATAGTAGTTTCATAATCAAAGCTTACATTTGAATAAACCATAATTATATAGAAAAATTTGAAATGCTAAGGCAAACACAATTTTACACTTAACAAATCACATATCATTGACAAGTGGAACCTAATGGGATTTTCACATAATCAATCATACAAAAGTCATAAATATGAAGGGTCAAATTCCATTATAAGATCAAGGTTAAATTCAAGGTTTTAGTCAGAAGTCAAAAGTATATAAAATTTCAAATAGCTACAAGTTTTTCACTTTTTGAAATCTATTTTACTAATTAAAACTTTCATTTACAAAGTCACATGTCAAATATCATAAATATTACACCTTTTATAAAATATAATGGTTTGGAATTTATTTTACAATGAGGATAAATGTAATGTAAGTATATTATTGCCTAAATAGGAACTCATATGCATATTAGAAAATTCTTGATGAATAACTATAAGGGGCCGTTTGGTTCGGGGTCTTCAGAAAAGGGAAAGGGAATTGCAGGGTTTCATTTTCTTTGTTTTTGTTTGGTTGAGAAAAAACTCATTCACTTTCCTTTTTTTCCCTTAATGGGATTACCCCATTTAAGGAAATGGTGATCCCCCCCACTCCTTGGGGAATCCCATTCCCTTTCCCTATCTTTTCTAATAATATTATTAAATATTAAATATATAATAAATATTTTATTATTATTTAATTATATTAATAATATTATAATATTTTAATACTTGTTATTTTTAATATTATAATATTTTTAATATTAATAAATAATAATAATAATAAAATAATAACAAATAAAAAATAAATAATAATAATTTATTATTTATAATAATTATTACCATAAATAATAATAAATAAATAAATATTATAATATTATTTAATTATTTTAATAATATTATAATATTTTTAAGTTATTAAAAATTAATAATATTAATAAATAATAATTATGATAAATAATAAATAATAAATAATAATTATTTTATATTAATAATATTATTAATATTTATTTAATAAATAAATAATTTTTATTAAATATTAAATAAATAATTATTATTATAATATTATCTAATTATATTAATAATATTATAATATTTTTAATTTATTAAAAATTAATATTATTTATTTTTTAAATAAATATTAATAATATTTTTAACATTTAATAATAATAATTTATTTAATTATTAAATAAATATTAATAATGTTATTAATATATAATAATAATGATTTATTTAATTATTATTTTAATAATATTAATTTTTAATAAATTAAAAATATTATAATATTATTAAATACTAAATAAATAATAAATATTATAATATTCTTCAATTATATTAATAATGTTATAATATTTTTAATAATTATTATTTTTAATATTATAATATTTTTAAATTATTAATAATTAATAATATTAATAAAATTATAAATATTAAAAATAATAATTATTAAAATTATTATAATAATATTAATTATTATTAATATATTAATAATAGTTAAAATAGAGTATTAATAAAAATAATATTAATAAGATGTTAATAATTAATAATAAATAATTATAAAAATTATAATATTAGTAAATAAAATAAAAATAATTATAAATATATTATTTTTAATGTAATAATTATTAATAAAGTAAATTAAAAATACTTGATTCCCTTTCCTGTTTGAACCAAACAGATTGGGTAATCAGGAGCCATTCCTTTCCTTTCCCCCTAATTCCCTTTCCTGATTCCATTCCTTTTCCCTAATTTGAACCAAACGGCCCCTAAATGAATTATTAAGGAAAAGTAATAATTAATATTTAAGTAAGTTGTGAAAGGAAAATTGATGAGAGGTAGATGAGGAAAAATAGGTAGAATAGTAAGGTTTAAGGTTTTAAGTTATTATAAGTAAGTATGTAAGTATAAAGGAAATTTAGGAAATATTTCCAAAAATGTTCTTAGACACTATTCTTCAATTTATGATGCTTTTTCATCTTTCCCATTTCATTTCCCCATTTCCTTAAATCCTCTTATCCTTTCTTCTTCTTCATCATTTCTTTTTTAGGAATTGCAAGAAACACATTAATCATTATCCAAATTCTTCATCTAATTAAGGTAAAAATATCATTATTCTAGAATTCCTTTTCATTTACTTTTAGTTTAATAAGAATTTAGACTAATTTAGCTTGAAAGGGGAATGCAACCCTAACCAAGAATCTCTTGAATGTTATATGATTAGGCTTAAGGAACATTAAATTTAACCTTAAAGCATCCTCCTCCATACTAGATGAATGAATATTCTATCTTAGAGTCATTGAATTGTTTTGTCTAGATATTCAATTTATATGGTTTTATTGGAATATGATGATTTGATTGAATTTAATGTTAAAGAATGCCATATGAGATGTTAGATGTGTGTTAATGAATAGGGGATGATTTAGTGAGTAGTAAATGAGTTGGGCAGGCATTTAAAGCAAACAAAAAGTGAAAAACTTTTTAAAAAATGCATTGCATTCATATGCAAAGCACTTTATCAAATACTTCTCAAGCCTAAATTTCACTAGGCTAGGAAGTAATTCATGAAATGTTTCATTGTTTTCAAAAGTTACTAGAAGCCTAGAAGTGATTTGTAAGGTACTTCCTAAAATAATTCCTAAGCCTAGATTTCATTAGACTAGGAAGTCTTTCATGAAGTATTTATTTTTTCTCAATTTCATTGGAAGGGTCGAAGTGACTCATGAAGTGCTTCACCTGCTTAGTTTCATGTTTTAACATTAAAATTAACTACATTTAAAATTTTAATGCATGTTTAACCCTAGGATTTATGTGTAATCGCCTTAATAAGGGTTCTTACCTCTTTAAGCCTATAAATGGTTTTTATGTCATGGATTGCATTAAGAATGTAATTATTGTGTGGTTTATAAAAAGAAATGAGAC
The DNA here is from genome assembly GCA_020226215.1 of Sindora glabra. Lineage (NCBI taxonomy): Eukaryota > Viridiplantae > Streptophyta > Magnoliopsida > Fabales > Fabaceae > Sindora > Sindora glabra. The sequence continues at coordinate 67,852,769 of CM035232.1, read as the reverse complement.
TTAGAGTTAATGTGACGTATGGTGCATGATGTGATTAATCTTATTTATGCAATTGCACAATGAAATAAGATATATGGTCATGCATTAAGGCATGATGTTGCTATGAGTACATGATAACAATGTTTTGAGATATATGATGTGTAAAGGAAATACATCTTGTGATATAAGAAATGTGAAAATGGAAGAATGCTAAATGCTTGATTCCTAATAATATACTTGTGAAGGGTATAACGTTAACTTTGAAAGGATAAGAATGGAGTTTGAGAAAGGTATAAGGTTAACCTAGAAGTTACAAGAAGGATGTATATATTTTATGTTTATTATTGCACATGTGATATTGTATTGGAATTTTAAAGCCATAAGCCACTTCTACATGGTATATTTGAATTGATATGATTATGATTGAGCTTCTTCTAGTTACTTGAGACTAATTGATAAACAAGATTAAGGTTATTTGTTAATTGTTACAAGAGTATATTCTGGTTGGTAAGGAGATAAATTATTATGATTGTTTATTTTAGAGTATTTACTCACTAAACCCTAGACTCACTTCCTTGTATTTATTTTGTAGATACACAAGTCAAGCATCCACTACCACCTCCTTAAACTTAATCCTATTAAGAACTGGTACAAAACAAAAATGATTTTGGTAGCATAAACATTTGCACATAAGATTATTTTGGGGCCTTATTTTGTAAAAGTATTAGGTAAATGATATACGACCTAAACCTTTTAGAATTAGTTTGATGGGCTTATCTTTAGCTTGAAAGGATTACAAGCAAACTTAACTTTTTCTTATTTTATAAACATTACTTTTAATGATAAATGCAATATCTCATCTTTCCAAAGATTGCTTCTCTATTTCATTATAATTTTAGTTAAATAATCAAGAAAGTAATGAATAAGCAAGATTAAGTAGGTGAAAATTAGATAATGGGTTTTACATTTATCACATTGGATTTAGGTCATAAAAAAGTGAAATTAAAGTATGGTCTAGATCTCTAATTGGATGAAGCTCTTAGATTATATCTGTATGCTACGATAATAGGTGTTGATTAAAACTATACAAGTGGTATATGTTCACCTAGGATCACATATCACTAATACTATTATGATAAACCTCACAATGCTATAAATATAGGTGGTGAAGCTTATGTATGATACAAACTGTTTAAAAAATATGTTGAACACCATTTGATTCTTATGATATGGGAATATAGTGAACACAAATAAGGGTTCTTCTATAAGCCTTTAACCATTAAGTAGTAGAAACATTGATAGAGATCGAAATAATTAGCAACTTCCTTCTTAGGCTATAACTTTTATGTAGTATGTCCTAGATCAAGTAGATAAAGTAATTAACCAACATAAAGGGTTAGAACATGATAAGGATCAAAGGGATCATAAAATATATTAAGGTGATCATGATAGAAACCATGATTGCGAAAGAGAACGGGAAAGTGAGTATGCCTCTCCTATAAGGAGAAATAAGAATATATTCAAAATAGTGCATAAGTTTCTTAGATTAAACCCACCAGAATACTCCAATCTTGATTTAGCAGTAGACTTTTATCATATTCTAGAGTGAATTGAGGTGCTTAGTAATATATTACAAAGCTTCACTCTTTTATTAATCGATTTAATAGGCTACCAACTTAACAATATGGCCTATTATTAGTCCATTAACATCATAGCTAATTAGGATCTTTACTTAGAGCCTTTAACTTGGGTAGTTTTCTAAGATTTTTTCATTAACTATTTCTTACCTTCAAGCTTGCATTAAAGTTAAGTTCAAGAGTTTGAGCTCTTTAGGCAGAAAGGCCTATCCATTATTTAGTATAATGCTTAGTTTATTTAACCATCTAGATATGCTCTTTATATGATTTCTATAGAGAAAACTAAGGTAGACAGATTTGTGCAAAGATTATAGGATTTTTACTATGAGAAAATTCATTTTGATAGGAACGCCATTTATTTAAAACTAATTAATCAAGCACTAAGGCTTGAATTAAGGTTTAAAGACAAAAAAGAGAGGCCAACTTAAGATAGGAGTAAGAAAAAATTTAATTTGAAGAATTGAGCCAAGCATAATCTTCTAGGGGATGCCCTTTCTAGCTACATATGGGCATGATAGAGGTGGTTCCACTATGAGGCTAACTTTATATTATAGTGCACATGGTGAACTTTCTACCGAAAAGAGTTCTTGAGGACAAAGAACTCATTTTAATCCTTTCTATGTTAACAAAGTCAATTTTCAATGTAAGGTAGTGAGCAACCTTGGTGCCCTTAATGTCATCTTTTTCATGATAACCAGTGTAATCATTGTGAGGGAAATGTTTCAAATGTAGAAAAGTTAGGCATAAAGCAAAAGATTGCCTTGTAACATTACTAGCCAAAGAGCATGTTGCTCTATGTCTTAAAGAAATGATCTAAACCCTTTACCCACTCATTGTCCAAGGAAACTTTCAGCACCTATTATAAGTGTTAATATGACTAGCCAAGGAAGAGAGGTGAGTAGAAGTCAAGCTTAGGTTTACGCACTCACATGTTAAGAGGCTCATACCTTTAATGCTATTGTGATAGCTACAATTATAATTAAGAATTTTCTTGCAAAAGTTTTATTTTATCTCAAAGCCACTCATTCCTTTATAGTAAAGAAAATTGTTGCTACTTTAAATAAACTTAATAAATTGATATATGAACGCTTGATTATAATGACACTAGTAAAAAAGTCTTTCATAACTACATATATGTTGGAGACTTGTTTATAAAGGTTTATGAACATGTAATGCCTATAAACCTAATTTTGCTTGATATGAGTGATTATAGTATGATTTTAAGGATGGATTAGTGTCCTAAATATCATATATGAATGAACTATTTTAACAAATCTATCACTTTTTCTATAGAGGGCTTTTTGCCTATTAAGTTTTAGAGAGATTGGTTGCTAGAAACCATTAGCACTATTTCAAGTATCAAAGCTCAAAAGCCTATTAGAAAGGAAGGTATAGCTTGTCTAACATTACTTTAGGATTTGAACTAACCAATTCTTGACATCAATGATGTTCCCATTATGAGAAATTTTTTTGACATATTTGTGGAGATGTTACTCAGATTGGCACTAAATTATGATTACATATTAACTTATTGCCTAACATAAAACTTATTTCTATACCACCGTACTAAATGGCTTTAGTAGAATTACAACAATTGAGATAACAATTACAAGATCTAATAGATAAAGGATTTATATATTCAAGTTTTTTACCTTAGGAAACTTTAGTTTAATTTATGAAGAAGAAAGATAGGTTAATGCGATTGTATATCAATTATTGTTAACTCAACAAAGTTACTATCAAGAATAAATATCCTCTCCCTTGCATTGATGATCTTTTTCATCAATTTCAAGGAGCTAAATATTTCTCAATGATAGATTTATGCATAACATATCATTAGTTAAAGATTTGCAAGCACGAAATCCCTAAAATTGCTTTTAGAAGTTGATATAACCATTTTAAGTTTCTAGTAATATCATTTAGATTGATCAATGCTTAGTTACTTTCATAGATCTAATGAACTGAGTGTTCAATCTATATTTAGATAAATTCATCATTATTTTCTTAGATGACATCTTGATATACTTGAAAAGTGAAGAATAAAATGTTCAATAATTTTAAGTGGTTTTGCAAACCTTACAAGCGTAATAAATGCATGAAAAATTCTCCAAGTGTGAATTTTAGATAACTAGTGTCAAATTCTTGGGGCATATGGTATCCTAAAAAGAAGGACAAGTAAACTTTTTAAAGGTTAAAGGTGTGCAAAATTGGCACAGGCCATCATTAGTTACTAAAATTTACAATTTCTTTAGACTGGCAAGTTACTATTGAAGATTTGTCATTTACCTTTCAAGGATTTCTACATCATTGACTAGATTGATGCAAAATAGAGTAAAATTGCATGTGAAAATGGCATTTAGAAGTTGAAATTATGTTTGATAATAACACTGGTGTTAGCACTACTATTAGGAACTACAGGGTATATAGTGATTCTGATGAGTTAAAAATTAAGCCCAGGTGTGTTCATTTTTTTAATTATGCTTTTCGATAATTAAGGAAACATGAACAAAGTTATCCTATTCATGGCTTGAAAATGGTAACAATGATCTTTGCTTTGAAAATCTAAAGGCACTACTATTAAGATTTACATAAATCATAAGAGCTTAAAGTACATATTTGAGCAAAAAGATCTTAATTTATGGTAATGAAGATGGTTGAAGCTCATTAAAGATTATGATTAATCAATCTTGTATCATCTTGGTGAGGCTAGTACGGTGATAGGTTCTCTTATTAAGAAAATTGGAAGTAAGGTAATAGAGGCCTCCATCATAGGATTAAGGTATATTCCTAGCTTGTGTGATAGTCCAATTAGTTCTTATGGAAAAGATTGAAGATGCTCAGAAAAGTGATTCAAGTTATGTAACTCTTATGAGAGAGGCAACTAAAGGAGTGGAATCTAATTTGACCATTGATGAAAAATAAGTTAATGCATTAACAAGGAAGAATTTATGTTCTTTCAAGTGAAAGGAATGAATTAATGTACCAAGCTTATAACTCATCCTATACTATGCACCCTAGAGCAATAAAGATGTATCATGACCTAAAGAATATTTCTTAGTGGGGAAGGATAAAATGTAATAAAGTATTTAACTTGCTAATAGATGAAAGTAGAACATCAACACCTAGTCAGAATATATCAATCATTTTTTATATCAAAATAGAAATAAGAAAGTAGCATAATGGATTTCTTAATTGGTTTGCCTAAAATCCAGAAAAGATATGATTTTATGTCAATTATTATTGATATATTAACAAAACTAGCACATTTCTTACTTATTAAAAGCATTTTTATAGCAACTTACTATGCACAAGTGTATCTTTGATAAAATTATGTCTGGAGTTTCGATCATTACCATGTTGGATCATGGTAACTAGTTTGCATCTCATTTTTTACAATCATTCTAGTAAGCATTGGGGACATTACTATGTTTTAGCATAGCAATCTATCCTTAAACTAATGGCTAATTGAAGCAAACTATTCAAATTTTAAAAGATATACTCAAAGTGTGCACATTGGAATTTAAGGGAATATAAGAAAAATATTTGCCTTTGATAAAATGCACAAGTAACAAAAATTATCAATCTGGCATTCATATGGAATTATACAAAACACTTTTTAGTTGAGAATGTCATTCTCTACTAGAATGGTTTAAACCAATAGAAGTAAAACTCTTGGATCAGATTTAGTAATTAATAAACTAGGAAAAAGTTAAAATTATTTGGGTTCAATTAAGTACATCTCAAGATTGACAAAAATACTATACAGATAAGAGAAAAAAAGAATTAGAATTTCAAATAGGGGATATAGTATTCTTATAAGTTTTATCTATGCAAGGTGTGATGCAATTTGGAAAGAAAGGCAAATTAACACCTCACTTTATTGGATTAATCCCAAATATTATATGTGTCAAAGCTATGGCTTACCATTTGGAGTTATTAGATGGTTTTTGAGCCATTCATATTAGTTTCTACGTATTAATGCTCTAAAAGCATATACTAGATGAGTCCTATATGATTTAGGATGAATTGTTATAGTTAAACCCTAAGTTGATATATAAGGAACAATTAATTGAAATGTTAGAACATCAATTTTGAATGCTAAGGTCTAAAGAAATTCTATTTGTTAAGGTTTGTTAGTAATGTTATAGAGTAAAAAAGGCTATATGGGAGTTAAAGTCACATATGTAGCAAAAATATCCCTTTCTATTTCATGAATGATGATTTAATCTCACTATATTTTTGTAATACCATTATGATAACAAATTCTTTTGAAAGGGTAGTATTGTTAAACCATTTATAAAATAAAATAATTTAAAATTTATTTTAAAATAAGGATAAATGTGATAGATGGTATATTATTGCTAAAAAAGGAACTTTATGTGTATTAGAAAATTCATGATGAGTAACTATGAATGAATTATTAAGGAAAAGTAATAATTAATATTTGAGTAAGCTGTAGAATGAAAAATTGAATTCCTCTTCATGTTGAGTAACTATGAATTCCTCATCATTTTCTTTTGATTTGATGAGAATTAGGATTCATTTGGCTTTAAAAGGGGAATAGAACCTTAACCAAGAATCTATTGAGTTTGGTGTGATTAAGCTTAAAGACATTAAATTTGACCTTTTGGCATCCTTATTTATACTATGTGAGTGAATACTCCAACGTAGATTCATTGAATAGTTAGGAAATTTTTGCTTTGTCTGGATATTGAATTTTATATGATTTTATTGGAACATGATGCTTTATTATGATTTGTTAGAATTTAATATTAAAGAATTCCTATATAGGATGTTAGAGGGATGATTTTGTGAAAAATAAATAAGTTAGGTGGGCATTTATGGTAAATGAATAATGAAAATCTTTTTAGAAAATGGAATGAGTTCATAAACAAAGCATTTTGTGAAATGCTTCTTAAGCCTAGATTTCATTAGGCTAGGAAGTACTTCGTGAAATGCTTTATTTTTTAAAAAATATTATTAGAAGCCTAAAAGTGCTTTGTGAAACACTTCATAATGTACTTCTTGAAGCACTTCCTTAAGGTTAGATTTTATTAAAATGGGAAACCTTTCATGAAGCATTTCATTTCTTCCAAATTTTGCTGGTAGGATTGAAGTAAATTATGAAGTGCTTCACCTACCTAATTTTATGTTTTAACATTGAAATTAATTACAATTGGCATCTTAATGCATGCTTAACCCTAAAATTTATGTATAAAGACATTAATAAGGATTCTTACCTCTTTTAAGCCTATGAATGGTTATTATATCATGGATTGCATTGAGAATGCAATTGCTATATGGTTTATGAAAATAAATGAAACTTAGAATTAATGTGACATATGTTGCATGATGAAATTAATCTATTTTATAAAATTTGATGATGAAATTAGATACATAGCCATACATTAAGGTATAACGTTGCTATAGGAACATATTGATAATGTTTTAAGATGTATAATGTAAGACAAAAATGCATTTTAACTTGTGATTTGAGAAATTTAATGGAAGGAGAATGTTAGATGCATAATTTTTAGTAATATGCTTGAGGAGGGTATAAAGTTAATTTTAGAGGGATAAGGATGGAGCTTGTAGAGGGTATAAAGTTAACTTAAGAGTCACAAGGAGGATGTATATATTTTATTATTTACTATTGCACATTATGATGTGGTATTAGAATTTTAACGCCATTGGTTACTTCTATATGGTATATTTGAATTGTTATGATTATGTTTGAGTCTTTTATGGTTACTTGAGATTAAATTGATAAATAAGAATAAATTTGTGTGTTAAGTGTTACAAAGGAATAGTTCAGTTAGTAAGTGGATAAATTATTATGATTGTTTATTTTAGAGTATTCTCTCATTGAATCCCAAACTCACTCAACTATGTTTTTTTTTTTTTGTAAATCTACAAGTCAAGCTTCCATCACTACCTCCTCAGATACAAAATAAAATTGAAAAATGGTTTTATTAGCACAGATATTTTTATAAAGAATTATTTTGAGGCCTTATTCTATATAGGTATTAGGTAGAGGATACATAAACTAAACCTTTTAAAGTTAGCTAAATGGGCTTATCCTTGGTTTGAGAGAATTATAAGAAAACCTAACTTTTTGTACATTTTATAAACATTTCTTTTAGTGATGAATTGAATATCTTATCTTCCTAAAAATTACTTCTCTATTTTGCTATAATTCTAGTTAAAAAATTAAGAAAGTAATGAATAAGCAAGATTAGGCTAGTGAAAACTGAAGCCTAGCCATGGGAATTCCTATATGTAAAGATAATAACATGATGGCTTCACAATTCCATTGGTGCTATTTAACTTAGATCTTTCAAAAGTCTAAGTGCAATAATCACCTATTATCTTATATGTGTATACAAAAGGACAACAAATCATGTAATTCACTTAAACATTTTGAGCATTAAATACTAATGCACATAAATAGAGTGTTTAACAATGTCCTAATATCATTTTACCCTATTATATTCTTTAATAAGAAAGGAATAATAAAAATTGGATAGATATAAGGGGCTGATGGAGATTTAAGACATATCTTGAAGTAGGTTTGCATGTATCCTTATCCATGATAGGTGTTCTTGGGCACATTATCTTGAACTTGGTATGTTTAGCCTAATTTGACAATTAAAGATCTTTACATCATATATAAACCATGCATCTAAACTCAATATTATACACTGATACTAACTTTATCACACCCCAAATTTGGGCATATGATTGATAAAAGAAACTACCATCGAGTAACAACCTATAAAGCCTGCCTTAAAGAAAATGCAAACTTCACTTTATGCACATATTGAAAGAGTTCATAAAATAGGAATTACTTAAATTAATAAAAAATTATTGTAAAGTTTTATAAAAGAAAATAAAAAGTTTCCTTTGATTTTTGAATATTTTTAAGGGGTTACACACTTAAAAATTAAAATATATAACTTTTATGTTCACAAAAATATACTTAAATCAACTCCTAAGAAATATAAACACTCATATCATGCAATCCTATTCAAACTATTAACTTTCTTCAAGGTAATACCTTTAATCTCCATAAGGTATCAATGATATACCATATTAATATCAAGGTTGAAAAATATTGAAGAAGGTGAGTTATATGAACTTAGTAAGTGAATAAACTAATAAAATATGCAATCTAAAACCATAATTTATGAAAATTTTGAGAAACCTAAGTTTTTTTTCAAAATATATTAAATACCATAAATAAAAAAAGATAAGTTTGAAGAAAATAAATTAAAATTTTTAGAACCTATTAAATGTGGCAAACAACTTTAAATCTCAAATTTTCAAAATGCAATATCCTTGTAAAATTGATTCAATATAAATAGTAGTTTTGTAATCAAAACTTACTTTTGAATAAGCCATAATTATATACAAAAATTTGAAATGCTAAAGAAAACACAAATTTGTGCTTAACAAATCATGTGTCATTTACAAGTAGGATCCCATGAAATTTTTACATAGTCAACCATATAAAAGGTAGGAATGTGAAAAGTCAAGTCTCTTTCTAAGGTCAAGATTATATCGAAGATCTTAGGTAGAAGTCAAAAGTACATAAAAGGGTCAAATCCAAGACCTTAGTAAGAGGTTCTAATATATATCCAAATTCTTCTTTATCACTCCATACAAAAATCCTCCTATAATAACCATAGTAATATAGAAATCCAAAAGCACTTGGGATTTTCTAAGGAAAACTCTTGAAGATCCATAATAAATGTAATTCACTTCTTAAATCTAATTCGAAATTTCACATCATCCATATATGTGAGAAAATGATTCCACTTTCTTTAAAATAATAAAAAGCTTTCAAGTTATAACTTATCAAACATTTCAAGTTTCAACTATTTCCATATATCAAAACATTCATATACAAAATTAAAAAATTAACATTTGAAAACTTATAATTTCTCATAATATCATATATAAATTCCAATCTTTAAACAAAATCAAGAGATAAAGGTTATTATATAAATTGTTAAAATAAAAATAAACATTAATTTTAAAATAATTTTAGATAAGAATTAGAACATATATATAGGAACAAATTCATATTCATGTATATAAGAAAAATATCATAATCCCAAGTTAGAGTAAAATATCCACTCACTTGATAAAAATTCAAAATGGCTATAATATCCAACACAAATAAGAAAAAAATGATACTTGCCTTCTCATTCAATAGTACTTTAATTTGCAAAAAGTTCAAACAACTTAAAATTAAAATCCACTTTTAACTTAACTAAACTTAAATTCCTAATGCCTTAATAATATATTTATCCAATTTGTATAAAAAATTTTAGCACTATCTAAAATTATTCATGTCTATGCTTTCATTAACTATCTCACTCTTTAACTAAGATAAATGAGTAATAACCAATGCAATTGAAGAATTAATCAAATCCAATTCATGTACAGACAATCTAAATACCAATAACTCAAAACCCTAATTACTATTATAATAAACCAAATTAAGTACTACTTTATTTACTTACTTAATATATAAGCTTAATAGAGAATAAATTGGGTAGTTATATGAATATAAAATTTCTGTAGAACTGGTCAAAACTACACCTATTGCAAAGATCATTAGTGGCTTTTACTAGATCTAGGATGGCGATGGTGATGGCGATGGCAATAAAGCTATTGATGTCGATCATTACTACCTAATTCTAACCAAACATAAATGATCCACTAATGATGATAAACAAGTTAATAATAGGCTAGAGTTAAAGCCAAAAGTGATAGCAAAGAAGGAAAATGAAAATAGTGGTTAGGTTCTTCAATGCTATAATGATGAGAAAGAGAGGGAAATAGTTGGGAAGAGAGAAAATGAGAATATAACAAATTGAGAAAAGTTTGGGATAATAGGAAGGCATAAATAAAAGAGAAAAAGGTGAAAAAAGAAATAAAAATGATGAATTGAAAACAAAATGTAAAGAATGTGTATTTAATTTATGACAAATTAAGTTTAGAAAAATATATTTAAGTAAATGTAGGTTTTAAATTTCAAATCATTAAAATTCAGATATACTTAAAGCAATTTGCTATGAGAAAAAAAGAAAAATTTCAAAAAATATAAATAGTAGCTTATGTTTAACCAACAAAAGGCAACCAAATTCAAATAAAACAAATGTAAGTTGCTATTGTATATTAACAACAAAAGAAAAAGGGAAAAATGGGTCCATTATGTGACATTAGCTTAGTATGAAGAAGAGGGTCTCATGTGTATACATGTAGTATAAAATTGGTGATGAAAGTGGAATAACACAAGATAAAAAATGTCACGACCTAATTTTAAGATATCATGACTAGCATAAAGATATTTAATTAGTGTAGGTCCACTAGCCAAATACTTTTATAAACCTTGACTCACTACAAATCTCTTACCATTTTTACTTATTATAATATAATAGGAAAAATACTTGCAGTTATATAGGTATTTAAACATATAGATGTGAGAGAAAACCAATTTATACTAATACATATGATAAAATTAACATATACACAAGTTTAGAAAGTATGCAAATGTATTCCTTTTAATATATACATAACACTTAAGGAGGAGTACTCCTTGCTAAATAAACTAAACTATTTCATAAACTATTACTCTGGTATGCCTTTATGGAGTGGGGAAAGGATCCAATACATATGTCAATTTGTCTTATCAGGACCATGAATAATATTTACAAAAGAAGTAATACAGATGAGTATGAGTAATAAAATTACTCAATGAATGACTACTTTTCTCTTTTTCTTAAAGATTTTTTGCCATAAAAGTTTAGATATATGCCAATATATTTAATCAATTATCATATAATAGATTCTTGATAATATTTTCCTTAAAATGATACTTAAGTTATTAAGCTAAATAGCTACAATTGGTACTTAAGTTTCCCCCTTCTAATTTTGGACTTGCTTTATACCATTTCTTCCCCTTTATAACTTGGGACCCACCTTATGCCTCTCTACCTTAGAAATAAGTCATTCAAAGGATGCATATTTTCTCGACAAATCAAATACAAAATAAACATTCATACATATAGTGAGCAATGATGGGACACCATTGACATCAACCATAATGAGACGCCATAGGCATCAACCATGCATTTTATAATAAAAAATAAGTATTAAGCCATATAGGCATAAATGATTTTCCACTTATCTTTTAAGGCATATAAACACTTTCTTAATGGGTAAGGTATAAGTACTAACTTAACCATATGTATTTTATTAAATATTCTAACAACAAAGATGGTATATGATTGTCTCAAGACTAGATGCAATTTGAATATCAAGTGTATAATGTCAATTCAAAATACATTTTACTAATTCAAAAACCTTATTTAGCCATTAAGGGGTATTCATGTGTAAACTCCTTTTTTACCTCTTAGACTCATTCAAACTTTCACCATAAATGTTTCTGAGACTCTTGACATCTTACTAACCTATTATGAATCATGAAAGTGTTAGTATATATGCCTTAAAACCAATCATATGAATGATTGTAAACTTGAATCATATTATTTTAAAGGTAATTTTAATTATTATATTTATATATATATATTTTCTACATAGTATATTTAATTATGATAATAATCCTAGAATAATTGTATTCTTAAATGTCCTTAGTTATATATCATTGTGGATTCAGTTGTATTGATATATTAAGACTAGCATGTGTGGATACTTATATAGGATATTAAGTCTATACATAAGTACAAGTTAAAGAACTTATGTATTAGACTGATCCACCCTAAGAATACTACATGGATCATTATATGAGTGTCATGAGTGATTCTTAGTGATCATTATTAATATGATCCTTGGACCTGAGATCCTTAAGGTTCCCTACATATGAGTTCCACATTTTGATACTACTCTTTGTCACTTATAGTTGAGTAAATGCAACAGTAGTTATTGAATGTGTCACATATCATATAGAGAAATTTGTGTGATCAAGATATAATTTATTTCTCCTATATAATAAAAGGATATCTATGGGTTCTTTGATTAAGTAAGGCTAAAAAAATACATGATCATGCTCAAATGGATTGATATAGGATGTTAATTACATTTTCTTTAGTAAGCTTACATAGGAATCAAGAAATCTTTGAATTAAGTTATATAAGAATGACACAGTCCATGTCTCATGCATAATCTAGATGTTTAAGATAAAAGGTCATAGATGATGATCACATGTATATGTTCAATTGAATTACTAACTTTCTCATTACTTTAGTAATAATGATGTGTCACTAGACACTACTTATTGTTTATGATCATTAATATGATTTATGATCATTGTTAATGTAATGAAAGCCTGTAGAATCACACATTTAGAACTTAGCAAATTTGGAATTAATGGACTAAATTATTTGACCCTATTATATAGGAATTTCGTGTTACAATTATAAGGCTTAATTATAAGCCTATAATTATAACATAGAATAAAGCCTAATTAGTTAAGATCTTTTTTTGTACCTATTTAAATAGGCTTGTTGGGTGTTAATTGATATTCATTCACATATCCCAATACATAGAAAAATCTAGTAGCATTTCTTAACCATAACCCTAAAAGGTGTAGCTAGCACTACGAGACCAAGGAGGAGAATTTCAATCAGTAGTCATAAGATGTTCGCTGGTGATTTACTGGTTCATGTGGATACCTCAGAGTTTCAATCAGAAGCAAGTCAAAATGGTGATTAATAAATAAGGTTTTTTGAATCATCTATAGAAGATAATGACAAAACCCTTATCCTAATCTAATCATTTCACAAGGATGCTTGTTTGGGATCGGTTAATATTTTATTACAATTATTTAGCTCCCAATCCTAACATAAAGATTAATTATCTTACACAATTATGGTCACTTGGTATTGGTCATGCAAAGATGAAAGTATACTTCTTAAATTAGGGCTAACATGGAATGTTATGTAATAGAAGGCACTTTTTAATATCCAAACTACTTCTATAAATCACCAAAATTTAGTATAATATCCCTAACATATTAAATAAGGAAGAAATTAAGTATTGTATAATAAATTTTATGACTTTGCTTATGCATTAAGGACATAAACTCAAAACTACCAAATTCAGATAGAACTGGAGTTATCATAACTAAACTATCACTTAAATAACCAAATCAACTCCAATTACCATCAAATTTTGATACATAACATCCCAAATATCATATACTTGGAATTTCATAATTTTTCTCAATCATGTGATGGATTAAATAATTGAAAACTCAAGACCACACTGACAAGGTTCAAAATTAGGAATGTATTAGAGCACTTGAAATAGAAAATTTTATTGGATAACTAAATTGAGCTTCAAGTGCCACCAAATTTGACCTTGAGTTTCCTAACATATGGAAAGATAGGGCACAAATTTTTATAATTTTTATCCATCATTTGATTGCCCAAATACCTTAAAAAAAGAAGCAAATCTTACTAACATTCTCTTCTAACTCTATTCCTCCTAAACGTGGAAACATTCACTTTCACATTCCTAAAATTTTCTAAAAATTTCCAAAATTTTACTCAGATATCCTAACATCATTTTTTACATTAAAAATACTAAAATAGAAATTTTGTCATTTTCTAATCCTTAGTTCCATTGAGTAACAAAAAATAAGGTATTATCCATTCTTGACTAATTTACTTCCATTATTATCAAGATTAATAAATCTTCTCCAACCAATCTTAACATTAAAATACCAACCTAACAACATCCTAGTTTCATAAAGAGTACAAAACCAAAACCATGTCTTCATACATGGCTACACATAAAAATCACAATAATATCATCATAAATTACCATATTTATCACTTTCCTTAGGAAAACTCTAAAGAAAAGAGGTAATTGCCACTCACCTTGAATTTTTAATCCTTCTATTGGTACTCACTAGGGGCAGTTGAACTCCAAGCAAAATAATAAATATCATTTTAAAGAATTTAGAAAAAAATTTCCCATGAAAATATGAAGAAAGGAAGAATAAAGCATGTTTAACTTCAAAGTTTTTATGGGAAAAGGTCTTGGAAAATTTTTGTACAAGAAAATTAAATAAAAACCTTTGTGAGGAGGCTGAGAAACCCACAATTTTACTAAAGAAGAAGAGTAGCAAAATGTGCCAATTTTGGACTTTAAAATCCTTATTTATATAAATCCTTAAATTGATCTCATTGGTTACTTGTTTTCCTTTATTTATTTTATAAAATTTGATGATGACTTGCACATGGAGAGGCATAGTTTTCTTAGCTAAAAATTTAAGATTTTTATTAATTTTTTTATGAATGAAATAGTTTTGAAAACATCTAGAGAAACCCTTGATAAGAGAATGCCCCTATTTTTTCCTCTTTTTTCATTTATGTCCTTAACTTCTTTTGGGAATTTGGGCCCACATTTTTTAGCCTTAAAAATTAGGCCAACCCAACCTAATACCATTCCAAATGAGCCAAAATAAATTATATCAATTTTGGGCCCTTTTTTTTTCAAAGTTTTTAGCTTACTTGGGTGTTGAAAATTCAATAAATTCCTATGCCAAATTTCCTAAATTTTTTGTAACAGTCCTGCCGTTAATAAAAAACATAGGATCTTTATAACGTAAAATATAATTAAATAGTTTTAATATAAACTTGGGATTATTTCAAATGGAATTAAACCATTTCTTTTCCAATTTATCGAAAAATTTTAATTTAATTTATACTATTATTTAACTTAATTCCAAAAATAAAGTTAAGTTTATCAGAATTTGAAATTTTTTTTCTAAATTTGGGGTACCTCCCTTAGAGGGTTATATGAAATATGTATTATTTAAAAATAAAAAATCTTAATAATTATTCCTTTTATAATTTTATATCAAAGAGTGATTTTTAATGAATTTTTAGAAATATAAAATGACCATTTTGAGAAACTATTATTTTTAAAATTCTCTAAAATTTGACATTTTAAACTAGAACTTAAAATCTAGATTTTTATTCTTTAGAGTTTTATTTTTTTATATTTTTTGAATCCAAATGAGGGCTATTTCGTTATTTACATTTATGTCTTAAGTAAATAGAGAGTAAAAATGTTAAAGGAGAAATGTAAATAAGGTGCTGTTATAACCCAAAACTAGACCAGAAACCTAAACCTAGACCAGAACTTATGACCTAGAGTAACCTAGACCTAGACCAAAACCCGTGAGCTAAAGAAAAGAAAAATCATGAGAACAGAATTGGAAACAGAACTTAAGATAGAACCAACAATATAGAGATGCTAAAACCCTCTTTTTTCAGCTTTCTTCTTCTTCCACCTCTTCCACTTCTAATCACATGAAACAACTCCTTTCTTTCACGTTTCAACATGTTTTCTTCCACTTTCTCCTTGTCTTTCCCTATTTCTTTCTAGTGTTTCTAGTCAGTTTGAATTTTGGGGTTTAGGTAGCAAGATTTGAAAATTATTTTCATTTTCTTAATAAGGTAGTTCCTAAGCTTCATTCTCTTATTTATGAGTTAGATTAACTTAAATTAGTTAATAGATAGTAAAGATTAGTTTGTTCTTATATTATTCTTAGAATGTAAAAATTTTAGGTTTTTGTAATAAGGAATTTAATATTGTAAATCAATGTTAATTTGTGTTTGAATTGTTGTTTGATTACTTGCACAAGGTTAAGAAATAGTTCCTAGTGACATTGGTGGTTCATGAAATTGGAAGATATCAAATTTGAGCATATTGACCATTTTATGAGCAGATAATATATATATCTACATTTTTACATATTTTCTAAACTTCTCTATACATTGAATTATTAATATTAATTTATTAATTATTATTATTATTATTTATGTATTTTAATTTCATATATATGTAGAGTTTTAGGTACTTTTGGGATAAGCATCTTAAAAATTTCCTTAGGTTATAATAATTAAGATTGGTATTAGAATGACACTATAACGAGGAAAGTAATTTTTGTGATTTATTTTGAAATGGTGTATTGTTAGAACCTTATTGTATAATGTTCTTGTGAAATGTCATTGTGGATGTAATAATAATGTATCAAATTTTCATGAATGTTGTAAAGTTGATTATTTGATGAGTTTGGAATGATTTGATATTAGAGATATTGATTGTCATGGTTAAAAGCCTTGATAAGCTACTCATAATTGAAAGGAATATAGATTGAGATTGTTTTAAACTATTGATATATGAAATTATTTATTTTCAATAATTTTCTTATATAATTGTTACTTATATATATACATGATATTTTATTATTTTCATAAACTTATTTTAAGAGAAGACTAGTTGGAAATTGTAACTAACGATAGTGATGACGTTAGCCTTAGTGCACTTTGGTTTGAACCCTAGTTAGTAGGGAAGTTGCTAACCCCATGTGTCAGCTAACACATATGGATTGGTTTATAGTAGCTTGATAGGTTGTCTTAGAGTTAAGAGCTCTCTTGCTATTGTTATTTCATAAGTGGAATACTCATGTTTATTAATCATAACTGGATATCTCCTACCCTAAAGTGTAATTTTGATAATTTATGTATTTTAAAATTTATTAGCTTTGATTTTGATTACTTATTTATTATGAATATATTATATTGAAAATTTTCTCATGGATCTATGTTCAAGATGATATCCTATACTATGATTAAAGAACTTACTATTTACCTTTTGGCTTGGAACTTATGTTTTAGTATTCTACTTCTAATGAATATTCCAATAGTTATTTTATCAAATATGATTGTATAACTCTTATGATATCTTCTTGTATTGAAATGCTATTTAATTCCTTTTAAGGAAAAATTTGTGCCATGGCTTGTCCTATTTTCATTGAAAATTAATATTATTTATTCATTAAATCAATTACTCACTCTTTCTATTGTAATCTTTTTCAGATAAAGATTTTGCTTCGAGTCCATCCTCTACAACTCTTTAGAGAGAAAGGAGTATTCTCTTATGGTGAGCCACACTTTGTTCGTGTGAGCTTCATGTAACACTTTTACATATTTTTGAAAGTTATTTTGAATGCTCTTAGATGTGCTCTATTGAACTTACAAGCACAACATGTTTTATTGATTTACATATATGTATTTTGTTATATTATGAAGGATTGTCCAATTACAAAATAGTATGGATATTCTATTACTATACAGATTATTATGTGAATGTTAAGAAATGAGAAAGTCCATGTGGGACTATATGCATGTGAAGAATTAAGGAATGTATAATGGTTATATGCTCTCTTAAGTTTGAATCACGTTATAAGTTATCCTATGATATTTTAGGCTAGCATAGCCTACATGGTTGTGTTTTTCCCTTAAGGTTATACACCGATCACGACCTCTAGTTTTCAGTTGTGACACCTTCTATAATATTTTAAATATATTTTGACTCATAAAAATGTGTAATAAAATTTTCATAAAAAAATATAGTTAGGTGTATGTCCAAATTTCTTTTCTAATTCACTCAAATTTCATCCAATTACCTTACCAAGTTTTTAATTAAGGAAATTCCTTATTTGAATTCTCCTAAACTTATTATTGGATTGTTAATTAGGTTTTTTTTATCTATTTTAATGCCTAAACAAATTCTTATGAAAAATCTAGTTGGGCTCACATTGAGATTACTCCTATGATTGTCCTAAAATGTCCTTAATTTTCCTATCAAGTTTTTTTATTCAGGGGTTTTCTAATAAAATAATTATTTGTAATTCCTTATCTAATTCATTGAAGATATTTTCTAAAAAAACTCCTATGAGATATTATAAAAAAAATTGAAGTAACAAAGAGGGAATAGTTTAAAATGTGGTGCATAAAACACAAAGTGAAAAATATAAAATGTAAACTATGAAAAAGAGAATTATGTGAAAGTAAACCATGAAATTCAAAATTTAATAAAATTATACAATGACGCACTTTAATATACAACATCGTACCTTTAAATCTTTTAGAATTTCAGAATCTTTTAGAAATCATTTAACCTAATTTTTCATACAAATAAAGCAATTTTATGACTAAGAATTGAAATAGATAACACTTTAAAAAATTTTAAGTTAAATAATAAATTTCTAGCTTAGTCACTACTAACATTTTAACCACTTTAGTGCACATTGAAGTGTATATAAAAGATTTCCAATATTGAAATATAAGTGGAAAAAAAAATAAATATAAGAAAACTCATTTGAAAATAATGAGTATTACATAATTGTCATTTGAGGCCATTTTAATCATCATAAAGTTCATTTCAAAAGTTAACATATGAATTGAATACTTAGCTGACATATTAAGGTATGACAATTACCACTTTCTTCAAATATGAGTAAATTTAAGACATTAGCTTTATATTAATAATCAATATCTAATCTTTTACATAATACTTTTAAAGTTTGCTTTCCCTACTAATTTGAAACATCTTAGCGATATATTAACTTCCATTATCTAATTCTAAGATTTGGATTGAATATGAAGGTAATTCACCTTCCATCTGAGAAAGCCACATATGGAGATGCTACGAATCTTGTCAAAAGGCTTGCCTTCTTTGATAACTCAAGTTTCACATATTGCCAAGTCCTTTAACAAGAGTTCTTGTAAGTATGAGTTTTATTAATATGTGAAAATAAAGCTATCAAAGGTGGCAAGTCCTTTGACAAGAATCATATTATCTTTAAATATGTTTGTTGAAATGGAAAGGGAGTTATCTTTGTATTCTACCTAAACCCTGGAGTTAGTAATAGATGTGAATATATTGCTTATGCCTAGTAATGCTAAAGACGATGATTTACTACCCCCCACTCAAAAGCCCTTAAATAATATGAAAAAAAGTGTAATTCTTTATTAGAATCAAAATCTAAGAATACCTATTTTTTCTTTTCATTATAAGGATGATACAAATGTGTGTAAGGATGCTATATAAAGGAATTAGGAGCAAAGGATAATTCCAAATGTATATTATCATTTTTTAGTGTATGTTTATTGTAAATGACAAGTGTGTTATGCATTGTAAATTATAGTATATTTAGAGTGTATGTCGAGACGAAGAGATGGAAATAAATAAAATTGTAAAATGTATTTTTGTAATAAATTATTTCCTTTTTCATTTGTTTCTACATGTACATTTAATCTATTGGTGTTTGTATTTGTTTATTTGCATAAGAAAATTACCATAATGCAAAAAAGATTTTTAATACTATTGATTTCACTTATAGTAAATTGAATTAAAAAATTAATCAATTCAAAAGATGATATCAATGTTTTGGTCAAATTTATACTTAATTTTTAAAATTATTGCTTCAATGGATATTGAAAAAGTTCTCTAAAAAAAAGACATCAAAATTTTCAATTAATCGACATCAAAATATTATGATGTTAATTTTTATTTAATGATTGATGTTAAATATTATTTAATAGAATGCATCATCTTATTAAAAATGATAATATTTTCTAAACCTAATTGATGTTTAATATCTAATGTGGTTTACTTAACCTTGCTTTATACATTAGTTTTTTTTTTAATAATTGACATGTAAAATTCTACCCCATAGCATGATGTGAAAATAAAATTAGAAAAACATGATATAAATTGAAAATAAAAAAAGTAAAGCACGCACTATTTGCAAATTTTATTCCAAAGGTCTTCTAACTTTAACATGTATCTTTATCTAATAAGGTATACTCACTTTCAAATCTTTAAAATTTTCTTTGTAGTTTTATCTTTATGCTTAACAATTATTGTGTAAGATTGAAACTCGATTAGATCATCATTAAACATGTAAGGTTTAACACTCTTTGAAAAAACCTTGAATATAAATGCAAGTATTTGTTTATTTTTTTATGTTTATTCTCATAATTTACTTTCTAACTTCATAATCAACCATATTCTATTGTATATCATTTTGATGTAGCTTCTAAAAGTTTTACAAGTAAGAAATTTAATTTTATTTATTCTTTTTGGCATTTGTTGGTATTATTTATTTATATTAAGTGTGTCATGTCATATATCAAATTTTAATGAATGGTTATTGCATTTTCAAGTATTGGATTGAAAAGTGCTTTTCTAGGGAGTGTTAACTTCACTTATTAAGCAATAAGTATCAATATAGATATAATAAAGCACATATCTCAAATCAAGATATTAGATATGACCTTTCACCATTTTCAAACTTTTTATTATTCAATTTATTCTTTAAAATTGTTGAAATTAAGATTATATAGTGTCGTAGGATATATTAGTTTCTATTCTTGGTTAAGGTATTTAGTAAAGAGGAATACATAGGGAAATAAGGAAAATGAGAAAGGGAGGAACAAGAATAAGTGTTTAAGGTTAACGCGCAAAACATATCATATTGATTATTTAGTTAACCCAATATGCTATTTTAGACATTTAATATTGATTATTTACGACTAACTAACATTTAATGTCATTTCCTATAATGCATTAAAAGAAATGATGTTAGTTGTTTTTCATATAATAACTAACATTATTGTTACTATTTACAATAGTTATAAAATCAATATTAAATCTAATTTATAATGATACTTGATTAAATGTCAATCAAAAATTGATATGTAATCCTTTATACATCTATCATGACCTATTCTGATCGTGATCGATGTGAACCCCATTACCAGTTTTCACAAGTTTTAACATATTTTTTATACAACAACAATCACATATACATACAATATAGCATAAGTTCAACTTTACACACATACAATAAATTAACATCACATAATATAATTCTTTTAATCCTAACTATTAAATCCTTTACTAAAGCAGTCTTTGATATTCCATAGATGTTAACCTAAAAATATTAAATTAGAATAGAGAGTTCCACGAACCCAATGAGTATATAACTACCACTAACTTTTAAGTGATCAACTTAGGTATATTAAAAGTAATAGCAAATTAATTTCTGAATTCCTGAAATATATGGAACCATATCCTGTAATAGAAATTCATGTGCACATGACTGACACTCTATTTTGCATAACACAATTATAGGAGTCTTGATTTTCTATTAAAATTCAAGATCATGGACTACCCACTCCAGGTAAGCATCACACATAAATAGCCATTAAGATTCAATTATAAACAGATCATCACAATTCCATCATCAATACACGATGTCACATATTCAAATACAATAAACTTACATATAGTTACTCTATAGTATCAAAATCAATTTTATGTCTCTCTCAACTGTTAGCTAGGAATTTCTCATTTGGCTCTTGAATTAATATCATATCTACCTCATATAATTTGTTGGCAATTCCTCATTTGACTGTCATGTCATTTCTTCATCAACAGTCGCAATATTTGATATCATCACTCTAACATCGTTCATCATTTTTCAATATTTTAAAAAACTTAATTTATAACACTCGTATATAACTATATTTATACAAAAATATAGAATTGATACTAATAGTAAAGAAAGTATAACCCAATATTTAAAATATCTTTTAATAAGATAGTAAGAAGTAGTGAGGTATATACTCACCTGATAATGCTGATTCATTTTTGGAAGTTCTGAAGTATCTAAAATCATTCTTTTTACATTTCTTTCCTAATATTCAAATTCCCAAGAACATTCTATAAATACCCAATTTTATTTCTTTTCTTTTCATGTTGCTATTCTAGGATCTATTCTTACTATTTTAGTTTCTATACTTTTCTAAAGTTAATTCATGAGGTCAACATAAGCTTTTATACATAATGATCTTTATATCTCAAAAATACCTTAAAGAATGGATTTTCTATCATGTATAATTACTATTTTAATATTTCACATCATAAAAATTATATTTTTTTTCAAAATAATACTCAAAAGTTAAAATACTTATAAAGGTTTTCCTTCTAAACTATGCATGATTCTTTTGATGTAATGAATCTAATACTCCAAACATATTCAAATTATTATCATTTATTTTAAATATACATTAAATAGGTTTCTTTAAGTCATTCATAGGTCTATTACCATACATTTGAAATTTTTTTATAAAAGACTCTTTTAATATAAAAGTTAATAAGAACTCTATTTATATTATTTTAATATTTTATCACATAAAATTATGATTTTTCAAAGTGATCATCATCTGTTCAAAAAAAAATATATATATATATATATATATATATATATATATATATATATATATATGTGTGTGTGTGTGTGTGTGTGTGTGTGTGTGTGTGTGTGTGTGTGTGTGAGGTTTTTCTAGAACAAAAATATATCTTTATGATATAAGTTAGTTTACCTGGGTATATCTTCACTGGAGCTTTGTCGGGGGTGAGGATGCAGCAAAGTGCCGCCAACTGATGAAGATCAAACTGTCATGTTTTATTTCCTTCTAGCTGCACATTCAACTACTCCCACCTAGAACCTAACTGTCGCAAGCCGAGGAACATCGTTATCGACTAAACCACGCATGGCAGCGCAAGGAGGACAACTTTTATCCACTATTAAGCTGCTGTTCGTAGCTCTTCTTCACGGCGAATGAGAGAAACTTTGAGGCGGTGGAATGGTGCTGAAGTGCCAGCGAGTAATAGAAACCAGCAACTTCCTAGTGCAAGATCGTTGCTGCATTTCAAAGCTACACCTCACATCATCGTATAGGTAGCACACGGGGCTAGACACGGTGCACTTGTTTCTATAGATCAGCCGCTCCTCCTCATCATATCCACCACCCACGTACACGAGAGAAGAACCGAAGACAGCAACAAGGAAAAATTAGCTGCTGTACTGGCGCAGTGCACGCTACTGAAGACCTGCTTCTCGTAGCTCAGCCGAGAGCTTTCACACGCAAGAAGTTACAGGGAATATGACGAAAAGAAGACATTGCCGCTCTGGTGATGAAAAGAAGAAAAGAAAAACGAAGGCACGGCTAGCTGATAAAAAGAAATAGTGAGGCGGTGCTAAAAGTTGCTGTAGAAGTGCGTAGATGAAGCTTTTGCTCAGAAAAATAAAATAAAAAAAAGCCACCGGCTTTCTAGCATAAGTCAGAAGAGAAGGAGTCCGAGTGACAGGGGCCGCCTAAAAAAAAAAGTGACACCGACTTCCTAAGGGAGAAAAATCAAGAAAATAAGGAGAGACAGAGAGAGCTGTGCTGCGGGTTACCATTCGAGTTCGCGGGTCAGGTTGAGCATAATTCGAATTCGTTTATATTCAATCCGAACACGATCTATTTATTAAATAGATTGATCCGACATGATCCGTTTATTAAATATATTAATCCGATATGATTTGTCTAACTCGAATATACATAATATGCTTATAAAGTAGTAATACAACCCGTTTAACCCGATTCGAACCCGTTTATCAACACATTTATATTAATTTTTTATTTTATATAAATTAATAATTAATAAATTTATATATTATATAACAAAGTAATTGGGTTGACGGTCGGGTTAACCCATTTAATAACTCGTGTAACTTAAACGAGTTTGAAATAGGTTAAACGGATTGATTCGAATCCGACACGAAATTTATTCTGATTAAACGGGTCGATCCATTTATGACTTGAATCAATTTAACTCATGTCGTGTCGAAAATTGTCACTCCTAATCTATGCACTAGAAAAGTAGTGGAACAAAAGAAGGAAAAATACATTGCCATACTGCTGCACCATGTGAGACGTAATAATAAAATAAAAACTATGCTGGCCGAAAATAATAATATAAGAAAAGATAGCAGAATTTTTAAGAATAAGTGCCGGGAAAATTTCAAAAACATGGGGGAGAAGGCCGCCCCCCTAGGAAAAAGAAATACAAGAAAAAATTGAACTAAAAGTTATTATCACAGACTTCTTGTATAGTATATTTTCAATCTTCCACTAATAAAAATTCATATTTTCTAAAATGATAATTTAAAATAAATTTATTTTAACTTTTCAAAATTTTCAAAAATAATTCATTCTATGCAACCAATTATTTTAATAAATCTTTATACTCAAGATTAATAAAATTCTTTCAACTTGTAAGAAATTCCTTACAAAAATTATTTTAGTCAAATTTTGAATCATAAATATACTTCAATTTTTATCATCAACATTATTTGAATATCCCAAAACCTTTAAAAGAAAAGAAATTCAAATTCAATTATTAATCAATTAAATAAATATTCATAAATATAGAAATTTATGAAACTAAAATTTTGAGATATTACAACATCTAACATGTATTTGCAATTTTAAATGATTATTGTATACCAAAGCTACTTAGTTTTACCTCTATTTTAATAGATGGCATTCAATTACAAAAGAATTCTATAATGGACTCTTTATTGTTATAGAATTGCTCTAATTGGAATAAAGTACAATCGAGCAATTATTTCCCTCTATATTGTGTATTTAATTCTAAAATAGTTATGCTAGTTTCAAATGATAAATTACTTTGGATATTAACTATTATGGGTAATTTTATAACTAAATCTAAATATAAACCTATCATATCATATTTAACACACCATTGCCAACCAAATATATGGACATAGACATGGAATCTCAATATCCAACCTCGAATGAAAGTGAAGTTTGGAGGTTTAAAAGCAAAGTCTCACTCATTAGAGAACATCTCAACTAGTTGATGAATATGGGTCATCTTCTATGCCTTTTGTGTATGTTGGAGGATAAGAATGAATTGCACATTATGGAGTCTTACAAGACTACATGGCTAGTCTAGTTTCATTTTCATGGAGTGAACATCAACAATCTTCATTCATCCATAATACCTAATTCAATCTTAGCTTTGATTAGGGTTTTTGATCACCTAATCTCTAGCTTGGATAAGAAGTAATGGCATCAAATGACAACCTTTGCTATAATAATGTTGAGGAGGGTTTGGAATGAATGCAATCAAGTATTGCATGAAAGTATGTTAGTGAATTTGGAGCACTTCTTTTATCTTGTATAAAGAAATGTCCTAAAGGAGGATTGTCATCTCATTTCTTACTATAATGACTAATGTGAAGGTCTTAGCAAGATATTTTCACTACCTTTTTTAATTATACTTTTACTATACATGTTTTAAGAAAATAATTTACAATAGTGTAAAGTAACTTACAAACCATATCGATACATATAGATAACTTTTTTAAATTAATAGTTTAATTTAATTGGGAGATCCAAAGTATTTACTTTCAAAAGTATTACTTCTAAAAGAAAAATGTACTTGTAAATAGAATGGGAATTTTTACTAAGAATTTGAACTTTTTTAAATTTTGATTTTTTTTTATTTGAAACAACATTTACCAAAATTCTAAATAAGATGGTTTTAAATTACTCTTTTAAATAGAATACAAGAATTAACTTCATTAAGATTGCAAATCTAAAGAATATTTGCTCAAAAATTTATAAATGGATAAAACTTAGAAATATTGTATGCTTAATAAATCAAGGACTTTATTCTTTAATTAAACTAGAAAACATATTTCTTTAACATAATAAAAGCTTGAACTTATGTTTCTCCTTAATAGTAAATCCAAAATAGATGGGAAAGATATTTTTTTGAAAATTTCTTGAAAAATCTTTTGCTAAAAGTCTATTGTCTTAAGACATATGAAACTCTTTTGATAAAATTAGAAAAAATTTACCAAGAAAACTTATATCACAACATGAATCTAAATTGTCTCAAAATTTACTTGAAATAATTCTACATATAAATTTGTTCTATTTTAAGTACAAGAATATGCTTCTTATATGTATATAATACTATACATACTTCCTTAAAGTTCATATAAAACTAGATGAACATATGTATACATAATATTATATTATGTATACATATGCCTATATCTACATGCATCATTTTTTTTATAGATTCTTATTCATTCATAAATAGGAATACAAACTACTAATAAGATAAGATAATACATAAAGTCAATACAATAATCATATACTTGTATTTTTGGAATCATGGTGAAATGGATCTGGCTAAAGAGTTTGGTCATTCTCTAAAGTGTCAAAGAATACATGCAACTTATTAGTTAGGTCCTCTATATTCATTTTGTACATATTAGAGTGCAACGGATCAAAGGTGAGAGGTAGCCATCCAATTTGTACCATCCTCACATGATGCATATATAAAAGACCAAACTAAACAACCATGATGGTAAAATAAAACTCAAAGTGATATATGATGAATTATGTATAATAAAGACACCATTAAAAGTTAGTTACAATGATAAAAGGGTGCATAATCAAAATAGGAGGGAGCATTAAAAAAATACAACCATAGAATAGTGAGTATAAAAACTTAGTAAATGACTACTTAGTCCTTATTCTAATAGATTTTAACAAGAGAGACATATATTACAAAGTACATATTTACAAATAAAATAAATAATTCTTATCAAATGTTTTTCAAAATTAATTTAATGAAATCTCTATTTATTTTACAAAAAAAATGACAAATGACATGCAAGTTCCCTCCTTATTACTCCTTCCATCCTTATCCAACTTATTACCATTATTTTCCCTCTAACTACTAACTACTTGCCAAAAAGCAAGGTGCCAAGTCATAATCTCCCCCGTATCTTAAATTAGGTTTAAACAAACCCCTAGGGCAAATTTTAGAATTAGAATAGCCTCTCACATGCTTTCAATTTTCCATATCATGATATGGTTAAAATACCATAGTTAAGATGGTCTTTTTTATGCTTAAAATCAAATACAATCCAATTTAATATTCGTCATCATTTCTATTAACTATGTCCAATGGGGTTTATTGTCCATATCATACACAAATTCAAATTCAAGGTCATGGTAATTCAAAATCCAAGTATGTGAGACCCATTAAACATAACCTTAGCCTAAATTTCATATTCACAACACTTTTTAAACTAAGGCCAAACAAATCTCAAATCAAGCTTTTACATCCATTTTCTTTTTAACATTTTTTAAAAGCTCATTTTATCAAACTTTTCTGCAAAGGTATTATAAAAATCCTCAAAATTTTCCAAATGGACTCTTAAAGGCCAATTTATAAAAGAAAGTGAAAATTTTCACTACAAAAACTTGCATTGTTTAGAAATAATTCTGTGTTAGTGATTGCAATGGTACAAACCACTATTATTTGCATTGGAAACGATTACATCATCCACTAAAAGGGTTCTGTTGATCATGAATAGCAACAATTATAAAGAACCACTATAGTTATATATGAAACAAATGGTGATATTTAACAAATTAAAATTTTTTGATTTTATTTTCTGACTATTATTAACTGTTGCTGCTATTTTTTTAAAAATTAGTGATAATTTGAAACCACCGCTATATCTTCAATTTTTTTTAAAAAAAAGATAAAGCAATCCATCATCACCACTATATTTAACTATCATCCATAATCAAATTATGTAATAACAAAATATTTAATTCAAGTAACAAAAGATAGAAAAAGAAAAGAAAACTATGACTTCTAAAGTCAAACTAAAAATCAAAACAACAAAAGAAAATTCATACCTATTACTTGCTTATCATCCATAATATTAGCAATAATACAATCAAGATAATGCTAAAATAGTACTTAATATAAGAAAAAATATCCTTGTCTTCTAATAAAGAATTAATATTGTTAATTGAGAGTGGTTTCTAAAGCCATACTCAAACTAGAGTCCTAACATATCTTTTTATATGATAATATTATAGGGATAGGATAATAATAAAACTAAAACTCATCTAGACCTATAAGCCTATAATACATATCTAAATACCTATTAATATGTCCCTTAAGCTAAAGCATAGATATTAAACACATCTAATTTGTTACAAATATCATCAATTCATTTTTCTTAGGAGGGCTTTAGTCAATAAGTTAGCTAATTGTTCCTCAATTTTAACATGCTTAAGATCAATAATCCTTTCATGAAGTTTCTCGTTAGCAAAATGACAATTAACTTCTATATATTTTGTTCATTCATGGAAAACTAAATTTGTAATAATGTGAATTGTAGCATGATCATCACACCATAATTGAATAGTTTCAAAAGTCTTAACTCCAAGCTAATAAAGAAGGTAGATGTAACATGAGCCATGGCTCAATATTTGAACTTTGTGCTCGAACATAACCCTACTTCTTATTTCTTACTTTTCCATAACATAAGATTCCTACCAACAAACACACTGTACCTAAAGGTAAATCTTATATTTATAAGATATCTTACTTAATCTGTGTTAAAGAAACCTTCAATTCTAAATAACCATGATTTTTGTACAAGACCCCATATCCAAGATCTTTGTGAAGATATCCTAGTATGTGCATAATTATATTCCAACATGATGTTCTTGGAGAATTTATAAAATAACTTACAACATTTACCAAAAAGGCAATATTTAATCTATTTATGGTAAGGTAGATTAATTTACCAACTCTATATTGCTTCAGATCATTTGGCAATTTCCTATCTTTTAAGCCAAGCTTAACATTTAAAATCATAGTAGCATCATAGCGTTTAGATTCAAACATTCTTTTTTCACTCAAGAGATTAAAAATATATTTCCTTTGAGATAAGAAAATTCCTTTCCTTCCTTAAGCAATTTTAATTCCTAAGATATATCAAAGTATTTCAAGATTTTTAGTCTAAAACTTGGTTTGAAGAAAACCTTTCAACTTTGAAATATCAAGTTTATTGCTACCAATGTTTACAATATCATCCATATACACAACAAGGAGAATACAACTAGAATCTAATTATTTATAAAACACTAAATAGTCATGGTTGCTTTTCTTCATCCCAAATTCTATCACTACTTTGCTAAATCTTCCAAACTAAGCTCGAAGAGATTGCTTTAGGCCATGCAAACATTTATATAGTTAATAAACCTTGTGAACCTTGTCGCATTCATAACAAACCCAAGTGGTTACTTTATATACACCTCTTTAAGTAAATCACCATATAGGTGTAATATCCCAGATTAACAATTAAAGTTTTATGAATCTTATTGTTTGTGAATAAATATTTTTATTTATTTTTATATGGTTATTATCAATTTGAGAATATATTAAAATAATTTTTATAAAGAATTTCTCATAAATAAAAAATGGGTGCAAGCATTATAAGATAAATTATTGGTATTTAATAAATTATTTTTAAAAAGTAGCGGAAGTTTGAAATAATTATTTTAGAACTTTTAAATTTATTAGGCTATTATATATATTTATATGTATGCATATGAAGAAGAATGAAAAATAACTGAGTTAGAATTTTAGATAAAATCAATTTTTATAAAGATGGACTTTAGTAAAATAAAGGAATGGCTGAGATTTTATAAAAAGATGAGCCTACAATAGGATGAGAAATATTGTATCAAAACCTATAGCTAAACTTTTGCATTCTCTCTCTTCCTTTTATATTTTCATTTTTATCACTCTCTTTCTTACACATGATTTACAATAGCTATCTTTCACTTGGGGTTTCAACTAGCTTTGCTTTTTTCCTTCTTCTTCACTTCTCTACCTAGCATCAAAGAGGCTCCCTTACTATTGTATGGCCGTCATTCATTGCACCACCTTTGCACACATTATTCCTAACCAACAATGAAGGGATTTGGTGATGGTAGCTATTATTTGAGGGAGAACTATACCTGTGTAACATCACTACCTTTTCTTTTTTCTCCTTTTTCATTGGTAATTTAGGTGATTAGTAGCACCACTATTCATTTGTTTAATTCGCAGCTAACCATTGCCATTGTAGCATGAAGGGCAACGATGTGAATGAATAGGGTCAATCAAAAGCTCTTATTGCTTACTGGCAATCTGCTACTTTTCCAATGTCGATAAGTTGCCTGCAGCCCTTTTCTACAATAGTGAGTAGATGTATATTATAATATTTTTATATTACTTGTTTGAAGTTAAATCCAAGAAATATGTATTTCTACATATTTGAGAAATATGAGAATGAAATTGAAAAATAGAGTTTTTATATTACATGATGCTAAAATATTATATTTGCAATATTTTTAAAATATTACATCTTATAATTTCCAATGATTTGGATCTGATCTAGGAAACCTATTTCTGTATAACTAGAATAAATAATAACAAATGGAAATATGTGATTTTGTGTTGTAAAAGGTTTAAATGATTAAAGTAGAACAATCTTAGAGCATTATATAATTTAGAAAACCCATATTGTGGGTAGATTCACATATATGATGATAGCCTTGCAAAATAAGAATTTCATAATACAGATTATGAGAACACTTGGTTTAAAGTAATTATGAAGTATTATATTTTCATATTTCGAAGAATTTCATTTTAATTAAGGAAAACCTCATTTTATAATATTATTTGAATGCTTAGTATAATATTGATAAAGTAAGAATTTTATAATCAA
Source organism: Sindora glabra (assembly GCA_020226215.1). Classification (NCBI taxonomy): domain Eukaryota; kingdom Viridiplantae; phylum Streptophyta; class Magnoliopsida; order Fabales; family Fabaceae; genus Sindora; species Sindora glabra. The sequence goes on along the minus strand of CM035232.1, from coordinate 67,821,797 downwards.
AAGCATTAGATAAGTATATTTGGATTATATTATCAAGATGAGAATTTCTAATAAAAATGATTTTCTAGTTCTTTACTGAAAGTTAAAGATATACAAGAATTTTTAATATTTTAATGACAAGTTTAAAAAATAAAGAAAGTTAGAACCTAAGATTATTAAGTAGTGTGTTTTGATTATCAATTAATATAGGAAATATAAGAAGCAAGTAATATAGAGTACTATTATATCATGATCAGAATATGGATTTAGAATATATGGAAAAGAAATGAGTGATGTACATATAATTTATTATCATAAATTGACAAATAAGAGATAGAAAGCGCAAGCAAAAGAGTTAGGAATTTTTGAATCAATTAAGCGATATCAAGGGAGTATATATCTCATTATAAATTAATATTTTAATAAAAAGGTAGCTTAGTTAATGTGAATTATATCCTCCTTATTGATAGCATAGATTTCATATTCACATGCATGTATATATATTCATGTATAAACTCACTTTCATAGTAAAATAGCTATTTAGTGACTTTTAATTAGTTAGAGTATACAGTGGAATAATCATGGTGATGTTTATAACTATCTATTGTTTATGACTAAATTGTAAGAGTATTTGCATGATATGACTGTGTAGAAAAATATGATAACATTGTTATATATATATTGAAGTTTTTAAATAACAATTATGGAATGAAAGGTAAGCTTTCAATAGGTATATCATCTATGAATCATGTCAAAAATGGCAAAGGAACTTGTGAACTATAACGAGGTGATACTCTAAAAGTCAAACAAAAAATTTCTAACAGTTAAGAAAGATGCAAGATTGATCTGAATGCCAGGTGGGAAATTCTTAGCAAATAGTTAAGAACATTATAGAGTTAACCTAGAACTCCAAAAGCAACTATATGTATATTCATTATAAATGAATATGTGATGTGATGAAATATTGGAAATTGTCTATGATTGACTATTACTATTTGATATAATTGTAAGAATTTAAGTGGATTATAATGATCTGATTGTAATTGAGCCTAAATAGATGTTTGCAAATGTGATGTCTACATAGAATAAATAGTATATGATCTAATAAATAATTAAGGCTCTTGTGATTTATGATATGAGAAATAGGGTTTTAGTCATGTATTGGTAAATTTCCATTTCAAGACATGAATTCATACATGTTAGAAATTTAGGAAATGAGTTTGCTAATATTTTTTTATTTAGTAGATGATTAACCTATCATTATTATGTATATAATTGATTACTTGCAAAACAATGGTAGGTATATGCTTATTGAGTTCACATAACTCACTCTACTTATTCTAATGTTTTTAAGTTAAGATAAAAGCCCTTGGATCCTATTGCATCTATGGAGATCCAATACTGCCTTACAAAAAATTTTTGATAGTTAGATTAGGATTAGAAATAGAGATAAAGTTTTCATTGATTTAGCCATTTATGTGTTGAATCATTTATCTGTATATATGTCATAATTGTATAGTATTGTGTGCATGTTTGATGCTACATATCTAGAAATAAATACAGGTGTTGTATTTTAAGTCATGTGACTTTTGAGAAGTGTTCAAAAATAGGGAAAACTTTGTTTATTTTTTTTTTCAAAAATTTAAAATAAACTTTATTTAAAATCTTTAATACAGAGTGCTAATGCATCATAGAGGCAATATCCAATACACAACAGTATACACATATGTATATATACATATATTCATATTCTTCTACATAGTCATATCATACAAATATTCTTATGAATTAATCATAAACCATCAATAGTTAGAAACATCGCCATGATGCTTCCACTTTGCACTCTAACCAATTAATAGCCACTCAATAGCTAATTATACTTGTACCATGAAACTAAGTTTATATATGAATATATATATATACATGCATGTGAATATGAAATCTATGCTATTAATAAGGAGAATATAATTCACAACAATTAAACTACCTTTTATTAAAATATTAATTTATGGTGAGATATATACTCATCTAATATCACCAAACAGATTCAAGAATTCCTAACTCTTTCACTTTCACCTTCCATCCTTCCTATTTGTCAATTTATGATAATAAATTATGTGTGTATCACTTATTTCTTTTCTATATATTATAAATCCATATTTCGATCATAATATAATAGCACTCCATATTACTTGCTTTTTATGTTTCCTATATTAATTGATAATCAAAACACATTACTTAATAATATTGGGTTCTCACTTTCTTTATTTTTCAAACTTATCATCACAATATTAGAAATTCTCGTATATCTTTAACTTTCAATAAAGAACGTGCTTAGATCATAACATTTTAATATTTCTGTTTAAAATATATGAATTTAAGAAATCACCATTTAGTGACATATTTTATTATTATTAAGGTTCAGTATTTAAAAATAAGGAAAGTAGATAATTTAGGAAAGTCAAATGGCATTAAATGAGTTTTTAGCATGTTAAGGTCTAATATCTTATCCATATGATTCAATATAAGAATCTCCATGTTATGATATATTCCTAGAGTTAAAATACTAAGATGAGATCCTAGGATAGTAACTTAAGAAGAAGAAAATGAATAAATTTGATATATTCATAAATTATTCTTATAAATTATGATAATAGGAGAGAAATGTGAAAACAATGATTATGGATAGTTCAAAAATTCTAAGGTCAAATTAGCATTACTAGGTGAGTATATATCTCACCATATCTTAATATCTTAATAAAAGATAGTTTACATATTGTGATTTTATTCTTTTACTAGATAGCATAGATTTTGTATTCATGAATAAATATTCATGTATAAATTCAATACTGTGGAATAAGAATAGTTAGCTATTTAAGTAAATGTTAATTGATTAGAGTGCACATCAGAAGCATGATAGTAGTATTTCTAACTATTAATGAATTATGATTGAGTTTCAATAATATCTGTATAATATTTACAAATCTTACCATAGATAACATTGGAAATTGTGAATAGTTATAGAGCAATGCTTTGAAAGCCAAATGCTTATGATTGAGCTTTCTTATCACTTATGCGCTAAAGATTATAGTGTGAATTATGTCATGAGTGGCACTAAAATTGAAAATATAAGCAAGCTAATGTTATGAAAGCTGGATGGAAAATTCTTGACAAGCAGTTATAGAGGATATAAGATTGATCTAAGAGCTAAATAGGAAACTCCCTGTGAAAAATTAAGAAAAATTATAGTATTGCCTTGGAAATAAGAAAAATGACTATATGTATGTTTACTATAACTGGATGTGTGATATGATGTGATGCTATATCACTATTTGATATGAATACAAAGATTTGATGTGATTGTAATGATTTAATTGTATTTAAGCCTTTGCTAATCCAAGAGGACTCCTAATTGTCAAATCCTTTGGCAAGGCAATCTTCATTCTCCATAGATGCAACAAGAAACAAAGACACTTATCTTAACTTGAAAACATTAAAAATAAATAGAGTGAGTTATAAAAACCTAGTGAGCATATATCTACCACTATTAATTCTTAATTTTAATATATTAAGTAATCATATGCTATCTAAGTATTTGATAAGGAAGATAAATATAATTCAAACTTCTTAAGTTTCTAAATGTGTAGAACCAAGCCTCACATGAAATATTCACCTGGATACAACTTGAATTCTATACTTTCAATCATAAATCATAATAATTTCAATTATCTGATGGCACATGACATTGTGATCATATCACACACTACCTATTCCGAGTAGACATCATAATCATAAACCATCATTAAGGCTTAAACATAATAAATCATCTTAATTCATACCAATTATGACATCTAATCACAAATAATTTTCAATATCACATCATATTAGACATCTAATTATAATAAACATATGTGTAGCCATTTCTTAACTTCCAAGTCAATCCTGTATTTTTTTCAATTGCTTGCCAGGAATTTCCCATTTGAATCTCAATTCAATCTTATATCTTTCACAACTATTTGCTGAGAATTTTTCATCTGACTTTCACATCATAGTTCTATCACCTTTCATAATTTGCAAGGTAATTGCTTTAACACAGTTTATAACTTCTAATGCCATCCATGGCAGAATTTGTAGATAATATATACATAAGAGCTTAACTCTCATATCATGATTATTTATAAAACTTCAATGCTAAGTAATTAAATTTATCATTGGACAATACCAAGCACACAACAATATACGATCATAATATAAAATATCATTGAACTCAATCATAATAATTAGAAACATTACCATTATGCTTCCACTATGCACTTTGATCTAATAATATTCCCTTAATATACCACGAAACTGAATTTACACATGAGTATAGATGTATACATACAAGAATATAGAATTGATATTATCAATAAGGAAAAATACAATTCATAATATTTAAATATATTTTATTTAGATAAAAGTTCGAGGGTAAGATATATACTTACCTAGTAAGATGTTTGATAAATTATGTTAATAAAAGTTCAATGGGTTATAGTGCATGTAATGCATGAAGTCAAACCCCAAAGTTATTTTTTAATTTTTTTAGTTACTTTTACCAATAATCCTCTTCATTATTTTTTATTTTTCCTTTTTATTACCAACCGCTGCTCTTTCTCTCTTTATTTATAAAAAAAAATCTTGTACTTTTTTATAAATTTTTTTATTTTGGCTGGCTCCTTCTCTCTAACTTTGTTACTTTCCTCTTTTCTTTCCTCCTCTCCATTGTTGTTTCTCTTTTTCTTAGTTTCCATCTAGCATTCTTGACTATTCCGCCATCACTAGTTATAGCATGTTGTGACAAGTGCGTTATTTTTGTTGGCATTAATTACGATTCTTGGCATCGATGATGTTATTTTTGTTAGACATCAATTGCGGTTCTTAGCATCATTTGTCACTAATCATTGTGTTCACAATGCAGTAGCTCCTCTTCTAGCTAGTCATGCATCCATCTATCATAAGGAAGCTACAATTTGTAGCTAAATAATTGTAAAGGAAATGGTAGTTCTTTTTTATTTGCCAGCTCATCCTAGAATTTTCAAGAAATCAAGCATGACTACACAAAATTGTTAATGACCTATTTATTAATTCTGTGCTTCATCATGTAAATAACTTGTTCTAAGTGAATTCTCAATACTTCAATAATTTAGCAATTCATTTTTGCCTGACTCAAACTAATACATTTACTTATATGCCAAACTTATTTAGGCAAGTCAAACACAAACAAGTGCTTTAAGCAACATTTAAGGTTCTTCGTGTAATCCTCAAGCAGATATCTTATCTCTCATCCCATCAAATAAGAAATGCTATCTACATTAGCATTAATCATTCACTATAGTCTTAATACAATCCATACACAATCACAGTCCACAATCATAACAAATCATAGTTCACAACTAGACTATCTTTTATTAAGATATTAAGATATGGTATTAAAGCATGGTTTAGGTTCCTAATGGTGAAAGGGGTGGAGTAATTTAACTGTCAAATTTGAATAAACAAGTTGAATATCTTATAAAGCATGTCTTTGAAGATCTTCATGGATTTCCTATTATATATGTGTTAGCCATTGTTTGTTTCTTTATTGAAATTAATTATAGTTTACCTTGCAAGATGAACTATTTCCTTAGTGAATTGTTTTTGATTTAAATGTTGGAAATATGTGATGATTTGAGCTGTGTGATATGAATTTGAGTTATGATTTGTGATTGATCTTATGTGAAATGGATAGTTTGAATCATGTAAAATAAATAATTCATATTGTGTGAATTAAAATTGAATTATGATTTATGATTGATGCTAAATGGTTAATGACTTAAGAACGGAAAATTTTATTAATAAAACCCCTATGGCATAGTTGATATTTTAACCATACATTATGCTATGTGATGATGAGATGAAGAGTTGATGCCTATAGTGTCCCATCATGGTGATGTGATACCTATGGTGTCCTGTCATTGATTGTTAGTATATAAGATAATAAAAAGAATGATTATTGCCTATAATGGCCATTATGAGAATGAACACTCATCTTATATATAAATTGTGATGAAGGAAGATACACATCCTCCATAAAGGAAGAGAGAAGTGGTTAGTAGTGGAAGGAAAAGTTTGGTGGCCTTAAGCTTAAGGTGGTGTAAGATAAAGTTGGATCGAAGATATAAGGAGAAACCCTCGATATCAACTATAGCCATTTGGTAAATTTTTATTAAAAACTACTATACTTATTATCTATACTTTTGTGCATTATGTTCTGATATTGATATTTGGTTAATTTTGAATGTTTCTATCTAGTGTTGATAGATACCCAAGATTGAGCTTGGTTAGCTATTTGAATGATTAATAGATACCCAAGATGGGTTGTGTGTGAAACTAGTGTTTGTGCTAATGCTTAGTGAGCATATAATTGTGAGACATGACAACTATTAAACTTTGAAATAGGGAATTATGAAGATCTTATTGTAATAACAAGTAGTGTGATTTATCGCTAGGCATATGCAAAATATGAATTGTAATTAGTGGTTGTGAATTTTAGTGGTTGATCGAATGAAGTGTGAATATGATTATAATTTTGGATGAAGCCAAGTTATAGACTTATGTGGTTGATTGAATCATTGATTTAGATCTTTGATTATCAATTGCTAACTATGATGGGCTTCTATGATAATTGCTAGAATCATTGATTGATTGTGTGTGAAATGTATTAGAATTATAGTGTGTAACCAATATTGATGTAAACAAAATTTCTTAATTAGATAAGAGATGAGAAATAAGATATATGCTTAAAGATTGCATGATGCACCTTAAATGATGTTTAAGACACTTGTTGTGTTTGACAAGTAAGCATGTTAAGTCTAGTGAAAGTAAATTTGTTGAATTGTTTAAGCATTGAAAATTTGTATGATTACATTCAAATAAAATAGTAAGCAAAATCATTCAAAATGGACTAGTTTACATGATGATGCATATAATGAATAAACAACTCGTTGATAATTTTGTGTAGTCATGCTTCATTCTTGAAAATTTGAGAATGAATTTTCTTAAAAGGAAAGAACTTGTAATACCCCAAATTAAATTTTTATAAATTTCAATGCTTGTAATTACCTATTTTTATTTAATATTTATTTAGTTAAAATTTAATTTTAAATTTCTTTTTTTAAGGATTTAGAAATGTTAAAATAATATTGATGATAATGTTTGAAATATATTTATTTTTATGGTGATTATTGATTTGAGATTTAATTAAAATAATTTTACAAGAAAAATTTCTTATAAGTTAAGAAATAATTTTTAGTGAGTATAGGTACAAGAATTTATAAAGTAGTTTGTTTGTATCTGATAATTATTTTGAGAGTTGGAGAATAGTAAAATATTTATTTTAGGACTTATGAATTTATTAGGTTATTTCAAATATGTATTTCTATATGAGAAAGGAGAATTGAAATTACATGGAATGGAATTTTAAATAAAATAAGTTTTATAAAAATTAAGTTTCTAAAATAAAGTGATGACTGACATTTTATTAAGAGATGAGCTTATAATAAAGCAAAAAATATGGTATCAAAATTTGAAGCTCAATGCTTCAAACATTTTTCTTTTTTTTTTTTAGAAAAATTGGCTTCTCTCTCTCTCTCTCTGTTTTAGTGCCTTCCCCTTTTATTTTTTTTCTTCTAGTTGCTGCTCCCCTATATTTCCCACAATTCTTTCTCTTTGTTCCTCTACTGCCTCTCCCTCTTTCTTATTTCCCCTAGTCATCTCTTTCTCTATCCCAGTTTTACTTTCTCTCTTTCCTTCTCTTTTCTGATCACTCCTTCATCAATCACCAATAACTCCTCCTCTCCATCATGTTGAGTTTCAATCTAGCTATGGAGTGCGAAGGTCACAAGTTTTGGTCTAGTTATAGTGTGAAGTAAATTAATTAGCAATTAGCACTTAGTTGCTGTCCAAAGTTAGTTCTTGTCCTTCCTTAGTTGCAGTAATGTTGGGTTGCAAGGGGAGGCCACAATTTGTGATGAGAAACCTAAGAGCTCAGTTGGTATGTTTTTTGGTAAGTGTGACATTTTCCTATGCAGGTAAGCTATCGGCAGCACTTTTTGATGATGGTGAACATGGCTATATCATGAAACTTTAATTTTTATATTATTTTACTACTTGATTTAAGAAAAACCCATTTGGCCATTTTTGACATATACAATGATTCACATAAAATATGAATTTTATGTTATAAAATGATAAAATAGATTATTAAAAATATATATGGAGGATCAGATTTTGTTATTTTGAAAGAATTATGTATATCCTAGAAAGAAAGCCATTTATAAGTATTTTGAATGCATGGTGATGACTCCAAAAAATAGAAATTTTATGATACAAATTAGTAGAATAAAGTGGTTAGAATAAATATGGAGCATTAGATTTTAATATTTCATAAGATTCCAACTTGATCTAAGTAAAACTCATTTTATGTATAACATAGCTTTTAGTACTACTTTTGAAAAATAATATTTTAAAGTTACAACATGATAGTCTAAAGTATTATATTTTGATATTGTGGAAAATTTAAAATTGAATAAGAAAATCTATTTTAAGAGAATTTTAAATATATGAGGCCCCTTATGAAAAATATAATTTTTATTTTTATGATACAGAATGCTAAAACAATATGAGTAAAGTGTTTTTGAAGTCTTATATTTCAATATTTTAAGGAATTGAACTTAATTCAAAAAATCTCCATGTTATCATCTCATTTTGAATTTTCGATACAATATTCATAAAATAAAAATTTTATACTCAAGAGCATTGGACTAGTGTATTTAAAATATATTTGTATTGTTAGAATCTAGTATTTTGACTATTTTATACTTTGATTTGGAAAAGTTATTACACACCAAAAAATTTTAAATTTTGATGACAAATTTAAAAGAAAATAAAGAAAGTGAGGATTACCGATTATTATCGAGAAATATAAGAAATGAGTGATATAGAATACTATTATATTATGATCGGGTTATGGATTTGTAATATGGGAAAAGAAAATAATTAATTTTTATATATTTATAATTTATCTTTGTAAATGGTGATATTATGAGGAATATATGAAAAGATGATTATGGACATTTAGGAAGTTTCAGGGGTGGACCAATGTTGCTAGGTGAGTATATATCTCATCATATCTTAATATCTTAAGAAAATATAGTTTAAATATCGTGAATTATATTCTTTTACTTGATAATATAAATTTCATATTCATGCATATATATTCATATATAAATTCAATATTGTGGAATAAGGATAGTTAGTTGTTTAAGTGTTAATTAATCAAAAAGCATAATGGAAGCTAATAGTAGTATTTCTAATAATTGATGGATTATGATTGAGTTTCAATGATATTTGCATATTATTTATGAATCTTGCCATGGATGATATTTGAAATTATGAATAGTTATAGAGAAATGCTTTGAAAGCCAAATGTTTATGGTTAAGCTTTCTTGTTACTAATACATTAAGGATTATAATATGAATTATGTCATAAGTGGAACTAAGATTGGAAATATGACAGGGCTAATGATGTGAAAGTTAAATGGAAAATTCCTAGTAAACAATTATGGAATATATAAGATTGATCTAAGGGCCAAATAGGAAATTCCTGGTGAATAGTTGAGAAAAATTATAGTATTGCCCTGGAAGTCAAAAAGTGACTATATGTACATTTATGTAACTGGATGTGTGATATGATGTGATATTAGAAATTATCTATGGTTGGATATCATTGTTTGGTATGATTGTAAAAACTTGATGTAACTATGATAATTTGTTTGTATTTGAGCCTTAATGGCTGTTTATGAATGTGATGTTTATCCAAAATGGGTAATATATGACATGATAATGATATTATGTACTAATAGATAGCTAAGTCTCCTATGATTTGTGATATAAGATATACAATTAAGTTATATGCAAGAGAACTTCCATTTTGAAGCACGATTTCATATATTTTTGAAAACTAGGAAAAATGGGTTTGTTAATATGTTAATATTAGTACATGTTTAACTTGTGAATGTTAATTTTAAAATCGATCTCTTGCAAACTAGTGGTAGATATATTCTTATTGAGTTATTTCTAATGTTTTTAGGTTAAGATTCAAGCCTTCTAGCATCCATGGAGAATTAGGATTGATAGAGTCTATCCTATTTTCGAATACTTTTGGATGGCCACATGCCCTAAAATACAACACTTGTTTATTTCTTAAATATAATAGTAACAAATGTACAAATAGTATAATATAGTTTCACACTTATAAACATACAATCAATTCAACATATCATATAATCTAACAAATCTCTATAATGAATGTTGATTATAATCTTAACTATCAAATCCTTTAATGAGATGATTTTGATTCCCTATGCATGAGACATATCTCAAATAGCTTTCTTAACCTAAAAATAACAGAAATAATTGGAGTGAGTTATAGAAACTCAGTGAGTATACATCTACCACTAGTTTTAGGATAATTTTATAATTAATATTCATAGGTAAAATGTGTACTAATATTAAAATATTAACAAACCTATTTTTCCTTGATTTCAAAAACATGTGAAACCATGCCTATAATAAGAGTTCTCCTGCATAAAACTTTGTATCTCATATCATAATTCACAGAAATATCAATTATCAATTAATATACAACATCATTATTGTATCACAAACTACCTATTCTAAGTAGACATCACAACCATAAATAGTCATTAAGGCTAATCATGGATAAATCATCTCAATCTCACCAGCAATAATACCCAATCACAAATAATTTCCAATATCACATCATCTCACACATTTAGTTATGGTAAACATATGTGTAGCCACTTTATATTTCCAAGTCAATATTCTATTCTTCTCAACTTCTCATTAGGAACTTCTCATCTGACTCTCAGATAATCTTACCTCCCTTTTATCTATTTACCAGGAATTTCTCTTTCAACATTTACATCATTAGCCTTGCTGCATTTCCAATTTCAATGCCACTCATGGCATAATGCATAATTAATAAATATCTCACCATCAAACTAAATATTAAAATTTTAATTGCTAGTATTTGATTTTTTTTTTTTGCTATGAATTAAGCATAAATAATTATTTGTGAATGTAATGTCTACTTGGAATGGGTAGTATATGTTTTAATAATGATATTAAGTAATAATGGATAGTTGAGGCTCTTATAATTTGTGATATGAGAAATAGGGTTTTATTCATATGCAGGTGAACTTTTATTTTAAGGCATGATTTCATACATTTTAAGAATTTAGGAAATGGGTTTGCTAATATTTTCTAATTTAGTATATGATTAACTTATCATTATTATATATATAATTAATTACTTGCAAAATAGTGATAGATATATGCTCATTGAGTTCACATAACTCACTATGCTTATTTCTAATGTTTTCAAGTTAAGATAAAAGCCTTTGAACCTTATTACATCTATAGAGATCCATGACCACCTTATAAAAAAGTTTTGATAGTTAGATTAGGATCAGAAATAAAGAGAAAGTTCTTATTGATTCAGCCGTTGATATGTTGAATCATTTATCTGCATATATATTATAATCATATAGAATGTTTGATGCTATCTGTAACATCCCGAATTTTCAATTCTATTATTTGAATCTCTAATTCTAAGGTCGTAGAAACGAAGAGCACGTTTGAGTTAGCTGGGTGGGTGAATCTTAAGTTGAAAGGAATTAAGTGTAAGGGTAAATGAAATTTTGAAGGAAAAAGGATAGTAGGGAAAAGAATTTATTTCCATAAGCAGTATAAATGATCAGAGGAGGTTAGAAAACCCTAAAAAGGGGAGTTATCTAAGTCTGACAGTGTAAGGAATTTTAAACAGACAGAGACCCTATAGACTAAATTGCAAAAGTGCAGAATCGGGTGTGGTTAAAGTGAAATAATTAAGGGTTTGGGATCTAATATGAATAACCAAGAGTTTTGGGGTGCAATATATGATTTTTATTAGTGTGACCAATGGATTTATGACAAGTGTCATTGTTAGAAAAATATTGGCAAGAATAGCCTTACTTTTGGTGAAAAATGACTAAATTACCCTTGAGAATTGTCAAAATGGCAAGAATGCCCCTAGAAGCTTCATGAAAAGTCTTCCCTCTTCTCCATTCTCCAAAAAGCTACAGAAAATCCCCCATGAAAGCAAGCTGGACGTGTGAGAGAGAGAAGGAAGAGAGAGAAAGCTTCTTTTGAGTTTTTCACCTAAAAATAGTGAGATCTAAGCTTAGTGGTAGAAGGGAAAGTTGTTCTTCTCATCAAGCTCCATCCATTGGTGTGCTTAGAGTGAAGAAAAGCTCAAGTTTGATTAAGTTTGGGGAGCTCCAAGTGAGGATTTTCAAGTTGTTGCAAGAGGTAAAATTGTTCTCCTCTAAGAGCTCTTTAATGTACTTTTCTTAGTTTCTTGAAATCTTGAGGTTGGTGTGGTTAAGGGTGATTGAACATGGAGTTTAGGATGATTTGAATATGTTTAATGGTGTTTTAGATGTTGTTATGATGATTTATAGCTTTGGTTTGGTGTAAAAATAGCAAGAAACATGATGTACACATTTAGGGTTTTAGAGTCATAATGGTGCATGTGTAGTGTTGGCATGATATGTTTAGAACTTGGCTAAATTGATGAAGTTAAATTAGTTTTTATGAATTTATGAAGCCCATGGAAGATGAAACTTTGAAGTTATGGAAGTGTTTGTGTGTATTTTTTCATTTTGAGAAGCCAAAACCATGAAATGGAAAAGAAGGAAGGAAGGAGTTTTAGTGTTTAATGTGTTTTCGGAGGATCAGTGAAGTACACGGGGTAGAACACGGCCCGTGTTGTACCCCGTGTTCTTCGTCGAAGCTGATCAGTGTGCTACACGGGGTGCAACACTCCCCGTGTTTACCTCAGGACTGAAGGGCAGTAATGTACACGGGGTAAAACACGGCCCGTGTTCACCCCCGTGTTCTTTGTCGAGTAGCCCAGAAGTGAACCAGTAAGGAACACGGCCCTGAACACGGGGTAGGGGACCCCCGTGTTCTTTGTTAAGTGAACTTTTTGGCTTGGTTTCTTCACGTTTTGCATGGTTTTGCCTTTGGATCCTTTTCTAGTGTTCTTATGTGTCATTTCAAGACTGTAGAGCATCCAAGTATGCATTTAATTAAGTGGGGAAAGTAAAGAATACATGAGGTTTAGGGAAAGTGATGATGTTCTAATAAGAAATTATGATGTGTATTTGTATAGACTAAAGAGTGACAACTTGCAAAGGCAAGAGGAAGTGTAAAGGAGTTTTTGGTGAGAGCAAAGGAAACATCACATTGGAAGCTTGTGAAAGGTAGCTAGCTTCATCCTTAAGCTGTTTTCTATTTATATGATTTTCTGTGTTTTATGCTATTGTATGGAATGTGTATGGAATTGTTGTGTATGGAATTGTTGTGCACGCATTCCAGGAAGATAGTGTGATACTGTGTGTGTTTGGCCTATGGCTCGGGTCCTCGAAATGTTAATGCAATTGTTGTGGCACAACCCGGGCAGACAGTAGAATACTGTGTTTGGCCTATGGCTCGGGATCCTCGGGGATAATAGTGCATCTGTTGTGTGTGGTACTTATGGCCAGGGACCTCAGGAAGACAGTGTGATACTATGTTAGGCCTTTGTGGCTCGGGACCCCGGGAAGACAGCGTGATGCTGTATATGAGGCCTAGGTACAATTATTTGTGATGGCCATCTAGATATTGATATGAGTCCTTGAAGGGGATTGTTGATTGTTATGTGTGATGTACATTTCCTACAATGGTACGGATTGAGATGATAAAGATATGACAAATGATTAATTGTTTTTTTGAAATGTATGTTTTACTTGATTAAGGATCTGGAATGGCTTGATATGTTTTTATGGTAATAGCTAGCTACTGGGAAACTTTGTTTCTTATGTTTTTCTGTATTGTGACTAACCATTCCAGGTGATGCTTCCAAAGGCTCTCATGATAAAGAGCAATGATGTCCGAAGTTGTAAATAATTATATAGTTGGTGACATTGTATATGATGGATGTATCTTTTGTAAATTGAACTCTTTTTGTATAGTTATATGACTTTTGCTCATGTGTATAAAGTACAAAAATTTGAGATATTCCGTATTAGCTTGAGGTAGATGGCGAATGAGTATGTATAATCATCTAGTAAATAAGGAATAAGGCGTTGATAAGTAAGGGTGTTACACTATCATATTTGGGAATAAATATAGATGTTATATTTTAAAGCATGTAGCCCTCGGGAAGTGTCTAAAAATAGGGAAGACTCTATTAATTCTTTTATAAAAATTTAAGATAAACTTTAAATCCCTCTAGAATTTAGAAACTCTCATAAATAAAAAAAGTAAAAATAGTTAAGGCTTATGGAAATTGAGTATCAGGATCCATGCTACTTATTATTAGGATTGAGTTGTGATAAAAGTAGTATTAGAACATGGTTTAGCTTCTAGTGTGAATGAGCTAGAGAAATCCAATTGTTAAATCTAAGTAAGTAAGTTAAATATACAGTGAGGCACATCTTTGAAGATCTCCTTAAATTTTAAATTACGTATGTGTTAGTCATTTTTTATTACTCTGTTAAAATTAATCATAATTTATCTTGTGGGGTGAACTATATTCTTAATGAATTATTTGTGATTTGAATGATGAAATTATATGATGATTTGAAATGTGTGACACAAATTTAAGTCATGATTTGTGATTGATATTGTGTGGAATGGATGGTTTGAATTATGTAAACTAAATACAAGTTATGATTTGTGATTGGTACTAACAAGGGTGACACTTCTTCTTTGTTAATTAAGAAAGTAGATGTGTTTGAGATTATGTGGTGACTTATATGATTCATTGATGTGGAATGGTTAATGATGTGAGCATGGCAGATTTTATTTACAAAACCCTTATGGTATAGTTGGTATTCTAACCATACCTCATAATATGTGACTATGAGATGAATAGTTAATGGCTATAGTGTCTTATCGTGGTGATATCATGCCTATGGTGTCCTATCATTGTTTACTAGTATATAAGATAATGAAATGAATGATTACTACCTATAATAACTATTATAAGAATGAACACTTATTTTGTATATGATTTATGATGGGAGAAAATGAACATCCTTCATAAAGGAAGAAAGGAGTGGTTAGCAGTAGAGGGAAAAGATTGATAGCCTTAGGTTTAGGATGGGAGGGGATAAGGCTGGATTGAAGATATAAAGAGAAACCCTAGATATTAAACATGGCCATTTGATAAATTTTACCAATGATTATTATAGTCATTCTTTATGTTGCTATGTATTGTATTTTGATATTAATATTTAGTTGACATTGGATGATTCTGTTAGATGTGATGTGATTAAGCTTTATTAACTATCTAAACAATTGATTAATACTTGAGACAAGTTGTTTCTAAAGCCAGTATTTGTGATGATGATTGGTGAATATATGATTATGAATTTATATGTGATTGTTATTGAATTTTAAAATATAAAGATGTGAGAACATTATTGCAATAGCAATTTATATGATTTGTTATTGGGCATATACGAATACGATTGGAAGTTATTGATTGTAACCTTGATTGAATGATTGAATGAGTGTGAGTTTGATTGAAGATTTGGATGAAACCAAATTATAGGCTTGTTCCTAAGATTGAATCTTTGATTGAAATCCTTAATTGTGGATTATTGAAACTATGATTTATTTATATGAGAATTGATAGAATTTGTGTGATTACATTAGAATTAAGTATTGTATAAAATCATTTAGAAAAGGAGAAAGAAATGTTGGTTTAGCTTCTACGATGACACATGAAATTAGTAAATAGATCATTAACAATTTTGTGCGATAATGCTTGTTTTCTTGAAAATTTGAGGATGAATTTTCTTAAAGAAGGGGAGAACTTATAATATCTCGAATTAATAACTAAAGTTTTATAAATTTTATTGTTTTTGAATAAATATTTTCATTTATTTTTATATGGTTATTATCGATTTAAGAATTGGTTAAAATAATTTTTCATAAGGAATTTCTCACAAATAAAAAATGGGTGCAAGCATTATAAGATAAATTATTAGTATTTGATAAATTATTTTTAAAGAGTGGTGGAAACTTGAAATAGTTATTTTAGAACTTTTAAATTTATTAAGCTATTATATATAAATATTTATATGTATACACATGAGGAAGAATGAAAAATAATTGAGTTAGGATTTTAGATAAAATCAATTTTGATAAAGATGGGATTTAGTAAAACAAAGGAGTGATTGAGATTTTATGAAATGATGAGCCTATAATGGGGTGAGAAATATTATATCAAAACTTATAGCTTAACTTTTGCATTCTCCCTCTTTCTTTTTATTTTCATTTTTGGCACCCCATCTCTCTATTTTATCCTAACCGACTTCTCTCTCTTTCCTTCCTTTATTTTTGATGTTAGCTTTCTCTCTCACATATACATGATTTACAACAAATCTTTCTTACTTAGGGTTTCGATTGGCTCTTTTTTTTCCTTCTTCCTTACTTCTCTACCCAGTATCAAGGAGGCTCCCCTACTACTATATGGCCACCATTCATTACACCACCTTTGCTCATGTGGTTCCTGACTAGCAGTGGAGGAATGTGGTGATAGTAACTATTGTTTGAGGGAGAACCATAGCCATGTAACATCACTGCCCTATCTTTTTTTCCTCTTTTCATGGCAATCTGGGTAGTAGGTAGCACCACTATTAGGTTCTTTAGTTCATGACTAACAATCACTATTAGTGGCATAAGGAGCAATGATATGAGTGAACAGGGTTGATTAGAAGCTCTTGTTGCTTGCTAGTGATCAATTGCTTTTCTAACCCTAACGAGCTCCCGATGGCTCCTTTTAGTGACAGTGAGCAAATTTATATCATAATATTTTTACATTAGTACTTGTTTGAAGTTGACCCAAGAAAGATCTATCTTTGCTTATTTAAGAAATATCATAATGAACTTGAAATTTAGAATTTTATATTACATGATGTTAGAATATTATATTTGTGATATTTTTAAAATATTACATCTTATAACTTCCAATTATTTAGATTTGATCTAAGAAACATTTTTCTATATAATTGAAATAAATAATAACATATTAGAAAGATGTGATTTTATGCTCTAAAGGGTTTAAATGATTAAAGGAGAACTATTTTAGAGCATTATATAATTTAGAAAACCCATATTATAGGTAGATTCACATTTATAATGATGGCCTTGTAGAATAGAATTTCATAATATAGATTATTAGAACACTTTTTTTAAAGTAATTATGAAGTGTTATATTTTCATATTTCAAAGAATTCCATTTTAATTCAAGAAAACCTTATTTTATAATATTATTTGGATACTTGGTATAGCATTGATAAAATAAGAATTTTATAATCAAAAGCATTAGATAGGTATATTTAGATACAATTATATCATCAAGATAAGAATTTCTAACAAAAATGATTTTCTAGTTCTTTATTAAAAGTTGAAAATATACAAGAATTTCTAATATTTTGATAATAAGTTTGAAAAATAAAGAAAATGAGAACCTAAGATTAATAAGTAGCATGTTTTGATTATCACTTAATATAGGAAATATAAGAAGCAAGTAATATGGATTGCTATTATATTATGATCAAAGTATGGATTTATAATATATGGAAAAGAAATCAGTGATGTACATATAATTTATTATCATAAATTGACAAATAGGAAGAGAAGGAAGGCAAAAATGAAAGAGTTAGGAATTCATGAATCTGTTGGGTGATAAAGAGTATATACCTCATCACAAATTAATATTTTCATAAAAGGTAATTTAGTTGTTGTGAATTATATTCTCCTTATTCATATATAAACTAAGTTTTATGGTACAAGTATAATTAGCTATTGAGTGGCTATTAATTGGTCAAAGTGCACAACGAAAGCATCATAGCAATGTTTCTAATTATCGATGGTTTATGATCAAGTCATAAGAGTATTTGTATGATATGATTGTGTAAAAAAATATGATGACATTTATCTATATATGTATGTATATATACATATATGTATGATGTTATGTGTTGGATATTGCCCTATGATGGATTAGCACTCTATATTGAAGTTTCTAAATAACAATTATGAAATAAGAGTTAAGCTCGCATGGGCATATCATTTATGAATCATGTCAACAATGGCAAAGGAACTTATGAACTATATTAAGGTGATGCCCTGAAAGTCAAACAGGAAACTCCTAGCAAATAGTTAAGAAAGATACAATATTGATCTAAAGGCTAAGTGGGAAATTCCTAGCAAATAGTTAAGAACATTATAGAATTGACCTTGGAATCCAAAAGTGAATGTATGTATATTCATTATAACTAATGTATGATGTGATGAAACATTGGAAATTATCTATGATTGACTATTAATATTTAATATAATTGCAAGAATTTGAATGGATTATGATGATCTAATTGTGATCAAGCTTAAATAGTTGTTTGTGAATGTGATGTCTACTCGAAATGGATTGTATATGATCTGATAACAATATTAAGTACTAACGGATAGTTGAGGCTCCTATGATTTGTGATATAAGAAATAGGATTTTAGTCATGTACAGGTAAACTCCCATTTCAGAAATTCAAGTAATGGATTTGCTAACATTTTCTAATTTAGTATATGATTAACTTGTCATTATTCTATATATAATTGATCACCTGTAAAACAATGATAGATATATGCTCAATGAGTTTACATAATTCACTCAACTTATTTATAATGTTTTTAGGTTAAGATAAAAGCCCTTGAACCTTATTGCATCTATGGAGATCCAAGACTACCTCACTAAAGAGTTTTGAAAGTTGGATTAAAATTAGAAATAGAGATAGAGTTTTCATTGATTTAGCTGTTGATGTGTTATTTTGTAATTGTATGTTTGATGGTATCATATCTAGAAATAAATACAGATGTTGTATTTCAAGGCATATGGCCCTAGAATTTGAAAGCCCCTGTTAGGTAAAAAAAGTGAAAATAGTTAAGGCTTATAGAAACTAAGTATCAAGATCCATGCTAGTTACAATTAGGATTGGATCGTGATAGTAGGAAGGCATTTTTTATATCAAGCTAATAGAGAAGCCAATTATGAGAATCAACAAAAAGATAATCAACTAAACAGAAGTGATTTTGGCAACAGAGGAGAAAGCTTCTAATAATTCACATCATAAGTTTATGCATACCTTTTTACCATTAAATAGGTCTTTAATGAAGCAACAATTTGATCTAGATTAACTTTCATTATATACACTCACTTGCACCTAATAAATTATTTTCCATTTAGTAATGGTACAATATTTCATGTTTGATTTGCAGTAAAATCCTACATTTCTTCCTCTATAGTAGCATGCCACCTAAAATGAGTAAGTGTCTTTATATCAAACATAGGAACAATAATAAAATCAAATGAGGTAATAAATGATTGAAACATAGTTAGAAATTTGATAAGTGTGATTAATGTTACCTTACTGTGTGTAACTATAAGCACCTTTCCACTGGGCATTAGGAATATTAAGATTAGATTGAAAAGGAGGAGCATTTAATGAGGAAGAAGTCAGTAGAGGAGACAAAATTGATGGTGCATCAATGATTGGTACAACTTTAGGTTAATTAGCAATATTAAGTGGAAGAGATACTATTACCAGTACCTACTTCTTATGGTAATAGATATGTTTAATAAGGGGATAAACCTAATTAATTTTTAGAAAGACCAGAGATTCCTAAGGAGTAGAATACATAACAAAATATTCATCAGGAGAATCAGACTTAGATATAAAGGAAGATGGACCAAAGGAGCCAAAAAATGGAATGAACTAAAAAAAACGTAACATCAGATGATATAATATAACGATCCACATTAAAAGAGTAATATTAATACCTTTATTGTGTACAAGAATAACCAAGTAATATATACTTCAAGGACCATGGATCAAGTTTGGACACATGAGGATGATAATCTTAAACAAAGCAAGTATGCCCAAAAATATATGGAGAAAGAGAAAAACAAAGAGCAAGAAGGAAACAAAATAAAGTAAAGTACCAAACTGTTGAGAATTGAAGAAGGCATTTGATTAATTAAAAAATAAGCTATGGAATCTACATTTGCCTAAAAAAAATTTAGCCATTTATCTAAAATAATAAACCACATGAAAATTCCATCAAATGATGATTCTTCTATTTAGCTACTCTATTTTGGTATTGAGTAACTACACATGAAGATTAAAGAATTATTCTATGTTAGGATAAATAAGATGGAAGTTGTGCAGAAAAATATTCTCTAGCATTATCACTGCACAAATGGTATATATATGTTTGAAACTGATTCAAAATTTCAGCATGTAAACAATGAAAAGATATCAAATAACTTTAAATGATTTTCATAAAAAAAATCCATATAATTCTTAAATAATCATCACCAAAACTAACAAAATAATAAAAACTAAACTTAGGAATAATTAGGCAAAGACCCTAAATATCCTAATGTAGTAACTTAAATGGGGATGAAACCTACTTATTAACTCAAAGAACATAAAATCAATGATGGTGTTTTGCAAACTAACACATTCATAATTCAAACTAAAAAAAAGCTTAAGCTTGGAAACAATTTCTATAAGGATGATAAGGATAGATGACCTAAGCAATAATGAAGTTTATGTGGAATGATGATAACAACAGCAGTAGTAATTGGTTAGGAAACTTTTTCTTCAAGAATAATATCTTTTTCATCAATAGATCCTAAAAAGCACAATATCTAGAATAAAAGAAAACATTATAGTTATAGGCACTTCTTAGTTGATTAAATGAAATTAGATTAAATGCAAAGTTTGGAAGATATAACACTTTAGACAAAAAGATTTTAGGGGTAACATTCACTATACCATATCCAATAATAAAGGCACTAAGCCTATTAGCTAAAGTGAAATGTCAAAAAGGAGCAAATTGAAAAAAAGGATAAGTTACCTATCTAACTCATCATATAATCAATGGCATAGGAGTCAATGACCCATCTAAAACTAGTATAGGAAAAACATATGATGGGGTTACCTATTTGAACTAATATAGTAGTAAATTGAACAGGTGGCAACTGCCAAAAAGCTTGAAATTGCATATATTCAACATATTCACTTTTTGACATACTCATAGTATAATTTTCTTCAATGGCTTATGTTGAATGTGCATAAGATAATAATGAAATCACCTCTTCCATCCTTACTAAACTCATCATGCTTACCAAAATCACCATAAGTAATGACCAAGGCAATTAACTTCTCATTATTTTGGCTAAAAATAGAATCAACAATAACCATAATAGAATAATACTAAAAAATTAATTGAAAAACCTCTAAAAAAGACCAAATAATTAAAAAAATAGCGTGTGGAGTAACAAACCACAAAACCAATCACACAAGAATGTTTAGAACTTACTAGAGAAGCTACTGAAAAAATTGCATGATTAGAAACCTCTACACATGCTACTACATGCTTGTTAACTTTCTTGCACTTTAGCCTCACATGCCTCTATCACACAAATATATGTTGCATCCATCAACTTACTGTAATTGTCAACCATCAATCTATCACCCCATCAACCTAGATCATTCAATCATGGTTTGAAACTTCATAAAATATGCCAAATGGCACCTCCAAACATTGCCAAATAACACATTTATAATTCTATGACCTAGATTTTTTTCTCTGAACTAGTAATTTTAAGCTACTGCTATCATGACCATGACTTAGTCATGCATAAAATAAATTGAAAAGAAAGGAAGGGGAAGAAGCAGAAGAAGCTATTTTTTTTTTAATATGATTAGGAGAGAGACACCTAGATGGAGGCTCTGATACTATGTTAATTAAAAGTAGTTTTTGAAGTTATACTAAAATTAGAGTCTTGATATAATAATATGTATAGAGATTTGATAATAATAAATCTAAAACTCATCTAGGTCCATAAGCCCATAGTAAACATCTAATTACCTACTATCAAATACTAAAATAATTAAACAACATTTTTATAATAAAATTTTGGTAAGCACACTTTGCTATTAAAATACAAAATTAGCCTTCTTAATCTTTGCAGATGCATTATTGATATTATTCTCATTCAATTTACTAAAAATGGTAATAGTTCTAGATAGTCTTTCATCCAATTTACTTTGAAACCATCATTTTTATAGGAAATATTTTATGGTGCACTATTGATGTAGTGGTGCATTAATGCACTATTAAATTTGATTGTTGATTTGTAATCATATAATGTATCAAATTTAATTTTCCAAAAAAGTAAAACTAATGTGCAATAGGATTTGATAGTGCATTGGTGCACCACTGTGTTAGTGGTGTATTGTAGTCTCTTCCTTCTTCCAAGCACCACTAAATCACACTACACTACACACTAATTATTACTTTAAAACTACCATTATTAAATTATGCATAGATCAATCAAGCATATAACTCTTGAAATAAATTTCACTGGCTTCATTGATGCTTGATGATATTACAAAGGCATCACTACTTTTATTTTAATAAAACAACAACGACAACAACAAAGCTTTATCTCATTAAGTGAGATCAATTACATGAATCACATGACGCCATTAAGTTCTACTAGAAATCATATTTTTAGTATTTTTTTTAATAAAACATGAGAAGAAAAATAAATCAAGGTTCAAATGTTATATAATGAGTTAGTGATGAAAGAACTATAACTCATTTACATGAACACTATAAAATAGTGATAGAACTAAGTGCTCCACTTCAATTTAATCCCTTAGGCTTGATAAATTAAACAAGTGTTAGCCATTAACACCTAAAATTGTATTGGAATGTATAACAAAAGCATCTTGCTAACAAAACCTAATATGTCAAAAGTGAACATAACATATGCAATAACTACTAATAAAGAGTTCAAAAATACCTTGAGAATAATCAAATTGCTAGCTTAAAACAAGAAGTTGCACCTATTATATCTCCTTCACCATCTATGAGCATTTTTTAGTTCCACATTAAGAACATCTTTCCATACATACTTAGATATTTATTTATCTTTTATAAAATAAATTCAAGGAGTATAAAGCAATGGAAAATAAAGCTAAATCTTAATTTTTACTATATTAAGCTACTACTTTCTCTTTTTACATTAGTTTTTTTATGAACCATAAGCTAGTATTTTAATATTTATTTTTATTAATTACATAAAGCTCAAATGTATAACTATCAATTATTTCTATTAATTACACTTCCCATACACATTAAAGATGTGTCCAATAAAGTTATATGTTATAGATTCAATGTGAATGCAATAAATTGAACGCATAAGTTTAAAAGAAATGTAAGAAACCTGTATTGCTATATGAGTATAGTAAAAGAATTAGCCACTAAAATTAAATTAAGTTAAAGGGGTGTTAATGAAATTTTGACTTGCAAAGACACGTGTTTTCTTCCCTTGTTATTGTCTTACACGTTGAATATGGCCAATCCTTGTAGTCTAGAGACTCATGAATGAGCTATTCTGGTGGTGGATCTCAGTTAACCTATATTTAGTTATCTTCTTTGCACCTTTTGTAACATTAAATAAGAACCATTCTCCTTAATTGTTTTCATCACAATCTTGATCATCCATTTGAATTTCTAAACAAAATTGGAAAGGATGGAAAGCAACCTTAAATCTTAGCCTCCAAACCTTTAACATATTTGGTAGGAGAATTAACTATAAAAAATGCAATATGAGTATAAAAGGAACATGAAATCAAGATTACAAACAATACAATATGAATATAAAAGGAATATTATATCATAAAAATAGATAAAATAAATATTAATATGACAACAAAAACTTGCCATCGACAATCTTTAAAAAGTGAGAAAACTCATTCACCATAGCTAAAGACACCCAATATGATTGAGAACAATTATGTGAATCTAGGTAACTATGATACAAAAAGCAATTAGCTTTTCCTTACCTATTGAAGTCTTACATCTATAAAATTATACAAATTTTCATGTTAATCATAAGAGAAAGAAGATAAGAAAGATAGGATAGTTAAATGATCCTAAAAGCATAAAATTAAATCATCTTAAATGTGAAAGAAAAAAAGTAAATAACATAACATCACTAGCCCATCATTGAGGTATGCTTTAGATGAATATTACTAATAGAAAATAACTTTACTATACATATATTATGCAACCATATAAAATAAAATGAAAAAAAATGAAAGATCACACCTTGCTTTATAATGGCATAAGAAATTAGGAATATAATATAATGTAGTTCCATATGTAACCATCTAAAAGCTATAAAAAAAGCCTTGAAAAAATAAAAAAAAATTCAAGGATAAATGATCACAAAGTAGCCATGACAGAGATCACTTATACCTAAACATCATTAAAAGATAGAAAAAGAGGGAAAGACGAAAAAATAATATGCTTTTTGGGTTACTATTTGTAAAAAAAATACAATGTTAATAATGTTTAATCAATAAAATAAAACAACCATAATTCACCTTTAAGTTTAAGATTTATCTAAGTTAGATAAGGAGAACTCTTATAAATGTCCTATATCTCATCAACTTTAATTTATCCTTTTTTAAGAAAAATATCTACATAACAAGTGATAATATCATTCTAACTAGAATTTCGTAGTAGAATTTGAGCAAACTTAGAAGTAACTAGGACTATTTGAGCATGATCTACTTATGATTATTTCAACTATTGATTGGTGTTCTGTAACACAAATGTACATTTCTCTACAACATAATGCATGCACTCATTTTAAAGTGCTTCAAGCTTTATTGCAAGTTGTTGTGAACTTTATTCACATAAGTTATGATAGAATTGCTCATTTTTCCATTGAAAATAACAACACTTATGGAAAAACTATTTTTAGATAAAATATGGTTAAATATCGATGTAAATAGTATCCATGCAAACTTTCATGAACAATGTTGAATAGACATACAAGGCTATAACCAACATAAAGGCAAGAGAAACAATTTTGACATAAAAATTTAATGGTCAAAATCAAGCAAATAAATTTTACATAGATTTATTCAAGCTACAATCATAAAAGGAGGAATTACTCTCAAACATTAGACATATTAAACTTATACTTGCAACCCATAGATAGATATTAAGTTAGTACACAAATCTAGAATAAAAAAAGACAAAATGAAGGGAAAAAATCCAAATTGATAAAAGAAATCATGCATACCTTTTCATTCACTAGAGAAATTGTAATTTTATGCTTTATTGTTTAGTGGAGACCATGAAATTCAGAGTGAATAGGAATAAAGGCTTGGGGAAAGAGATTGTCCTTTAGTTGAAATAAGATTGCCTAAAATTAAAGGGAACAGGGTACAAATAAACAGGGTAAGTGATAGAACATCTTCCTGCAAAATTATTCTTAGTTTCTATAGCATTTCAATGAAACTAATGGTGATTATGAATTAATTTTTAAGAGAATATTCACTAAGCTAAGAAGATGAATACAAATAGTAGCAACCTAAAAATCCATACAAAACCCCAAAATCATAAAATATGAAAAACCCTAATGCAAAATTTTAAAAGTAAAAGATAGAAATACCTTATAATTTCTATCAACATTATAGTTAAGGTCAAGAATGAATTAAGGTTTAGGAGATTGGATAGAAAATGTAAGAAAAAGCATAAGAAAGGTTGAAAGCTTCATTTTTGCAAATTAGACTTTATTTTTACAATAGAATTGATGCAGTTAACATCATAATTATGTTAAGGTTATAAGATGAGGATAATTCAAGAACAATTGCATCTAAATGGACAAAAAGTTAAAAAATTAACTACATTCCATTCAACCAAATCTAAATTAATGCTTAGCAATAGTACTGACCAATTGCTTCTATCATACTATTGCTATTAAAACCTATTTTTTGTTAGGTTTGAAGGTGAGTCACATGGGTACCTGTGAAGCTTAATTCCTATTCCAATGCAGACATTACTTTTAAGTAGTCAAACCTATTCTACCTTCTTAAGCAAAATTTCCAAGACTTTTTGTAGGTTCCATAAGGGTAAAACACATGGGAAAATTTTTCCCAAATAAGCAAAAGTTAATCATAAGTACTAGTAAGCTACTTAAGCTCACTCCTATAAAAATAATTCCATTCTTTTCATATGGGACCCAAGGCTCCATTTCCATATTTTCCTTTTCAACTTTTGCACTAAAAACTCATTCCTCTTCCATACTTGCTCAAGATTTAAATTCTCATATTTTCTATCAAAGCTTTTCAAAATCTTAGTAACTTCTTTAAGATTTAGGGAGGAAGAATTTTTATTTTTTACTTTAAACATAGAACTTATATTTTCTCTTAAACTTTTAAGAAAGCTTTACAAAATAAGAACAAGATAGATTGCTTCAAACACTAATTCCTAATAATACATATTTCAAACATAAAATTTTCTAACAATACCTAATGGAAAAAAAGGAATGTCTTTATTAAAAAAATTTCTAAATAAACCCTTAAGAGAAGCACCTACAATCAAGAATCATACTTCCAAAGAGAAATTAATTTTTAATAACAAATAATTCCTAAAGGAAATAAGAAGCCAAAATGTGCTTAAAAAGAAAATGTTACTAATAAAAAATGATAAAGAGAGGGGACCATTCCTTGCTCTAGAAATACTTGCCTTAAAATGGAAAAAATTTTCTTAGGTGGAGTGTAGGGACTAGTTACTAGGGATGATGAGGAGAAAATGGTGTGGTTTTTATGGTGAAAAGATAAAAGTTTGACTATTAGAGTAGGGTATAAATGAACAAAGCAAATAAAGAAAAATGTTGGCTATTTCTTTTAGGACATTCATGGTTTTATAGCAAGAAAAAGGAATATGATTTAATAAGAATGTCAATTGAGTAACTCATCATGGACTTGAATCGGTCCATAACAAATGGACCTAATTTAGGGGTTAAAGCCTACTCAAACCCATGATAGATATGGATCAACCTGCAAACTTTAACTATGAGTCTATGAACCAAGCAAATATGGATGATCCACAGTGAACCAATCTGTAATACTTGCATTCAAAATGAACCCAATTTTTAGAGGGTCTAAACCATGCCAAAACCTATGACGAATGTGGACTTGCATGTGGACCTTAACCTATTTTACACCCCCATGATTTAAATGTTTTACAATCTTATAAAACATAGAAGTTAAGAAAGGAGTATGGTCTATCATTTTTGGAGAAAGAATGACAAGGAGTATATATGCTCGAATAGTATCCAAATAGTGAAGGAATAATGGAGTTTGTTTTCAAATTTTTGCAAAGAGGTGCACTAAATGCATAATCATTCCCTTTAATGGGGGAGAATATTTGTATTAATTTTCAAAATAGTATAAAATTGAATAAAGTTGTAAGCAACTTGGTATTTTCTTTGCAAAACTTTTTTTGAATAAAATCAAGGAAAATTTGGTGAACACAAAAATATTTTTAGCTTTGAAAATCTCATTTCATTTGCATTTAATTTTTTTTTACAAATTTTCAAATAAATTTCACACTTAAAAATTTCCTCTTGATTTCTTTTTCTAAAACATATTTTTCTTAAATTTTCACTACTTCTTTGATTTTAGAAAAATAAAAAAGTCTCAAACTTAATATTTCCCTCATTTATGAGCTTAACTATCCTCTTTCTCAAGTTTCATAAAAATGAAATCCGATATAATACTAAATTACATATCTCTCTAAAGTGCATAATTCCATGCCTTAAATTCAAGAATCTCATTACAATTCTTGACCTGCCCTAGTGTTTATGATAACTACAAGACTACCTAAAGTATTCAAGATCTATAGTTAAACTTCTAAAAGGATCCAATTGTGGGCCTTCTTTCATTTTTGGTATGTTTTCTATAAAAAAAATTTAGGTAGGCTTGACTTACTTTTATTGGATTTTTTGGCTTTCTAGAGTTTTTTCTTCATTTTCCCTCATAGGGCTATAAATGGGATTTCCTAAATAAAGGCTACTCTTTTAAAACTTGAATAGGTTTCTACTTAAACTCTATTGAAGTTTCTTCTAATATTTCTAGCAGGATTTTCTTTTAATTTTCCCTACTTAATCATACTTCTAACAAGCACAAGGATATTTAATTATGTAGGTTTCCAACAAGTGTTACAAATTCTACCCCTTAAAAAAAATACATTCTTAAATTTTTCATTAAGATAATGATGCATAAAATTTTTTAAAGCCTATTAATGCCAATGAAATCTTACTAAATAATTGTAGATTTTTTTCTTCATTTTGTCTTTCAATTCCTAAGTTTCTTCTTATTCTTCATGTTTTTTACTAAACTACCTTTCTTGTGAATACCTTTTCTCATTGTAGCTTTCTAACTTATCTATCTATAATTTTCATTGGTTTTTTTTTATCAGATAACTTTTAATCCAACTATACTTGTTCTTCTTTTAGTATGTATGACTCATCAAAAACATAATTTTGTAACATAAATATGCAGAATACAAGTAGTATCATCTTCATGCTATTTAGTAATTCCAATTAGTAAGCCACTTTTTTCAATTTTTTTTGTTAGAAAAAGAGGTCCAATATACCATGGAGCTATTTTTCCTTTCTTTCCAAAATGCATTACTTCTTTCATTAGTGAGACCTATCAAAATACATGCTTTCTTTCTTGAAGTTCTAATTCTCGCTAGTGTATGTTTGCATAAGACTTTTTTTTGTTTTGAATTGCATGTAATTGCACTTGATGAATTACACTTTATTAATCACATCCCTCACTAAATCAAGTCCAATTGAATTTCCTTCAGTAGGTTCAAACTATCCTTCTGAAAATCTATATTTCCTCCAATATAGTGCTTTAAAAGGATCTATATGTTGCTTGTCTTATAATTATTATTGTAGGAAATTTCTATTAGAGGTACATATCAATCCTAGCTTCCTTTGAATTCTATCATGCAAGCTCTAAGCATACTTCCAATATCTAAACATTCTTTCAGGCTATCCATTTATTTGTAGAAGGAATGTCATGTTAAAACATGTCTATGTATGCATTGCATCATGAAATAACTTTCAAAAATGAGATTTAGCTTGTTTTCCACAATCTAAATTATTATGGCTTGCAAGCTGTGCAAAAGTACTATTTTATCCAAGAAGAGTTAAGCATATTAAGAAGTTGAATATGTTGTCTTCATTAACACGATATGTGCTATCTTGGTGACACAATTCATGATCACCCATATAGAATCATAACCTATAATGTCCTTTGTAATCTAGCAATGTAATCTATTAAAATACTTTCCCGGTTCCATTTTAGGATATAAACCTTATAGTGCAATCCAACTAATTGTTAATGCTTTGCTTTGACTTGTTAACATCTTTTTTTATCCCTTCCCATCAATAAATTCTTTTTATATTTTGATACATCTTTGTCATTTTAGGATGCATTGTAAATGAAGATTTGTTAGCATTCTTTAGAATCTCTTTGCACAATGCTTCAAGAACCCACAATTATTTCTTATGCTTTATACTCCATTATCTAGATTTAGGAGAGTTTCTACTTTTTCCATTGCATTTTTCTTCATTTACTCATACTTAGGATTCTTTGATAGTTCTTCATTGATTTAATTAACTATCATGGAGTGTATTTGTATACTAGCTAAATTCTCATATATTTCTTCTCTCTCTTTGTACACTTCTTCATTTTTATAGGGCCTTCCTATTTGAGGCATTTATTATCATATTTTCTTTGTTTTAATGGTAATAAAAAAAGTTATGGTTCTTAACTAACTTCATTCATCTTTGCTATCATAAATTAAGTTCTTTTTAATAAAAAATATACTTTAGGCTTTTATAGTCTATGTAAATTTTAAAGCTGTACCATAGAGGTAATACCTCTATATTTTTAGGATAAACACCACTGTGGCCATTTCCAAGTCATGAGTTAGATAATTCACCTTAGGTTTCTTTAATTACCTAAACATATAAACTATGACTTTTCCATGTTACATTAAAACATATCCTAAATTGATTCTAAATTTAATTACTTTTGGTCACAAATGTACTTCAAATTCTTGTGATTTGAAATAATTACATAAGTTGCTCCATAGAGATAATGTCTCCATATTTTAAATACAAATATTGCTACTATCTCTAAGTCATAAATTGGAAAATTCACTTCATGTTTCTTCAATTACAAAAAAGTGAAAGCTATGACTTCTCCTTACTACATTAGCACACATCTTAAATTAACTCTTAAGGTATCATAATATATTATGTAATCCTTTGCTAATGATGGTAACACTAGGATTATTATCAAACTTTCCTTTAAATTATTAAGGCATCATATTTGTTACTTTAGATGAACATTACTCCTCTATGAGTTAACTTGGTTAAAGGTGCCACAATCCTTAAGAAATCCTTTATAAAATGATAGTAATATGTTGCTAACCTAAGAAAACTTCAAATTTCAATCATCATCAATGGACTAGGCCACTTTTTTATAGCTTCAATTTTTTAAAGGTCCACCAAATTTCCTTTTCAAGAAACCACATGCCTTAAGAAATGAATGCTAATCATCCAAAACTTGCACATTAAAAATTTTACATATAGTTGTTGTTCCTACTAAGAATGCTCTTCTTCATTTTTAGAATATGCCATATTATCATTAATGAAGATAATGATAAACTTATCCAAGAATGGCTTAAAATTTTAATGCATAAAGTTTAGGAATGTTAATGATAAATTTGTCAATCCAAATGACATCACCAAGACCCATAGTGTTTAAAATGAGTACAAGACATTATTTTCATAATATCCTCCTTATGAATCTTTAATTGATGGTAGCCTAATCGTAAATTGATCTTCAAGAAATACCACATTCCTTGTAGTTAATCAAACATGTTATCTATCTTAGATAATGGATATTTATTCTTAATCATAACTTTATTTACTTATCAATGGTCAATGCACAATCATATTGATCTATCATTCTTTTTTACAAATAATATCGGCAACCCTCATAAAGAAATGTTAGGACATATCAATCACTTATCTATTAAATCTTGCAATTACTTTTTTAACTCCTTTAA
The DNA here is from genome assembly GCA_020226215.1 of Sindora glabra. Classification (NCBI taxonomy): domain Eukaryota; kingdom Viridiplantae; phylum Streptophyta; class Magnoliopsida; order Fabales; family Fabaceae; genus Sindora; species Sindora glabra. The sequence continues at coordinate 67,790,597 of CM035232.1, read as the reverse complement.
CTTAGCATGCTCCATTTCATATGATGGAATAAATATCAATTCAATTATAGGCATTACATCAATAATGAACTTGACCTTATATTCTAGTGATAATCTTGGTAATTCCTCAAGAAAAATATTAGCAAATTCATTCACTACTAGAACTTTGCTAACTTTTTCATCTTTTTTCTTTGCTTTGGCTATTGCCATAATCCATGCTATATAGCCCTTTTATAATAACTTCTAAATTTTTGTGCATTACATAAAATTAGGTACTATTATCATTTTTTCTACTCGAAACATGTGTCATTTCTCTTTTAACTAATCTAACCCTAATATAACATCATAATGTATTATATTCAAAACTATCATGTCTACTTCCATGGATTATTCATCCATCTTAGTTTTGAAACCATTTACTCTTCATGTTATGAGGGATCATATCTCTTATAGGAGTAACGACCATTAGCACAAGGTTTCATCAACTTATCAACTAGTTCTTTAGATAAAAAAAATGCATAGCACTAAGGTCAAACAAAATTCATGCTAAAAGATTTTTTTACTAAAATTTTACTTATCACCACTACATTTGGGGCTTAAACATCCTGATAAGCCAAAGCATACACCCTAGCTTAAGATGCAGCTACTTCTTGCCTTCTATTGCCTTATTTAGCTCCATGACCTAAAATTGTTAGTGATTTTACAAAAAAATGGTATTTTGGGTTGTATGTGTAATTAGTGCTACTGCATTATTCCTATGCTGTAGCATCATGTAGTTTCATGCTATATGATCCATCTATCAATAATTAAGATATGCTTTTAACTTACATTGATAGGGTTTTTTATGTTTAAACTTATGTTAATTATAGGAAGTTTATTGTAACCCATTTCTAGCCTATCATAACTAACATAAAGACATCAACTAAACATCTTTACAAATCTTTTCAAACAAAACATTTTACAAAACTTTCTATTTTCTGAAAACATGCAATATGAAGAAAACATGTAATTAAGAATTTCACTTAATATACATAACTTTATCAAAAAATAACATTTATTAATTCTTAAATAGATAATATTTATGTATTTCTTTTTCAAAGTAATTCAAAAATTACTATTCTTACGTAGAACCTCATCTTTATAATAAATATACAAAATAAGATTTTCTTTTCTTTCAAAAAGCATAACATTTTTTATTTCTATATAAAATAAACATTTTAATACTTGTATCCAAAATTGTTTGATTTAAAACTTTTTAATTTAAGAAGGTTATATAAGACATTCTACTTTGAAATTCTTTAAGAAACTAAGTAGATATTTAAGATGAAATAGATGAAGAGATCTTCTATTCTTTCAACAAAGTTTAAGCTTTAATGTATTTCAAAAGTTCAAATCATGAAATAAATACAATAAAATAACACTAAGTTAAGAAAAACTTCAAAAATCAAATGATCTTATTCATTTTACAAAATTTCACTTTAAAGATAATATACTCTCTTTTAAACAAGATATTAGACTTTTTCCTTTTGATATCAAGAAAAGTAGCAAATCATCCTTTACAAATCAAGCAACATTTTTCTTTCAAATAAGAATGGCCATATGCCATTATTAAAGAAATTGTATCCTTTCAAAAATCATATTAAACTTAAATGCTCCTTTTTTCAAGTTAAGCATAGCCATACGATAATTAATAATAAATACTTCTCTATAAATCATCTTGGCTTTTAGAAACTACTTGTTTCTTTTTCTTTCATATAATAGCCCATGAATATATCTAGTTTCATCAACAAAAACATTATTGCATGCATAAGCTCTAAGAAATATAGAGAAGTACTAGTAGGCATGCATCTATAATATACATATGCATCAATATTCTATAATTTTACATAATCTTAAAATACTTAGGTTGTACCCACTTTCACCTAATTTTTCCTATATTTTTTTTTCATTAGTTATTAGTTCAAAGTTAGAATATTTATACAAATATGGGATTATAAATTAAAATTTTCAAAATAAAATTATATAAATTCCTTTGAAATACATAGTCTCAATAATAGTCAAGGTTTCGTTGACTATTATTAAAATCAAAGTCATCAATTGCTAGGTTTAGTGGTAGTGGAACATCTAGTACTAGCACTGCTAGTGCTACATATTAGGGTTAGTAAGGAAAATGGTTTGACAAAAACTATTGCATACTAATATGATACTAAGCAATCCCATCAGCAAGATCCTTCTATGCCGAATATAGGAAGGGTATCTCAAATGCTACATGAAATCCTAGGTCAGTAGTAGCATGGACATCTAAATACTACTAGAATACATCCAGTACTACTATATTTACTCTGACCACTCTCACCTTAAACATATGTTACACACCACTATGGCCAATTTGGATAGTGAAATAAAATTCAAAATGATACCATCCAAATGTAGTGTTATACAAGTGCCACTAATGATTACTAATTTCAACAAGGTCCATTAAGATTTTGTTTTGTATCTAAAAATTAACCATAAGTAGAGTGTAAGTAATGAATTACCCAATGAATGGTTACTTAACCCTTATTTCAATGGGTTTTAGCCAATATATATATATATATATATATATATATATATATATATATATATATATATATATATATATATATATATAATACATATAAAAGAACTTTTTTAATCTTACCAAAACACTTTAGCAATTATTTTTTGCATTTAAAAATACATAAATAATTTACATTTATAGTCATATAGAAAAATAAAGACAAGAATTTTGTAAGGGCTTCTCCTTGTTACTCTGGACTAAGCTTATCTCACCTATCCTATCCTTATCCCACTACATTACTTACCATGTGTCATTCCATGACCTAAAAATACAGGGCACCAAGTTAACTATAATTATTCTCCACAACACAAATCATTTCTAGATAATTCCACTGACATTCAATATTCATATTCATGTTACATTCAAATTTATGTCACATTTTCATTCATTTCATAATCAAATTCATTCATGAATCATTTTTCAAATACTAGGTGTCTTATTGCACTATTCATCAATTCATAATTTCACAATTTTCATCAAGGTAAAGTTAAAATAGTTTCCATGCCATGATCATATACAAATAGTATTCATCAATAATCATAACCAAAATACAAAATTCGTTAAAGCACATTCATCATAATAAATAACTTGTCACATTTCAAGTAGAAATTATCATTCTTACATAATCATATTTTTAAAATCAACTTAAAAGTTTATTAACTCTTGTCCATTCATATTTCATCCTTCGCAAGGTTTTTTTATCAAGAGTTCATTAACTTTTTACAAGATTAACATCAAGAACTCTTCCTTACAAAATTCCATAATTATTTCAACCTAAAAATACACAATATCACAAGTTAAAACATAGTTTTTTTCCTAACATCAAAATGAGTCATATAGTTCACGATTTTCTAAAAAAAATCATGGAATATATCATCCAACCCTACTTCCTAACTGCTTGAAATTTAACTCTATTTCATACTTATGCAATCCATGAAAATTTCATACTATGGTAAATCAAGTTTTTTTTACAAAAATAAAAGTGTGCTTCATGGATTTTTCACAATCAAATTGTTAGCTCACTTTCAAATTTTCAACTTTAATTTGTCTCAAATTTCACCATATTCAATACTCATTCATTTCATATACAATTTTCATTTTTGAAAAGCCAAAATTAAAAAAATGGCTCACAATTTTTCCAACATAAAAATATAAGTCATGTTGCTAAATTTCCAACATCAATTTGTCCCAAGTTTAGCTATATTTGTCACCCATGCATTATACTCAATTTCATCACTCTAAAAATTAAGTATGTGTTTAGACATATTTTTATTTTTATGTTTTTAAAATCTATTTTCAAAAATTATTTCTTAAAATCATTTTTTTGTCCTTAAAAACTATTTTTAAGTTAAAGAAAAATAAAAAATAGAAGGTAGTTAGTGTTGTAAATAAATAAATATTTTATTTAATTACAAAACTAACGTCTAAAATAAAAAATAAATTCAGAAAATAACTAAAATTTATTTCTTTTTTTATTTTTAAGTTACATATTTAGAGAATAGTTGTTAAAAATAAATTCTAAAAATAGGTTGCCAAATAGATTCTTCTATTTTTTTAAAAAAATAGAAAAATATTTTAAAAATAGAAAATAAATAGACACTAAATTTTTCCTACAAAATTATATGGTATCTCACAATTTCTTCATGAAACCTATAAGCATCATATGAGCTCCCAAGCTGTAATTTATTTCTATTTCAACAAATGCACATATACATGAGTAAACAGCTATATTTGGTCTAACATATGATAGTCTTCCAATAGTTCATTTTCAAGAACATAATCAATATTTTTTTAGAACACCTCTTTGCTTTCTTTTTTAAGTAACTTATCAAAACATCACTTTCCAAGTTTCTTATTCTTTTTGCTTCAAAATCTATAACATACGTTGTTCTTGAAAACATTTTTTTTAAATTCCAAATCATGTCCAAATATCAATTTCTAAACACACCTTCACGCAAGAACAAATATTCCATACATATAAAATTTTTTGAAAGAAAACCTAGAGGAAGAAATGCAAGGCTTCATTCACAATTCTTGAAGCTTTTCTTTTGGATTAGCACCAATAAATTCAAGATTCATTTTTCCTAGAAAAAAAGAAAATATTAGTAGATGAAATTTTTAAAGAATCATGGAAAGAATCAAATTGAAGAAAATGTTTTACCTTGCTTTGAAAAGATCTAGGAACACTTTCCTAAAGAACCAAAAATGAAAATCAAGAGAACACTTTAAGAGAGTAAATGTATGAAAATAGCAAAACAAAACTTTCTCTTTCTCTCAAAACTATGTGCCTCACTAGATTTGGTATGAAAATTTTGCCTTGGACAAAGCCTATTTATAGTAAAAAGTAGTTTCTCCTTTAAGATACCATGATATCACATTTATGTAGAGATGAAAATGTCATTTCTTACTCCCTAAAAACAAGCCTCAACGTGCTTCCTAAATTGGAGCAAATCGTTACTAAATCTTACTTATTCTCACTCCAAATCCATCAAATACTCCCTTATTCAAGGCTTATATGATAAGAAGCTTCTACCTCACACTTAGGCAAAGTTTATTAGCCTTTAATACAACACATGCTATTAAGAAATATTAAAATAATGGATCAAGTTTGAAATCTAACTTTCCAACTTATACTTCCACTTTCTAATACAATTAGTAAATTTGAAAACTTTTAGAGCTAATTCCAATTTATAAAAGCAAATTGTTTCTTTAAAATAACTAATACTTGAAAATAAGATCAAAATTTATAAATCTAATATTAAAATATTCTCCTTAATTTCCCATGATTAAAATACATTTTTCTTGAATTTATAATGCTTCAAAAAAATTTAGAAGAATTAATGATTATTAAGCTCACTTAATTAGTAATGTAAGTGTTACACTTTCTTTCTTGGTAATCAAGTAAAACCAAATATTTTCCAAATTAACAATCTACTAGGATCTTAAGAAAAATCATATAAAATCACTAGATTAGGTCTTATATATGTTTTCAACCTTATTTAAACTATTTAAGAATAATATGATTATCATTTCACTTGCATTCAATATTTCAAAATTTTCTCATTTTAACCACTTTGGATTTTTATAGGGTTATACTAGATAAAAAAAAAACCTTTTGGTACATCAAGGTTCTTTTAATCCTTAATTTTGAATACTTCTTGAAAATCTCTAATTTTTCCAAAATAATTACTAATAAATTTTCATCCACTAAAATTAGTAGGTCTTTCTTCTAATTACCCATTAATAATTATACTTTAATTACTTTTAATAATTTTAATCTATTAGGTTTCTACTCGGTATTATGAAGGTATCGTATCTATTTGATATAATATAAAATAAGCTTTATTTGATGCCTTCATTGTAGATTTCAACTTATTGAAGGTGTTTGCTCCAACAAATATAGTTTGTGTTTGAAATCTTCTCCTTTTTCATTGCTCATTAACTCATCTTGGTAGGGCACTTTAAACTAAAATAGTTAATACTACTTTCTTCCTCCTGTCAAACCATATTCACTTTCCTTTAAACATCTCTTTCCCTCCCCTTCTTTTCTTAGATCATATCTTTAAGTGAATTGCTTAATTCAAGGCTTGCTGATAGATAAGGAGTAATCTTAAAGCCTATTCATGAACTTTTCCACTCTTGCCCTCTCAATGGGTATAAGATGTCTAACATAGCAAGCAAGTTGAATGAACTTAAGTTATTCAAATTCTTATGTCTTGGCTTGCCTAAAATTGGGTGGCAAGAAATGATATACTAAAACAATTCAAAATTGTTCCTAAGTCAAAGCTTTAGCTACTTGATCTTGTCATTTGATATGTTGGATGTACATGTAATTAGCTATGTCATCTAACTAGTATTTGACTAACTTTCTTTTCATGGTATAGTGTATTCCAATATCATTCCTATCTTCTTAACTTAGTTAAGGAATTGGTAAGGGCCTATTGTAGGATTAGGGTCATGATACTTTGATAGTTTGAGTACTAGAAACTTGTGCACTATTTGTAACCTTTCACTTAGCACTAGCCTTTCTACAATTTGCTATAAAGTGCAACCTAAAGTAATACTTTAAAATATTCATTCTCTCTATGTTATAGGTAAATTAGTAAATCTGGCATTCTAGGAATCTTCCAAATGTGCCTTAGTATGTCTTCTTATTCTAGCCATATGCCTATAAAATAATAAACATAAAAAACAAACATCTAGTCTAAGTTTCATACCTACTCGTTTTAAACATTCCTTACTAGTGTACCTTCCCCATACTAACTATTGGTCGTAGAAAATATATTATAAACATATTTTTCTTGGAGATTCCCACTTCCTATAGAAATTCAAATTCATGCTCTAATATTAATCTAGTCACAACCCATTTTCAAGCTAGTTGTAACTAACATGAAAAGATGGTACAAACATCCTCCTAAGCCATACTTAACTTTCTTTCATAAACCTTTCCTATTTTCTTAAAAATACAGAACTTAGAGAGGTGTTTGACTAGTAAAATTTTAATTTGTATATATATAATGTAATTCAAATTTAAAAGTAACTTTTGAAAACTTCAATAACTGACAAATGATCAAGTGACCACATTAAAGAAAACCACTAATAATTTTAAGTTGGTTTGAAAATCATATAGGTAACTGCATTTCTAAAATTTTCCTATAAGACATTATGGTGTGTGAATTATCTATAAATATTATAGTATTATTTTATGGAAAACCTATAAATCTCCATCATCTTTTAGAAAAGGTAAATTTTCTATGACTAAAAATAATTTTGAAAGCAGACACAGATACTTTTTCTTTAATATTTAGGAAAATTACAACGTTAGAAAATCTCTTCTTTTCTTAAAAAAAATTAAGATAGAACTTTTTCTTGATATTGAATGAAAATCAATACTGTAAAGTTTCTGCTTCTTCCTAAAAAAATGAGCTTAACTTGCTTAAGGAAGATGCAACTAATTTAGAAAAATCTGAAGACAAATAAATTTTAAAAATAGATGAAAATGTAATTTGTTTGCTTTCTTGATTTTCCTTTAAGAAAAACAATGATGCAAAAGGGAGAAAGATGATCAAATCTTCTTATTTCATAAGGGTGATTCAAACCATAAAATAGACACAATAAAATAAGATCAAGTTAGTAATACTTAGATACTTTAATGATGATTATTTGAAAATAGAGTAATCTTTTATTTTAAGGAATGGAATCACAATTTATAAAAAATGACCCCTCTAAGATTTTTCTTATAGAGGATGCTTCAAGAAAATAGAAATATTTATAATATTATTTCATAACAATAAATTGAGGAAGATTGTAAAATCACTGTTAGTAAAATCTAACAAATTTGCATAAAAATTTCTCCCTATTTTTCATAGTACACATGATCATATGATAGAGCTCCAAAAGTGCTTAATTTGTTTTATTTAGAAATATTATTACATTGATTATTCCAAAACTTATGATTTCTATAAATATGTATATAATTTCAAGATACTAGTATAAAGATACATAAGTCATACATAGGCAATATTGTAACAAATTAATAAAAATAAAAAGAACATGTAGAAAATCATGATTTAGTTGAATAGTGCAATATAGTCTAAGCATGCAAAGATTCTAGCCTTATAGCCTTATTCAAGCCAAGTTTAAATAATACTAGGCTTATAAGTCCTTCAAATTACACACTAGATTAAATTTTGAAAGCAATTTGGCATACACATTATTGACCGAGAGGAAAAGGCTAATTAGAAGGAGGTAGGCTAGATAGATTACCACTTGGCTATTCTAGATTAACCATGTTCATGGAATCCAAATTTTAGGATGGAAAGAAGCAATCCTAGGGAAATTAGTCTTGCAAAGGTAACATATAATGAACCAAAATGGTCCACCAACAAAGAAATCCACACATTTAGATCATAGATGATAAATTGAGTACAATATATTTTCATGATGCAATTAACAATTAGAATTGAGGGATTAACTAGTGGGTGCATTTGGAGTGGTATAGTATCTTTATAATAACTAAATAAACACAATGAGTATAAAACTTAGTAAGAAACCATCAAGTCCTTATTCTAGTTAGTTTTGACTAGTAAAATATGTACAAAAAGAAATAGTTAAAAAATTATGAAAAATTGAATATTTACCATAGAAATTTAACAAATAAATAAAAATACCTTCCTTTGGAAATACAAATGGTAGATAGTGTATGGTTTACCACTTTCCCTCTCTCATTCATCCTTTTCCCTCTAACTACTAACCATGCTTCTTTTTTCTCAATAGAAAAATAATAAAACGTTGAGGTAACTTGGGCTAACATTCCTACATCACCTAATGGTGTGCCTCATAAGACTAAAATACCATGGAAAATGTGGCCATTATAAAGCCTTATATGTCCTATAATAAGCTTAATATTAGATTTTAAAGTCCTTGTACATAGTCCAAAAGTCCATAAAGTCCACAAGTTCAAGTTCAAGTTCAAATGGTCCATAACTAAGTCAATGTTAAATTTCATCCAAGTTTCATATTAAGGTCCAAAAAGTCATAGGTTCAAAATAGGTCTATGGAATTTATTTAAGTCCAAATATTCATAAAAGTTTTAAAAAATTTATCATAACTTTAATATCCATATTTACACTTAATTATTATAATTTTTGCAAAATATTATGTGTAGTTTTCCCTAAGGTACCTATAAGCCTCCATGGGAAAAACTTAGAGGTTTCTATGGAAAAAGCTCATAAGTACGCCTACTACCCATGGCCTCTTTCAATTATTTTCTGGAAAACTAGTTGTCCCTCTTATCCATTAAAATGTTAAAAATTATAGCATCATTATCACCATTTTCAAGAAAATGGAACGTGCTAAATACACACATAATACACATTCTAGATATAACATAACTGGTTCTTCTTGTTCTCACTAACTCACCACAAATCTCAATATTTACTCTAAGATTTATTAAAGATCATGTATGCTTATTTTCATGTTCATAATAAGCATATAAATTTACTAAAATAATTACTAGAAATATTCTAACCATTTTAAAGAAGTTTCTAGCTACATTCATGTGATTTAACAAGTTCAAGTGCTTAAACCTTACTAGATAAGTTCACAGCTAATATTTGAACCATAATCATGCAAGCATCTATCTTTCATCAAATTTTATTCTTACAAAACTCAAAAGAAGAAGATTAAGTAGCAACTTACATGTAGAGTGCTTGAGATATGACAAGAAACCTAAAAAAATTCCATAAAACAATACTTAGTGAAAACATGATTTTAAATGAAGAAAAATATTTTGGATGTGGTGGAATAAAGAGAATTATGAGCTTCTTATAGTGAAAAAGATGATCTTGAAGCCTCTTTAAGGAAATTTAAAGGTTCTTAAGTGTTTAAGACATGAGGAAATGACTAAATTTAGACACAAAATGGAGTTTCCACTATAAGAGGTAAAGATGTCATGAATGAGAAGAGAATAATCCAAAGTGTTAGGTTTGTTTTGGTGTTATCAAAGTTTCTTTTCATACTTAAAGATCTTTTGAGAGATTTAAGTTTAAAAGAATTTGAAGTCTCCTTTAAGCAAGTTACATGGTCAATTATTTTAGAGTATTGCTAAAGGTTTTTGTTTTTTTCTCATCCATATGCATGAATAAGAAAGCTAAGGTTTAGACATGTAAGGTTAGTACCTATATGAAGTCTTTTTACTTTTTCAAGGTAACTTTGAAGAGCAATTTAGGAAAGGACAATAAGATATCCACCCATGGTCCACATAATCAGCCTTGGCTTGGAAAAAATGTAAAGAAGGTCTGGTCATTATCTCTTATGTGATGAAATTGAGAGATACATGCTTAGGTGGAGGGATAAGGTATTGTATTTAGTACTTGGTTTGAAAAAGTTTTGCAAAGCTTTTAAATGCACATGCTAAAATGCATAGCCAAGTGCTAAAGAAAGCTCAAAATATCAAGGTTTTAATGTCATTAGGTGATTAAAACATGCATTAGATTTTAGACACTTTGATTTAACACAAAATTGGTTCCAGAGCGGTTAAATCATGAACTTTTGAAAATTTTAGGAAAAATTTATGAATTTGACAATTTATTCAAATTGAATTTAAAATCATCTTAACTTATTCAAGAGCATTAAAAAATCATATTTTTGAAAATTCCAAACTCATTCATGGAAGAATATGAAAAATTTTATGATTTCATGACTACAATAAAATCAAGTAATTTTATGAGTCATGTAAAGTTCATTCGAGATTTTTTTAAAACTCCTATATGTTTTTTTTCTAAGTTTGAAGAGCAAAATAAAGCATTCAAAATCTTTAATTCTGGAGTTTTCAAACTAAAATTCAATTTCACACCTTTCTTTTCTTCTTATGAAATCCAATTAGTTAACAAGTTCTTTTAATTAAATGATCTAATTTTAAGGCTAATCTATTAAAATTACCATTTGTTAATTCTTAAGTAACTCTAGATTACTAGAGAAAACTCCTATTTGCTTAGATTTTAATCCCTTATTTTTACTTGTTTAGACTATTTTACCTTTAAGTTGAGCTAAAATTTCTTTTATACCCAACAAGGATTAGGTCATAGTTTAGGATCCTTCTTGGATGGTCTAATTGAATTCCCTTATCCAAGTGGGCCAAGATCCATACTTGGATTAGGTTTTGGTCATCTTTGGCCTTTTTAACTCCTTTGGGCTTCTAAATGAAAAGCTACTCATTTAATCCTTTTTTAGGAAAATTTTCAACATCAAGTTTGTAACAAAAATCTAATTAAATTATTCTTAACTAAATTCATCATTTTAATTAGTACATAATTTATCTATTAGTTCTCTAGTTATATCTACTAGTATTTTAATCAATCAAATTTTTTGCAGATATCACATAAATCAAGTTAGCATCTATTAGTTTATCAACAATGTTGAATAGGGTTTATAGCCTATATCATACACAAATTCAAGTTCAAAGCCATACTAATTCAAAATTCAAGTATGTGAGGCTTATTAAACATAACCTTGGCTTAAATTTTATATTTACAACACTTTTTAAACTAAAGGCTAACAAATCTCAATTTAAGCTTTAAAATCCATTTTCTTTTAAACACTATTTAAAAAGGATCATTTTTTCAAATTCTTCCATAATGCTTTTACAATAACTCTCAAAATTTTTCCAAGTGGAATCTTAAAGGCCAATTCATAAAGAAAAGTGAAAAATTTAAGGGTGAATCTCACAAGTACCCATGAGGCTCAATTCATATTCCACTCTAGACATTGCTTTTAAATAATTAAACTTACACTACCTTGTTAAGTAAATTTTCTAACTCTTTTTGTAGTTTCAACAAGGGTACAACACATAGAAAATTTTTTCCCAAATGAATAAGAGTTACTTACGGATCTAGTAGTACTTATGAGCTTTTCAAACTCATTCCCCACAAAAAATTTCCCTTTCCTTCCATATGGGACTTAAGGCTTCATGCCTCTTTCTCTAATATTTTCTTTTAAACTTATATACTAAAAGCTCACTCTTCTTTCATACTAGCTCAAGATTCAAATTACCATATTTTCTAGCAACATTTCTTTTTAAAATCTTAATAACTTCTTTAAGATTTTATGATAAAGATTTTTTTTTAAATAGAACTTATATTTTCTCTAAATTTTTTTAGCATACCTTACATAATAAAAATAAGATATTTTAAACATTAATTCTTATCAATATATATCTTAAGCATAAACTTTTCTAACAAAACCTAAGGGAAAAGAGAAAAGTTTCCATTTACAAAATTTTCATATAAATTCTTGAGAAAATCACAAAAAATCAAGAATAATAGTTCCAAACACAAATTAGTTTCTAAGAATAAATAATTCCTAAAGGAAATAAGAAGTCAAAATGTGCTTGAAATAAAGTGTTTCAAAGAAAATGAAAAAGAGAAGGGATTGTTCTTTACTCTAAAAATGCTTGCCTTAAAATGGAAAAATTTTACTTATGTGGTTTGTGGGGACTGATTGATAAAGATGATAAGGAGAAAAGGGTGCTTTTGAGCTTCCTTCCCTGTAGTTTTTATAAAAAAAAAAAAAAAAGAAAAGGAATGTTGTTATTGGCTTTTATGGAGAAAAAGCCAAAGGTTGACTATTAGACTGAGGTATGGCCGAATAAAGAAAATTAGGAAGAATGTTAGTGGTTTCTTATGGGAAAATCATAGTCTTATAGCAAGAAAAAGGAATATAACTTAAAAGCTTTACAATCTTAGGAGATATAAAAGTTAAGAAGGGAGTATGGCTAGTCATTTCTTAAGAAAGAATGAGAAGAGAATGCACATTCTTGAATAGTATCCAAAAAGTGAAGAAATTATGGAGTTTGTACATAAAATCTGTTAAAGAGGTGTATTAAGTGCATTGTTATTCTCCTTGATGGAGAGAATATTTGCATTAATTTCCAAAATAGTGTAAAACTTAATAAAATTGTAAATAAAGTGACTTTTCTTTGCAATACTTTTATTTGAATAAAAAATAAAAAATAGGAAATCCAAAACTATTTTTTAGTTCTGTAAAACTTATTTGATTTGGATATAAGTTTTTTGCTATATTTTCAATCATTGTGTATGAAAGATAATCAAAATATTATGATTTTAGTTTCAAAATTTTCCTTTTAGTTTCCTCTTTCCAAAACACATTTTCCATGAAATTTTCACTACTTAATTTTAAAAAAATCAAAAAGTCTCAAACTTAGCTTAAGGTTCTTAAAAATCAAATCCTATATAATCTTAAACTATGTACCCCTTAGAATACATAATTCCATACTTAAATTCAAGAGGAATGATACTATTCATGACCATTTTACCTCTAGTATTCACGAATAACTATGAAACTACCTATTTTTTTGTCAAGGATGGGGGAAAGAGTGAGGAGAGAGTTAGGTGACGTCACGACCCTAACCCCATTATGATTAGGATGGAACCCACTATTTGATTATCACTAGGCTAATCACATTCATTTCTTACAATCCTAATTATTTGGCTACTAATCACTATAAGATAGGGACATGATCTTGGAAAACATAAGGCCTTCTAGTTATTATTAAAATAATGTTTGCAAAATAAGAGAAACATAGGTTTGCTTATATTCCTCTCAAACTGAGGATAAGTTAATTGAACTAACTCTAAAGGATTTTTAGTTCATGAATCCTCTATCCAATTTCTATATAGAATAAGGTCTTAAAATAATTTTATCTACAAATATCTGTGTTATCAAAACCATGCTGAAAGAACTTCTAATTAGACTAACTCTAAGGAAGTAGTGGTAGAGACTTAGCCTATATTTCTACAAAAAAAAATGCAAAAAAGTGAGTCCAAAACTTAATAATTGAATACTCTAGTATAGGTAAATATAACTAGATATATATATATATATATATATATATATATATATATATATATATATATATATATATATATATATATATATCAACTTACTAACTGAACTATCCTATTAAAAAACTTATCACACAAAACTAAATTAGTCAATTCAATCTTAAAAAGCCATAGAAAGGCTTAATCATCATCAATTTATCCTAAATACATCATATTAGGAGAGCCAATGAATATTTGAATTTTAATATCATAACATAATATGTAACAATTAATAATAAAATACAAATATCCTCTTTGTAATTCTCAAGTCAACCTTATACCCTTTATATATGTCTATTCTCATCCCTTCAGAGTTAACCTTATACCTTTTACATATATATTAAGGGGAATCAGGTGTCTAATATTCACATTATCCCCCATCACATGTCTCATATCATAAGTTACAATGCATTTCTCTCTTATATCATACCTTAATACATTGTCATCATGTTCTTTTAGAAATATCATGCCTCAACGCATGGCCATATGTCTTATTTCATCTCACAACTTCATAAACAAGATCAATTATATCATGTAACATATGTCATATCATTGTTAAGTCTCTTTTTGTTTTATAGGCAACACAATAATTGTATTCTCAATGCAATTCATAATTCAATAGCCCTATAAATGCTTGAAAGAGAGGAAAATCCTTATCAATATTTTCACACACAATTTCATGGTTAAACAAGCATTAAAAGATCATTTGTAGTCAATTATAATGTTAAAACATGAAACAAGGTTAGGTGAATCACTTTCGAAAGCAATTGGGGTGCTATTTTGATTCTAGAATTGATTATAGGAAAAATTTTCAATTATAAAAGAAATGAATTAATTTGTGTATGAATTGTAATTTTGGGGAAAGAGAATTGATTCTAAAACCAATTCATGCATAAAAGTTTCACCTATAGACATGGTGAATCAATTCTAAAACTAATTCATGCATGAATGTTTAGCATTTTCTTTGAAAATTCACCATTTACCTAACCCTAAATGCATTCTTATCAACAAATTACCATTCATTTATACATATATCTAACAATCCATAAAAGCTACCTTAACATTAAATTCAATCCAAACTTTACAAATCATCATATTTCAACAAAATCATACAAAACTTAATACATAGACAAGCTAACAAATTTCCAACAAAACTAATGAATTTAAGATTGAGAATTCACCCATCTAGTATGGAAAAAGATGCTAAGAGGTTGAATTTGATGTTCCTTAATCCAAATTACATCAAAATTAAAAGTTCTTTAGTTAGAGTTCCAAATTTCCCTTTGAAACCAAGTAGCTCCAATTTTGATCAAAATAAAATATGATAAAGAGAAATTCTAACAATGATAGTATTCTCACTTGATTGGATGAAGAATTTTGATGCTTTCTTACTTTAATTTGATTATGAAAGCATTGGAAATGAGAAAAGAGGATGAGAGGTTGGGGAAGGTTTATGTGATTTAGGAAATGAAATGGGAAAATGAAAAGTGATCATAAAAATGAGGAATAGTGACCAAGGACATTTTCAAAAATATTTTTTAAATTTCTTTTATACTCACATACTCACTTTTAATAACCTAAAACTTTAAACATTAATATTTTACTTATTTTTTACTTAATTCTTAAAAAATTTATATTCCACAACGTGCTAAATTATTAAATATAATTTTTCTCAATAATTCATTCATAGTTATTCACCAAAAACTTTTCTCATACATATACTAGTTCCATTTTAAGCAATAATATACCAACTATTTCAGTTATCCTCATCATAAAATAAATTTCATATTATTATATTTTAAAAATGACATGATAGGCAAGAATTGACCTAACAACTTTGTTTTACCACATGACTTGAGGGCACAATAATATGCTATACAATCCAAGCTCTCAACGGTAACTACGAGGCTACCTAAAGCATTAAGGTGCATGATTAGACTTCCAAAAGAACCTAACTACACGTGTTCCTTCATTTTTAGTGTACTTCCCTTCAAAAATTCATGTGGGCTTTGTTCGCTTCTATTAGCTTCTTAGGCTTTTTAAAGTTTTTTTTCTTCATCTTTCCTTGTTAGCTTTAAATAGGGTTTTCTAAAGAAAAGGCTTTTCTTCTAAAACTTGAATGAATTTTCTATTATACTCCATTATATTTTCTTATAATATTTTTAATGGGCTTTTCTTCTAATTTTTTCAACAGTTAATTAGACTTCTAACAAGTTTAAGGATATTTAATCAGGTAAGTTTCTAGTAAATGTTACAAGGAGTTTTGTGTTAGAAATTTACAAAATACTCTAGTTCAATTAGCAATTCTTTATTTAGAGTGTTAAAAGTACAAGCATCTTGGCTCCCTTCGAAATATGACTCAATTCAAATTAATGTGGATGCCACTTAGGTTCAAAGGAAGTCTTCTATGGCATTAATAACCCACAATAGTAAAGATATAATTCTTGGATTCTATTATGAAAATTTTAATTATGTTTTAGTGATGATTGCAAAACAATTGGCTATTCAAAAATTTCTACTGGTGTTTACTAATTTTTCGTTATTAGAATGCTTAGGTTAAAAGTGACTTAAAAGTTGCAATTGAAGCCTTGTTAGGTATTATTACTTGTCCTTGGTGGGTTCTTATAGATTTGAAGCTACTATGCCCTTTTTTAATTCTATGTCCAATGTTTCTTTAAATTGGTGTCCTAGATTTTGCAATGGAGTTGCTTATGCTACAATAAAATGAGTTGAAAGGACAATTTGTCATGGATCAGGTGGTTTATTATAGATTTTGCATACTATTGAGGATGCTATTCTACATGATATTGTTCATATGCCTTATTATTAAAATTTAAATTTAAGTACTAAAAAATATTTAATTATGATGATATTTTTATTAGTATTATATATCACATTTTTATATTTCCTCTCACTTAAATTTATATTAGTGGCAACTATAGTAATAAGTAATAATTTTCTTGCTAAAAATTATTATTTATGTGATAACAAGCATAGCTTGTCATTAATATTAATGGTTAAATAATAACAATATAAATATTATTGCTAAAAAAATATTTTTAATGATAAAAATATCATTTGTCATTAAAAATTATATTTTTTTGAAGTGACCAATCATGATCAAAAAACAAAGTTTCAATGCCAAAAAATCACCATTCACTATTAAATTTACTCAAATGGCAAGAAATCATACTTCAATTTTCTATTAGCTTTTCTATATTTCATAAGAAAACATACTCAAATGGTAACATATTATGATGTTATTTAATACACCTATATTTGTTAGCCCAAACTTGACAATTTTCTTTGAAAAGGTCTTATCCAATGTTTGATACTTTTATTTTTTTTTTAATTTTAGTAAATAGGTGAAACTTAAGCCCAAAAAAGAAAAAAATTATAAATGCATTATACTAGGTTATAGCCCCCCTAATGGCTTTTAACTTTTTAATTATAATAACTTTTAGCTTTTTATCAAATATTAGTTAGAATATTGAAGTTTTTTATACATATTATGCCATAAAATGTTAAATTTAGAAAGTTAAAATTTAAAAGGCAAAGAAAATGTGGGGTTTTAGCCTCTAGGCTAGGAAATACTAGAAATGATAAATCTTAGCAACATCAATGTTAAATTGACCGAATAACATATAAAAGTACTAGAAATAAAGTCTACTTTAGGTTAAAAAAAATTATTAGGTTTATAGCACTCAATAAATGGAAAGTTATTGGCTTTATAAGTGGTATACTTAACTTACTTTGAAATCAATTAGAAGAAGTTTGAAGTATGAATGAAGTAAACAAGGGTTTTGAGGGATTATTTCTTAACAAATGGCTAAAAAAATTAATATTGTTAGCATGAATTTAAGTAATCTCTTTTAGGTGTTTAACCTTCCAAAAAGTTTTAAATTAATGTAGGAAGCTACAAAAAAAGTATAATCTAAGTCATAAAAAATAGTTAAGAGCTTAAATTAAATATTAAGGAAAAATACTAATAAACCATTAAAATATGATTTAGTATCACATAATGATATGGGAGCAAAAGTTAAAAAATCTATTAGAAAATTCAATCCCATAAGATGTGATGAAAAAATTGATAATTATCATGTCCTATTTAGTTTTATTTTTATTATGTTATTTAAATTCTAGTTATTTATATTTATTTTTATGAAATCTCATATTAATTGGAATAGGAGTTTTAAGTTTAAAGGATCAGTACAAATAAGTCCCACATCACTTAAGTCCAGTAAGTAACTTCCCTAACAAAGTATAATTAGAATTGCCTTCTTCATCTAGGCATTCTTCATCATAAGATGGTGCTTGTCTCCTAATAATCTTTTATTTAGTATTTATCTTTATTCCCTATTACTTTTTTGTTAGTCTTACATCTATATCAAATGGATCCTAGCCATCATTTTTAGCATAATCACATTCTTTAAATTTTGAATCAATACTGATTTGAACTTCCTTCTCTAAGTTATCAAGCCCATTAATGTGCATAGCTCCTTCATTCATCTTAACCCTGATATTATTGTTTACCTGCACTTCAACTTCCTCATTTAGTCTAATCCCTTAATGCTTATCCCGATAAACTACTTCATTCATTTCAACTTTAAGCCCCTTGTTCACCTTAACTTGGACTTCTTCATTCACCTTTATTTCAATCACCTTATTCTATCCTTGTTGTCCATTGTTGTTCATTTCCACTTTAACTTTTTCATTCAATCTAACCCCCAAATCCTTATCCTATGAACTCCTTCACTACTTTCAACTTTAACTCCTTGGTTCACCTTAGCTTAGACTCCTTTATTCACCTCAACTTGAACTTCTTCATTCACCTCCATTTCAATCTACCTATCCAATCCTTGTTGCCCATTGTTATTCACCTCTACTTCAACTTTCTCATTCAATTTAACCCTCAGATCCTTATCCTCATGAACTCTTTCACTACTTTCAATTTCAATCCTTTGGTTCACCTCAACTTGGACTCTTTTATTCACTTCTAGTTCAACATCCTTATTTAATCCTTGTTATTCATTATTATTCACCTCCACTTTAACTTTTTCATTCAGTCTAACCCCTAGATCTTTATCCCTCTAGATTCCTTCTTTACTTTCAACTTTAACCTCTTGGTTCACCTTAACTTGGACTTTTTCATTCATTTTCACTTTAACCCCTTAGTTCACCTTAACACTATTATTAGTCTCCACTTCAACCTCCGCTTAAACTAATTCAATGTCACCATGCTATAAAAGAAGAACCTATGGGATGAAATTAGGTATTTTCACATAACAAATACCTTTGCATAGAAATGCCCTTGTATAGCTACCACTAACTCTTTATATCATTATCTGAACCCAATAGTCTTTTACTTTAAGCTAGGATCTAGCCAAGAACCTTTTATTAAAGGGCTTTGTAAAAGTCATGCTTTAAGAAATTCACCATTTGGCCTACTTTAAAGGAATAAAAACAATCTAGGTCCTTATTCTTAACTTTGTGCACTTCCTTTCCAATATTATGGACACATATTCTCATCCATAAACCTTCCACCATCGTAAATAACAAGGTTGAAAAGCTTAGTTCAAGTAACTTTATAATAGAGGTAAAATTAAAAGTTAATAAATTTTATAATAAAAAGTTAATTATAGTTACTTAATATTTTATTAAAAATAAATTTTCAAGTCTACCTAAGTTACTATTGTTAATCATATAAGAATCTCAATATTCCCTCATGTATTATTCCAACAAGAGAAAAGATAAGAGACAACATTCCATAAGCCAAAAGCATATAGCTCAAAACTCTAAATAAACAAATTTTTTATACACAACAAAGCTACCCAAAACCCATCATTGTAAATCATAGTAAATAACCCCACCTACCATTTCCAACTTCAAACTCTCAACAACATAGAATAAATACCACCAACAATGGAAAATAAATGAACAAATCTAGATTAGTATCTAGGTAGGCCTATGTTCTAATAATCCTATCTTTCTCAGTCATCATCTAATACTCCCATCTTCCTTCTTTAGCATATTAGTTTCAACCCCCAATGCTGGGTTTGTCTTGCAAAAACAAACAAGATGGATTTACAAGCATTAAATGTCTTTTTGCAGTGTCTTTGTTTAATAAACATGAGAGATGAAATTAGGGCACATAGTTTTTAAAGCCAATTCATCAATTTAATACTCTTTGCAATGTCTTCCAATGTGGAGAGTGGTTTAAAGTGAGTAGGTTGATGTGGCAATGTGGGTTCCATAAATTTTAACCTAGTTATTGCAATGTTAGATCTCTATTTGCCACATAAGCATCTCCATCCAAAATTTGACAGTTATTGCTAGCTTAGACCCAAAATGATGCATTTCTCAAATTACATTGACCAAAATTGAATGAACCATTTAATGGGGACCAAATGTCATCAATTTCTATATTAGGGGAATTAAAATTATATTTAACGCTTCTTTTTTTGGTAATAATCCCAATGGTATCTTTCAAAGTAAGAAACAATTGTTTTCAAACTAAAGACATTAAATATTATAAAATCTTTCTCCATCTTTAATCAATTTAACTAATAATAAAATTTCAATACATTTTCAATAATATTTTATTTTGTTTTCATTTCATTGGTAGGGATTTCACTAGAATTTATTTTATACATTCCAAATGAAATAAATTCATTGCAATTATTTCACTAGAATTTATATAAAAAATTTACTCTCTTTCTAATATTATATTTGTCATAATACCATTAAAATCTATTTTTTAATTAAAGTTCTTGCATTTATAATATATTCCAAATGAAAGAGTTGAAATCACAAATCTTCATAAAGTTTCCATATGGTAGAAGTCATTTGTAAATGAATTAAAATTATTTCTTATTAAAATGAAATTAAATCAATTTTAAGCTTCATTTATTTCAATAGAAAATATTTTTCATAAAATATAATGATAAAATATTAAAATAGGGAAAATATTTTATTAATTTAATATTAATTATAAAAAATATGGAAAAATTAACTTCCTTTATTTTTTTTTAAAAAATATTTTTCTCTACTATCGTACCTTTTGCTATCCACTATCATACCGTTTGCTATCATTTTTAAGCTATTGATATAAGTGACATATCATTAAATATATGTGTGTGTACATGCGCACACATGTGCAAGTAACATTTTCTAATGAAAAATGCTTTTCAACCAAAGAAAATAAACATTAGAAAATTTTTATACCAATCAAACTCTAACAATTTATTTGGATGAAAAGAAATAAAAGGGAAGGAGAGGAAAATAAAGATTATGGGATATCCTTTCCTTTGTTAAAAAATTTAGCATAAGGAAGGGAAAAAATTAAAAGTTTATATCTAGCTCTCTAAAATCTTTCACTTTTTAATATTTTGTATTTCTCAAACTTTAGGGATTTTAGAAAATGATCCACTTAATTTATAATTTTAATCCTATTTTATTCTTTGATTTATATTTATATTTACATTCTCACATTCCATTATTATTTATATTTAAATAAGATATATTATTTATATTTTTAAAAGGTACTTAGCACATGAAAATATATATTATAATCATGAAATTTTTTCAAATAAAAATAAAATTATCAATTTTTTATTGAAAATAATTAGACTTGAAAATTGTGACTCATATTTATCCTTATTTTGACTTATCCATATTAGTTTTAGAATAAATGTAAATTGAGTCATTATTAACCTTGTCAAATAAGTGTTATTAGGTCAAGTCCTGGTAATTTTTTTGCCAAATTTTTAAATAAGGATTATAATATTATTGTATGTTAACTTATCATATCATTTTTTAGAAAAAGATTTTTAAAAAAATTGTAGCAACTTTTCTTAAATTTTTTTAATTATAAAAAATTTATTAATAAATTAACTTTTAAAAAAAGGGTAAATTTGTTAAATTGCATATTAATTAGTTGTATATCTTGTTTTGACTCTCCATTATCCTTCTTTATATAATTTCAAACATTCAAATAAGAAAAAGGAAACTTCTCTATTCTTTGTCATTCTCTTCCCTTCTTGTTCGCTAACATATCACAAGAGAATATGTTTCCCTGTCTTCCATGTTTTTTTCCTTCCAAGTTTGCTTGTGATCTCCATTGTCTTCCTTATTTACTTTTGAGAAAAATGTAAATTATCCCTCTTCAATTTTGAGATAGTTGGATATTACTCCTTTTAATTTTAAAAACTTGAAAAATCACTTTCTTACATTTTATAAAATTTGGAAACAATATCAATCATTTACTTAATTATCCATTTTATCAAATTATATACTTTTTTATGTAATTTTTAAACAATAATAAAAATATTACAATATATTAAATTCTTTTAGTTATTTTTTCATACATAATTTTTATGTTATAGAATTAATAAAATTTAATTATATATAAAAAATTTTAATTAAATACTTGTATATAAGGTGTGAAATTATTATTCAAAAAATAAAAAATAAATTAACATTTTATAATTTTATAATTCTTTTTAAAATCTTCATAAAAACCTCATATAATTTGATAAAATGGTTATTTAAGTGAAAGATATGTATTATTTTTAAATTTTGTAAAATTTAAATAAGTAATTTCCAAAATTTTAAAGTTTAAGAGGGTATAATTTAACTATCCTAATGTTGAAGGGATAATTTATATTTTTTCCCCTTTATTTTCTAATTACCATGCTTGGAGAGTTACTTCACCTGCTTAAACTTCTACGTGTTTACCGGGGGGGGGGGGGGGTATCTCTATGAACTTCAACGAGCCTATAGTTATGCAGTAATACCACAATCATTAACAAATTTTTTTAAGCAAACATTGACCACGACAACAGGATCTTCAACATCTGAGTAGAAACTTAGAAAATCATCCGAAAAATAAGGATGAGTAACCCCATCTGAAAAACATTAGCAAATTCCTAAAATGATTAATTGAAAAAATAATGAATATTAGTTTTAAGTTTTATGTAATTTAGAAGTTTGATTTTCTAATTTTTAAAGTTAGATGAAGCAAAATCCAACTACCCTAATATTGAAACGAGTATTTTGCCCTTTTCTTGAGTGATCTATGAAACAAGATTTTTAAATCGAAGCATGTACGTGTTTCGTTTAGTTTGCTCAAATTTCAAGTTAAATATAAAACAAATACAATATCATAAAAAGTTAAAAAATACAATCACATTTTTTACTGAAAAGAATAATTTCTTTGATTCATATTTTTATTGAAGGAATATCATATACTTTTATAAAAAAAAAAAAATGATATCCGGCACAATGGTAGAAAAAAATAATTTTTTTTTTTTAAATTATCTTCCCTTAAATTTTTATATTTATATTTAATATTTAATGTTTAAATTACTTTTCATCACCTTAATATTTTATAACTAATTTTTTTATAAAAAATATTTTTCACCAAAATAAATGAGTACAGAATTTCAGGTGATTGTGATAGGATGGTACTGAAAACACTTCTTAAAAGATATTTTCCTAACATTTCTTCTTATATAAAGTGGGTCTGGTATTTTATCAAGTCCCGTCTGATGGGACTCCGTTATTTTCCGTTGCGATGGTAAGCAAAAGGGGTTCATGGGACAATGCGATACTTGGAAGAAGCTAGGAAAGCTATCTGTATGTGATTGCTACCTGTTCAAAAATTTGGACCTTTACTTGACTGGACCAGCTTTTCATTCAGATTGAAATTTAAAGAACCCAAAAGCTTCGGGTTTACACAAAAAAGGGAAAAAAGGAAAAGAGAAAGGCATAGTGAGTGATAACGAGAGAGAAGTTAAGGTTTAGCCTAGAATCAAATGTATTAGTTTCTCATGGTAATACAGGAAGGAGAAAAAAAAATGGAAGAAAATGAGCTAGCTACTAAACGATAAGCTTTGAATGGGTCAGTGACGTAAAAACTAATTGGTGTCCTGCTTTCGCTCTATTTCTATTGATCCTTTTAATAAAGTTTTGAGTCCTTAGTTGTCATCTAACAAGTGTTCTGGGACCACAAGGGACCTCTAGGAGCTAGGGGACCAATGGATGACCACTGAGTAATTAAGGGAGCTTCGTGGAAACCTTAAAACCTCCGCTTATGGCGTAAATTGAGCGTATTTATCACTTTCCTAAAGTTTTAAAGGCATGGGCTTGCTCATTATATAGTTAATTCAAGATTCAAATTTAGCCAATAACCGAATGATTGATCCAGAGTAGTAGCTGGTGCTATGATTTATGAAAGGGATTTTCAATTTGAATTAAGATTGAATATAGTGATGAGTTTAAACATTGTGGTTTTAGTAGGCTTGCGATAAGCAAATGGATGATTTTGTTGGCAAATCGAATGGTAAATAGATAGAAATTTTTAATAGCACAAAATATAAAATTCAAAGGGAATCACGCTTACTCAAACTTCAGGATGGTTTGATGCATTTTAACCAAAAATATTTTCCATTTCCAAACGGGCTCATTCTAGGAGATTCAACATTCTCAACCCTCTTGGAGTCGAAAATATGCCTCATAGCACAAACGCACTAGAAATAAAACTGCAATATTTACTGCTACCCAAATAACACCAGCACCGTAGATAGGTATATCACACTTAACTATCCGGAATTTAAAATTCTACAAAATTATGGAGAACCAAATGCATCCTCAACACATTAGACTCCATTGAAGTCCAATTGAACAGTCCTCGTTGGAAAGAAATCAATTCAGGTCCAAGAACAACAGTCAAGAAATCATACAAAAATAACTAAACAAGATAAAATTGGTTGCCCACTTCATTTTTCTGCTATTACAACATTCACCTTGTATCTCGCTTACAAAAATTTATCTATTCGCTTACAATTGAAGATAAATAATTTCGTTCTATAAAAGTCTTATGTTTGTACCAAGAGAACTCTTCAAATCATATCCACTATGGGACAAACTAACCCATTTGATTAACCAACCAACAAACCGCCAAATTGCATTAATAGCCCAACTTATCTGCTAAATGCAATTAAGGATTGAAGTTATATTGAACAGCAAGAAATATAGTTCTTTGATCCATTGGCATCATTATTAACAAGGTTCACCCTGTTGACAGATAATTCTGCCTTGTAGGTATCCGAGTTAAGAACCTTCCTGCTCACATTGTTGTGTATTTCTCGAATAACCATCTCAAAAGCTGTCTTAACATTAGTTGAGTCCAAGGCGGATGTTTCCATGAAAAATAAACCTTCTGCTTCTGCGAGGGTTTTGCCTTCTTCAACGCTCACATTTCTGATATTCTCCAAATCACATTTATTGCCCACAAGCATCCTTGCCACAGTTGTATCACAATGAGCTAACAAGAAGGATTTAATAAGATTAGACCATAGACTTTCAAATAAAACAGATAATTTACTTTTGAAAGAAGTAACAAACATGTGGATGAAAAGGAAGTTTGTGTGATTTTACTATTACATGAAGCAGTATCCTGTATACTCCACAATAGTTTTTAAGATAAGATGATGTAACATTGCTCTAATTTTTTAACCTTCCTCTTTTCAACGTTTTGTTTGTTGTTCAGATCATGAATGATGTATATGAACATTGAGTCATGACAATGCTAGTAAGACAATCCACAAATATGCTTTTAATACTGAACATGCAGCACATGATCATTAAAATATTAATAACAAAAATTAACTACTGCACATGAATAACACAGTTATTAATCATAGAGCAAGAATTTAAGCCCACAGATTCAGATTGAAATTGACAGAACAGGAAATAGCACGTGAGGCTCTATTCATTATAGAATACAGAAATCTTTGAAAGGAAGAATTGCCTGATTAGACATGCACTTGAAGTAATAGATAGAGGCTTGCAGGCATGATTTGTTGACATTTGACAACCAAAGAAAAATAATCTTCAATTAGGTTAAACAGATAGTTTCAAGATGATACAGGCAAATACACTCTTAGCACCCTTTCTTCAATTTGGAAAGACTTGCCACCAATCAATGATTCAGGAGAAAAAAAAAAAAAAGAAGAGGAACAACATTAAGGAAACATCAGAGCTCCTAAGAAGTCATATCTTTGAATACAGGCCGATAGAAGGGGGAGAGAGACAAAGAAGGCAACTAAAATTTTCCAGGGTACAAAATACAGCTGTTTAATTAAATCTCTTTTTCATCAGGGCAGTATAAGAAAATTTGGAAATGATTTCATCAGAATTGTTAACTTACAAATAGGATTAACCCAAATTTTTGTCAAAGAAAAGATACTTAAGAAATTCAAAGGAAGCTACAACTCTTAAGTGTCAGGCACTTAGATCTCTTGTCCCATGTCCATTTGCCATCTAAGGCTAATCACCGATAGCACGCTGATGAATAATGCTTAAGAAATTCTAATGCACTTTATAGAATGTCTATAAATGACATAAAACCTCAATGACAAATCATCACTTGAACCCATCACATGTAAGATACAAGAATGCAGAAGCTA